>QXEO01000430.1:10728843-11386250 GCA_007115705.1 Dactylis glomerata | reverse complement strand
CTGAACAAGTTTTATCTTGGTTTGCTTGTTACTAATGCCGGATCATCTTTGGCTAAGTCACCGAGTTGTTTTCCTGTTTCCTCAATTTCACAACCTTGGCTAATTGTCTACCTAATTGGCTTTCGACGTATGAGTCTCAAGGTTGCTCTCCTCGAACACTACAGTACTTTAACTTTGAGACTTAGACTTCAAATCATCCGACACTTTAAATTTTAACTTTAGCTTTAACGAAAATGTCGGTTCGCTTGCTTGTATTCCTTAGCCGTTTTCCATGTGTAGACAATCTCCGGCATCTACTCTTGCTAGCCATGAAGCCGGGTTTCGGACAGCAAGCTGAGTCGAAGAGTGGCCTTTGGTGCCGCACATTACTAGGCCGACATAGGAAACATTCAAATAAAGCCAGCCGGCATATAACAAAAAACCTGTAAATAAACAACAAATATACCTCGAGCTAGTTTACCCCGGCTTCTTCGGGATGCCGGTATTTCATTCATTAGTCTTGTGCCGGCACAACACGCCGGCATACAAAGGAAAATATGGAAATACATACATTGTGTTGCTCAGGAGTAAAAGGGGCGCAGTAGAGCTATGTTCCATGGCCTCTTGGTTTCTTCTCCGGACCTGTCCGCCTTATTCTTCTTGGGGTCCTGCGCATCTATAAGATAATAGGCATCATTGTGCAGAGCTCTGCTCACAATGAATGGCCCCTCCCATGGAGGAGTTAACTTATGCCGGCCTTCTGTTCCTTGCTTTAGCCGGAGTACTAGATCTCCCTCTTGAAATCTCCTTGGATTTACCTTCTGCGCATGATAGCGTCTGAGGTTCTGCTGATATACTGCTGTTCTTGACAGAGTTATTTCCCTTGCTTCCTCTAGCAGATCAACATCATTTTCTCTGGCTTCTTTAGCCTCTTCCTCAGTATATAGCACTATTCTTGGTGCATCATGTATTACATCTGTTGGAAGCACAGCTTCTGCTCCATACACCAGGAAAAATGGTGTGTAGCCTGTTGATCTATTCGGAGTTGTTCTTAAACTCCACAGCACTGCTGGCAGCTCATCTAGCCAACATCCCGGAGTTTTCTCCAGGGGCTCTATCAGCCGGGGTTTTATGCCGGATAATACTAGCCCATTCGATCTCTCTACTTGGCCATTGGCACAAGGGTGGGCAACCGACGCAACGTCCAGCCGGATTCCCACCTCCTCACAAAATCTGGCAAATGGCCCTTGGGCAAAGTTTGACCCATTGTCAGTGATGATGCTATGAGGAACACCATATCTCAAGATTATATCCTTTAAGAATTTCACTGCTGTGTGACCATCACACTTGCTTATGGGCTTCACTTCAATCCACTTGGTGAACTTGTCCACCATGACCAGGATATGGGTCATTTTCCCTCTGGCCGGCTTAAAAGCCCCGACCATATCCAGGCCCCAAACAGCAAAGGGCCAGGTTATTGGGATAGTTTTCAGGGCAGATGCCGGCTGATGAATCTGGTGGGCATATCTTTGACACCCATTACATTTCCGGACCAAGTTTTCTGCCTCTTGCAGTGCCGTTGGCCAATAAAAGCCATGCCGGAATACCTTTGCCACCAATGCCCTGGACGAAGCATGGTGACCACACTCCCCCTGGTGAATTTCCCGGAGCATCTCCAGACCCTCCGCAGATTCGACACATCTCTGCAATACTCCGGTGGTACTTCTCTTGTATATTTCTTTGTTGATGATGGTATACGCTTTGGATCTCCTTATAACCCGGCGGGCCTCGGTTTCATCCGCCGGCACTTGACCATCCACCATGAAGTTCATGATAGGACGTGCCCATGAGGGCACTTCCCTGACAGTGAACACTGCCTGATCTATTTCCATCATTTCGACCGACACATAATCGATCTCCATGGGCTGCGAAGTCCCCGGGACTGAAGAATCAGTCCCCGGGTATGCCGGAGCAGTCCCCGGGTATACCGGCACAACCTCTTGGCACATTTTACCCTTGCCTTTAGTTTTGCTCCGGAATACTGTACTAACAGCATATGCCGGCCCAGTCCCCGGGACTGAGGAAACAGTCCCCGGGTTATCCGTCCTGGCTCCGGCATCTATCTCCATTGGAACTGCTTCGTCTGGACCTGGCGGGACATAAATGGAGGATGACTCCGGCGAGGGTTTGATCGATGGCTTCCTCAGATGCTCCAGCGAAATGCCGGGCGGGATTGAATCTCGGGAAGACCCCAGCTTGGATAATGCATCGGCTGCATCGTTCTGAGCCCGGAGAACGTGCCGGAACTCACAACCTTCAAAGTAACCACTTAACTGCTGCACTAGGAAACGGTATGATGCCATGTTAGCATCATGCGCGTCCCATATGCCGGAACACTGCTGAATCACCTAAGTCAGAATCCCCGAAGCACATAATCCGGCGAATTCCTATGTCCTTAGACACCTTCAGGCCATGCACAAGTGCCTCATATTCCGCCACATTATTTGATGCTGCAAAGTGAATCTGCAGGACGTATCTCAGCTGGTCATTCTTTGGTGAACTGAGAACTATGCCGGCACCCAAGCCATGGATTGTCTTGGACCCATCGAAATGCATCCTCCAATAATTGGCATCTGGCAATGGTGGCTCATACTGTATCTCGGCCCAGTCAATAAAGAAATCAGCCAAGACCTGGGACTTGATTGTATCCCTCTTATCGTACTGCGGTGTATATGGTGAAAGCTCTATTGCCCACTTTGCTATCCGGCCGCTGGCATCTTTGTTGCCTATAATTTCCGAGATAGGGGCCTCGGCCACTACCCGGATTGGATGCTCTTGGAAGTAATGCTTGAGCTTCTTGGCCGCCATATAGACACCATAGGTCATCTTCTGATAGTGGGGGTAATTTTGCTTTGAGGTGGAGAGGACTTCACTCAGATAATATACCGGCCGCTGCACGGTTTTGCCTCCTTCCTCTCGCTCTACTACCACCACAGCACTGACAACTCGGTTGGTTGCCGCTATATAGAGCAACATTGGCTCCCGGGGCATCGGAGACGCTAATACCGGCGCTGTTGACAACAACTGTTTCAATTCCTTGAAAGCTGCATCTGCTTGCGTTGTCCAGACAAATGTGTCGGACTTTTTCATCAACTGATATAACGGCAGGGCTTTCTCTCCCAGCCGGCTTATGAAGCGGCTCAGGGATGCGAGGCACCCAGTGAACTTCTGTACTTCCCTCAAATCTGTCGGCGGCTTCATCCTTTCTATGGCACGAATCTTGCCGGGATTCACCTCAATACCCCGGCTGGAAACAAGGAAACCGAGCAACTTGCCCGCCGGCACACCAAAGGTGCACTTAGCCGGATTCAACTTCATCCGGAATCTCCTCAGGTTCCCAAAGGTTTCCCGGAGATCATCTATGAGAGTCTTGCTCTCCTTGGTTTTTATGACGATATCATCGACATATACCTGCACATTTTTATCTATCTGATCGTGCAAACACTTTTGCATACACCTTTGGTAAGTTGCGCCGGCATTTCTTAAACCGAACGGCATAGTGAGATAGCAATAAGCCCCGTACGGGGTAATAAAGGATGTCTTTATTTGATCTGGCTCAAACAAGGGGATCTGGTGGAAACCAGAATAGGCATCTACAAATGATAACAGTTCACATCCGGCTGTGGAATCAATCACTTGATCGATCCGAGGCAGCGGGAATGGATCTTTAGGACATGCCTTGTTCAAGTTGGTGTAATCAACACACATCCGCCATACTTTCACTATGACGGGCTCATCTTTCTTCTTTTCCACCAAAACCGGATTAGACACCCAATCCGGATGAAGTACTTCCTTGATAAAGCCAGAGGCTAAGAGCCTGGCCACTTCCTCCCATATGGCTTTCCTTCTATCGCCGGCATTCCGCCGGAGCGGCTGCTTCACTGGCTTAGCATCGGGTCTCACGTGCAATGCGTGCTCAGCCAGCTCCCTCGGCACACCTTGCAGGTCCGAAGTAGACCATGCAAAGATATCCCGATTCTCACGGAGGAAGCTGATGAGCTCGCTTTCCTATTTGGGATCCAGACTTGCCCCAACCAGGGCATGGCGCTCCGGGAAAGCTTCATCCAGAGGCACCTTTTTGACTTCCTTGCCTACTTGAAAAGAAGCACTGCCACCGGGATTTGTCATGCCCGGCATATATTTGCCGGCCACGACCGTCTCAGCAATCTCCACTGCTCGCTTGAGCCTCTTCCTCTCCTCTGCAATGATCAGAGTCTCGGCCAGATTGGATCCGGCGGTGGCACATGCCATCGAACGCTTGTAATCACCAATGATGGTGATCACTCCTTTGGGTCCCGGCATCTTCATCTTCAGATACGCCACATGCGTAGAGGCCATGAATTTTGCCAGTGCCGGTCTACCCAGCAAAGCATGGTAGGGGCTCTCCAGATCAACCACCTCGAACATGAGGTTTTCCACCCTGCAGTTATCCCGGCTGCCAAACATGACATCCATCCGGATCTTGCCCATCGGCGCACACGAAAGTCCCGGCACAATGCCGTGGAACGTGGTCTTGCTTGGTTCCAGCATATTTTCCTTGATTCCCAGCTTCTCCATCGTATCTCGATACATGATGTTGATGCTGCTTCCATTATCAATGAGGACCTTGCTGAATCTTACGTTATTAGCCGGCCCGACGAATGTCGGATCCATCACCAGAGCATATCCGCCGGGATTTGGCATGATCCGGGGATGATCTGCCCTGTCCCAACCAACAGCCTGGTCAGACCAGTACATCAGCTTTGGCACAGCCGACATAACGGCATTCACCTCCAGACTCCGCCGGTACAAGCTCTGCTTGTCTGTTCTCTCGGTCTCAAAGACCATATAGCTCTGATCATACTCCTTGTACTCATTCCGGCCCGCTCCTGGGCCTCCGGCGTTATATTCCGGATTATAGCTCTGGTCAACTTGATTTACGCCGGCATTTCCGGCGTTGCTCTGATTCCCAGGATTACCCGGCCTAGGTGGGACTGCAATTGTATTAGCACCTGTCAACGGCGATGGAGCTGCCGGGACAGAGGGTCTAGCCGGTCCCCAGGGACCTGCACGACCTGCCAATATGTCGTCCAGCCACGAACAGTTCCTTGTCAAATGGTTTGCCGGCTTTCCCGGCTGGAATGTGTGAAACACACAAGGCTTGTCCATGGCAAGACCCACAGTATACTTCGGCCACTGCTTCTTCTGGCCGGCGGCTCCGCCGGCATTCTTGTTGGTCCAGACATTCTTCTTCTGGAACGGCTGTGCTTGCTGCTGCGGCTGCTGCTGAGCTGCTGATAGTTCTCATATCTCGGACGCTGGCTACTGCCGGCGCCCCCTTGCTCTTCCTCCACAGCTGCAACTTGTGCTGCTCCGTACCGATAATCCGGCCGCTCATCTCTCCTCTTATTCCGGTTATCCGGGCGATAGTATTGCCCTGGTCTCCCGGCATTGCTGGTGTTCCCCTGGGTTTGCCCCTGTCCTTGTGAATCGAGACTGGGCTGCTTGGGATCTCCCAGAGCATAACTATCAGCGATCTTGATTGTTTCGGCCAGCGTGGCCGGCATTTGCCTCTGAAGCTTTTGCCACAGCATGGTGCCATGCTGGCACCCATGAGCGAACCACATGATGGCCTGCTGCTCATTGATTCCTTCGCAGGAATTGCGCAACGTGCACCACCTGGTCAGATAGTCACGGTCAGTCTCATTCACTCCTTGCCGGCAGTTAGCCAGCTGCTGCGGACGGTTGGGCCTCTTGTATGTACTGGTAAAGTTTGACACAAACTGCTCTTCGAAATCAATCCAGCCGTTGATACTCCCGGCCGGCAAATTATTCAGCCATATCCTGGCTGGACCTTCCAACATCTGCGGCACATATCGTACCGCCCATCTGAGGTTTCCTCCAGCGATGTTCACCGCTGTGGAGTAATCCTCCAACCAATCTTCCGGCTTCGTACTTCCATTATATGTCCTCGCGCCACGCGCGAGCTGGAAGTAGTAAGGCACCGGCTCTCCCATAATCCGGGGTCCGAAACACATAGGGCCCGGAGCTCCTTGTCTCTCCACCAACTCTGATTGGTGGAGCTTGTCCAGCTTGAAACGTGCATCATTGGCTTCCAAGGACCGAGGTCCAAGCCGGGATGCTATTGGGCCTGCGATCATCTGCTGCTGCTGCTCCGGCTGATGCTGCTCACTATGCCGGCCTTGCTGATTCTGCTGCTGATATCCCGCCCTGGCAAGGGCGGAATTGCCGTCATCCTCTCGGTGTCCCGGATGGCCTGCACTCTGCTGCTGCGCTGCACCTCCGGCGCCCTGTTGCTGACGCCGGACTGCACTGTTACTCCGGCCACCACCGGCCGCTGCTGCTTCATGCCCGGCCGGCATACTCTGGCCGGGCTTCTTGCTGCCGACATACTTGTCAGCTTGGCCGACATTCTTCTGCACCACCGCCTGCTTTCCGGCGGCAGCCGGATTGTACACCTGGATCTGCTTGTCCCGGCGGCCAGAGGTCACACTTCCGGCACGCCGGGCGCTAGGATGCGGGGACGAGGCTTGGCCCCTCGACCTCGCACCGGCACCTCCCGCCGACACAATGTACTGGGATGCCCCGGCACCTGGGTTTGCCTTCTTAAAGGCCTCCTGCTGCTTTGTAGCTTCAGACAAAAGTTGGTTAAGCCGGGCTTGCTGCTCACGCAGTGCTTCGCCGGATAAACAAGATAAATCCTTAGCTACCTCGGCCGCTGCTCTAAGGTTCTTTACTGGCGAACTATAGACTACCTTAGGCACAGTACTAGTTGCAGTATGACTCTTATCTCTAGCATCTTTTCCTATCTCAGCATTAAGATTTCTGCCTCTAGTTCTAACCTCTTCTATCCGGCTAGGCCGGATTACGACAGGAGTAAAACCATGGGCTGCCTCATACTCACGGAGTTGCCGGTTAAACCGTTCGCGCTCCTGGTTCATGGCCAGGGCCTCGTCGACGAGGGCCTGACGAGATCCCTCCAGGATCTCCCTTGTCTGCTCCGGATCAACGCCGGATCGCACCGGCTCGAGAAGCTGGTCGATGATGGGAAGAAGAACCTCGCCCCTAGCCGGCACACCGGAAGTGCCGGCCAGGTTCTCCGCACGCTCCAACGGAGGACGCGCCGACCTCTTGACCTTCGGCGGCTCCGGAGGAGAAGCTCCGACCGCTGCTGCTTCGCTGGCATCTTCCGCCGGCGGCACGGATGTGCCGGCCATCATCACCTCAGCCGACTCTACTGAGCGAGCGCTACGCCCAGCGTGAGCCAGCCGATGTGACGGAGGATCCGACGCCACCAGCACCTCCTTCCTGCAAATTCTCTCAGTTCCCACGTACACCTCGTGGGAACCGAAAGACATAATCCGGCCATCCCTGGGGAACGGCCGGCCACCGAGACAACCGGCGTTGTCACTGACGAAACTGAGCGAGCCTAGCCTCTGGACGAGGCCAGAGACCACGCGCACTCCCGAAGCTGCTATCACAGACCCCGTCCGAATGAACACTCCGCCCAGCATATCGATCTGATGCCCCACGGTGGGCGCCAAATGTCGTCGTGGTGAAACAACATATGCCATAGGATGGCTTAAATGGGGGCCGACTAGATGCTGGAGGATTCGGGAGAGGGGAACGAGCTAAAAAGCACGACAGAAAGAGACACTGATCTACCCAGGTTCGGGGCTCTCGTAAGGAGATAACACCCCTACTCCTGCTCTACTGATTGTATATATGGATCGATGTAGTACACCACAATGGTGCTTCCAAGCTCTCTGCTAGAGAAGGAAGATGAACTGGTAAGTGTAAGAGTACAGAGTGACCAACCAACAACTATCAGCCAACGTTCTACCAGCTACCAACCTTCCAAGGACCGACCCTTTACCAGGGCTCCCTATGCCACCTTATATAGTGGTGGCCAGGGTTACAATGGTCATACAAGACCACAAGACAAGGGCTACACTCCAAACAGGAGCTGGTGGCGATGGCAGAGACCCTTGACTTCGCCCCTGATTGCTCTCGATGGGACGCCATATCCCTGTACCTTGTACCTCTTGAACTGTGGCCTTACCTCCGTGCGGTAAGCTCGTACTTGTGCACAGTGAGGGTAGGTAACCTCCACTGTGCACCCTGCCATCTTACTCTGCTACCATGCTTGGATGTTTTCTTCCTTGATTGTAGGGATGTGACACCTTGGTTGACTTAAGCATCCCGGATATGACCGTTGGCCATACCCAGGACTTATATGCCGGACCAACGACCTACGAGGGTCGGGTAATCCGGCCTCCCCTGCTCCTGCACAACACACCAAATAGTTAGGCCGGCATATCTGAGTATATGCCGGCACACATATATCAGTATTCCGGCTATGCCGGCATATCCAGACACCAGCCGGGATACACATTATATGCCGGCCTGGCCGATGCTCTTATATTCCGGCCAGGCCCTTCCTTGATAACCCGGCATAAAGTCAATCATAGACCTTGTGTCTCTCTAGTCTCTTGACCCTACCGGGGGTCATCCCCCCGACACCTGTCTCGTCCTCCTCGGCAAGGTGGCTGAGGACGAGGCCAACCGGCGCCACGCGAGCACCACGCTCAGCGAGTTCTACGACGTGCATGGAGACGCACCGACCGAGCTCGTCCATGACCTGCGCCACAACTTCGCCACCGTCATCCCCGGCCAGGTCCAGCGGTCGCCATCGGCGAGCCGAGGCCGCGGAGGGCGTGGACAGGGCGGCCGTGCTCTGAGCGGCAACGCTCAAGGTCGCCGCGTCTAGCAGGGCGGCGGAGCAAGCAGGCCACGTTCGATCGAGGAGTCAGCGCCGGGGTCGGAGTCCCAGGCTCGCCCATCGGCGCTGCACATCCACATGTGGCTTGACCACACCAAGACGCTCCCCAGAGGATCTGCTAGCTCAAAGCGAGCGGCTTCTGACCAAGGAGGCCCGGGGGCTGCAGGCAGCGGTCATGGGCCGCAAGAGGGCAAGTACACCCTCGATGCTGCGCTCGACTCAGCCGTGTAAATTCCACACCTCCCCGGCAGGGAAGCGACCCACTCCACGCGTCAATGCCGTTTCATGAGAGAGCTGGAGCAGCGCGCTCGGCAGATCCCTGGTACGTCGCAAGCGCAACTGGCTGAAGGTCAGGAGGACCAACAGCGCGACCCGGCTGGAGGCGAGCCGGATCAAGATGATGACTTCCCGACGGATGTGGAGCAGTATCACATCTTCACTACCCCCGGCAAGGACAAAAGGAACGACCTTTGGCATGAGGCAGAGGTGAACGCTGTGATGCCTGCAGAACCCCAGTTCATGCACTGGTCCGAGGCAGCCGTTACCTGGGGGCGCGAAGACCACCCGAGGTTGATGCCCAGCCCGGGAGAGTATGCTCTGGTCGTGGATCCTGTCGTGTGTTCCGATACGCACATGTGCCGTTTCTCCCACGTGCTCATCGATGGCGGTAGTAGTATCAACCTTCTTTACCGAAGCTCTCTGGAGAAGTTGGGCATCCCGCTTGCTCAGCTGAAACCTAGCCGGCTCACCTTCCATGGCATCGTGCCTGGGCATTCTTGCACCCCTTTGGGCAAGGTGCAGCTGGAGGTTCTCTTCGGAAAGAAGGGGAATAGCCGCCGCGAGCCCATCTGGTTCGAGGTGGTGGACATCAGCAGTCTCTACCACGCGCTGCTAGGCCGTCCGGCCCTGGCCAAGTTCATGGCGGTCCCGCACTACGCCTATCTAAAGATGAAGCTCCCAGGGCCCAGAGGTGTGATCATAGTCTCAGGAAACTTCCAGAAGTCCCTGGCCTGCGCAAAGGAGAGCTCGCAGTTGGCAGAGGCGCTGGTCGTTGCCGAGGAGAAGAGGCAGCTTCTACATCGCGTGGAGCTGACCCAGCAAGACGTACCGGTTCGCCAGTCGCCTGTGGAGCAATTCAAGCCAGCCAACGACACCAAGAAGATCCTGCTGGACGAGAGCGACCCCTCCAAGTACATCATCATCGGCACCGGCTTGTCTGCCAAATAGGAAAGCGAGCTCACCAGCTTCCTCCGTGAGAATCGGGACATCTTTGCATGGTCTCCAAAGGACATGCCTAGTGTGCCGAGGGAGCTGGCTGAGCACGCACTTAACGTCCGGACGGACGCCAAGCCGGTCAAGCAGCCGCTGCGGCGGTTTGCAGAAGAAAAGAGGAAAGCTATTGGCGAGGAGATTGCCCGGCTCCTTGCAGCCGGCTTTATCATGGAGGTGTTTTACCCTGACTGGCTCGCGAACCCAGTCTTGGTTCTGAAGAAGAATAACACTTGGCGAATGTGTATCGACTACACCAGCCTCAACAAGGCTTGCCCCAAGGATCCTTTCGCGCTGCCACGAATTGACCAGGTGATCGACTCCACAGCCGGCTGTGACCTGTTGTCATTCCTGGACGCCTATTCAGGCTACCACCAGATCCCGCTCTTCCAGCCGGACCAGATCAAGACCTCCTTCATCACCCCATATGGAGCCTACTGCTACGTTACCATGCCGTTCGGCCTGAAGAACGCTGGAGCCATTTACCAGCGAACCATGCAGCGATGTCTGCAGGAGCAGATTGGGAGGAACGTGCACGCTTATGTGGACGACGTGGTGGTGAAGACCAAGCAGAGCGGCACGCTCCTGGACGATCTCAAGGAGACCTTCACCAACCTGCGGCGCTATCGCATGAAGCTCAACCCTGAGAAGTGCACCTTTGGTGTGCCGGCTGGGCAGCTCCTAGGTTACATCGTTTCCCAGCGAGGGATCGAGGCTAACCCCCCGAAGATAAAAGTCATCGGGGCCCTAGAGAAGCCCACCCAGCTCAGAGATGTGCAGAAGTTTGCTGGTTGTTTGGCCTCGCTTAGCCGGTTCGTCAGCCGGCTCGGGGAGAAGGCCATGCCGCTGTACCAGCTGATGAAGAAGACGGACCACTTCGTTTGGTCCCAGCGCGCTGACGACGCCTTCAACGACCTCAAGCGAGCCTTGTCTACCGCGCCAATCTTGGCAGCGCCGGCTCCGCGAGAGCCAATGTTGCTCTACATCGCGGCAACCCCGCGCGTCATCAGCGTGGTGATCGTGGTGGAGCGCACCGAGGAAGGCAAAGAGCTGCCGGTTCAGCGCCCGGTGTACTACTTGAGTGAGGTGCTCACTCTCTCCAAGCAGAACTACCCGCACTACCAGAAGGTCGCGTACGACGTGTACATGGCGTCCAAGAAGCTGAAGCACTACTTTGAGGAGCACCCAATCACGGTGGTAAGCACCACTCCGCTCTCGGAGATCATCGGGTGCAAGGACGCGTCGGGAAGAGTGGCCAAATAGGCGATCGAGCTCACAGCTCATACCATTCAGTACAAGCCCAGGACGACGATCAAATCGCAGGTCATAGCGGATTTCTTCGCTGACTGGGGAGAGCACCAGTACCTGCCGCCGGCTCCGGACTCCACCCACTGGCGCATGCACTTCGATGGCTCCAGCTGCTCGGGGGCTTGGGAGCCGGCGTCGTTCTCACCTCTCCCAAGGGAGACAGGCTGCAGTACGTGCTGCAGATGCACTTCTGTGCGTCGAACAACGTCGCTGAGTACGAAGCCCTGGTACATGGGCTCAAGATGGCCAAGCAGATCGGCATCAGGAGGATCCTCTGTTTCGGAGACTCCGAACTAGTGACGCACCAGGTCTCAGGGGACTGGGACGCCAAGGACGCCAACATGGCCTCCTATCGCTTCTACGTGCAGCAGCTCAGCGGATTCTTCGAGGGCTGCGAGTTCCACCATGTCCCCAGAGCAAACAACGAGGAAGCAGACCGGCTGTCCAAGATCGGCTCCACCAAGCAGGATATCCCAGCCGGGGTGTCCCTGGAGATCATCCACAAGCCGTCTATCAAACCTTCGCCGGAGTCCATATCCATCTATGTGCCTGGAGACCCAGCCCCGGCTCAGGTACCGCCACCGGACCCAGGGGCTGCCGTCTCGGGGCTGAAGGAGGCAGCTGGCCAGCCCAGCGCGGCCGGCTCGACGAAGGACAAGGGGACTGCCGGCTCCACGCCCGCTCCCCCAGCCGGACAATCAGACGAAGCCGGCGCAACGACGGACCCGGGGGCTGCTGATCCCTTGGTCGCCAGTGTCTTCCACATACGGGAGATACCTTCCTGGGCGGAGCCATTCTCCAACTACCTCTGTCGGGGGGATGACCCCCGGTAGGGTCAAGAGACTAGAAAGACACAAGGTCTATGGTTGACTTTTATGCCGGTTGACCAAGAAAAGGCCTGGCCGGAATATAGGAGCATCGGCCAGGCCGGCATATATGTATATCCCGGCTGGTGTCTGGATATGCCGGTATGGCCGGAATACTAGTATAGGTGTGCCGGCATATACTCAGATATGCCGGCCTAACTATTTGGTGTGTTGTGCAGGAGCAGGGGAGGCCGGATTACCCGACCCTCGTAGGTCATTGGTCCGGCATATATGTCCTGGGTATGGCCAACGGTCATATCCGGAATGCTTAAGTCAACCAAGGTGTCACATCCCTACAATCAAGGAAGAAAACATCCAAGCATGGTAGCAGAGTGGGATGGCAGGGTGCACAGTGGTGGTCTACCAACCCTCACTGTGCACAAGTACAGAGCTCACCTCACAGAGGTAAGGCCACAGTTCAAGAGGTACAAGGTACAGGGATATGAAGTCCCATCGAGAGCAATCAGGGAGGAAGTCAAGGGTCGGTGCCTTCGTCAGCAAGTCCTATTTGGAGTGTAGTCCGTGTCTTGTGGTCTCTTATGACCGTTGTAACCCTGGCTACCACTATATAAGGTGGCATAGGGAGCCCTAGTAAAGGGTTGGTCACTCTGTGTTCCTACACTTAGCAGTTCATCTTCCTTCTCTAACTGAGAGCTTGGAAGCACCATTGTTGTGTACCCAAATATACAACCAGTAGAGCAGGAGTAGGGGTGTTATCTCCTTACGAGAGCCCCGAACCTGGGTAGATCTGTGTTCCTTTCTGTCGTGCTCTTTAGCTTGTTCCCCTCTCCCGAATCCTCCAGCATCTAGTTCGGCCCCCATTTAAGCCATCCTATGGCATATGTTGTTTCACCACGACGACATTTGGCGCCCACCGTGGGGCAGATCGATATGCTGGGCGGAGTGTTTATTCGGACGGGGTCTGTGATAGCAGCTTCGGGAGTGCGCGTGGTCTCTGGCCTCGTCCAGAGGCTAGGCTCGCTCAGCTTCGTCAGTGACAACGCCGGTTGTCTCGGCGGCCGACCGTTCCCCAGGGATGGCCGGATTATGTCTTTCGGTTCCCACGAGGTGTACGTGGGGACTGAGAGAGTTTGCAGGAAGGAGGTGCTGGTGGCGTCGGATCCTCCGTCACATCGGCTGGCTCACGCTGGGCGTAGCGCTCGCTCAGTAGAGCCGGCTGAGGTGATGATGGCCGGCACATCCGTGCCGCCGGCGGAAGATGCCGGCAAAGCAGCAGCGGCCGGAGCTTCTCCTCCGGAGCCGCCGAAGGTCAAGAGGTCGGCGCGTCCTCCGTTGGAGCGTGCGGAGAACCTGGCCGGCACTTCCGGTGTGCCGGCTAGGGGCGAGGTTCTTCTTCCCATCATCGACCGGCTTCTCGAGCCGGTGCGATCCGGCGATGATCCGGAGCAAACAAGGGAGGTCCTGGAGGGATCTCGTCAGGCCCTCGTCGACGAGGCCCTGGCCATGAATCAGGAGCGCGAACGGTTTAACCGGCAACTCCGTGAGTATGAGGCAGCCCATGGTTTTACTCCTGTAGTAATCCGGCCTAGCCGGATAGAAGAGGTTAGAACTAGAGGCAGAAATCTTAATGCTGAGATAGGAAAAGATGCTAGAGATAAGAGTCATACTGCAACTAGTACTGTGCCTAAGGTAGTCTATAGTTCACCAGTAAAGAACCTTAGGGCGGCGGCCGAGGTAGCTAAGGATTTATTTAGTTTATCCGGCGAAGCACTGCGTGAGCAGCAAGCCCGGCTTAACCATCTTTTGTCTGAAGCTACGAAGCAGCAGGAGGCCTTTAAGAAGGCAAACCCAGGTGCCGGGGCATCTCAGTACATTGTGTCGGCGGGAGGTGCTGGCGCGAGGTCGAGGGGCCAAGCCTCGTCCCCGCATCCCAGCGCCCGGCATGCCAGAAGTGTGACCTCTGGCCGCCGGGACAAGCAGATCCAGGTGTACGATCCGGCTGTCGCCGGAAAGCAGGCGATGGTGCAGAAGAATGTCGGCCAAGCTGACATATATGTCGGCAGCAAGAAGCCCGGCCAGAGTGTGCCGGCCGGGCATGAAGCAGGCGCGGCCGGTGGTGGCCGGAATAACAGTGCAGCCCAGCGTCAGCAGCAGGGCGCCGGAGGTGCGGCGCAGCAGCAAGGTACAGCTCAGCCGAGATATCGGGAAGATGATGGGAATTCCGCCCTAGCCAGGGTGGGATATCAGCAGCAAGATCAGCCCGGCCAGCAAGCTGATCAGTGCCAGCCGGAGCATCAGCAGCAGATGATCGCAGGCCCAATAGCATCCCGGCTTGGACCTCGGTCCTTGGCAGCCAATGATGCACGTTTCAAGCTGGACAAGATCCACCAATCAGAGATGGTGGAGAGGCAAGGAGCTCCGGGTCCCAGGTGCTTTGGACCCCGGATTATGGGGGAGCCGGTGCCCTACTTCTTCCAGCTCGCGCGTGGCGCAAGGACATATAATGGCAGCACGAAGCCGGAAGATTGGTTGGAGGATTACTCCACAGCGGTGAACATCGCCGGAGGAAACCTCAGATGGGCGGTACGATATGTGCCGCAGATGTTGGAAGGTCCAGCTAGGATATGGCTGAATAATCTGCCGGCCGGGAGTATCAACGGCTGGATTGATTTCGAAGAGCAGTTTGTGTCGAACTTTACCAGTACATACAAGAGGCCCAACCGTCCGCAGCAGCTGGCTAACTGCCGGCAAGGAGTGAATGAGACCGACCGTGACTACCTGACCAGGTGGTGCACGTTGCGCAATTCCTGCGAAGGAATTAATGAGCAGCAGGCCATCATGTGGTTCGCTCATGGGTGCCGGCATGGCACCATGCTGTGGCAAAAGCTTCAAAGGCAAATGCCGGCCACGCTGGCCGAAACAATCAAGATTGCTGATAGTTATGCTCTGGGAGATCCCATGCAGCCCAGTCTCGACTCACAAGGACAGGGGCAGACCCAGGGGAACACCAGCAATGCCGGGAGACCAGGGCAATACTATCGCTCTGATAACCGGAACAAGAGAAGAGATGAAAGGCCGGATCACCGGTATGGGGCAGCACAAGTTGCAGCTGTCGAGGAAGAGCAAGAGGGCGCCGACAGTAGCCAGCGTCCGAGATATGAGGGCTATCAGCAGCCTCAGCAGCAGCCTCAGCAGCAGCAAGCGCAGCCGTTCCAGAAGAAGAATGTCTGGACCAACAAGAATGCCGGCGGAGCCGCCGGCCAGAAGAAGCAGTGGTCGAAGTATACTGTGGGTCTTGCCATGGACAAGCCTTGTGTGTTCCACACATTCCAGCCGGGAAAGTCGGCAAACCATTTGACAAGGAACTGTTCATGGCTGGACGACATATTGGCAGGTCGTGCAGGTCCTTGGGGACCGGCTAGACCACCTGTCCCGGCAGCTCCATCGCCGTTGACAGGTGCCAATACGATTGCAGTCCCACCTAGGCCGGTTAATCCCGGGAATCAGAGCAACGCCGGAAATGCCGGCGTAAATCAAGTTGACCAGAGCTATAATCCGGAATATAACGCCGGAGGCCCAGGAGCGGGCCAGAATGAGTACAAGGAGTATGATCAGAGCTATATGGTCTTTGAGACCGAGAGAACAGACAAGCAGAGCTTGTACCGGCGGTGTTTGGAGGTAAACGCCGTTATGTCGGCCGTTCCAAAACTGATGCATTGGTCTGACCAGGGCATTGGCTGGGACAGGGCAGATCATCCCAGGATCATGCCAAACCCCGGCGGGTATGCTCTGGTGATGGATCCGACATTTGTCGGGCCGGCTAATAACGTGAGGTTCAGCAAGGTACTCATTGACAATGGGAGCAGCATCAACATCATGTATCGGGATACGATGGAGAAGCTGGGCATCAGGGAGAATATGTTGGAACCAAGCAAGACCACGTTCCACGGCATTGTGCCGGGACTTTCGTGTGCGCCGATGGGCAAGATCCGGATGGATGTCATGTTTGGCAGCCGGGATAACTGCAGGGTGGAGAACCTCATGTTCGAGGTGGTTGATCTGGAGAGTCCCTACCATGCTTTGCTAGGGAGGCCGGCATTGGCAAAGTTCATGCCCTCTACGCATGTTGCGTACCTGAAGATGAAGATGCCGGGGCCCGGAGGGGCAATTACCATCATTGGTGATTACAAGCGTTCGATGGCATGCGCCACGGCCGGGTCTAACCTGGCCGAGACTCTGATCATCGCAGAGGAAAGGAAGAGGCTCAAGCGAGCTGTGGAGATTGCTGAGACGGTCGTGGCCGGAAAATCTATGCCGGGCATGTCGAATCCCGGTGGCAGTGCTTCTTTTCAAGTAGGCAAGGAAGTTAAAAAGGTGCCTCTGGATGAAGCTTTCCCGGAGCGCCATGCCCTGGTTGGGGCAAGTTTGGATCCCAAATAGGAAAGCGAGCTCATCAGCTTCCTCCGTGAGAATCGGGATATCTTTGCATGGTCTACTTCGGACTTGCAAGGTGTGCCGAGGGAGCTGGCTGAGCACGCATTGCATGTGAGACCGGATGCTAAGCCGGTGAAGCAGCCGCTCCGGCGGAATGCTGGCGACAGAAGGAAAGCCATTTGGGACGAAGTGGCCAGGCTCTTGGCCTCTGGCTTTATCAAGGAAGTACTTCATCCGGATTGGGTGTCTAATCCGGTTTTAGTGGAAAAGAAGAAAGATGAGCCCGCCATAGTGAAAGTATGGCGGATGTGTGTTGATTACACCAACTTGAATAAGGCATGTCCTAAAGATCCATTCCCGCTCCCTCGGATCGATCAAGTGATTGATTCCACAGCCGGATGTGAACTGTTATCATTTGTAGATGCTTATTCTGGTTTCCACCAGATCCCCTTGTATGAGCCGGATCAAATAAAGACATCCTTTATTACCCCGTACGGGGCTTATTGCTATCTCACTATGCCGTTCGGTTTAAGAAATGCCGGCGCAACTTACCAAAGGTGTATGCAGAAATGTCTGCACGATCGGATAGATAAAAATGTGCAGGTGTATGTCGACGATATCGTCAGAAAAACCAAGGAGAGCAAGACTCTCATAGATGATCTCCGGGAAACCTTTGGGAACCTGAGGAGATTCCGGATGAAGCTGAATCCGGCTAAGTGCACCTTTGGTGTGCCGGCGGGCAAGTTGCTCGGCTTCCTTGTCTCCAGCCGGGGTATTGAGGTGAATCCCGGCAAGATTCGTGCCATAGAAAGGATGAAGCCGCCGACAGATTTCAGGGAAGTACAGAAGTTCACTGGGTGCCTCGCATCCCTGAGCCGCTTCATAAGCCGGCTGGGAGAGAAAGCTTTGCCGTTATATCAGTTGATGAAAAAGTCCGACACATTTGTCTGGACAACGCAAGCAGATGCAGCTTTCAAGGAATTGAAACAGTTGTTGTCAACAGCGCCGGTATTAGCGTCTCCAATGCCCCGGGAGCCAATGTTGCTCTATATAGCGGCAACCAATCGAGTTGTCAGTGCTGTGGTGGTAGTAGAGCGAGAGGAAGGAGGCAAAACCGTGCAGCGGCCGGTATATTATCTGAGTGAAGTCCTCTCCACCTCAAAGCAAAACTACCCCCACTATCAGAAGATGACCTATGGTGTCTATATGGCGGCCAAGAAGCTCAAGCATTACTTCCAAGAGCATCCAATCCGGGTAGTGGCCGAGGCCCCTATCTCGGAAATTATAAACAACAAAGATGCCAGCGGCCGGATAGCAAAGTGGGCAATAGAGCTTTCACCATATACACCTCAGTACGATAAGAGGGATACAATCAAGTCCCAGGTCTTGGCTGATTTCTTTATTGACTGGGCCGAGATACAATACGAGCCGCCATTGCCAGATGCAAATTATTGGAGGATGCATTTCGATGGGTCCAAGACAATCCATGGCTTGGGTGCCGGCATAGTACTCAGTTCACCAAAGAATGACCAATTGAGATATGTCCTGCAGATTCATTTTGCAGCATCAAATAATGTGGCGGAATACGAGGCGCTTGTGCATGGCCTGAAGGTGTCTAAGGACATAGGAATTCGCCGGATTATGTGCTTCGGTGATTCTGACTTAGTGATTCAGCAGTGTTCCGGCATATGGGACGCGCATGACGCAAACATGGCATCCTACCGTTTCCTGGTGCAGCAGTTAAGTGGTTACTTTGAAGGTTGTGAGTTCCGGCACGTTCTCCGGGCTCAGAATGACGCAGCCGATGCATTGTCCAAGCTGGGGTCTTCCCGAGATTCAATCCCGCCCGGCATTTCATTGGAGCATCTGAGGAAGCCATCGATCAAGCCTTCGCCGGAGTCATCCTCCATTTATGTCCCGCCAGGTCCACACGAAGCAGTTCCAATGGAGATAGATGCCGGAGCCAGGTCAGATAACCCGGGGACTGTTTCCTCAGTCCCGGGGACTGGGCCGACATATGCTGTAAGCGCGGTATTCCGGAGGAGAGATAAGGGCAAGGGCAAAATATACCAAGAGGTTGTGCCGGTATACCCGGGGACTGCTCCGGCATACCCGGGGACTGATTCTTCAGTCCCGAGGACTTCGCAGCCCATGGAGATCGATTATGTGTCGGTCGAAGTGATGGAGATAGATCAGGCAGTGTTCACTGTCAGGGAAGTGCCCTCATGGGCACGTCCTATCATGAACTTCTTGGTGGATGGCCAAGTGCCGGCGGATGAAACCGAAGCCCGCCGGGTTATAAGGAGATCCAAAGTGTATACCATCATAAACAAAGAAATATACAAGAGGAGTGCCACCGGAGTATTGTAGAGATGTGTCGAATCTGAGGAAGGTCTGGAGATGCTCCGGGAAATTCACCAGGGGGAGTGTGGTCACCATGCTTCATCCAGGGCATTGGTGGCAAAGGTATTCCGGCATGGGTTCTATTGGCCAACGGCATTGCAAGAAGCAGAAAACTTGGTCCGGAAGTGTAATGGGTGTCAAAGATATGCCCACCAGATTCATCAGCCGGCATCTGCCCTAAAAACTATCCCAATAACCTGGCCCTTTGCTGTTTGGGGCCTGGATATGGTCGGGGCTTTTAAGCCGGCCAGAGGAAAGATGACCCATATCCTGGTCATGGTGGACAAGTTCACCAAGTGGATTGAAGTGAAGCCCATAAGCAAGTGTGATGGTCACGCAGCAGTGAAATTCTTAAAGGATATAATCTTGAGATATGGTGTTCCTCATAGCATCATCACTGACAATGGGTCAAACTTTGCCCAAGGGCCATTTGCCAGATTTTGTGAGGAAGTGGGAATCCGGCTGGACGTTGCGTCGGTTGCCCACCCTTGTGCCAATGGCCAAGTTGAGAGATCGAATGGGCTAGTATTATCCGGCATAAAACCCCGGCTGATAGAGCCCCTGGAGAAAACTCCGGGATGTTGGCTAGATGAGCTGCCAGCAGTGCTGTGGAGTTTAAGAACAACTCCGAATAGATCAACAGGCTACACACCATTTTTTCTGGTGTATGGAGCAGAAGCTGTGCTTCCAACAGATGTAATACATGATGCACCAAGAATAGTGCTATATACTGAGGAAGAGGCTAAAGAAGCCAGAGAAAATGATGTTGATCTGCTAGAGGAAGCAAGGGAAATAACTCTGTCAAGAATAGCAGTGTATCAGCAGAACCTCAGACGCTATCATGCGCAGAAGGTAAATCCAAGGAGATTTCAAGAGGGAGATCTAGTACTCCGGCTAAAGCAAGGAACAGAAGGCCGGCATAAGTTAACTCCTCCATGGGAGGGGCCATTCATTGTGAGCAGAGCTCTGCACAATGATGCCTACTATCTTATAGATGCGCAGGACCCCAAGAAGGATAAGGCGGACAGGTCCGGAGAAGAAACCAAGAGGCCATGGAACATAGCTCTACTCCGCCCCTTTTACTCCTGAGCAGAACAATGTATGTATTTCCATATTTTGCTTTGTGTGCCGGCGCGTTTATGCCGGCACAAGACTAGTGAATGAAATGCCGGCATCCCGAAGAAGCCGGGTAACTAGCTCCGAGGTATATTTGTTGTTTATTTACAGTTTTTGTTATATGTCGGCTGGCTTGATTCGAATGTTTCCTATGTCGGCCTAGTAATGTGTCGGCACCAAAGGCCACTCTTCGACTCAGCTGCTGTCCGAAACCCGGCTTCATGGATAGCAAGGGTAGATGCCGGAGATTGTCTACACATGGAAAACGGCTAAGGAAGTGTAAAGTAAGCGAACCGACATTTTCGTTAAAGCTAAAGTTAAAATTTAAAGTGTCGGATGATTTGAAGTCTAAGTGTCAAAGTTAAAGTACTGTATGTTCGAGGAAGCAACCTTGAGACTCATACGTCGAAAGCCAAATAAGGTAGACAAGTAGCCAAGGTTGTGAAATTGAGGAAACAGGAAAACAACTCGGTGACTTAGCCAAAAGATGATCCGGCATTGATAACAAGCAAACCGAAATAAAACTTGTTCAGGTAGCAAACCAAAGGAAATTAAACGTGTATATTACAACTGCACCCGGCATACCGGGGATCTGATAAAACTTAAAGTTTTTATGCTGCAAAGTCAAGGACCAGGGGCAGAAGCAGAGGCGCCGGCTGGTGGAGCAGTGGCGGTGGAGATGTCGGCTTCAGGTGTGCCGGACCCAGCAGATGGAATGGAGCCATCACCTCCGCCCGGGGCAGATGCCTGTTCCGGAGCATCAATGTCGGCCTCTTCAGCTTCCTCTTCATCCTGGCTGGAGTCGGAGCCCTCAGCAGTGGCGGATGTCCCGGCATCGTCCTTCTTCTCCGGCTCGCGGATGTCCCAGACGAAGGCGTCGGTGTCGGCATAGTCCACATAGCTGTGGGCCAACTCCCGTCGGTGCCGGATGTGTTCCGGATCCGTGGTCCAGATGGATCCTTCGCGCACAGTGCGCAAAGTCTCCAAGTCTGCTTTCTCATACCAGGACAAGAAGTAGCTGAGAGCTTCGTCAGCTCCAACCCTCGCGCCGGAATCTCGCCACTCCCGGAGGCGAACCTTGGCCAGCTGCAGATCGTTGCCGAGGTCGACGGGATCAATGGGAGTCCTTTGTCCCAGCCAGAGGGCAGAGAATGCCTCCTGGGCGCCATATAAGAGTTCTTCGGTGTAGAGCGTCATGGCGTTTTTCCGGGACTGCAGAGCCAGCAGCTGCTCCGACATGTCCCAGTTGGGCGAGTCAACCGGAACACCCCGGCTTTCTCGGTCCAACTGCAAAGCCCTCTCAACGTCTTCGACGGAAGCGGGAAACATGTCTGAGGAATAAAAACAGTGTTAGCAAAAGGAGAATATGTCGGCATATGTGCTATGCCGGAGAGAATTACACTATGTCGGGAAGGATAAAGGGAAAGGATTTGGAGCTTACTGGCAAGGTCGGCATTCAGCTGTGCAACTGTAACCTCCCATTTGGTGGCCTGCTCCTTCAGGCTATCCAGTTCAGCGTGGGCATTGGAGGCATCAGTCTCGGAGGTGACAAGCAGGGACTGGGTTTTCTTCAGTAGGCCCTCCCTCTGTTCCTTTTCGTCCAGAAGCTCGGTGATCCGGCCCTTCAGCTGCTCAACCTCGGCCTTGTGACCGGCATCCCGGTCGTCCAGTTGCTTGGCTACGTCCACTGAGGACACACAGTCCTGGTGGCGGGCCTCCAGTGCAGCTTTCTCGTCTGAAAAGATTTGAAGTCAAAACAAGGATTTGAAGAAAGAAAACAGTGAAAAGATTAAAGGATTTGAAGTACAGAAGGATTAGTTGAAGATTAAGGGGATCCGGCATACCTGTCAGCTCCTTCACTCTCTTGGCAAGCTCGGTGACTTGGGCTTCGGCACCAGCTGCGAAATGTCGGACAAAGATTAGGTATCGGCATATTAAGATGTGCCAGCCAGAGGTCTATTGAGAAGGGGCAAGGTATGTCGGCTGAAATTACCTTTCTGGGACAGTTCCAGCTAGAGCTTGCTGTGTGCGTCGGAAAGCTTCCGATGCTCGCACACCAAGTCATGGAACATGTCGGCACGGGCATTATTCATGCGCTGCAAAAGTATTAGGATTTGAAGGGATATGAGATAACTAAAGCATGCCAGTACAGTTGAAGATTATATGAAGTATTTATGCTATAGGAGATCCGGCACAGGTGCTGCGCACCTGTCCCGGCTCTCGGTGACTAGGATTTGAAGCTCGAATCGAGCTCATATGTCGGAAAGTTAATTGGAAAAGCAGCTAAGTGCAAAAGACCTTGGAAAATCCCGGATGTCCGTATCCCGGACAGCCGACATTTTCGGGGACTGGGGATATCTATATGTAAAGGACTTACGTTGGTGGCATCGGCCAGGCGATGAAGTCGTTGCTGAAGACTGAGAAGTTCGCAGGCAATAGGAATGGGCTTCGCGGCCAGGATATCAGCTGGGTTGCCGGTGGCCGAAGCTTCGGCCTGTTTCTTCTTCTTGGATTCAGCTGTGTCCAGGGAGTCGGCGTCATTCCATTTCTCGCAGCGCTCCTTAAGAGAGCCGAGGCTCTGGTCACTTTTCGTCAGAAGAGGGACGATGCCCTCGAGTTCTGGTGTGTCGAAGAAGCTGGCCCGGTAACCAGGCCGGGTTGCTGCCCTGCCAAGATGCAGGGCCAGAGCAGAGCTGGTCCGGGACGCTGCTTTAGGAGGAACAGTGGCGGCGGAAGGCGTGCCGGACTTGCTAGGCTGGAACTTGAGAGTGCCGGACTTGGCCTGGGTGGTGGTCTTGGCTGGGGCAGTGGCTTTGGCCGAGGCAGTAGCCTTGGTCGGCGCAGGAGTCTTCTCAGAGGATGGAGTCTCGGGTGCAGGCTGTTCCGGCGCGGCCGGTGAAGCTTGGCCAGCTGGGGCAGGTTCCGGAATAGTCCGGACTTCCGGCACAGCAGGGCCCTTTCCTTTAAGATATATGCCGGCGCTCTTGTCGCTTGCGCCGGCGTCGTCAGTTGTGCCGGCATCACTGGTGGGCGCGCCAGAGTCTGGGGCTTCTTGGTGGGCTCCTGTGTCCATGTGGACATCAGGAGCCGGAGGTTCCTGTTGAGCCCCCGAGTCCATGTGGACATCGGGGGCAGAGGTGTCTTGTTCCGGTGGAGGAACGTCCTTCGCCGGGGAGGAGGTCTTGTCGGGCGCAGGCGAAGATGCCGGCGCCGGGGAGGTCGTGTGGCTGGCAGAGGGTATGTCGGAGGTAGCGGTGGCCGCGGGCTTGGTAACTTTCGGGTCGCCACTCGAGCCAGAAGCTTGTTCCGGCGCAAGAGGAGCCCTGAAAGAGAAAAAACGCCAAGTCAATAATGCAAGCAAGAGATATGTCGGAAATGAAACAAGCAGAAGGAACTTACCCCGCGGCGACAGGTCTCGGTTTCTTCAATATGGGCACGCCGACCTTCTGCCTCTTCGACTTCTGAGGTGTGTCGGGCTGGGGCTTCACACCTCGCTTCCGGCCGGCACGTCCGCCGGTGGAAGGAGGTCCCTGGTTCAAAGGCGCGGCATCGATAACCATATCATCCAGGATAGCTGAGGACGGCATTGGAAACTCGTAAGCAATAGGTGTTTCTGGAAAGGCATATGCAAGTGGCATCGGGTCATAGTACAGCAGGATCTCCTCGTCAGAATCAATCTCACTCCGGTCTTGAGTATAATGCCGGGATGAAGAGCCCTTACCCATGGCAGCTGCAGCACGGGTGCTCCTGGGTAGCTTATCCCAATGATCCGGATCTTCAACATCCGCAACAATGCGGTCCGCCGCGATCTTGATCCGGGAGTTCTCCATGGCTTGGAAGCTGAATTTCTGTATAAACAGCAAAGTCAAAGTATTCAGACAAGGAAATGTGCCGGTGGAAGAGGTATGTTGGATCAATATGATATGTGTCGGCAAATAAACATGTGTTGGCTTAAGTATCTATGTGCCGGACATGGACTTTATGTATCGGATAGGACGGTTTACCGTTGGGGCAGGCCTATCTCGGCTGTATGGTTCTAGCCCCCAGGCAAAAGTGGCCTGAGAGGACTTGCAGACATCCTTAATCCGGCGCAGAATGTCGGCCGGAGTCAGCTCGTGTGTGGAGTGCCGGGTGGGGTCCATTGGCCCGCTCATCTGGCAGATCTTGTGCGACCGGCGCTGCAGAGGGGAGACGCGCCAGCTTATATAGCAGGCCACCAGGTCTTGAGGAGTAAGACCGGCATCCCGGAGCTCGCCCTTAACCCGGTGAAGCGCATTCACCGGCATCACCGAGTTCTTCGGGTTGTAGGTCCAATTCGTCATAGCCAAGGGTGGCTCGTCCACAAATGGCGACAGGTTGAGCAGATCCTCGTCGGTGGTGTTCTTGACATAGAAGAAGCTTTTCTGCCACTTCTTGCAAGATTCCAGGAGCTCCACCTTGGGGAAGTCCGAGCCCTTCCGGGACATGATGGTGGCCGCGCCGCAGAGGGTCATGGGGCGGTCCTTCTTTTCCTGGGCCGTCTCCGGCGGGTCGTCCTTGCTCCGGGGCGGCTCCTGGACGACTTGCTTCCGCAGTTGGAAATATTTCGCCCAGCCTTGGGTGAGGGGCTCGATGCCGGCATAGCCCTCGCAAAAAGCAGCGAAGGCGGAGAGGATCATCACGGCGTTGGCCGGGATATGATGAGGTTGTAGGTCGTAGGTGTTGAGGAAGTCCCGGAAGAAGTCCGATGCCGGCAGCCCGAAACCCCGCTCGAAGTGGGCGATGAAGACGACGCGTTCGCCAGGTTCGGGTGCCGGCACAGTTTCTCCTGCTGGTAGCCGGCATGCTACGCCCTCCGGGACTCTCCTGGTGGAGGTGACCCAGGATATGTCGGCCGGAGTAACCTCCGACCCCTCCCAGCCGGAGCGTCCTTGGGCTCGGGCCGAGGTATCTTCCTCAGAGGCCGAGGTACCCGTCATGCTTGAAGATGCCATCTTAGTGGCCGGGACAAGGCGTGAGAGCCGGAGTCCCGTGATGTTATTCCTATCAAGGCCGGAGAAAAGAGGGAGGTTAGTCTCTCCGGCATACCGCCCTCACCAATGTTAGCAGAGATAAAAAGATCTACCGAGACAGTTAAAATAGGAAGCAAATAAGGGTAAAACTTCTAAGGAAGAACACTCGAGAACGTTGTTAAGAAACGCTAATCGAATCCAAAGAATAACAAGCAGAGGAACTGAAGCGGATCTATGCAAGCGTGGTTACCAATGCGAAGTTATAAAAAGCGTGAAGGAGGAAGAACAGAGGGAGGTCTCACCGGAGCTTGGCCGGCGACGATGGAGCGGCGGCGAGCGTGCAGGAAGAGTTTCAATCTCCCTGCAATGTCGCGGAGGAACGGTGCGGCAGCGGCGGCGTCGTCGATGGAGATGCCGGGCGCCGTCGAGCGTCGGCGTCGGCGGGGAGCAGGACGGCTGCGGCGGAGATGCTGTTCTTCGGACCGGCGGTGGAGCGCAGGAGGCAAAGGAGCAGGCGAGGAAGACGATGGTGGGGGGTAAAAAGATAAGTTTACCCCCGCCGCCCTATTTATATGTCTGCCAGGTCAGGGTCGTGGGGATCGTGGGAGTGTTCCACTCCCCCGACCGTTCCTGCAGAGAGTCGCCACGTGGCGGCACGGAGTGGGGCGGCGGTTCCGGTAACCGTGCCTTGACGCAATGATGGCGAGGAGTAACTGCACTGTGAACCGTCACATCGTGGGTGACCGTTCGAGGTGGCAGGGCAGTTACAAGTTTCGATGCAAAGCTGTCAGACATGGCTTCTCGAGGAAGACTCGTCTATATGTGGGATTAATTGCCCGATGTATATGTTCCGTCCGGAATACCCTCGGGACCGGCCGGAATAAGTTTTGGAACAGGAACAGAGGCCGGGATATATGCAGATGTGCCGGCATATAATCTGATCGCCGGGGCATAATGAAGAAAGGTATGTTGAACCTGTCAAGGCTCCACAGTTATGACTGGGGAACCTCGGCAGCTTCGGGGACTAGTGTCGGGGGGATGACCCCCGGTAGGGTCAAGAGACTAGAAAGACACAAGGTCTATGGTTGACTTTTATGCCGGTTGACCAAGAAAAGGCCTGGCCGGAATATAGGAGCATCGGCCAGGCCGGCATATATGTATATCCCGGCTGGTGTCTGGATATGCCGGTATGGCCGGAATACTAGTATAGGTGTGCCGGCATATACTCAGATATGCCGGCCTAACTATTTGGTGTGTTGTGCAGGAGCAGGGGAGGCCGGATTACCCGACCCTCGTAGGTCGTTGGTCTGGCATATATGTCCTGGGTATGGCCAACGGTCATATCCGGAATGCTTAAGTCAACCAAGGTGTCACATCCCTACAATCAAGGAAGAAAACATCCAAGCATGGTAGCAGAGTGGGATGGCAGGGTGCACAGTGGTGGTCTACCAACCCTCACTGTGCACAAGTACAGAGCTCACCTCACAGAGGTAAGGCCACAGTTCAAGAGGTACAAGGTACAGGGATATGAAGTCCCATCGAGAGCAATCAGGGAGGAAGTCAAGGGTCGGTGCCTTCGTCAGCAAGTCCTATTTGGAGTGTAGCCCGTGTCTTGTGGTCTCTTATGACCGTTGTAACCCTGGCTACCACTATATAAGGTGGCATAGGGAGCCCTAGTAAAGGGTTGGTCACTCTGTGTTCCTACACTTAGCAGTTCATCTTCCTTCTCTAACTGAGAGCTTGGAAGCACCATTGTTGTGTACTCCATCGACCCAAATATACAACCAGTAGAGCAGGAGTAGGGGTGTTATCTCCTTACGAGAGCCCCGAACCTGGGTAGATCTGTGTTCCTTTCTGTCGTGCTCTTTAGCTCGTTCCCCTCTCCCGAATCCTCCAGCATCTAGTTCGGCCCCCATTTAAGCCATCCTATGGCATATGTTGTTTCACCACGACGACAACCTCATCACTGGGGACTTGCCGCAAGACGAAGCGGAAGCTAGGCGAATTCAACGTCGAGCTGGGGCGTACACCATCATCAACAGCGAGCTGTACAAGCGCAGCGTGTCAGGCATCTTCTAGAAGTGCATCGAGCCAGAAGAAGGGATAGAGCTGCTAAGAGAGATACACCAAGGGGAGTGCAGGCATCACACATCTTCCAGAGCCTTGGTGGCTAAAGGCTTCCGCCATGGCTTCTACTGGCCAACGGCCAAGCAAAATGCAGAGCAGCTGGTGAAGCAATGCAACGGCTGCCAGCGCTTATCCAAGCACAGAAACACTCCGACGGCAGCCCTCAAGACCATCCCGCTCACCTGGCCGTTCGCTGTCTGGGGCCTGGACATGGTAGGGCCATTCAAAACCGCACCCGGGGGCTTGACGCATCTGTTGGTCGCTGTGGACAAGTTCACCAAGTGGATCGAGGCCAAGCCAATCAAAAAACTCGACGGCTCATCCACAATCAAGTTCTTCAACGAGATCATCACAAGATATGGAGTTCCTCACAGCATCATCACCGACAACGGGACAAACTTTGCGAAGGGAGTCTTTGCTGATTACTGTGGCAAGAAAGGCATCCGGTTGGACTTAGCGTCAGTGGCGCACCCTCAGACAAATGGGCAAGTGGAGAAGGCAAATGGGCTGATCCTGGCCGGCATCAAACCAAGGCTGGTCGAGCCTCTCGAGTGTTCAGCTGGCTGTTGGGTCGAGGAGCTACCCTCGATGCTCTGGAGCCTGCGCACCACTCCAAATCGCTCTGTCGGCTTCACACCTTTCTTCCTGGTCTATGGAGCAGAAGCGGTGCTGCCCACGGACATCGAGTTTGATGCGCCCAGAATCGTCCAGTACACAGAGACGCAAGCAAAAGAGGCTCGTGAAGATGGTGTCGACCTCCTCGAGGAGGCGCGAGAACAAGCTCTGGCCAGATCAGCGCTCTACCAGCAGCAGCTACGACGATACCACAGCTGGAAGATTCGCCCGCTCGCGTTTCGCGAAGGAGATCTCGTACTCCGGCTGGCCCAAAGCACCAAGGGCATGCACAAGCTGTCTCCCCCCTGGGAGGGACCGTTCATTATCAGCCGGGTGCTGGGCAATGGGGCATATTACCTCATCGACGCGCAAGAGCCCAGGAAGAACAAGGCAGATAACTCTGACAAGGAGACCGAGCGTCCCTGGAATGTCAGTCTCCTAAGACCTTTCTTCTGCTAAGGCAAAAGCTTGTACCCCGAAAAACATGTTAATGAATAAAGGAAAACGGAGCGGCCAGTTATGACCGGCTCCAAGGAAAACACTTCGCATATGTTTTGCTTCCTGCGTTATTCACCTGACCGGCAGCCGGCTCCAGGCACCGAGCCACAGCCGGCAGCCGCGAAAAAATTGATCTCTCGCCAGTCGGATGAGTACTACGTATGAAGAAGGTCTCGAGCCCAGTCTCCGCCTTCCGGCTCCGCGCAGCCGGACGGATAGGAGCTGGCAGGCCACATACGAAGGAAAGCCGCAGAGCAGAACCGCAAACGATAGGAAAATCGCTCAACCAGACGTTAAGGGCAGTGTCTGTTAACTAAGCGCTGGCTAGCGTCAGTCGGGGGCCCGATAGACCGAAGTACTACTTCTCACTCCGCGGCACGCTCCCACCCTAGGCCGACATTCAGCTGCCGGCCCAAGGGAGACCAACCGGCACCAGGCTGCCGGTTGGGGGTAGAAGAGCCGAAGGGTGGGAAGATTAAGGAAAAAGTTGAGGGAACCGGACAAAGGCAAAGCCAGCGAATGGTTGATAGTCGCAGTTTCTCGACGTTTGGGCTGAGACGCCACGCCCAAGAGGTTCGAAGCTAGAGCTGCCTCGCTTGGCGTTGGCGTCATTCGCGAAAAGTTAGTTTCGAGCTAGCTGCCAATCCAGCTACCCCAAAACTCGGGGGCTAGGGGGAAAGGGAATTGGCCCTCAGAAGTGGGCCGGCTCCAGTACCTCGCCGGCTGTCCGATCAGTTGGCGCTGCGATGCAGTCAGCTAACGAGCAACGAAATCGAAACCTAACACGCGCAAAGCAACGGCTAGAGCCGGAAACCGGGAAATCTACTCCAACTACAGCAAGGAATGTGCGAAGGCCCAGGGAAGGAAGCTTGCCGGCTCCGACCCTCGCCCAAGCCGGTACAAGACTCAGCCTCTGTTCTGTCCGCGCTGGAGCCGGAGCTAGTCCGCCCTTCCCGGAGCCGGCCAGCAGAAGCACCGTTCCCTCTACGTCGAAGCCGGAGTAGCCCGCCCGAAGCGTCTGCGCAAGCCAGTGATCATCGAGGTCCCTATCTATGGATTCACGCATCAACAATTCCATCCAAGGAAAGATCCTAGCCGGAGAATCGTCTCGGCGCTACGGTACAAGCAGAAGACAATCTCACGCAAGAGCAGTCACACAACAAACGAAGAGGAGCAAGCAAAGATTTGCACGAAATTAAAAGAGTTCTCAGGCGAACGGTTACATATTGTTGGCCACGCTAAGGGCCGAAGTAGCAAAAGGATTCCCCCTCCTAACCCCTAGACTCCTGCTGACGATGCCGCCGTCAAGAAGGAGGCTTCGGGGCCGCTCGCCGATCACGGCCAGGGGGAGTAGGCGCGGGCGCAGCCAGAGCCATCGACGACGCGGACGCAGAGAATGTGTGACCTGGCGCGGTGGGTCAGGATAAGAGACCACCCCCGCTCCAGGCCATAATCGTTGAAGAACCGCTCCCACCCCCCGGTGAGGTAGCTCTTCCCCTCCTCGTCATGGAGGACCTCGACGTCGTACAGCGGCTACCCGCCGCTGCCATCCTCGATCATGAAGCTCGCCGGGGGATTCTTCCCCATCGTGCCGACGAAGCTGGCTGGGAGCGGAAGGCGCTCCTTGCTCCCGGCCAGCAGGGGCACCATGGCGGTGGCGAACCCATGCGTCGGGACGTAGGAAAGCCGCTGCCTGGTCGGCGGGCGCGGCGGCGCCTTTCGCACCTTCTTAGCGGCCACGCTGGAGGAACCATCAACGTCCAGGCCGGCGAGGCCCGGAGGAGCGGCCCCGAACGCCATCGCGGCGCCGACGAGGGCGGCCGCCGCCTCCAGGGGCGTCCCGGTAAGACCGGCGACGGAGGTCGTGGCCGCGGGGACTACGTCACCGCTGATGGCCGCGGCAACGGTCCCCCCGGGGGCCGTCGCGAGGGCGGTGGAGCGGCCGGCCCCGGAAGACCCGGCGGCGGCCACGGCCGCGAGCGCCGCCAAAGTCTTCTTGTTACGGCTGCCCAGTGGGCGGCCGCGCTTCCGGGACGTCGGCGGTATCGCCGCCGGACCCTCGGCTCCGTGCTGGCTTCCGAGCGGGCGTTCCCGCCCGTGCTCGCCCGGCCCGTCGCCAGCCCCGGCTCCGCTGTTCGCCCCGAGTGTTGACATTGAGATCGGAGCGGGAGTAGCGGAGGCGACGGTTTTGGCTAGGCGAGGAATCGGAGACGTTTGGAGAAGGAGGAAAAACCACCGGGAGGGCTCTGAAATTTAAGGGCTGGAGAAGCGTGAAGGGCCAAGCCAGTTTAATGCGAAGTAAACCGTCCGCGTGGCGTCCCGATGGGACTTAACGCTGACGCAGGTCTCGTCCCGTCGGCTGACGTCGGCAGGAATTGCCTCGGAGTCATAGTGACAAGACAGGCCATCGGCCACTGGCGCACATTGCCTGCCGCCGCATGGGAACAAGACCCGAAGCGGCACAAGGCCCCAGGGAGTAACTCGCCGGCTCGCGAACCGTCGTAAGCCCGCCGGCTGGGCTAGACCGCGAACCGGTACGTCCCGAGACGACCGGAAAACCAACAAGCCTCCAGACCCGATGGAGAATCCTGGGACTTTGGCGAGGACAAGAAAGACTTCGGCGAGAAGAGGAACCTACCGAAGCCCCATGCTAGCCCATGAGACTTCGCCAGTTTCGGGGGCTAGTGTCGTGGGGATGACTTAGGGGGCGCACCACGGGCCGGGCAATATGCCGGCTGGCGTCCCAGGATCCCCCACGGCTTCAACACGAGAAGACCGGCTCCGCCCGAAGGGCCGGCTGCACCAGCAGCCTGGCTAGCGACTCCACAGAGGAGAACTGGAGCCGGGCGATGAAGGCAAAGCTTCCCAACGGTTATCTGGCCAAAAGTAGGTTGGCCCGGACAAGAGCGGCAGGGGCGCAGGACGGGAGTGACGAGCGCCACGACCACGTCCAGCCAATGAGATATCGAAGACCCTTCCCCACGACGGGATCCAAGGCAGAGGAGAAGGGATATGCCCTCCAGATGCCGGCCCAGGGGAAAGGCAATTTATAAAGTGCCTTTGCCAGAGCAGGGCCAGAGGATCACGCCAAGGACGCCGCCGCCGAGGAGCCGGGAGCCGGCCGAATCGCCACCTAAACCTGTAACCAGGCCCCCGCCTATATAAGGGGGCCTAGACCCTTAGCGTAGGGAGATCCGATCTTCTTCTTCCTCCTCTAGCCCGAACAGCTCGAGGAGCATTGTAATCGATACGATCCAATCAATACGAAGCAGGCAGGAAGTAGGGGTTTACCTCCAACCGGGAGGGCCCTGAACCTGGGTAAACTAAGGTGTCTCTGTTGGCACGATCCCGAGCCGGACCCATCGTCACCATCGTCGAGCCCCTCCGATAAGCCTCCCCATGGCTACTGTCTCTAAATTCCCACGACAGACAACCTACAGAAGTTGGGAGATGAGAAGAAGCAGATCGAGGAGGTCAACAATGAGCTGAAGTCTGAGAATGAAAAGCTGAAGAAGAAAATTGCAGAGTTAGAAGCAAGTCGGAAAGAAGAGGAGTCCGAGGAAGAGGAGGACCCCGAGGAGAGACTCGTGTATTCCTCTAGTGATGGTCTATCCTATGAGGAATGGGAAGCCAAGGCACTGAGGGACCTCAAGAAGGCAGAGCGTCGAGACCCTCTACCCCTCTCATGCCTCAAGAGAGTTAAGAGAGGCTAGTTGACCACCATCATCGTCTTGTATCGTTTGCGATATCACGTTTGTATTGTCTTACCGTGTTGGTATGACAGTACCATTTAACATTTGCTTTTTTCGAACTCAGTGTTAGTTTCTAAACTTGTCAAGTCGTGTGCTTCGCAATTTAAAAACTTTTAAATCAAAGGTTGTGTGCTTGTTTATTGTTTGTGGTTGGCTTGTTGTATTGTGCATGGGTAGGAATTTTACTCCTTTAGCTTTATCTGTCTAATACTCATCTATGCTATCAATTACCCCAGATGCCGCCTCGCCGTGCCAACAACAACAATGGGAATGAAAATGAGAACAACAACAACAACGACACCAATGCAGCAATTCAGCAACTAGTGGCAGCTCAGGCCCAACTGATGCAAATGATGACCCAGTTCTTCCAGACAAATGCAAACAACAATAACAACAACAATAACAATCCCCCGCCACCACCGCCGCCACCCCCACCCCAGGTGGATAGATTGGCAAGGTTTCTGAGGCTGAGACCCAACAAGTTCTCATCTGCTACGGAGCCAATAATAGCCGATGACTGGCTGCGGTCAGTCAACAAGGATCTGACCACCTGTGAGTGCACTGATGCTGAAAAGGTGCGCTTCACTGCTCACTTACTTGAAGGACCGGCAGCTATGTGGTGGGAGACATACCAGGTTACCCATCCAATAGATGATCTAGACTGGAACACCTTCAGAGAAGGCTTTCGTACTGCCCACATATCCTCGGGCACTATAAACGTGAAGAAGGAAGAATTCCGTAGTCTGCGACAAGGTGGAAGAACTCTGAAAGAGTACATGGATGACTTCTGTGCTCTGTCCAGGTATGCACCTGAAGATATTGATACTGATGCAAAGAGGAAGGAAAAGTTCCTCAGTGGGCTCAAGGGAGAACTCAAAATACCCCTGTCAGTGGCATATGCTCCAAATTATCAGTCTCTACTTGATCAGGCCATCACTCTGGACAACAACATCAAGAAAGAAGAGAACTGTAAAAGGAAGTTCAGTAACAACAAGAACCATGTGGAACCATTCCACAAGAAGCACCACTCATCTGAGAGCAGTGGACATGGCAGCTCTCACAAGCATGGGAATCGTTTCAACAAAGGAAATGGTAGCCACTTCAGCAGCCATAAGCATAGTGGTGGTTTCAAGGGAAATAGCTCCAGTGGACATCACAGTGGACACAACGGCCAGCATCGCCACAACAATGAACCCAAGAAGGACCTCTCTAGCATCACTTGCTTCAAGTGCAAGAAGAATGGTCACTATTCCTCCAGCTGCCCAGAAAACAAGACCATTGAGCTTGCTAAGCCCAATCCATTCCAGAAGGGCCAAGTGAACCACCTCAATGTGGAAGAGGTGCTGAATGAACCTGATGCAGTGATGGGTATGTTCCCTCTCAACTCATTTACAACATTAGTTTTATTTGATACTGGAGCATCTCATTCATTCATATCAAGAACTTTTGCAAACAAAAATGGGTTCCCCACTGAAACCATAGGAAAAACCATTAAAGTAAGTTCCCCTGGAGGAGAATTGTTAGTCAATGCTGGTTGCAAGAATCTGATTCTAGAAATTGGTAAATATGAGTTTCCAACCCATCTAGTAATCCTAGACTCACAGGGTTTAGATGTAATCTTGGGCATGGATTGGATGACTGCCCATGGGGGAGTCATAGACTGTGTGAATAGAGCAATTACACTCACCACCCCAGAAGGGAGAAGAATTAGATACAAATCCCAACTGGATTTTAATGATATTAGGCTAAACCATCTTAAGGGGGTTAGCCTAGATGAAGTGCACATAGTGAATGAGTACCCATATGTATTCCCTGATGAGCTACCGGGAATGCCACCTGATAGAGATGTAGAGTTTCTCATTGATCTGCTACCGGGCACAGGCCCAATAGCAAAGAGACCCTATCCTATGTCCACTGATGAGTTGAAAGAACTCAAGAAGAAGCTAGCAGAACAGTTAGGAAAGGGATTCATTAGAGAAAGTTCGTCATCATGGGGAGCGCCAGTTCTGTTTGTCGAGAAGAAGGATAAGAGTCAGCGTTTAGTGATGGACTATCGATCGTTAAATGAAGTGACCATCAAAAACAAATATCCACTACCAAGAATCAATGACTTGTTTGATCAGTTGGAAGGAGCTAGCGTGTTTTCCAAGATTGATCTTAGATCTGGATACTTTCAGCTCAAGATTAGAGAACTTGACATTCCCAAGACAGCCTTCGTCACTAGATATGGCTCATATGAATACACGGTGATGCCTTTTGGTCTAACCAATGCACCGTCATACTTCATGAGCATGATGAACAAAGTGTTCACGGAATTTCTAGATAAGTTTGTCGTTGTCTTCATTGACGACATACTGGTCTACTCAAAAAGCAAGGAAGAACATGAAAAGCATCTACGTGCGATATTGGAGAAACTCCGAGAGCACAAGTTATATGCTAAATTCAACAAATGTGAGTTTTGGCTCAATGAAGTAGGATTCCTTGGACACATCATAACCAAGGAGGGAATTGCAGTCGACCCGGCCAAAGTGACCACAGTAACGGAATGGGAACCACCCAAGAATGTCGGGGAAATTCGTAGTTTCTTGGGATTGGCCGGATACTACCGGAGATTCATTGAGAACTTTTCAAAGATAGCTAAACCAATGACTGAGTTATTGAAGAAAGAAAAGAAGTTTGAATGGACGGAAGCTTGTGAAAACAGTTTTCAAGAGTTGAAAAGGAGATTGGTGTCTGCACCCGTTCTGTGCTTGCCGGATATAGAAAAAGAATTTCAGGTGTATTGCGACGCTTCACGTCAAGGTTTAGGAAGTGTATTGATGCAAGGAGGCAGAGTAGCTGCCTATGCTTCTAGACAACTCAAGAAACATGAACTCAACTATCCAACTCATGACCTTGAGTTAGCTTCAGTAGTTCACGCTTTGAAGACTTGGAGACACTATTTGATGGGAAAGAGATGTGAAGTATTTACCGACCACAAAAGTTTGAAGTACATCTTTACTCAGAAAGACCTCAACATGAGACAAAGAAGATGGTTAGAACTCATCAAAGATTACGATTTGAGTTTGCAATACCATCCTGGTAAAGCAAATGTAGTAGCTGATGCCTTGAGCCGTAAAGCCTATGTGAACTGTCTATCCACAGAAGTGTTGCCAGAAGATCTGTGTAGGGATCTGAGAAACCTCAGCCTGGAGGTAGTGCCACAAGGTTACGTAGCATCGCTAGTAGTGCAACTGACCCTGATGGACAAAATACGCCAAGCTCAGAAAGGAGATAAAGAGATAGAGAAGATCAAAGAAAACATGAGGAAGGACAAAGCTAAAGGTTTTAGCGAAGATGAACAAGGAACTATCTGGTTTGAGAAACGTATTTGTGTACCTGATGACCCTGATATTAGAAAATTGATATTTCAAGAAGCCCATGAGACCCCATACTCAATTCACCCAGGTAATACCAAGATGTACATAGACTTGAAAGAAAGATTTTGGTGGAGCAATATGAAGGGAGACATTGCCGAATATATAGCTAAATGTGATGTGTGCAGTAGAGTAAAAGCTGAACATCAGAAGCCAGCCAGACTACTTCAACCACTGAAGGTGCCGGATTGGAAATGGGATCAAATTGGTATGGACTTCATCACTGGGTTACCTCGCACAAAATCAGGGTATGACTCAATTTGGGTTATAGTCGATCGTCTGACCAAGGTAGCTCATTTCATACCAGTGAAGACCACTTACACTAGTGCAAAGTTAGCGGATATCTACATGAAGAGGATTGTAAGCCTTCATGGTGTTCCCAAGAGTATTGTGTCAGATAGAGGAACTCAATTTACCTCTCACTTCTGGAAGCAACTTCATGAGTCACTAGGAACTAGGTTGGAATTTAGCACAGCATTCCACCCACAGATAGATGGACAAACAGAAAGAGTAAACCAGATTTTGGAAGATATGCTAAGAGCATGTGCTCTAGACTATGGGTCTAGTTGGGATGACAACTTGCCTTACGCAGAGTTTTCCTACAACAACAGCTATCAAGCCAGTATCGAGATGGCACCATTTGAAGCTTTGTACGGCAAGAAATGTACTACACCTCTACTATGGAGTGGTGTAGGAGAACGAAGTTTCTTCGGACCTGATATCATTCAAGAAGCTGAAGAAAAGGTTAAATTGATCAAGGATAGACTTAAGATCACCCAATCCCGTCAGAAGAGCTACGCGGATAGCAAGCATAGAGAGATCATCTTTGAAGTTGGAGACAGAGCCTATCTCAGAGTGTCACCCCTTCGTGGTGTTAAGAGGTTTGGTATTAAGGGTAAGTTAGCACCCCGATTTATAGGACCATTCAAAGTCTTATCCCGCAAGGGAGAAGTAGCCTATGAATTGGAACTACCCGAAATCCTGTCAGTTGTACACAACGTGTTTCACGTGAGCCAACTAAAGAAATGCCATCCAGAGATGTCAGAAACACCTTTGAACGATACGGTACCCCTCGAGGAAGTTCAACTAGAAAGTGACTTGACTTATGAGGAAAAACCCATTAAGATACTCGAGACAGCAGAAAGAATTACACGCACCAAAACCATCAAGTTCTGCAAAGTACAGTGGAGTCACCACACTGAAGAGGAAGCCACTTGGGAGCGTGAAGATACCCTTCGAGAAGATCACCCACACCTATTTGCTAGCCTTTCCGAAGCTCGAGGGCGAGCTTCATCTTAAGGGGGTTAGTCTGTAACATCCCAAGTTTTCAAAATATAAATTTCCATCATGCATTCATGGCATATTGCATATCAAGATCATTTCCAAAGTTTTAAATCTTATTCTTTCAAAGAATATTGTTTCAAATACCCTTTACCCCAAATTTTAGAAACAAAAGGGTTTCAGAAAGAAAGTATTTTAAAATGAGTTCCATTAGTAATGGAGCTATTTTATTTTCCCTCTAGTAAATTTTGAAAACCAAATATTGGGAAGTTATTAAACTTAACTTCCTAGTTATTGGACTCTATACTTAAAGTTCCTACAAATTATTTTCTTTTCCATCTTATCACTAAACCTCTGGTTTATAGGTTGTAAACACACTTTCTAAAGACCAAAAGTGGTCAGCTTGGCTTTTATTCAAATCTGAATACAATAGCCTTTTCAAAAATCCAAAACAGAAATCAAAAACAAAAGAAAAAGAAAACAGAAAGAAAAATAAAATAAAAGGGGAGAACCAGCAACCCACCTGGGCCGCACCCGAGAGCCAGCCGGCCCAGACTGCCCCCGAGCGAGCCCAACCCAGCTCACCCCTCCCCTCTCTCACCTCCATGCGGGTCCCACCTGTCATCACTCTCCTCCCGTTAATCTCTCTCTCTCTCTCTCCGTTACTGGAAACGTTCGCCGGAGATCACTCCTCCTCTTCATTTCCGCGAGTAAATGGTCTTCAAGACCTCCCCTATAAAGCCCCGCACTCCCATCTCTCGCCCCTCCCTTTCCCCTCTGAAAAGACGCCGCCGGGCTGCTCAAATTGCTCGCCGGAGTTCGCAATTTCTGCCGCCAGCCATCGTCGATTCCGACGCGGTGGAGCCTCCCCTTCTCCCCACGAGCTCCCCCTCTTTCTCCCCTCTCTCTGGAGCATTGATTGATAGCTTGCCCCGCCTTTTCTCGCAGCTTTTCGAGCACACCGACGAACACCAAAGCCGCCGTCGCCTCCAGCCTCACCTCGCTGTCGCCTCGGGAAGCGCCAATCGTCGACGACCACAGATTCGAGGTCGCCGTCGTCTTCTGAACCCCGTCTACCACTTCATCGCCGTCGCCGCTCGCCGGAACCTCGCCACCGTTGAGCTCCAGTACTGTCTCGCCGGAAAAGCTCCATGCCGGTGAGCAATCTCCCCTCGATCGTTCTCGTCTCTCGGATCTGAATCCAGCGGCCGAGATTATATCTCAATCCCGAATCGGTACCGGCCAATAGCGTCGCGCCACGTCGCCTGCCCGATTAGCCCCCCCCCCCAGTCAAACCAGTCAAATTGATTTTCAAATTTGAAATTCAATTCCAGATTTCTACTGCATCTTGTAAAATCGATAGAAAATAAAATACTTAGCCAAAAATTACAAATAATACCTCGTTGGAATCCTTAGAATGTGTAGATTCCAGTAGTAAAATAAAACTTGTTATTTTATGGGTTCATTTTGAATCTATATTCAGATCTGAATCAAACCTTGGTTAGTTTAATAAATTCATAACTTTTGTTCTATGAGTCCAAATGCTACATTTTTTTAGTCTATGGAATCCTTGGAACATATAGAACACTCCAGAAGCAAAAGTTTTCAAAGTTAATACGTGCACAAACTTGCTACTTTTAAATATGTTCAAATCACTATTTTCATTACCATTTGATTTCTAAAAACTATTTTTGAGTGAAACCACCTGCAGTGGCATCAAGTTACTGTCCCCTAACCAGTGGTAGCTCAAACTTATTTTTACAGTACAGTACCAAACCAGAACCTATTTTCAGAAGTGTTATCCTATTTTATCAAATGAACAATTTTGTTAATGCCTTTTTAATTATTAAATAAAATCCTTTCTAACACCACACTTGTCTTCAAAAGCATCATGTTCCATCTTATACGACATTTTCACACACTCACTTAGTGTGCGAAATTAAAATGACATTTGCATACATGCATACATGCATACATGTCTATGTGTGTCATTAGAAATAGATTATTGATTGTTTGAATGGTTGGTTTGAATAGATTGTGAAGAGGAGCAAGACAACTTTTGTGGCTGTTGTGAGTGTGCAAGCTGTTACCAAGGCAAGTGACACTCATGCCCCTTTTCCCATTTTACTTATGCATTAGTGTATTCACCTCTTGTAGTATGCATGATAGGTGAATTATTCAACTGTTTTATCAAATGCTTAGATCCTAGTAGCATGTAGCTATCCCTCAAACCCCACTTGATAGGATGCTAAATACTTTGAAAAATATTGATGCCATGCTTTGATCACTTGTTAAAAGTGTTTTGTGAACAAATTAAGAACTTCCACTAAAATGAAACACCTGGGTGGATTGGTTTGATGATGGAGGCGATGTTGAGTGGCGACCTGGGGCTACACGTTGTGTAGTTGCTGCCTGGGCGTTCACTTGTGGTTTGCCACCCAGGAATAAAGAGGTTACTATGTCTTCCATGCTTAGAGTGCTTCCAGTGCAGCCTTATGACATTATGGGCTCTGTCTTGACTGATTAGATGTGGGAGTGCAACTTGTAGGCAAGAAGAGGTGGTAGTTGAATTGTAGGTTGGGGACGGAGCTTGCCAAGTTAGTTGCCCTCTCCTTCTAAAAGGTCTTGTTTCATTTTATGTATGGGCATAAAATGAATCGTAAGGTGAAAGTGCACAACCCTTGCAAGGTGTTTAAACTAATCGATTAGCCGTGTCCTCGGTTATGGACAATTGAGTCTCTAGACATGGAATGTACGGAAGAATCTCATCACCGAATTCGGAATGACTAAAATCTGTCTAGGAACCCCTAGGTGGGAACCAAGGACCATACACTCCGAGGGGTGGTGGTGCCTGAGGTCCCAACTTTGTTGAATTGCGCCCAGTGCTACATAACTTGCAACTATGTAGTATTTGGGGGTTATTTAGACCCTTTGAAAATTAAAACCTTCAAAATAAAATCTTGATTTAAAATAGGACAAAATTGGCTTTATGCAAATTAGCCCAGAGATCCACCAGCCAAATAGCATGTAGCTAGTTCTTTCACAACTGCCACCAAATAAGTGTCAATTGCCAGTACATCATTGTACTGACCCCCATTCATGGGGCTGCATAATCAAATGTGCAGGATTTTCTGATGAGGAGTGAAGCGTTAGGATCTCGAGTCTACATACCAACATGACTGCCTGTGGCGCATGGTGAAGATGGAGGCTCGCTACTATTTTAGTTTCCGTTGTGTCAAGTTGAACTCTTTTTTTGTTTCAGTCCATGAGACTATGAGGATTTGTAATAATTTATGAGACCCATGTATCTGGATCTGCGTGTAATCTTGATACTATGCAATGATTACTATATCTTGTTCTGTGGTGCTATCATTGATCCAGGGAATAGCACATAACACAGGTGTTCCACCTTAATCCAAAGGTGGGGCGTCACAGGTTCACTTTGGGCATTACGACAAAATACATAGACCGTAATCCAACTGCATCTATGACTAAAAATCCACTCGCGGGGAATCGTCCGAGGACCCCTTGGGTATTAAGTTGTGAACAACAGATAATTGCATTAAGCAAAGTGCGTAATGTAAACAAAGCAAATGTCCTTGGACACAAGAATGTTGTTTTCTCCCTAGTGGCAACAACATATCTACAACCTTAGAGGTATCTGTCACTCCCTCAGATTAAATAGAGGCATGAACCTAACTATCGAGCATAAATACTCCCTTTTGGAGTCACTAGCATCTACTCGGCCAAGATAGCTACTAGCAATGGAAAGCATGCAAGATCATAAACAACATAGAGATAACATAAGATATATAATTCAGCACATCAACTTAACATAGTACCAATACTCATCGGATCCCAACAAACAGAACATGTATGATTATATAAAGATGATCTTGATCATGTAGGGCAGCTCACAAGATCTAAACATGAAGCACAAGGTGGAGAAGACAACCATCTAGCTACTGCTATGGACCCGTAGTCCAAGGTAGACTACTCACACATCACTCCGGAGGCGACCATTCTTCACCACCATGGTCGCCTTCGGAGTGATGTGTGAGTAGTCTATCTTGGACTACGGGTCCATAGCAGTAGCTAGATGGTTGTCTTCTCTACCATGTGCTTCATGTTTAGATCTTGTGAGCTGCCCTACATGATCAGGATCATCTTTATGTAATCATACATATTGTGTTTGTTGGGATCCGATGAGTATTGGTACTATGTCAAGTTGATGTGCTGAATTATATCTTATGTTATCTCTATGTTGTTTATGATCTTGCATGCTTTCCGTTGCTAGTAGCTATCTTGACCGAGTAGATGCTAGTAACTCCAAGAGGGAGTATTTATGCTCGATAGTTGGGTTCATGCCTCTATTTAATCTGGGGGAGTGGCAGACACCTCTAAGGTTGTAGATGTGTTATTGCCACTAGGGAGAAAACAACATTCTTGTGTCTAAATACATTTGCTTTGTTTACATTATGCACTTTGCTTAATGCAATTATCTGATGTTCGCAACTTAATACTCAAGGGGTCCTCGGACGATTCCCGGCCACTGGATTTTTAGTCATAGATGTAGTTGGATTACGGTCTATGTATTTTGTCGTAATGCCCAGAGTAAGCCTCATAGTGATCCTCGTGATGTATGTACGTTATCTTTACTCTATCAATTGCCAAACTGTAATTTGTTTATCCAGCATGCTTTATTTATCTTATGGAGAGACACCACTAGTGAACTGTGGACCCCGGTCCAATTTCCTTTACATAGCTTTACCGTTTACTTTACTCGCACTGTTTACTTTACTTGCAAACTATTATCCTTTTACCACTCGATACGCTCATTCCTTTGTTTACAGCAAACCGGTGAGATTGACAACCTCATCGTAAGTTGGGAGCAAAGTATTTGTTTGTGTTGTGTGCAGGTTTCATGTTGCTGCTAGGTGAAGACACTCCAACAAGTTGTCTGGCGCCATTGTCCAGAGTGTCACGAAGCTAGCAAGCATCACCTTCTTAACTTTGGCTCTCTCCTACTGGATTGATTACCTTAGTTTCATAACTGAGGGAAAACTTGTTGCTGTGCTCATCACACCTTCTCTTGGGGTTCCCAACTGGTCGGTCATTTACATCATCAACAACGCACCATCAACAAGTTTTCTGGTGCCGTTGCCGGGGAGAAAGAAGACTTCTGCAAAGGGAGTCTCGCACGCACAATCTTTTACTTTGTTTTTAGTTTTGCTTCATTTTATTTTTTTGCTTTCATCTTTTTATCAAAAACACACAAAAAATTAGTTTCCTTTATAGTTGCTTTTATTTACTTGCTTTTAGTTTAGCTAGAATGGGTACTCCTGAAAACACCAAGTTGTGTGACTTTACTAGCACCAAAAACAATGATTTTATCTGCACTCCTATAGCTCCACCTGCTCCTGAGGCAAATTTTTATGAGATCAAACCTGCTTTGATAAATTTTGTTATGAAAGAGCAATTTTCCGGTGCCAATTCTGATGATGCTGCAGCTCATCTCAACAACTTTGTTGAGCTATGTGAGATGCAAAAGTATAAGGATGTAGATGTTAATATTATTAAGCTTAAGTTGTTTCCTTTCTCTTTAAGAGGAAGAGCTAAGGATTGGTTGCTATCTTTGCCTAGAAATAGTATTGATTCTGGGGATAAGTGTAAGGATGCTTTTATTGGAAGATACTATCCTCCTACTAAGATTATAGCTTTGCATAGTGAAATTATGAAGTTTAGACAATTTGATAATGAACATGTTGCTCAAGCTTGGGAAAGAATGAAATCTATGATAAAGAATTGCCCTACTCATGGACTGACTACTTGGATGATTGTCCAAACTTTTTATGCAGGACTGAATTTTTCTTCAAGAAATCTTTTGGATTCAGCTGCTGGAGGCACTTTTAAGTCCCTTACCTTGGGCGCCGCAACAAAGCTCCTTGACAATATGATGGTAAATTATTCTTAGTGGCACACCGAGAGAGTTCCACAAGGTAAGAAGGTAAATTCTATTGAGGAAACCTCTTCCTTGAGTGATAAGATTGATGCTATTATGCTTATGCTTTCTAATGATAGAGCTCATGTTGATCCTAATAATGTTCCGTTGGCCTCTTTGGTTGCTCAAGAAGAGCATGTTGATGTAAACTTCATTAGAAATAATAATTTCAACAACAGTGCTTATAGGAACAATTTTGCTAGCAACAATTATAGGTCGTTTCCTTCTAATGGTGATAATAGCTATCTTGGTAGACCTAAAATGCCGAGTGAAGAAAGGATTTTAGAAGTTGAAAGGGCTACTAAGAATTTTATGTAGATGCAATATGAGCAGAACAAGGTGTTTACCAAGACCATGGAGGAGCAATCTGCTTTGTTGAAGACTATTAGTCATCAACTTGATACTTTGAACAGGGCTATTCCTAAATTGCAGGCTAAGGTTTCTAAAGCTGAAACCGATATTTCATCTTTGTCTGATGCGTAATCCTCTTTGTGAAGGGTTTCGCAGCATAGTAAATCAAAAATTTCCTACGGATGCGAATAAGAAAGCCAAGATCTAATCTAGAAGATGTAATCAACGAGAGAGACAGATGGGATCTTCATACCTTTGAAGAAATCGCACAACGAAAACGTTCAATAGAACGTGGATGATGTAGTCGTACAAGCCGTCTCCTCCTCACGATCCGATCCGATCCGATCCAACGCCACAAGTGGCGATGCATCCGAGAGATGCACACGTACAGCGCACCAACGACTCCGCCTTCCCGGTCCAGCGAGATATGGTGGAGGGGTAGATGGAATCGACAACACGACAGTGTGGTGTCTATGGTGGAGAGTATGCGCCGACAGGGCTTCGCCTGTCTGTGTGGTGGAAGAAGAACGGAGAAAGGAGGCTTCAAAAACCGGGCAGCGGCTCCGCGGGAATTAGGTCACCAGAACCACCGGCCGATCTGCTCCTTTTATAAGCGTCTAAACTTGCACTAGAAGTTTAGGTAAAGTGTCGATCGAATCGAGACTAAGCAGCTGCGCACGTTACGCTAGGCCACCGCCATATTCCGATCGCATCCATGCGATCTAATCCATCGATGGCGGCAGCAACTAGTGCGGCTACGATCGCTGGGCATCTACTGACCGGCCCAAGAGCCAAAGGCCCACCCAGGCCATGCAGAGGAGAGCGAGGGCGAGCGCCCAAGGCTGCTGCCTCGCTAGGAGGGGCATCACGCGAGCGAGAGCGTGCCAGGGGAATCGCCCCTGGCCGCCTCAAGCCGGCGCGCCTGCGCCTGCTTCCTTCGATGAAGTGTGCGAGCCAGGGACTTTCCCTGGCCACCGCTGCTTCCTTTTTTTTCTTTTTTTCTTTCTGTTAAATAAATATCAGTTTAATATTTATTAATTCATCTAATCAATAAATACTAATATTTTCACCCGGAACAATTCCATAATTTCTGAAACAGTTTCACATATATCCCGAAACTACCCTAGCGCTGATGCACGTTAAGTGTGTGACCCTATGGGTTCGAGAATGCGTGGACATGATCTCCATCAATAATTAATAGCGGGATCTGGAAATTCATATTGACTCCCACGCTTTCAACGATGATCATATCGGATGAACCACGATATCAGGATTCAATCAATCCCGTATTTGTATTCCCTTCGTCTCGCGATATTTTACTCACCCGAGATTCGATCGTCGGTATCGGCATACCTAGTTCAATCTCGTTCACAGCAAGTACTTTACTCGTTCCGTAATCCGATATCACTTTGTGATTAACTCTTTAACCACGTGCTTGCAAGCGGTATTGATATCGATTACCGAGTGGGCCCGAAGTATATCTCTCCGACTCGGGAGGGACAAATTCCATCTCGATACATACAACCGAACAAGTACTTTCTGATTACCTGAGAGACACCTTTATGATCACCCTTTCATAGGATGACGTTTGATGACCTCAAAGCTCTCTTCCGGCACTAGGGAGTTGCATTTTCTCATGGTCTAAGGAATACAATACTTGACATAGGAAAAAGCTTCACAAAGATGAACACAATGACACGATCTAATTGTTGTGCTTTATTTGGGTCTGCCCATCACATCATTCTCCTAATGACATGATCTCATTATTAATTGACAACTCATGTCTATGGTTAGGAAACCTTAACCATCATTAATCAATGAGCTAGTCCATAGAGGCGTACTAGGGACACGATGTTGTTCATAAACCACACAAGTATTAAAGTTTCTGTTTAATACAATTCTAGCATGGAATATAAACATTATCATGAACAAGAATTATAATAATAACATCTTTATTATTGCCTCTAGGGCATAATTCCAACAGTCTTCCACTTGCACTAGAGTCAATAATCTAGTTTACATCTGGTAACAATCTAACACCCATGGCATTAAGGTGCTGATCATGTTTTGCTCGTGGAAGAGGTTTAGTCAACGGATCTGCGACATTCAGATCCGTATGTACTTTGCTAATCTTCAGATCTCCATCTGATATATAATCTCGAATTATATGGAAACGGCGGTTGATGTGCTTGGTCTTTGGATGATATCTTGGTTCCTTAGCCAGTGCTATGGCGCCAGTGTTGTCGCACAATATCTCCAGTGGGTCCAAGGCACTTGGAACCACACCAAGCTCAGTGATAAAGTTCCTGATCCAAACTCCTTCACTTGATGCTTCCGAAGCAGCCATATATTCCGCTTCTATTGTAGATCCCGCGATCACGCTTTGCTTGCAGCTTCTCCAGCTCACAGCTCCACCATTCAAAATATAAACGTATCCTGTCTGAGATTTAGAATCATCCAGGTAGGTGTCGAAGCTAGCATCGACGTAACCTTTTACGACGAGCTCCTCATCACCTCCATAGATCAAGAACATTTCTTTAGTCCTATTTAAATACTTTAGGATGTTCTTTACGGCTGTCCAGTGTTCCACTCTTGGATCACTTTGGTATCTGCTCGTCAAACTAAGAGCATTGGACACATCCGGTCTAGTACACAGCATGGCATACATGATAGAACCTATGGCCGAGGCATATGGCACTTTGCTCATAGTTTCTTTATCTTTTACCGTAGCTGGACACTGAGCCTTGCTCAATATCTTACCTGACAACATGGGCAATGAACCTTTCTTTGCTTTATCCATTCTAAACCTTTTCAGAAATTTGTCCAGGTATGTACTTTGGCTTAAACCTATTAGGCATCTTTGTCTATCTCTATAGATTTTGATGCCTAATATATAAGCAACTTCTCCTAGGTCTTTCATCGAAAAACATTTATTCAAATAACTCTTCACATCGTTAAGCATACCGATGTCATTTCTAGTAATCAATATGTCATCCATATATAGTACTAAAAATGTCACCGAGCTCCCACTCACTTTCTTGTAGACACAAGCTTCGTAGCAATTTGGAATAAATCCAAAACTCTTGATCACTTGATCAAAATGAAGGTTCCAACTCCGGGATGCTTGCTTCAGCCCATAAATGGAATGTTGAAGTTTGCACACTTTATTAGCATCCTTAGGATCGACAAAACCTTTGGGCTGCATCATATACAACTCTTCATCAATGTTGCCATTGAGGAACGCAGTCTTGACATCCATTTGCCAAATATCATAATCATGAAACGCAGCAATTGCTAATAAAATCCGAATGGACTTAAACATCGCTACGGGAGAAAAAGTCTCATCGTAGTCAACACCTTGAACTTGCCGAAAACCTTTTGTGACAAGCCGAGCCTTATAGACAGTAACATTACCATCCGCGTCCGTTTTCTTCTTGAAAATCCATTTGCACTCAACGGCCTTACGGTCGCTAGGAGGGTCCACCAAAGTCCATACTTGGTTTTCGCTCATGGATCCCAATTTGGATTTCATGGCCTCTAGCCATTTCTCAGAGTCTGGACTCATCATTGCTTCCGCATAGTTTGGTTCATTGTTGTCTAACAACATGACGGTTAAGACAGGGTTGCCGTACCATTCAAGAGTGGCACGCGACCTTGTCGACCTGCGAAGTTCAGTAGTAGCATCATTCAAAGTTTCATGATCCTCGTCATTAGCTTCCTCTCCTGTTGGTGCAGGCAGCACCTGAACGACTTCGGGTGCTGCGCTACTCTCCAATTTGAGAGAAGGTTCAATAACCTCGTCTAGCTCTACCTTCCTCCCACTCACTTCTTTCGAGAGAAACTCCTTCTCAAGAAAGGATCTGATCTTAGCAACAAAGACTTTGCCTTCGGATCTGTGGTAGAAGGTATACCCAATCGTTTCCTTAGGGTATCCTATGAAGATGCATTTCTCCGCTTTGGGTTTGAGCTTGTCCGGCATCAACTTCTTGACGTAAGCTTCGCATCCCCAAACTTTAAGAAACGACAGCTTAGGTTTAGCACCAAACCATAGTTCATACGGTGCCGTCTCAACGGATTTAGATGGTGCCCTATTTAAATTGAATGCAGCGGTTTCTAATGCATAACCCCAAAATGATAACGGTAAATCTATAAGAGACATCATCGATCGAACCATATCTAATAGAGTTCGATTCCAGCGTTCAGACACACCATTGCGCTGTGGTGTTCCAGGTGGCGTGAGTTGCGAAACGATTCCGCTTGCTTTAAGATGCATGAGAAAATCATAACTCAAATATTCACCTCCACGATCGGATCGCAGAAATTTAATTTTCCTGTTATGATGGTTTTCCACTTTGTTCTGAAATTCTTTGAACTTTTCAAACGTTTTAGATTTATGTTTCATTAAATAGACAGACCCATATCTACTTAAGTCATCAGTAAAAGTGAGAAAATAGTGATATCCACTGCGCGTCGAAATACTCATTGGTCTGCACACATCGGTATGTATGATTTCCAATAAGTCCGTTGCTCGCTCCATTATTTCGGAGAACAAGGTTTTGATCATCTTGCCCATGAGGCATGGCTCGCACGTGTCAAATGATTCAAAATCAAGAGACTCCAAAAGTCCATCAGAATGGAGTTTCTTCATGCGTTTTACGCCAATATGACCTAGACGGCAGTGCCACAAATAAGTTGGATTATCACTATCTACTTTGCATCTTTTAGCCTCAATGTTATGGATGTGTGTTTCATTGCTTTCGAGATTCAGAAGAAATAAACCATTCACGACAGGTGCATGACCATAAAAGATGTTATTCATATAAATAGAACAACCATTATTCTCTGACTTAAATGAATAACCGTCTTGCAATAAACACGATCCAGATATAATGTTCATGCTCAACGTAGGCACATAATAACACTTATTAAGGTTTAAAACTAATCCCGAAGGTAAAACTAAGGAGAGCGTGCCGACGGCCATCACATCAACTTTTGATCCATTGCCGACGCGCATCGTCACCTCATCCCTTGCTAGCCGTCGTCTATTCCATAGCTCCTATTTCGAGTTACAAATATTAGCAACTGAACCAGTATCATATACCCAGGCACTACAACGAGCGCTAGTAAGGTAAACATCAATAACATGTATATCAAATATACCTTTAATGGTGCCAGCCTTCTTGTCCTATAAGTAATTCAGACAGTTGTGTTTCCAGTGACCCTTGTCCTTGCAATAGAAGCACTCAGTGTCCGGCTTAGGTCCAGACTTGAGCTTCTTCTCAGTAGGGGCAACGCGCTTACCACTGCCTTTCTTGAAGGATTTCTTTGCACCCTTAGCTTTCTTGAAGCTAGTGGTCTTGTTGACCATCAACACATGATTATCTTTCTTGATATCCACCTCCGCAGCTTTCAGCTTTGCAAAGAGCTCAGTGATCGTATTAGTGGAACCAATTTGATTATGAGTAACTACAAAGCCTTTGTAGCTTGGAGGGAGTGATTGCATAACTCTGTCAATCTTGAGCTCTTCTGGAATCTTGCAGTCCAGTTGCTCAAGGCGTTGAGTGTAGCCCGACATCTTAATGGCGTGCTCACTAACGGAACACCCTTCCTCCATCTTGCAGTTAAAGAACTTCTCAGAGATCACATATCTCTCAGAACGGGCTTGAGTCTGAAACATAGTTTTCAGTTCCTCAAGTATCTCAAAAGGCCCGCTGAATTCCTCAAAACGATTTTGAAGTTCCGGTTCCATAGCAAACAACATGGTACTCTTAATCACGCCATGATCATCTTTGCACGACTGATAAACAGCTTTTTCGTCAGTCGGCACTTCCTTAGCAGGGGGTCACCTAGCGCTTGCTCAAGTACATAGGCTTTTTGTCCGCCAGTGAGAATGATTCTCAGATTGCGGAACCAGTTGGTGAAGTTAGACCCATTTTTTTAAGCTTTTCTTTCTTAGCAAACACGTTGAAGTTGAAGTTGAAATTAGCCATTTGATCTACAAAATTTGCAAGTACAATTTAGACTATGTTCAAGATAATTAGTTCAACTTAATCAAATTACTAGATGAACTCCCACTAAATTCAACATCCCTCAAGTTGTTTAGTGAACACGATCCAAATTCACCACACCTAATCCGATCTTCACGAGAAGAGATGTGGTTTCAATGGTGGACAACAAAGTGTCGATCATATCATTCATATGACTCATGTTTAACCTTTCGGTTCGTGTGTTCTGAGGCCATGTCTGTACATGCTAGGCTCGTCAAGTCAAACCCAACTATCTCCGCATGTGCAAAACTGGCTTGCACCCGTTGTATGTGAACGTAGAGTTTATAGCACCCGATCATCACGAGATGCTTGAAAACGATGAACTTTCGCAACGGCGCATACGAGGGGAGAACACAATTTTATCTTGATCTTTAAGTGAGGAATCATCTTATAATGCTACCGTCGCGATCAAAGCATAATAAGATACATAAAAGGATAAATATCACATGCATATAATTTTATGTGACATGGTATAGCCAATCTCCGCGCAGTGATCTCCATCTTGTGCGCGCCTGTGGGGACCCCGGTTTACCGTCCGGGATTCCCGTTATGCATACAATTCATGATCCCAGGAAGACCGTCATGAATCCACATAACAGAGTTGGCATTACAGAGTACATCATCCATTACATAATAAGTCGAATAGTCTTACATGGCCACTTGGCCGAATTCAAATGGCTCACAGGGCAAGTTCACTAAGCATGGCAGCGGAAACAAAAGCAGCGTCGGTGGCCCGTGTCGTGCCTCTACCCTATAGGCGACTGACCGGGAGACGGATCCTAGTTCGCACTGGCGTCGTCGAACTCCTCTCCATCATCATCGTAGTCTTCTCCATAATCTGGCCAAGTTAATAGCGAGGGACAAAGCCGTGAGTACATTTTGGAATTGTACTCGCAAACCACCTAAGAGGAATAAGTTGCATGCTATTTGGCTGTAGCAAGGGAAATGGTTCAAGGCTAGTTGCTCTATACTAACTATAGTTTCTCGTGTCGATATAGCATGTCATACGACATCTCTATATCATAGTTTCTCTTGTCGATATAGCATGTCATACGACATCTCTATATCATAGTTTCTCTTGTCGATATAGCATATCATACGACATCTCTATATCCTTATGAAAGAAGAAGTTTTGTAAAGCATTTTAGTAAAAACTCTAGGGAAGGGGGAACTCATTTTTAAGAGAAGAGCCGATGGTCAATCAAACATGACCACCCTCCTTTATAGATCCGGTCAATCACACATGACCACTTCCATTCCTTCGGCAGTACCCTGCGAGTACTCCGAACCATAACCGTGCTACGGTAGTACCCTCCGAGTATTCCGTCCAACACTTTTCTCCATTTTTCCGAAAACACTTTTGTAAAATCAAAACTTGACATTGGGTTAGGCAACAACCAGTTCAATCGTCCATGACCGAGGACTCGGCTATTCGAATAGATTTACACTCTGCAGAGGTTGTACACTTTACCTACACCATCCGATAAATCCGCCGGGCTCCCACCACGGACCGTCATACACAATTATGCAGGGTTCGGATAATCGATCAAAGCCTTCCATCTATCTACCTTAGTACAGGTGCCTACCCTGTGGAGTCTACCTCCCTAGCACGCCCCGGCAGTACCTCCTTCAGAGTGTAACTCCGGCGCCACGGCGGGAGAACCCAAGAGTCTTCCGGCGCCTCGGGATATGCCGTGATATGTATTGCCCCATGCTCGGGGACAACCCGTATTTCGGGGTATCGTGCATCATATTTCCGAGGTACCACGAACCCTTATATAGTACGAGACTCCCCGCACCAAGGCCGATAAACTTCGGACTAAGCCCCGTCCCATACCGGGGTAATGTGGTTGCACAGATTAATTGCCCCGGGTGAATACATAATCACCAATGTTTTTTCTTTTGAAAACCACCACACCTTTTTCCTCCATGTCCAACTCCTTTTGTCCAAAAACCATTTTTTAAAACATTTCAATGGAGTAGATACTACACCAAGGTTTTCGAAAACATTTTCGAAACTTTTCTTTGAGTGTTCCCATCCTAGAGTTTTTGGCTCCACTAGAAGTTTTCCAAGGGCTTTGTTGCTAATCAACAAGCCACTATTGCAGGGGTAAAGAATAGGTGATCAAAGGGGTCATCTCGATGGATGATAACAACTTGACTCGTGGAGCTTGAGCCAACAACTAATTGCTACAAGGACTATAGCAATATAAAATCATGCACTTTAATAAAACAGAATGAGATGTGCAAATGTGTAAATAGGATTCAGATATGCATTAAGTTAGATGGCTTGCCTTGGTTGGCTTGTCCCTGGTCTTCCTCCTCCTGGTACTCAAACACTTCACCTTCCTCGGTACACTCCTCATTCGGTTCTATCGTCGGGAAAAATAACAACGCACAAATAAATATACATGTATGCACAAGCCACAAGCATTTCAGCGCTCAATCCCACACAATCAAGGAGTATCAAAAGCAAACAAGTTTAGAAAACAAAACAAGATTTTATAGGTTTTTAATTAGCAATTAATCCTATTAGAAACTAGGGTTTCTTATTTGAAGCAACACAACAACATAACACTCCAAGTAAGCATGCAGGCAATCAAATGGACCAACATCACATCCAGCATACTTGCAGGTTGACAACAATCTTAAGAACCTAACCAAGTTGGATTTACCTAAAAACAAATTGTGGTTAATTTGCTATGAATTAAGTAATAGGAAATAACACTAGAGCACCAAAATAATCCTCATATATTCTCTGACTTTCAGAAAAACATGAGGTAAAGTTCTCTGGAAAGCTCTTCCAGAACACCATCCAATGAAATTGGATTTAAATCAAAACTCTTAACCTACTGCAAATGATAAATTATCTAAGATTAAGCACACACAAAGCCATATTAATTACTACTGTAAAGTTATAAATCCTAAAATAGCAAAACCAGTGTGTCATGCAAGATAACAGAATAAGCTACCACTGGAAATTTGAATCACCCAATTTCAGTACATAAAACTCAAAATTTGCATTTAAGTTTGAAAAGAGGCTAATTTAACAACACTATTTATCATCTGATCAACATTGCTCCTAAAACTATGAGACCTATGCCATCTGAAAGATAATAACCTAAGCTACTCAGAGAAATTTGAATCACAACATTTGCATGCACAGAGAAATACTTATGAATTTTCAAAGTTTGCAGAATCTAGAAAACTATAACAGGATTTCTAAAAAAATAACACGCGGGCCAGATCTGCCCTGGACTGGGCCGATCCAGCGCGAAACCGGCCCAGATCCTGCGAAAGGGCGCGGGGTGGCGCCGGCTTTGAACCTGCCAGTGGGCCAGGCTGGTCAGCCAGCGCGGGAGGCCGAAGCGGTACGCGCCGTCCCGGGCCGTCCGATCAAGTGACGAGCGATGGCGCTCGATCGTCGTCTCCACGACAGAAGGGTTAGGGCGTCGGTGAGGCTAGGGTTTGGCTGGGGATCAGCGGGGCTCACCTAGGGCTGCTCATCGACGATCTGGTGATGGCATTCGGCTGCGGTGCGTCGGAGAAGCTCGGCGATGTCGTCGGAGAGGTGAACGTTGACGCGGCCGGGTCCTAGCTCTCCGTCATCTCCTCCAAATGCTCCAGCGAGATCAAGGGTGGCGTCGGCTACCGACGAATCTAGGCCAAGAAAAGTATAGCGTTAAACTCGCAGTAGATCTAGGAAGCCAGAGAGGGAGAGGAGAGAAGCCAGCGGCGTCGCATTCGATGGCAACCTTCCCCTTTTCTTCCTCGGCTTCGATGGTTCTTCGGCGAGCTCGCTAGGGCTGGGCACAGCGAGGGAGAAGGTGGCTGTCTGCGTGTGAGCTTGCAGAGGAGAGGGGATGCTGAGATGGGGCAAATGGCGAGCAGAGCGGACGAGGAGAGGGGGTGCTGGGTTTTATCTGCTCGCGGTGGTCTCGGTTTAGGGTGCTCTCGTCGAAAGCGATTGGGGGGTTTCGGCGGTGTGCTAGGGACGGCGGTGTGGTCTCAGTTCAGTGATGTGAGTGCGGAGCTCGAGCGCGTGTGGTGCCAACGGGCGGGAGCAATGGTTCAGTAGACGTGCAAGTTTTTTGTGACACGGCCAGAAGGATCGGGTGGCCGAGCGTGCAGGGCAAGTGCGGTGCGTTGCTAGGGCTTCGATGCCGTGCAGGTTGATGTGCGGTGCACAGGGAAAACAGGCGTGCATGTTTCGGAATGGCGATGCCACTCTCGGCGTCCAGAGCATGCACGGGCGAGGTCAGGGCGCGGGCTGGGGAGTGGCCTACGGGCGGCGTGGGCGGCAGCCTTCCATTGGGCATCGACGTCGGTGGCTAGGGGGTCCTGGTGGTGAGGTAGCAGAGGGTGGCTTGCCTCCTACGCCTCGGTCAGCACGAGCGTGCACTGGGTGGCCTCGGGCTTCGAAAGAGAGGGAGAGGGGTCTGGCTCGAGCAGGCACTGGCCGGTGGGGTACTGGGGTCTCTCCTGGGCGGTGAGGTGGCGCTGATTGGGGGTGCAGGGTGGAGAGGGTGAGAGAGAGAGGGAGATGAGATCTTTGGGCAAGATTTGCCTCGGGAGCTTCCCTCCCTAGTGTCCATTTGCATGGGACAAAGAGCATAAGAGAGATGAAGAGAGAGAGATGGCCGGCTAGGGTGTCTCCTAGTCGATTTTGCAAAGAAAGAAAAGAAAAGAAAAGAAAAGAGAAGAGAAGAAGAAAGATTGGTGAACTTGGCCGAAATTCATTTGAATTTTGAAAAGTTCTAGATCTTGATCCAATGGTGGTGGTGATTGGTTTAGAAGTGACTTTCAAATGGTAGGAGCCTATCTTCCAAGTTTCAAAATATTTGAGCAAGAGGAGGTGGGCTTTTGGTGAAGCTCCTATTTTTAAATAAAGGTTACTAAAAAGAAAGAAAAAGATTGTTGGTGTCAAGCACACATACTACTAGGTCAAACAATAGCATGAAATCATAGCACACTCACAAGCATTCATACAACATGGTCAAATGAAATTCGAAAAGAAAAAGAAATTAAATAGCACCCACACACATGCACATGAAATCATGCAACACCACATGGAATTGCAAAACCCTAGCACACCAGCACAGATTGAAACACAATTTTTATTTTTCCCTAGATTTCATCCATTGGAATTTGGTTCAAACTTGGTTTACAAAAAGTAGGGTGTTACAGACCTTCCCCCCTTAAAAAGAATCTCGTCCCGAGATTCGGTAGCTAAGCATTGAGTAACTCGGGAAACTCTCGCTGAAGATAGTCTTCAATCTTTGGGAGTGGATACTTGTTTTTGATAGTCACCTCGTTCAGTTTACGGTAATCCACACACAATTGAATGGTACCGTCTCGCTTATCCATAAAAAGAACAGGCAATCCCCAAGGTGACGCGCTGGGACGGATAAGACCTTTGCTGAGCATATCAGCGAGCTGCCTCTTTAACTCTTCTAACTCTTGGGGGTTCATACGGTAGGCTCTTTGTGCTATAGGGGCTGTTCCGGGAATCAACTCAATAATGAACTCAATATCCCGGTTAGGGGGCATACCTGGCAACTCTTCAGGGAAAACATCGGGGTACTCACATACCACCGGAACTTGGTCAAGGGTTGGTCCAGACACGGACTTCTTGTAGTAGGCCTTACGGGATGGCATGGTTGCAATGTGCTCAATTTGTATACCCTCACTGTTGGTTACGGTTATAGACTTCCTGGAGCAATCCATGTGCCCTTGATACTTGGACATCCAATTCATTCCAAGTACCACATCCAAGCCCTTAGTGCCTAAGATGATTAGATCCGCTTGGAAATGCACTCCGTGGAGCTCTACTGGGACATTTCGGCAGGATAGTTGGGTTTTGGCAGTAGATCCGGGAATTTGTACTATCATAAGCCTATCCATGCGACTAGGTTTCAGATTACCGTTATCCACGAAGGTCTCCGTGACAAAAGAATGTGATGCACCAGAGTCAAATAGAATCTTTGCAGGCACGGAGTTGATGAGAAACGTACCAAGCACGACATCCGGTGCCTCCTCTGCTTCAGCTGCATTAACATGGTTCAGGCGGCCTCTGGCAACATTAGCTTGGTTCTTCTGATTCTTCCCAGTGGGTCCACGGCCTTGACCCTGGTTGGGTCTCGGCGCGCTGAGGCTCGGTGCAGCGGGCTTCTTCAGAGGGCACTCCTTAGAGAAGTGTCCAGGCTGGCCACAGGTGTAGCATCCGCTGCCTTGGCTGTGGTTAGTGGGGTTGAATGTGTTGCGGTTGCCTCCAAAGAAATTCCTGCCTGAGGGGCGGTTGCTGGAGTATTGGCGGTTTGGGTTATTGGGCCTGGGGGCTTGAGAGGCAAACCTTTGTGGAGGGGGCGTAGCCCTTGATGGGGACAGGCTGCGGGACCGCTGACCACTAGGTCCATCTTGACTCATCATCCTCCGCTTGCAACTCTCGCGGGCAGCCTTGTTCTTGTCTTCAACCATTATGGCGGCATCCACCATAGCTTCCAAGTCAGGATAGTGCACAGCCACAAGATAGGTCTGCAGCTCCTCCTGCAGTCCATTGAGGAACCGCTCTCTCTTCTTTTCATCAGTGTTGATGTCATTGGGTGCATATCTTCCCCAGGTGGTGAACTTGTTAAGATACTCGGGATCGCTCATCCCACCTTGCTTCAGATTGAGGAACTTGTCCCTCATGATCTTGATGAGTCCAGAGGGAATGTGGGATTTCCGGAACTTGGTCTTGAAGGTTTCCCATGTCATCACTTGTCCCTTGGGCTGCATGGCGCGGACATTCTCCCACCATGCTCCAGCTGCTCCAGCTAGGAAGTGGGTTGCGTACAGCACCTTATCGTTCGCTCCAACTCCTGCATATTCTAGCTTGTTCTCAATGGTACAGAGCCAATCATCGGCGTCCAGAGGCTCGATGGACTTGGAGAAGGTCGGGGGATTGGAGTTCTGAAAATCCCTAAGCTTGTTTTGTGGCTCATCATTGCCATTGCCACCATTGTTGTTGTGGTGGGTGGCAATCTGGGCGAGGTGTTGGAGTGTGGCGAGGTTGGCTTGGCGTTCGGCACGTGCGGCTTCACGATCCTCTAGCATGAGCCGCAGCACCTGCGCCATGTCAGGCTCAGGAGGTGGGGGCGGGTTGTTTCCAGCGTGGCCTCGCGTTTCCGGAGCCATTCTGGAGAGAAGTTTATTTGGTGAGAAACAATAATTCAAAATGCAGAAGGAACAAGTGGTGCAATAAGACACAAAAAGGATCATAAGAGACATGACTGCACCAAACATCCATAAGCATATCACAACATCATCCATAGTCATCCAAGTTCAACACATACATACATGCAAAAGAAGTGCCACTCAAGTCTAGCACACACATCACATAGTCTCATGCAACCTCACACCAAATGGTTTCAGCTGAACCATACAACACATAAGCGCAAAAGGGATCAATCTAGCCACTATGCGACATCCAATGTGAGAGGGGTAGGGCGCCGATACCTACTCATCGGCACTAACGTGGGGAACAACCTCCTTGGGGTCCTCCTCACTCGGGGTCGCAGGCGCGTAGAAGTCCATGATAGCGTCGCGGTCATCACCGTCATCGCTACCACGGTCGTCGTCGTTGGTGCTCGCGGGCTCCTCGTCGTAAGCCTCCTGGTGGTCGTCGTTGCGGCCAAGTACCACCTCGTTCTCCTTGCGGATCTCGGCGGTCTCCTCCTCTAACTCGGACACGTGGCTCTCAAGTGAGGCTAGGTGATCCTCCAGATCACGAACGCGCTATCGCAGAGCCCTGTTCCTCTTCACGATCCTCCTCTTAGCAGTGAGGAGGCGGTGACGAGAGAAAATGGACTCCTAAAGATCCTCACGAAGAACGGCCAACTCCAGGCCTCTCTCGTCGGCGACCATACGGACATGGTCCAGCTGCCCTTGAGTGTGGTGCAGAGGGCCTCCGTGTGGCAGAGGTGGCGACTGAAGGGGGTGTGTGCGGCGGCCTGGTAGGGAAGACCGTCGGAGTCGACCCGTCCGTAGTGCTCATAGCGGGTGCCGAGTAGCTCGTCGTAGTGGAGGTGGACGAGGCACGAGATAGTGTGTCGCAGAACACGCATAAGTCCGTCGCGCCAAGTGCGCTCGATCACCTCGAAGGTGAACTCCTGAGAAGTCGGTGGAACCTCCTTCCCGCGGACCTGGCAAACGACCTGGTACGCCAACTCTCGGGTACCCTCCTCGAAAAGACGGTAGCCTCGGATCTCCAGACGCGGCCGTCCGAGACGTGCGGCTAACTCCACCAAGTCGCGCTCAAAGATGAGCATGTCCTCATGGGTACCAACCTGACGGTGTGCAGTAGGAGCGTCCAGCTACACAAAATTTTAAGGTAGGTTGAATTAATAACTTACTCAAGTGTGCAATATTTTAAATACAGTAAAAACTTGAATTAAGATGCAAGTAGTCTAAATGCTTTAAAGAATAAGGGAAGAGATGAGAGCAATATATATTTACCTTATATATATTAAGCCATCTCTTTTTATTTTTAATAGTGAAAATAGTTTTTGGTCCGGTCTAACGCCCAAGCTAACTAAGGTCTCCTAAGGTCAGGATGGCTCTGATACCAACTCTGTGGGGACCCCAGTTTACCGTCCGGGATTCCCGTTATGCATACAATTCATGATCCCAGGAAGACCGTCATGAATCCACATAACAGAGTTGGCATTACAGAGTACATCATCCATTACATAATAAGTCGAATAGTCTTACATGGCCACTTTGCCGAATTCAAATGCCTCACAGGGCAAGTTCACTAAGCATGGCAGCGGAAACAAAAGCAGCGTCGGTGGACCGTGTCGTGCCTCTACCCTACAGGCGACTGACCGGGAGACGGATCCTAGTTCGCACCGGCGTCGTCGAACTCCTCTCCATCATCATCGTAGTCTTCTCCATAATCTGGCCAAGTTAATAGCCAGGGACAAAGCCGTGAGTACATTTTGGAATTGTACTCGCAAACCACCTAAGAGGAACAAGTTGCATGCTATTTGGCTGTAGCAAGGGAAATGGTTCAAGGCTAGTTGCTCTATACTAACTATAGTTTCTCATGTCGATATAGCATGTCATACGACATCTCTATATCATAGTTTCTCTTGTCGATATAGCATGTCATATGACATCTCTATATCATAGTTTCTCTTGTCGATATAGCAAGTCATACGACATCTCTATATCCTTATTAAAGAAGAAGTTTTGTAAAGCATTTTAGTAAAAGCTCTAGGGAAGGGGGAACTCATTTTTAACAGAAGAGCCGGTGGTCAATCAAACATGACCACCTCCTTTATAGATCCGGTTAATCACACATGACCACTTCCATTCCTTCGGCAGTACCCTGCGAGTACTCTGAACCATAACCGTGCTACGACAGTACCCTCCGAGTACTCCGTCTGGCACTTTTCTCCATTTTTCCAAAAACACTTTTGTAAAATCAAAACTTGACATTGGGTTAGGCAACAGCTAGTTCAATCGTCCATGAAAGAGGACTCGGCTATTCGAATAGATTTACACTCTGCAGAGGTTGTACACTTTACCCACACCATCTGATAAATCCGCCGGGATCCCACCACAGACCGTCATACACAAGTATGCGGGGTTCGGATAATCGATCAAAGCCTTCCATCTATCTACCTTAGTACAGGTGCCTACCCTGTGGAGTCTACCTCCCCGGCACGCCCCGGCAGTACCTCCTTCAAAGTGTCTTCCGGCGGCTCGGGATATGCCGTGATATGTATTGCCCCATGCTCGGGGACAACCCGGATTCTGGGGTATCGTGCACCATATTTCCGAGGTACCATGAACCCTTATATAGTACGAGACTCCCCGCACCAAGGCAGATAAACTTTGGACTAAGCCCCGTCCCATACCGGGGTAATGTGGTTGCACGGATTAATTGCCCCGGGTGAATACATAATCACCAATGTCTTTTCTTTTGAAAACCACCAAACCTTTTTCCTCCATGTCCAACTCCTTTTGTCCAAAAACCATTTTTGAAAACATTTCAATGGAGTAGATACTACACCAAAGTTTTCAAAAACATTTTCGAAACTTTTCTTTGAGTGTTCCCATCCTAGAGTTTTTGGCTCCACTAGAAGTTTTCCAAGGGCTTTGTTGCTAATCAACAAGCCACTATTGCAGGGGTAAAGAATAGGTGGTCAAAGGGGTCATCTTGATGGATGATAACAACTTGACTCGTGGAGCTTGAGCCAACAACTAATTGCTACAAGGACTATAGCAATATAAAATCATGCACTTTAATAAAACAGAATGAGACGTGCAAATGTGGAAATAGGATTCAGATATGCATTAAGTTAGATGGCTTGCCTTGGTTGGCTTGTCCCTGGTCTTCCTCCTCCTGGTACTCAAACACTTCACCTTCCTCGGTACACTCCTCGTTCGGTTCTATCATCGGTAAAAATAACAACAAACAAATAATTATACATGTATGCACAAGCCACAAGCATTTCAGCACTCAATCCCACACAATCAAGGAGTATCAGAAGCAAACAAGTTTAGAAAACAAAACAAGATTTTATAGGTTTTTAATTAGCAATTAATCCTATTAGAAACCAGGGTTTCTTATTTGAAGCAACACAACAACATAACACTCCAAGTAAGCATGCAGGCAATCAAATGGACCAACATCACATTCAACATACTTGCAGGTTGACAACAATCTTAAGAACCTAACCAAGTTGGATTTACCTAAAAACAAATTGTGGTTAATTTCCTATGAATTAAGCAATAGGAATAAACACTAGAGCACCAAAATAATCCTCAGATATTCTCTGAGTTTCAGAAAAACATGAGGTAAAGTGCTCTGGAAGTCTCTTCTAGAACACCATCAAATGAAATTGGATTTAAATCAAAACTCTTAACCTACCGCAAATGATAAATTATCTAAGATTAAGCACACACAAAGCCATATTAATTACTACTGTAAAGTTATAAATCCTAAAATAGCAAAACTAGTCAGTCATGCAAGATAACACAATAAGCTACCACTGGAAATTGGAATCACCCAATTTCAGTACATAAAACTCAAGATTTTCATTTAAGTTTGAAAAGAGGCTAATTTAACAACACTATTTATCATCTGATCAACATTGCTCCTAAAACTATGAGACCTATGCCATCTGAAAGATAATAACCTAAGCTACTCAGGGAAATTTGAATCACAACATTTGCATGCACAGAGAAATACTTATGAATTTTCAAAGTTTGCAGAATCTGGAAAAACTATAACAGGATTTCTAAAAAAAACACGCGGGCCAGATCTGCCCTGGACTGGGCCGATTCGGTGCGAAACCGGCCCAGATCCAGCGAAAGGGCGCGGGGTGGCGGTGGCTTCGAACCTGCCAGCGGGCCAGGCTGGTCAGCCAGCGCGGGAGGCCAAAGCGGTACGCGCTGTCCCGGGCCGTCCGATCAAGTGACGACCTACGGCGCTCGATCGTCGTCTCCGCGACAGAAGGGTTAGGGCGTCGGCGAGGCTAGGGTTTGGCTGGGGATCAGCGGGGCTCACCTAGGGCTACTCGTCGACGATCTGGTGACGGCATTCGGCTGCGGTGCGTCGGAGAAGCTCGGCGATGTCGTCGGAGAGGTGAACGTTGACGCGGCCGGGTCCTAGCTCTCCGTCATCTCCTCCAGATGCTCCAGCGAGATCGAGGGTGGCGTCGGCTACCGGCGAATCTATGCCAAGAAAAGTATAGCGTTAGACTCGCAGTAGATCTAGGAAGCCAGAGAGGGAGAGGAGAGAAGCCAGTGGCGTCGCATTCGACGGCAACCTTCCCCTTTTCTTCCTTGGCTTCGGTGGTTCTCCGGCAAGCTCGCTAGGGCCGGGAACGGCGAGGGAGAAGGTGGCTATCTGCGTGTGAGCTTGCAGAGGAGAGGGGATGCTGAGATGGGGCAAATGGCGAGCAGAGCGGGCGAGGAGAGGGGGTGCTGGGTTTTATCTGCTCGCGGTGGTCTCGGTTTAGGGTGCTCTCGTTGGAAGCGATTGGGGGGTTTGGGCAGTGTGATGGGGATGGCGTTGTGGTCTCAGTTCAGTGATGTGAGTGCGGAGCTCGAGCGTGTGCGGTGCCAACGGGCGGGAGCAATGGTTCAGTAGACGTGCAAGTTTTTCGTGACACGGCCAGAAGGATTGGGTGGCCGAGCGTGCAGGGCAAGTGCGGCGCGTTGCTAGGGCTTCGATGCCGTGCAAGTTGATGTGCGGTGCGTGGGGAAAAGAGGTGTGCACGTTTTGGAACGGTGATGCCGCTCTCGGCGTCTAGAGCGTGCACGGGCGAGGTCAGGGCACGGGCTGGGGAGTGGCCTACGGGCGGCAGCCATCCATTGGGCATCGACATCGGTGGCTAGGGGGTCCTGGTGGTGAGGTAGCAGAGGGTGGCTTGCCTCCTATGCCTCGGTCAGCACGAGCGTGTGCTGGGTGGCCTCGGGCTTCAGAAGAGAGGGAGAGGTGTCTGGCTCGAGCAGGCACTGGCCGGTGGGGTACTGGGGTCTCTCCTGGGCGGTGGGGTGGCGCTGATTGGGGGTGCTGGGTGGAGAGGGTGAGAGAGAGAGGGAGATGAGATCTTTGGGCAAGATTTGCCTCGGGAGCTTCCCTCCCTAGTGTCCATTTGCATGGGACAAAGAGCATAAGAGAGAGGAAAAGAGAGAGATGGCCGGCTAGGGTGTCTCCTAGTCGATTTTGCAAACAAAGAAAAGAAAAGAAAAGAGAAGAAGAAAGATTGGTGAACTTGGCCAAAATTCATTTGAATTTTGAAAAGTTCTATGTCTTGATCCAATGGTGGTGGTGATTGGTTTAGAAGTGACTTTCAAATGGTAGGAGCCTATCTTCCAAGTTTCAAAATATTTGAGCAAGAGGAGGTGGGGTTTTGGTGAAGCTCCTATTTTCAAATAAAGGTGAAAAAATAAAGGTTACTAAAAATAAAGAGAAAGATTGTTGGTGTCAAGCACACATACTACTAGGTCAAACAATAGCACGAAATCATAGCACACTCACAAGCATTCATACAACATGGTCAAATGAAATTCGAAATGAAAAAGAAATTAAATAGCACCCACACACATGCACATGAAATCATGCAACACCACATGGAATTGCAAAACCCTAGCACACCAGCATAGATTGAAACACAAGTTTTATTTTTCCCTAGATTTCATGCATTAGAATTTGGTTCAAACTTGGTTTACAAAAAGTAGGGTGTTACAGCGCCGGCATGATCTCCATCACTCCACCATGATTGCCTCCACCATGAATAGCAACTACAACTATTGCTTACTACTTAGCGATAAAGTAAAGCTATTACATGGCGTATAAGAAGTTGACACGCAGGTTATACACAATTATAAAGACAACCATATGGCTCTTGCCGGTTGTGAACTCATCGACATGCAAGTCGTGAAATATTACAAAACATGATCATCGCATACATCACATATATCACATCACATCTTGTGGCCATACCATATCACAAAACACTCCCTGCAAAAACAAGTTAGACGCCTCTACTTTGTTGTTGCATGTTTTACGTGGCTTATGGGAGTAACAAGTTAAGAACGATTCTTACCTACGAAAAGCCTAAACGGTGATATTATGGTTGCTAACATCCGTTTTAAATCCCATGACTACTATAGTGAGAGAAACTGGCATCCACCAGCCGCATGTGTGGAACAGGCCACACGTCAAGTGCAGAGCCGGTCTCGCGAACGAGGTCGCGTAAAGTTGGCCTGGACCGCTTCGATCTCACTATGTCGCGCCATAAGAAATACACAACATAGAGATTTGCAACAGAAAACATCAATGCCCACAATAAGCATGTTGCGTTCTACTCGTGAAACACATCTACACATAGATCTAGCTCTGATACCACTGAAGGGTTTCGCAGCATAGTAAATCAAGAATTTCCTACGGATGCGAAAAAGAAAGCCAAGATCTAATCTAGAAGATGTAATCAACGAGAGAGACAGATGAGATCTTCATACCCATGAAGAAATCGCACAGCGGAAATGTTCAATAGAACATGGATGATGTAGTCGTACTAGCCGTCTCCTCCTCGCGATCCGATCCAACGCCACAAGTGGCAACGCCTCCGAGAGATGCACACGTACAGAGCACCAACGACTCTGCCTTCCCGGTCCAGCAAGATATGGTGGAGTGGTAGATGGGATCGACAACACGATGGTGTGGTGTCTATGGTGGAGAGTATGCGCCGACAGGGCTTCGCCTGTCTGCGTGGTGGAAGAAGAACAGAGAAAGGAGGCTTCGGAAACCAGGCAGCGGCTCTGCGGGAATTAGGTCACTAGAGCCGCCGGCCGATCTGCTCCTTTTATAGGCGTCTAAACTTGCACTAGAAGTTTAGGTCAAGTGTCGATCGAATTGAGACTAAGCAGCTGCGCATGTTATGCCAGGCCGCCGCCGTATTCCGATCGCATCGATGCGATCTAATCCATCGATGGCGGCAGCAACTAGTGCGGCTATGATCGCTGGGCATCTGTTGGCCGGCCCAAGAGCGAAAGGCCCACCCGGGCCATGCAGAGGAGAGCGAGGGCGAGCGCCCGAGGCTGCTGCCTCGCTAGGAGGGGCATCACGCGAGCGAGAGCGTGCCAGGGGAATCGCCCCTGGCCGCCTTGAGCTGGCGCGCCTGCGCCTGCCTTCCTTCGATGAAGCATGCGAGCCAGGGACTTTCCCTGGCCGCCGCTGCTTCCTTTTTTTTCTCTTCCTTTTTTTCTTTATTTATTTCTATTAAATAAATATCAATTTAATATTTATTAATTCATGCAATCAATAAATACTAATATTTCCACCCGGAACAATTCCGTATTTTCTGAAGCAGTTTCACATATATCCCGGAACTACCCTAGCGCTGATGCACGTTAAGTGTGTGACCCTACGGGTTCGAGAATGCGCGGACATGATCTCCATCAATAATCAATAGCGGGATCTGGAAATCCATATTGACTCCCACACATTCAACGATGATCATATCGGATGAACCACGATGTCAGGATTCAATCAATCCCATATTTGTATTCCCTTCATCTCGTGATATTTTACTCACCCGAGATTTGATCGTCGGTATCGGCATACCTAGTTCAATCTCGTTCACAGCAAGTACTTTACTCATTCCGTAATCCGATATCACTTTGTGATTAACTCCTTAACCACGTGCTTCCAAGTGGTATTGATATCAATTACCGAGTGGGCCCGAAGTATATCTCTCCGACTCGGGAGGGACAAATTCCATCTCGATACATACAACCCAACAAGTACTTTCCGATTACCTGAGAGACACCTTTATGATCACCCTTTCATAGGATGACGTTTGATGACCTCAAAGCTCTCTTCCGGCACTAGGGAGTTGCATTATCTCATGGTCTAAGGAATACAATACTTGACATAGGAAAAAGCTTCACAAAGATGAACACAATGACACGATCTAATTGTTGTGCTTTATTTGGGTTTGTCCATCACATCATTCTCCTAATGACATGATCTCATTATTAATTGACAACTCATGTCTATGGTTAGGAAACCTTAACCATCATTAATCAATGAGCTAGTCCATAGAGGCGTACTAGGGACACGGTGTTGTTCATAAACCACACAAGTATTAAAGTTTCCGCTTAATACAATTCTAGCATGGAATATAAACATTATAATGAACAAGAATTATAATAATAACATCTTTATTATTGCCTCTAGGGCATAATTCCAACACTTTGATTAATAGAATGTCTGCTAAAGCTGATCCTTTTGTTGCTACTAATGTTAGGATGTTAGTAGAATTGCATGCCAGGTGGGAAAGAGAAGATGAGATGGCTAGAGCGATGAAGGTATGTACTATTACTACCTCTAATGATGTTGTTACAAATGCTAGCAATCCTCTTACTACGATTGGTATAGAGAAAACTCCTACTCCTTGTGTTAAAAAGCCCAAAACTGCAAAAACTTTTTCTCAAAAGAGTGCTGAAATTTTTTGGAGTGTAGGAGATGAAAGCTCTATTTCTTTTAATGATTTTGATGTTTATGGCTGCAATATATCTTAAGTTATTTTGTTCTTACAAAAGCTTGCTTTGAGTCCTAATGCTAGTTCTCTGAATATTGCTTTTACAAATCATATTACAAATGCTCTCATGAAAATTAGGGATGAAAAGTTGAAGCAAAAAGCTTCTATTCCCAAGAAGTTAGAAGATGGTTGGGAGCCCATCATTGATATGCATGTTAATGGTTTTGATTTCCATGCTTTATATGATCTAGGTGCTAGTATTTCTGTTATGCCTAGAAAGATTTATGATATGCTTGGTTTACCACCGCTTGAAAAATGTTATTTTGATGTTCCTCTTGCTGATGTTGCTAAGAAGAAACCTTTGGAAAGGATTAATGATTTTCTTATTATAGTTAACAATAAGCTTGTTCCCATTGATTTTCTTGTTATGGATGTTGAATGCAATGCTTCATGTCCTATTATTTTGGGAAGACCTTTTCTTCGAACTGTAGGTGCCATCATTGATATGAAGGAAGGCACCATCAAATATCAATTCCCACTCAAGAAAGGTATGGAACACTTCCCTAGAAGGAGGAAGAAATTACTTTTTGACTACATTCTTAGAGCAAATTATGAACTTGATGCTTCATCGCTTGATATGACATGATTTCCACTTTCTGCGCCTAGCTCAAAGGCGTTAAAGAAAAGCACTCTTGGGAGATAACCCATTGTTTTCTTTTCAGTTCTTTTTATTTTATTTGAGTCTTGGAAGTTATTGCTACTATAATAACCACTCCTTATCATTTTTATTTCGTTGTTGTGCCAAGAAAAACCTCTAATTCGAGGGAGGTAAGATTTGGGGAAGTTGCTGTGCTGAAACAGATTTCAGGTGCTGCACCGTAAAAATTTGTGAAAATTCTCAAAATATCTTTTTGACCTGCTATTTCTTGTGCATATGCCCCAGGTTATATCCAAACTTTCATTAGTTTTTCACTTTTTGATTTGAGCAACAGAAGGTCCTCGAAAAAATCGACCTTTGTCAGCGGTTCTGTTTTGACAGATTTCTGCCACTATTTGTGTTTGCCTCTCGATCGCTTTCTTTTTGAGTTCTTTTGATCACGGAACTTTTGGGGAAGTTGCTACAGTAGTATATTATTTATATGTGGTGTTTTTGAGTTTAAACCTGAACCATAAAGGGTTGATTTACTATTATGTTTATGCTAACGTTGCTAATAGAATTGTGTTAAGTTTTGTATGAAGGAAGTTTACAAGTGTAGGGATTGGAGAATGATGAGATGAGTTGAAGAATGGACAAAATCTCAAGCTTGGGGATACCCATGTCACCCCAAGAAATATCCAAGAGGTACAAGCGTCAAAGCTTGGGGATGCCCCCGAGGCACCCCTTCTTCATCGGCAAAACTCAGGTCACCTTTCAACACACTATATTTTTATTGCTTCATGCACTATGCATTTTTCTTGGAGCGTCTTTACTTTTGCTTTCAGTTTTCTTTTGTTTTGTTTGCGGCAATAAATGGTTGGACCCCAACAAATTTCTTTTGGAGGAGATTTACTTGCTTTTCATTTGCCAAGAACACTCTGTTTTTCACTCTTATCGTTCAACGAGTGTTCTCTTTTTCTAGAACTGTGTTTAGTTTTGTTTTCCGCCTTGATTCTTGTTCAGATCTTGTTTTATCTTTGTATCAAGGTGTATTTGGACCTCTGGTCCATGTTGGTATTCATCAAAAGAGTTGTTTCAAAAAGGTTTGAATGGTGTTGGAAAAGAGAAAAAGTTTCATGCAAAAAAGTGGTACAAAAAGGAGCTTGTTTAGACTGCGGCTTAGACTTTTTCATGCCATGCTTGATGTCGTTTTGATAATATGCTTAGTGATTTTTGTTGTAGCATGACTTGTCTCAAATGACTGAGATTGCTTAATGAGCCTATGAAAAAATCATGCGTTGTTTTTATTATTTGGAAGCATTAATTTGGTTTTCTCCTTGATGCTTTATTTGGGTTGACTTGGCGCATGCTTACAACATGTTTGACTCATACAAAGTCGCCATAGGCCTCTATGATCATTTAGTTTTTAACTTTTGATGCCATTTTATGCTTCTCTTAATGATGTTTTGTCGCTATGCATGATTATGGCTGTTATTGCTCTCTTAGTTGGTCGCTCCTAGTCTTTTGCTAGCCCTCATTTTGTACTGAGTATGAGTTCTACTCGTGCATCCAACTCCTAAAAACCAAGTTATTCCAAGTGTCCATGATGACCCACAAGTATAGGGGGTGTATCGTAGTAGTTTCGATAAATAAGAGTGTCGAACCCAACGAGGAGCAGAAGGTGTTGACAAGTGGTTTTGATCAAGGATTCACTATAAATACTAGCAAACGGGTTTTCAGGGGTATTTGGTAATGCAAATAAATAAAGTACGAGAAAATAAAAGACAGTAATAATAATTGCAGCGAGTGGCCCAATCCTTTCTAGAGTAAGGGACAAGCCGGTTGTGTAACTTATGATGACCAAACGTTCTCGAGGACACACGGGAGTTTTGTCAAGTGCTTTCGCTTCATACCGCTAAATAATCTTTATTGGTTTGATAAGTGTCATGGGGGTGAACCTGTGCTAGCGCACTACCCTTACTAGGATTAATACACACTTGTGGTTATACACCTTTCAAGCATCCGCAACTACAAGAAAGTAATTAATATAAATCTAACCACAGCCTTAAACTCTAAGATCCTACGCTCCCAGGTGCAATGGTTTCCCAACGGAGGTTTAGGTTTCTATCACTCCAGCAACCCCACAATTAGTAGCCAAATACACAATGCATTTCACAAGGCCCATAAATGGTGAAGTATCATGTAGTGGATGTTCACATGACACCACTAGTGAAATAGCACCACAACAAATAAATATCAAACCATTAAATATTACTCAACATAATTCCACTACTAACATCTTGACTTCTCCCATGTCCTCAAGAACTAAACGAACTACTCACAAGACATCATATAGATCATGATCAGAGGTGAAATAATGTTAAATAACAATCTGAACATAAACCTTAATTCAACGGTTCCACTCAATAGCATCAACCACAAGAGTAATCAACACCGGGAAAGTTTCCCCTAAGAATTTGACAAGATTAAACTCAAGATGTTACAGCGGGATGGCGTGGTGATGGTGAAGATGAAGGTGCTAGTGATGAGGATGATGTTGATGATGATCCCGATGAAGTCCAGCGCAATGATGATGATGATGGTGATGATGTCCCCTCTCCGGGAAGGAATTTCCCCGGCAGATTCCTGCCTGCCGGAGAGCTTTTCTCTCTCTGGTGTTTTCCGCCCCTCGGAGGCGGCGGTGTCTATCTCTGAGCCCCCCTAACTTAGGTTTTCGGGGACGATGATATACGCAAAGGAGCGATGGCAGTAGTGGGCCAGGGTGGCCTCACCATAGGTCGGCGCGGCCAGGGGTGGGCCCACGCCCCCTGTGGGTGAGCCCACCCTGTGGCTCTTCTCGCCTCCTCCTTCTGGCTTCTTCAGTCTTCTGGCAAAATATATTTTTCTTGTATTTATCTGGAATTTCCTGATCTTCCGAAACATAGTGTCTTGATGGTCCTTTTCCAGCAGAATCCTGACTCCGGCAGCAAATCCTCCAATGATCATCAAACATGTAAAAAATAGAGGAAACAACATAAGTATCATCTCTAAATATGAAATATATCAATGAATAACAGTACATTATGATACAAAATAGTGATGCAAAATGGACGTATCAACCCCCCCAAGCTTAGACCTCGCTTGTCCCCAAGCAAAAACTGAACTCGATAAACATGACCACAGGTTTATGGAGTGAAGTGTCGATAAACAAAATACGGACAAGAAGCATCACATTCACCAAGGCACAAATTATAATAGATAGCAACTTCCCTTCATATGATATAGACTTGCAATAAGTAAAAGGGAATCGCAAATAAAGATGCACAAGGTAAATTATAATTGGTGATGGCAAACCTTAGTTCTTGGTCAGAGAACAGTGAACAAACTATACTTACTTTTGAACGGAGCCTTTTATAACAGAGATAATATAGCAAAAACCATATGCTCAATGAAACAAACTCTTTGCAATCATAGAAAGCTTTCAAAGATATATTCCTTCAGATAAAACATTGTGCTAAACAAAGGAAGATAGTAAACATGATTGAACGGATCAACATATGGATGAGTGAAACATAACAACTCAAATGCTTGCTTGATATAGAAGGGAATAGGTTGAGTCAACATAAAAGTAAAAGACAGGCCCTTCACAGAGGGAAGTAGGGATTAAACATGTGCTAGAGCTTTTCATTTGTAAAACAGAGATAAAAGTTATTTTGAGAGGTGGTTGCTTTCGTCAATGACTAGCAACGGAGTTCTTGATATCTTCCATACTAAACAAGTGAGAGCGGTTCCGAGATGTTGATTAATTGGCACAATTGTGCTCTTTTATAGCTTGGCACTCCTCCCCACCTTTTCCTTTCTCAAACCATGGCTAATCGATTCCATCGGGTGCCCACCAACTTTCACAAACCATGGAGGAGTGCCTTTTTCTTTCTTTTCTCTTCTTTTTTTTAGATTACGATGGTCTGACCAGCTCCCTTGCAAAATTAATGACGAGCAGATGAAGCTGCCTAGTCGAGGGGTACTCAATTTAGTATGGAAGACAACAAACCCAACCACTACGTCCTCATGAGCTAAAAACAGTGGCACAAAATGAGAAGTATTTGAAGGTTTTTGAAAGGTAGCACATGAAAATTTACTTGGAATGGCTTGAAATACCATGCATAGGAATTTATAGTGGACTCTTTAGAAGTAACTTGGTTTTTGGGAATTGGATGCACGAGAAGTATTCCCTCTCAGTACAGGTTTTTGGCTAGCAAGGCTGGGTAGCAAGCATAAGAGTTGCATGAAACAAACAAACATACATATAATAGGAACAATCATGCAAACTTCCTTGAGAGTACAAACGATTTTAACTTGAGAATATTAATGCTTATGAGCCAATCATGAAGAAAAGCTGAAATGATGTAACTACCAACACTTCTTTCTTCTTTTCTAGTCAAACCTCAAGGTAATGTTGCTACTGACCAAGCTAAGTTTGCCAAAACAAACTAAATTTACTCATGCTCCCAAAGTGATACCAATACTAATCAACAAGACTAATCATATAAGAAAAATTGCAAAGTAAAATAAAGTGTGCGGAAAGTAAACAATAAAACTTCTCATTAATATTTCATTACCGCAACTCACACCAAGGGATACATAGATAACCAACTAAGGAGGATACTTCCACACTGCAAACTATCCTATAAGATAACTTCTCTATTCATGATACGACTCTACTTGAAAAGTAAATGAGTAAAAGATAATGATGTGATACCGCGGCGCTCCCCCAAGCTTGGAACAAACCAAGGGGATGCCTATACCAATGACGAATTACTCCTTCGGTGGTGGTGAGTCTTTATCATCATCAGACTTCCAAGGCAGAGGTTCCCCGTCAAGGAAAGATGTCTTGATCTCCAATATCCTGAAACTTGTAGCAGCACTCATTTGTTTAAACCTAGCTTCATACTCATAGTTTTGGTTCTGCAAGTCATAGAGTTGTGCTTGTAATTTGTTGGTGGTCTCATGGAGTGACAAGATGTCATCCCAGAGCCCTGCAGTCTCTTTCTTGTGCTTGGCAACGAGCTCTTGATTTATCCTATAGATGATATCCACCTCGCATTCCGCCATCTTCTTACATTTAAAAACTTCTTGTTCCAGCGCTTCCATCCTGGCTTCGAGACTCCCTTCTCCTATAGGGCCCTGGACATCTTCTATCTGCAACTCTCCATCCTTGAGTCAACTCTTTCGGATGCATCTTCAGCTCCCTCATGTACGGATTAATGATGTCCGCAAGAGAGTTCTCCTCGGATGAACCGGACGAAGACATTGTAACTCTAAAGCTGAGAACAATCCCCTGACAGAAATAGATCAAAACAAAAACACGACGAGAAGACGATATACAGACCTCGGGCAATCCGGGGGGTTATATAGGCGAAAATTAAACATCAAAACGTAATCACAGGAGGAAACCGGGACGGAAACGAGCTCCGGGGTGGTCTCACCACAGGGCGGCGCGGCTTGGAGTGGCCCCGCGCCCCCCGGTGGTGATGTCATCGTGGTGAAACAACATATGCCATAGGATGGCTTAAATGGGGGCCGAACTAGATGCTGGAGGATTCGGGAGAGGGGAACGTGCTAAAGAGCACGACAGAAAAGGAACACAGATCTACCCAGGTTCGGGGCTCTCGTAAGGAGATAACACCCCTACTCCTGCTCTACTGGTTGTATATTTGGGTCGATGTAGTACACAACAATGGTGCTTCCAAGCTCTCTGCTAGAGAAGGAAGATGAACTGCTAAGTGTAGGAACACAGAGTGACCAACCCTTTACTAGGGCTCCCTATGCCACCTTATATAGTGGTAGCCAGGGTTACAACGGTCATAAGAGACCACAAGACACGGGCTACACTCCAAATAGGACTTGCTGACGAAGGCACCGACCCTTGACTTCCTCCCTGATTGCTCTCGATGGGACTTGGTATCCCTGTACCTTGTACCTCTTGAACTGTGACCTTACCTCTGTGAGGTAAGCTCTGTACTTGTGCACAGTGAGGGTTGGTAGACCACCACTGTGCACCCTGCCATCCCACTCTGCCACCATGCTTGGATGTTTTCTTCCTTGATTGTAGGGATGTGACACCTTGGTTGACTTAAGTATCCCGGATATGCCCGTTGGCCATACCCAGGACATATATGCCGGACCAACGACCTACGAGGGTCGGGTAATCCGGCCTCCCCTGCTCCTGCACAACACACCAAATGGTTAGGCCGGCATATCTAAGTATATGCCGGCACACTTTTATAAGTATTCCGGCTATGCCGGCATATCCGAACACCAGCCGGGATAACCACATATGCCGGCCTGCCCGACGCCCTTATATTCCGGCCAGGCCCTTCCTTGATAACCTGGCATAAAGTCAATCATAGACCTTGTGTCTTTCTAGTCTCTTGACCCAACCGGGGGTCATCCCCCCGACACTAGTCCCTGAAGCTGCCGAGGTTCCCCAGTCATAACTGTGGAGCCTTGACAGGTTCAACATACCTTTCTTCATTATGCCCCGACGATCAGATTATATGCCGGCACATCTGCACATATGCCGGTAGCTATTCCTCTTCCACAAGTTATTCCGGCTAGTCCCGAGGGTATTCCGGACGAAACATACACATCGGGCAGTTAATCCGACATATAGACGAGTCTTCCTTGAGAAGCCATGCCTGACAGCTTTGCATCGAAACTTGTAACTGCCCTGCCACCTCGAACGGTCACACGATGTGACGGTTCGCAGCGCAGCAGTTACTTCTTGCCATCATTGCGTCATGGCACGGTTACAGGAACCGCCGCCCCACTCCGTGCCGCCACGTGGCGACTCTCTGCAGGAACGGTCGGGGGAGTGGAACACTCCCACGATCCCCACGACCCTGACCTGGCAGACATATAAATAGGGCGGCGGGGGTAAACTTATCTTTTTACCCCCCACCATCGTCTTCCTCCCCTGCTCCTTTGCCTCCTGCGCTCCACCGCCGGTCCGAAGAACAGCATCTCCGCCGCAGTCAACCTGCTTCTCGCCGACGCCGACGCCCAACGACGCCCGGCATCTCCGTCGACGACGCCGCCGCCGCCGCATCGTTCCTCCACGACATTGCAGGGAGATTGGAACTCTTCCTACACGCTCGCCGCCGCTCCATCGCCGCCGGCCAAGCTCCGGTGAGATCTCCCTCTGTTCTTCCTCTTTCACGCTTTTTACAACTTCGCACCGGTAGCCACACTTGCATAGATCTGCTTCAGTTTCAGAGCTAGTTTTCCCTTTGATTCGACTAGCATTGCTAGGCAACGCTCGCAGGTGTTCATCTTTAGGAGTTTTACCCTTATTTGTTTCCTATTTTAACTGTCTCGGTAGATCTTTTTATCTCTGCTAACATTGGTGAGGGCGGTATGCCGGAGAGACTAACCTCCCTCTTTTCTCCGGCCTTGATAGGAATAACATCACGGGACTCCGGCTCTCACGCCTTGTCCCGGCCACTAAGATGGCATCTTCAAGCATGACGGGTACCTCGGCCTCTGAGGAAGATACCTCGGCCCGAGCCCAAGGACGCTCCGGCTGGGAGGGGTCGGAGGTTACTCCGGCCGACATATCCTGGGTCACCTCCACCAGGAGAGTCCCGGCGGGCGTAGCATGCCGGCTACCAGCAGGAGAAACTGTGCCGGCGCCTGAACCTGGCGAACGCGTCGTCTTCATCGCCCACTTCGAGCGGGGTTTCGGGCTGCCGGCATCGGACTTCTTCCGGGACTTCCTCAACACCTACGACCTACAACCTCATCATATCCCGGCCAACGCCGTGATGATCCTCTCCGCCTTCGCTGCTTTTTGCGAGGGCTATGCCGGCATCGAGCACCTCACCCAAGGCTGGGCGAAGTATTTCCAACTGCGGAAGCAAGTCATCCAGGAGCCGCCCCGGAGCAAGGACGACCCGCCGGAGACGGCCCAGGAAAAGAAGGACCGCCCCATGACCCTCTGCGGCGCGGCCACCATCATGTCCCGGAAGGGCTCGGACTTCCCCAAGGTGGAGCTCCTGGAATCTTGCAAGAAGTGGCAGAAAAGCTTCTTCTACGTCAAGAACACCACCGATGAGGATCTGCTCAACCTGCCGCCATTTGTGGACGAGCCACCCTTGGCTATGACGAATTGGACCTACAACCCGAAGAACTCGGTGATGCCGGTGAATGCGCTTCACCGGGTTAAGGGCGAGCTCCGGGATGCCGGTCTTACTCCTCAGGACCTGGTGGCCTGCTATATAAGCCGGCGCGTCTCCCCTCTGTAGCGCCGGTCGCACAAGATCTGCCAGATGAGCGGGCCAATGGACCCCACCCGGCACTCCACACACGAGCTGACTCCGGCCGACATTCTGCGCCGGATTAAGGATGTCTGCAAGTCCTCTCAGGCCACTTTTGCCTGGGGGCTAGAACCATACAGCCGGGATAGGCCTGCCCCAACGGTAAACCGTCCTATCCGATACATAAAGTCCATGTCCGGCACATAGATACTTAAGCCGACACATGTCTATTTGCCGACACATATCATATTGATCCGACATACCTCTTCCACCGGCATATTTCCTTGTCTGAATACTTTGACTTTGCTGTTTATACAGAAATTCAGCTTCCAAGCCATGGAGAACTCCCGGATCAAGATCGCAGCGGACCGCACTGTTGCGGATGTTGAAGATCCGGATCATTGGGATAAGCTACCCAGGAGCACCCGTGCTGCAGCTGCCATGGGTAAGGGCTCTTCATCCCGGCATTATACTCAAGACCGGAGTGAGATTGATTCTGACGAGGAGATCCTGTTGTACTATGACCTGATGCCACTTGCATATGCCTTTCCAGAAATACCTATTGCTTACGAGTTTCCAATGCCGTCCTCAGCTATCCCGGACGATATGGTTATCGATGCCGCGCCTCTGAACCAGGGACCTCCTTCCACCGGCGGACGTGCCGGCCGGAAGCGAGGTGTGAAGCCCCAGCCCGACACACCTCAGAAGCCGAAGAGGCAGAAGGTCGGCGTGCCCATATTGAAGAAACCGAGACCTGTCGCCGCGGGGTAAGTTCCTTCTGCTTGTTTCATTTCCGACATATCTCTTGCTTGCATTATTGACTTGGCGTTTTTTCTCTTTCAGAGCTCCTCTTGCGCCGGAACAAGCTTCTGGCTCGAGTGGCGACCCGAAAGTTACCAAGCCCGCGGCCACTGCTACCTCCGACATACCCTCTGCCAGCCACACGACCTCCCTGGCACCGGCATCTTCGCCTGCGCCCGACAAGACCTCCTCCCCGGCGAAGGACGATCCTCCGCCGGAACAAGACACCTCTGCCCCCGACGTCCACATGGACTCGGGGGCTCAACAGGAACCTCCGGCTCCTGATGTCCACATGGACACAGGAGCCCACCAAGAAGCCCCAGACTCCGGCGCGCCCACCAGCGATGCCGGCACAACCAAAGACGCCGGCGCAAGCGACACGAGCGCCGGCATAGACCTTAAAGGAAAGGGCCCTGCTGTGCCGGAAGTCCGGACTATTCCGGAACCTGCCCCAGCTGGCCAAGCTTCACCGGCCGCGCCGGAACAGCCTGCACCCGAGACTCCATCCTCTGAGAAGACTCCTGCGCCGACCAAGGCTACTGCCTCGGCCAAAGCCACTGCCCAGGCCAAGACCACCGCCCAGGCCAAGTCCGGCATTCTCAAGTTTCAGCCTAGCAAGTCTGGCACGCCTTCCGCCGCCACTGCTCAACCTAAAGCAGCGTCCCGGACCAGCTCTGCTCTGGCCCTGCATCTTGGCAGGGCAGCAGCCCGGCCTGGCTACCGGCGCAACTTCTTCGACACGCCAGAACTTGAGGGCATCACCCCCTGGTGACAAAGAGTGACCAAAGCCTCGGGTCTCTCATGGAGCATTGCACCAAGTGGAACGACGCTGGCAGCATGGACACCGCGGACTCCAGCAGCAAGAAGAAAGCCGAAGCCGCGGCTACTGGCAGCCCAGCAGATATCCTGGCCGCGAAGCCCCTACCGATCGCCTGGGAGCTCCTCAGCCTCCAGCAGAGACTTCACCGATTGGCCGATGCCACCAACGTAAGTCCTTTCTACCTATACACATATCCCCAGTCCCCGAAAATGTCGGCTGTCCGGGATACGGACATCCGGGATTTTCTCATAGTCTTTTAGCTAGCTTCTTTTGAATTAACTGCCGACATATGAGCTCGATCCGAGCTTCAAATCCTAGTCACCGAGAGCCGGGATAGGTGCGCAGCACCTGTGCCGGGTCTTTAACAATTTCACATCTCTATTATCTTTCAAATCCTCTCGACCGAGATATAAGCTCGTTTCGAGCTTCAAATCCTAGTCACCGAGGGCCGGGATAGGTGAGCATTCACCTGTGCCGGGTCTTCAGTAGAATGATCACTTGATAGAATCTTCAACTTAATTACCATGCCAAATTTCTCTGCTGACATTTTAAATCCGGGCACTTTTGCAGCGCATGAACAACACCCGGGCCGACCTATTTCATGACTTGGTATGCGAGCATCGGAAGTTATCCGACGAGCATAGCAAGCTTCAGCTGGAGCTGTCCAAGAAAGGTAATCTTTGCCGACATACCGCTATATGCCGGATACTTTACCTCTTATTACTTTACAATACTTATTCTGGCCGACACATAACCTTGTGCCGACATTCTGCAGCTGATACTGAAGAACAAGTCGCCACGCTTCTGACGAGGGTGAAAGAGCTTACTGGTATGCCGGATCCTGCTTTTATCCGGATAGACACTTTATACTTCAAATCCTTTAATCTTTGCCACTATTTTCTTTCTTCAAATCCTTCTAACTTCCAACTTTTGCAGATGAAAAGGCTGGACTGGAAGCCCGCCACCAGGACTGTATGTCCTCCGTGGACGTGGCCAAGCAACTGGACGACCGAGATGCTGCTCACAAGGCCGAGATAGAGCAGCTGAAGGGCCGTATCACCGAGCTTTTGGACGAAAAGGAACAGCGGGAGGGCCTACTGAAGAAAACCCAGACCCTGCTTGTCACCTCCGAGACTGATGCCTCCAACGCCCACGCTGAACTGGATAGCCTGAAGGAGCAGGCCACCAAATGGGAGGTTACAGTTGCACAGCTGAATGCCGACCTTGGCAGTAAGCTTCAAATCCTTTCCCTTTATCCTTCCCGACATATTGTAATTCTTTCCGGCATAGCATCTATGCCGACATATTCTCCTTTTGCTAACATTGTTTCTATTCCCCAGACATGTTTCCCGCTTCCGTCGAAGACGTTGAGAGGGCTTTGCAGTTGGACCGAGAAAGCCGGGGTGTTCCGGTTGACTCGCCCAACTGGGACATGTCGGAGCAGCTGCTGGCTCTGTAGTCCCGGAAGAACGCCATGACGCTCTACACCGAAGAACTCTTCTACGGCGCCCAGGAGGCATTCTCTGCCCTCTGGCCGGGACAAAGGACTCCCACTGATCCCGTCGACCTCGGCAACGATCTGCAGCTGGCCAAGGTTCGCCTCCGGGAGTGGCGAGATTCCGGCGCGAGGGTTGGAGCTGACGAAGCTCTCAGCTACTTCTTGTCCTGGTATGAAAAGGCTGACTTGGAGACTTTGCGCACTGTGCGCGAAGGATCCATCTGGACCACGGATCCGGAACACATCCGGCGTCGGCGGGAGCTGGCCCACAGCTATGTGGACTATGCCGACACCGACGCCTTCGTCCGGGACATCCGTGAGCCGGAGAAGACAGCGGAAGACGCCGCCAAGGAAGCTGCTGATGCTGAGGGCTCCGACTCCAGCCAGGATGAAGATGAAGCTGAGGAAGCCGACACTGATGCCCCGGAACAGGGGTCTGCCCCGGGCGGAGGTGATGGCTCAATTCCATCTGCTGGGTCCGACACTCCTGAAGCCGACATCTCCACCGCCACTGCTCCACCAGCCGGCGCCTCTACTTTTGCTCCTGGTCCTTGACTTTGCAGCATAAAAACTTTAAGTTTTATCAGATCCCCGGTATGCCGGGTGCAGATGTAATATACACGTTTAATTTCCTTTGGTTTGCTACTTGAACAAGTTTTATCTTGGTTTGCTTGTTACTAATGCCGGATCATCTTTTGGCTAAGTCACCGAGTTGTTTTCCTGTTTCCTCAATTTCACAACCTTGGCTACTTGTCTACCTTATTTGGCTTTCGACGTATGAGTCTCAAGGTTGCTTCCTCGAACATACAGTACTTTAACTTTGACACTTAGACTTCAAATCATCCGACCCTTTAAATTTTAACTTTAGCTTTAACGAAAATGTCGGTTCGCTTGCTTTGTATTTCCTTAGCCGTTTTCCATGTGTAGACAATCTCCGGCATCTACTCTTGCTAGCCATGAAGCCGGGTTTCGGACAGCAGCTGAGTCGAAGAGTGGCCTTTGGTGCCGACACATTACTAGGCCGACATAGGAAACATTCAAATCAAGCCAGCCGGCATATAACAAAAAACAGTAGATAAACAACAGCATATCTCGGAGGCAGTGCCCGCTCTCTTCGGGATGCCGGCATTTCATTCACTAGTCTTGTGCCGGCATAAAGTGCCGGTACCCAAAGCAAAATATGGAAATACATACATTGTGCTGCTCAGGAGTAAAAGGGGCGCAGTAGAGCTATGTTCCATGGCCTCTTGGTTTCTTCTCCGGACCTGTCCGCCTTATTCTTCTTGGGGTCCTGCGCATCTATAAGATAGTAGGCATCATTGTGCAGAGCTCTGCTCACAATGAATGGTCCCTCCCATGGAGGAGTTAACTTATGCCGGCCTTCTGTTCCTTGCTTTAGCCGGAGTACTAGATCTCCCTCTTGAAATCTCCTTGGATTTACCTTCTGCGCATGATAGCGTCTGAGGTTCTGCTGATATACTGCTGTTCTCGACAGAGTTATTTCTCTTGCTTCCTCTAGCAAATCCACATCATTTTCCCTGGCTTCTTTAGCCTCTTCCTCAGTATATAGCACTATTCTTGGTGCATCATGTATTACATCTGTTGGAAGTACAGCTTCTGCTCCATACACTAGGAAAAATGGTGTGTAGCCTGTTGATCTATTTGGAGTTGTCCTTAAACTCCAAAGCACAGCTGGCAACTCATCTAGCCAACATCCCGGAGTTTTCTCCAGTGGCTCTATCAGCCGGGGTTTTATGCCGGACAGCACTAGCCCATTTGATCTTTCTACTTGGCCATTGGCACAAGGGTGAGCAACCGACGCAATGTCCAGCCGGATTCCCACTTCCTCACAAAATCTGGCAAATGGCCCTTGGGCAAAATTTGACCCATTGTCAGTGATGATGCTATGAGGAACACCGTATCTCAAGATTATATCCTTTAAGAATTTCACTGCTGTGTGACCATCACACTTGCTTATGGGCTTCACTTCAATCCACTTGGTGAACTTGTCCACCATGACCAGGATATGGGTCATCTTTCCTCTGGCCGGCTTAAAAGCCCCGACCATATCCAGGCCCCAAACAGCAAAGGGCCAGGTTATTGGGATAGTTTTCAGGGTAGATGCCGGCTGATGAATCTGGTGGGCATATCTTTGACACCCATTACATTTCCGGACCAAGTTTTCTGCCTCTTGCAGTGCCGTTGGCCAATAGAAGCCATGCCGGAATACCTTTGCCACCAGTGCCCTGGACGAAGCATGGTGACCACACTCCCCCTGGTGAATTTCCTGGAGCATCTCCAGACCTTCCGCAGATTCGACACATCTCTGCAATACTCCGGTGGTACTTCTCTTGTATATTTCTTTGTTGATGATGGTATACGCTTTGGATCTCCTTATAACCCGGCGGGCCTCGGTTTCATCCGCCGGCACTTGGCCATCCACCAAGAAGTTCATAATAGGACGTGCCCATGAGGGCACTTCCCTGATAGTGAACACTGCCTGATCTATCTCCATCATTTCGACCGACACGTAATCGATCTCCATGGGCCGCGAAGTCCCCGGGACTGAGGAATCAGTCCCCGGGTATACCGGAGCAGTCCCCGGGTATACCGGCACAACCTCGTGGTACATTTTGCCCTTGCCCTTAGTTTTGCTCCGGAATACCGCACTCACAGCATATGCCGGCCCAGTCCCCGGGACTGAGGAATCAGTCCCCGGGTTATTTGACCTGGCTCCGGCATCTGTCTCCATTGGAACTGCTTCGTCTGGACCTGGCGGGACATAAATGGAGGATGACTCCGGCGAGGGCTTGATTGACGGATTCCTCAGATGCTCCAGCGAAATGCCGGGCGGGATTGAGTCTCTGGAAGATCCCAGCTTGGACAATGCATCGGCTGCGTCATTCTGAGCCCGGAGAACGTGCCGGAACTCACAACCTTCAAAGTAACCACTTATCTGTTGCACCAGAAAACGGTATGATGCCATGTTTGCGTCATGCGCGTCCCATATGCCGGAACACTGCTGAATCACTAAGTCAGAATCACCGAAGCACATAATCCGGCGAATTCCTATGTCCTTAGACACCTTCAGGCCATGCACAAGCGCCTCATATTCCGCCACATTATTTGATGCTGCAAAATGAATCTGCAAGACATATCTCAATTGGTCATTCTTTGGTGAACTGAGAACTATGCCGGCACCCAAGCCATGGATTGTCTTGGACCCATCGAAATGCATCCTCCAATAGTTTGCATCTGGCAATGGCGGCTCGTATTGTATCTCGGCCCAGTCAATAAAGAAATCAGCCAGCACCTGGGACTTGATTGTATCTCTCTTGTCATACTGCGGTGTATATGGTGAAAGCTCTATTGCCCACTTTGCTATCCGGCCGCTGGCATCTTTGTTGCTTATAATTTCCGAGATAGGGGCCTCGGCCACTACCCGGATTGGATGCTCTTGGAAGTAATGCTTGAGCTTCTTGGCCGCCATATAGACACCATAGGTCATCTTCTGATAGTGGGGGTAGTTTTGCTTTGAGGTGGAGAGGACTTCACTCAGATAATATACCGGCCGCTGCACGGTTTTGCCTCCTTCCTCTCGCTCTACTACCACCACAGCACTGACAACTCGATTGGTTGCCACTATATAGAGCAACATTGGCTCCCGGGGCATTGGAGACGCTAATACCGGCGCTGTTGACAACAACTGTTTCAATTCCTTGAAAGCTGCATCTGCTTGCGTTGTCCAGACAAATGTGTCGGACTTTTTCATCAACTGATATAACGGCAAAGCTTTCTCTCCTAGCCGGCTTATGAAGCGGCTCAGGGATGCGAGACACCCAGTGAACTTCTGTACTTCCCTCAAATCTGTCGGCGGCTTCATCCTTTCTATGGCACGAATCTTGCCGGGATTCACCTCAATACCCCGGCTGGAGACAAGGAAGCCGAGCAACTTGCCCGCCGGCACACCAAAGGTGCACTTAGCCGGATTCAGCTTCATCCGGAATCTCCTCAGGTTCCCAAAGGTTTCCCGGAGATCATCTATGAGAGTCCTGCTTTCCTTGGTTTTTATGACGATATCGTCGACATATACCTGCACATTTTTATCTATCTGATCGTGCAGACACTTTTGCATGCACCTTTGGTAAGTTGCGCCGACATTTCTTAAACCGAACGGCATAGTGAGATAGCAATAAGCCCCGTACGGGGTAATAAAGGATGTCTTTATTTGATCCGGCTCATACAAGGGGATCTGGTGGAAACCAGAATAGGCATCTACAAATGATAACAGCTCACATCCAGCTGTGGAATCAATCACTTGATCGATCCGAGGGAGCGGGAATGGATCTTTAGGACATGCCTTATTCAAGTTGGTGTAATCAACACACATCCGCCATACTTTCACTATGGCGGGCTCATCTTTCTTCTTTTCCACTAAAACCGGATTAGACACCCAATCCGGATGAAGCACTTCTTTGATAAAGCCAGAGGCTAAGAGCCTGGCCACTTCCTCCCATATGGCTTTCCTTCTATCGCCGGCATTCCGCCGGAGCGGCTGCTTTACCGGCTTAGCATCCGGTCTCACATGCAATGCGTGCTCAGCCAGCTCCCTCGGCACACCTTGCAGGTCCGAAGTAGACCATGCAAAGATATCCCGATTCTCACGGAGGAAGCTGATGAGCTCGCTTTCCTATTTGGGGTCCAGACCTGCCCCGATGAGGGCACGGCGCTCCGGGAAAGCTTCATCCAGAGCCACCTTCTTGACTTCCTTACCCACTTGAAAAGAAGCGCTGCCACCGGGATTTGTCATGCCCGGCATAGATTTGCCGGCCACGACCGTCTCAGCAATCTCCACTGCTCGCTTGAGCCTCTTCCTCTCCTCTGCAATGATCAGAGTCTCGGCCAGATTAGATCCGGCGGTGGCACATGCCATCGAACGCTTGTAATCACCAATGATGGTGATCACTCCTTTGGGTCCCGGCATCTTCATCTTCAGATACGCAACATGCATAGAGGCCATGAATTTTGCCAGTGCCGGCCTACCCAGCAAAGCATGGTAGGGGCTCTCCAGATCAACCACCTCGAACATGAGGTTCTCCACCCTGCAGTTATCCCGGCTGCCTAACATGACATCTATCCTGATCTTGCCCATAGGCGCACACGAAAGTCCCAACACAATGCCGTGGAATGTGGTCTTGCTTGGTTCCAACATATTCTCCCTGATGCCCAGCTTCTCCATCGTATCCCGATACATGATGTTGATGCTGCTTCCATTATCAATGAGGACCTTGCTGAACCTCACGTTATTAGCCGGCCCGACAAATGTTGGATCCATCACAAGAGCATACCCGCCGGGGTTAGGCATGATCCTGGGATGATCTGCCCTGTCCCAGCCAATGGCCTGGTCAGACCAATACATCAGTTTCGGAACGGCCGACATGACGGCGTTTACCTCCAAACACCGCCGGTACAAGCTCTGCTTGTCTGTTCTCTCGGTCTCAAAGACCATATAGCTCTGATCATACTCCTTGTACTCATTCCGGCCCGCTCCTGGGCCTCCGGCATTATATTCCGGATTGTAGCTCTGGTCTACTTGATTTACGTCGGCGCTTCCGGCATTGCTCTGATTTCCGGGATTAACCGGCATGGGAGGGACTGCAACTGTATTCGCACCTATCAACGGCGATGGAGCTGCCGGGACAGAGGGTCTAGCCGGTCCCCAGGGACCTGCACGACCTGCTAATATGTCGTCCAGCCATGAACAGTTCCTTGTCAAGTGATTTGCCGGCTTACCCGGCTGGAATGTGTGGAACACACAAGGCTTGTCCATGGCCAGACCCACTGTATACTTCGGCCACTGCTTCTTCGATCCGGAGGCTCCGCCGGCATTCTTGTTGACCCAGACATTCTTTTTCTGGAGGGGCTGCGGTTGCTGCTGCTGAGGCTGTTGATAGCCCTCATATCTCGGACGCTGGCTACTGCCGGCGCCCTCTTGCTCTTCCTCCACAGCTGCAACTTGTGCTGCCCCATACCGGTGATCCGGCCTTTCATCTCTTCTCTTGTTCCGGTTATCAGAGCGATAGTACTTCCCTGGTCTTCCGGCGCTGTTGGTGTTCCCCTGGGTCTGCCCCTGTCCTTGTGAATCGAGACTGGGCTGCATGGGATCTCCCAGAGCATAACTATCAGCAATCTTGATTGTTTCGGCCAGCGTGGCCGGCATTTCTCTCTGCAGCTTTTGCCACAACATGGTGCCATGCTGGCACCCATGAGCGAACCACATGATGGCTTGCTGCTCCACAACTCCTTCGCAGGAATTGCGCAAGGTGCACCACCGGGTCAGATAGTCTCGGTCGGTCTCATTCACTCCCTGCCGGCAATTAGCCAGCTGCTGAGGATGATTCGGCCTCTTATATGTGCTGGTGAAGTTTGACACAAACTGCTCTTCGAAATCAATCCAGCCGTTGATACTCCCGGCCGGCAAATTATTCAGCCATATCCTGGCTGGCCCTTCTAGCATTTGCGGTACATATCGCACCGCCCATCTGAGGTTTCCTCCGGCAATGTTCACTGCGGTGGAGTAATCCTCCAACCAATCTTCCGGCTTGGTACTGCCGTTATATGTTCTCGCGCCGCGCGCGAGCTGGAAGAAGTAAGGCACCGGTTCACCCATAATCCGGGGTCCGAAACACATAGGACCCGGAGCTCCTTGTCTCTCCACCAACTCTGATTGGTGAATCTTGTCCAGCTTGAAGCGCGCATCATTTGCTGCCAAGGACCGGGGTCCTAGCCGGGACGCGATTGGGCCCGCGATCACTTTCTCCTGCTGCTGCTCCGGCTGGTGCTGCTCACTATGCCGGCCTTGCTGATGCTGCTGCTGATATCCCGCCCTGGCAAGGGCGGAATTGCCGTCATCCTCTCGATGTCCCGGATGGCCAGCACCTTGCTGCTGCGCTGCACCTCCGACGCCCTGCTGCTGACGCCGGGCTGCACTGTTACTCCGGCCACCACCGGCCGAGACTACTCCTTGCCCGGCCGGCACATTCTGGCCAGCACCCTTGTGGCCGACATATTTGTCTGCTTGGCCGGCGTTCTTCTGAACTACTGCCTGCTTTCCGGCGATTGCCGGATCATACACTTGGATCTACTTGTCCCGGCGGCCAGAGGTCACACTTCCGGCACGCCGGGCACTTGGATGCGGGGACGAAGCTTGGCCCCTCGATCTTGCGCTGGCCCCTCCTACCGACGCAATGTACTGGGATGCCCCGGCACCTGGGTTTGCCTTCTTAAAGGCCTCCTACTGCTTTGTAGCTTCAGACAAAAGTTGGTTAAGCCGGGCTTGCTGCTCACGCAGTGCTTCGCCGGATAAACAAGATAAATCCTTAGCTACCTCGGCCGCCGCCCTAAGGTTCTTTACTGGTGAACTATAGACTACCTTAGGCACAGTACTAGTTGCGGTATGACTCTTATCTCTAGCATCTTTTCCTATCTCAGCATTAAGATTTCTGCCTCTAGTTCTAACCTCTTCTATCCGGCTAGGCCGGATTACTACAGGAGTAAAACCATGGGCTGCCTCATACTCACGGAGTTGCCGGTTAAACCGTTCGCGCTCCTGATTCATGGCCAAGGCCTCGTCGACGAGGGCCTGACGAGATCCCTCCAGGACCTCCCTTGTTTGCTCCGGATCAACGCCGGATCGCACCGGCTCGAGAAGCCGGTCGATGATGGGAAGAAGCACCTCGCCCCTAGCCGGCACACCGGAAGTGCCGGCCAGGTTCTCCGCACGCTCCAACGGAGGACGCGCCGACCTCTTGACCTTCGGCGGCTCCGGAGGAGAAGCTCCGGCCGCTGCTGCTTTGCCGGCATCTTCCGCCGGCGGCACGGATGTGCCGGCCATCATCACCTCAGCCGGCTCTACTGAGCGAGCGCTACGCCCAGCGTGAGCCAGCCGATGTGACGGAGGATCCGACGCCACCAGCACCTCCTTCCTGCAAATTCTCTCAGTCCCCACGTACACCTCGTGGGAACCGAAAGACATAATCCGGCCATCCCTGGGGAACGGCCGGCCGCCGAGACATCCGGCATTGTCGCTGACGAAGCTGAGCGAGCCTAGCCTCTGGACGAGGCCAGAGACCACGCGCACTCCCGAAGCTGCTATCACAGACCCCGTCCGAATAAACACTCCGCCCATCATATCGATCTGCCCCACGGTGGGCGCCAAATGTCGTCGTGGTGAAACAACATATGCCATAGGATGGCTTAAATGGGGGCCGAACTAGATGCTGGAGGATTCGGGAGAGGGGAACGTGCTAAAGAGCACGACAGAAAAGGAACACAGATCTACCCAGGTTCGGGGCTCTCGTAAGGAGATAACACCCCTACTCCTGCTCTACTGGTTGTATATTTGGGTCGATGTAGTACACAACAATGGTGCTTCCAAGCTCTCTGCTAGAGAAGGAAGATGAACTGCTAAGTGTAGGAACACAGAGTGACCAACCCTTTACTAGGGCTCCCTATGCCACCTTATATAGTGGTAGCCAGGGTTACAACGGTCATAAGATTCCACCAGACACGGGCTACACTCCAAATAGGACTTGCTGACGAAGGCACCGACCCTTGACTTCCTCCCTGATTGCTCTCGATGGGACTTGGTATCCCTGTACCTTGTACCTCTTGAACTGTGACCTTACCTCTGTGAGGTAAGCTCTGTACTTGTGCACAGTGAGGGTTGGTAGACCACCACTGTGCACCCTGCCATCCCACTCTGCCACCATGCTTGGATGTTTTCTTCCTTGATTGTAGGGATGTGACACCTTGGTTGACTTAAGTATCCCGGATATGCCCGTTGGCCATACCCAGGACATATATGCCGGACCAACGACCTACGAGGGTCGGGTAATCCGGCCTCCCCTGCTCCTGCACAACACACCAAATGGTTAGGCCGGCATATCTAAGTATATGCCGGCACACTTTTATAAGTATTCCGGCTATGCCGGCATATCCGAACACCAGCCGGGATAACCACATATGCCGGCCTGCCCGACGCCCTTATATTCCGGCCAGGCCCTTCCTTGATAACCTGGCATAAAGTCAATCATAGACCTTGTGTCTTTCTAGTCTCTTGACCCTACCGGGGGTCATCCCCCCGACAGGTGAGGAGCCACCGGACTCCGTCTCCTGCCCGTTTTCGCCTCGAGATTTTTCATATTTAATAAAACACAACAAAAATATTAGTGGAAAAGTTTAACGCGAACCTTTTCTGACTAGAACTGTTACCTATTCGAAAACGAACTCTGCAGATTCCTGCATATTGTCCTGGATGAATTCTTCTGGAGTCACCATTTGAATAACATCAACATCTTCATTATAAGAATCTCCAGCAATATAATGTTTGAGTCTTTGCCCATTCACCACTTGTGTAGTGTTATCTTTTAACGAAGCAATCTTTATCACACCTGAGCAGTACACCTCTTCAATAACAAAGGGTCCTTCCCATTTTGAGAGTAATTTTCCTGCAAAAATTCTGAGATGAGACCTATACAATAGAACTTTCTCACCAACATAAAACTCTCTCTTAAGAATTCTCTTATCATGCCATTGCTTGACTTTCTCTTTGAAAAGTCTGGCATTCTCGTAACCTTCGTTTCTCCACTCATCTAAGGAACTCAAATCAAGCAACCTTTTCTTACCGATGAGTTTAAAATCCCTATTAAGCTCTTTCACAGCCCAAAAAGCTTTGTGTTCTAATTCTAAGGGCAAGTGACCCGCTTTTCCGTAAACCATCTTGTAAGGAGACATGCCCATGGGGTTCTTATAAGCAGTTCTATAAGCCCATAAAGCATCATTTAACTTGCTAGCCCAATTTTTCCTAGATCTATTAACGGTCTTCTACAAGATAGACTTGATCTCTCTATTTAAAAGCTCTACCTGCCCACTAGTTTGGGGATGATAAGCAGAAGCAATTCTATGATTAACGTCATATCTAGCAAGAGTTTTTCTAAAACCTCCGTGAATAAAATGAGAACCTCTGTCAGTCATAAGATACCTAGATACACCAAACCTAGGAAAACTAACATCCTTAAGCATTTTTAACGAGGTCTCACCATCGGCACTCTTTGTAGGTATGGCTTCTACCCACTTAGTAACATAATCAACAGCAACAAGTATATGAGTATAACCTTCTGAAGGAGGAAAAGGACCCATAAAGTCAAATCCCCAACAATCAAATGGTTCAATAACAAGAGTATAATTCATAGGTATTTCATTACGTCTAGAAATATTACCAACTCTTTGACATTCATCACAAGATAAAACAAATTTTTTAGCATCTTTAAAAAGGGTTGGCCAATAAAAACCTAATTGTAGAACCTTTTGTGCAGTTCTATCTCCAGCATGATGTCCTCCATAAGCACTACCATGGCATTTTCTCAATATTTCTTGTTGCTCATATTCTGGAACACATCTTCGCATAATACCATCAACTCCTTCTTTATATAAGTGTGGGTCATCCCAAAAATAATGCCTCAAATCATAAAAGAATTTCCTTCTTTGCTGAGCTGTAAAGGTTGGAGGCAAATACTTGGAAACAATAAAGTTAGCATAATCAGCATACCAAGGAAGGTCTTGATACGTCCATTTTGCATCACTATTTTGTATCATAATTTACTGTTATTCATTGATATATTTCACATTTAGAGATGATACTTATGTTGTTTCCTCTGTTTTTACATGTTTGATGATCATTGGAGGTTTTGCTGCCGGAGTCAGGATTCTGCTAGAAAAAGGACCGTCAAGACACCATGTTTTGGAAGATCAGGAAATTCCAAAAAAATACCAGGAAATTATATTTTGCTAGAAGACTGAAGAAGCCAGAAGGAGGTGGAGAGAGGAGCCACAGGGTGGGCTCACCCACAAGGGGCGCGGGCCCACCCCTAGCCACGCCGCCCTGTGGTGAGGCCACCATGGCCCACTACTGCCATCGCCCCTTCACGTATTTCATCGTCCCCAAAAACCTAAGTCAAAGGGGGGCCTCAGAGATAGACACCGCCGCCTCTGCGGGGTGGAAAACACCAGAGAGAGAAAAGCTCTCCGGCAGGCAGGAATCTGCCAGGGAAATTCCTTCCCGGAGAGGGGAGATCGTCGCCATCGTCATCATCATCACGCTGGACTTCATCGGGATCATCATCACCATCATCCTCATCACCAGCAACTTCATCTTCACCATCACCATGCCATCCTGCCGTAACATCTTGAGTTGAATCTTGTCAAATTCTTAGGGGAAACTTTCCCGGTGTTGATTACTCTTGTGGTTGATGCTATTGAGTGGAACTGTTGAATTAAGGTTTATGTTCAGATTGTTATTTACCGTTATTTCACCTATGATCATGATCCATATGATGTCTTGTGAGTAGTTCGTTTAGTTCTTAAGGACATGGGAGAAGTCAAGTTGTTAGTAGTGGAATTATGTTGAGTAATATTTAATGGTTTGATATTTATTTGTTGTAGTGCTATTTCACTAGTGGTGTCATGTGAACATCGACTACATGATACTTCACCATTTATGGGCCTAGTGAGATGCATTGTGTATTTGGCTACCAATTGTGGGGTTGCTGGAGTGACAGAAACCTAAACCTCCGTTGGGAAACCATTGCACTAGGGAGCGTAGGATCTTAGAGTTTAAGGCTGTGGTTAGATTTATCTTAATTACTTTCTTGTAGTTGCGGATGCTTGCAAGGGGTATAATCACAAGTGTGTATTTATCCTAGTAAGGGTAGTGCGCTAGCACCGGTTCACCCCCATAACACTTATCAAACCAATAAAGATTATTTAGCGGCATGAAGCGAAAGCACTTGACAGAAACTCCCATGTATCCTCGAGAACGTTTGGTTATCATAAGTTACACAACCGGCTTGTCATTTGCTCTAGAAAGGATTGGGCCACTTGCAGCAATTATTATTACTGTCTTTTATTTATTCGCACTTTATTTATTTGCATTACCAAATACCCCTGAAAACCCGTTTGCTAGTATTTACAGTGAATCCTTCATCAAAACCACTTGTCAACACCTTCTGCTCCTCGTTGGGTTCGACACTATTATTTATCGAAAGTACTATGATACACCCCCTATACTTGTTGGTCACCAAGACTATTTTCTGGCGCTGTTGCCGGGGAGTGAAGTGCTATTGAAGAGTGGAATTGGTAAAGGTAACCATCGCTGTGAGTATTGTTTTTATTTCTGTCTTTTATTTTTATTTTATTTTGCTATGGAGAGTTCTCCATTTGGGTTCCTATTCGGGAACACTAATACCACTGCTGCGGATGTGGATGAACCACAACCACCACCTGCTATTCAGGAGATGGAACTGTCCATCCGGGTGATCATTTACTCTTTATACATGAATTATGCGAGTTGTTCAAGTGTGCAGGTATTTCATCGAGCAAAGTTAAGAGGAAGCTATTCTCTTTATCACTGAAAGGCAGAGCTGAGGAGTGGTATCGACTGCTAAAGGATGGTCCATCTATTGCTTGGGAGGAAATTGTACCTCTCTTTTATTCCAAGTTTTATCCTCCTAGTGAAATTCATAAAGATCGTAATCGAATATATAACTTTTGGCCTCATGATGGAGAGAGTATTGCCCAAGCATGGGGGAGATTGAAGTTACTAATGCTCAAATGTCCCATTCATGAGCTCCCCAGTAATATTGTTATTGATAACTTTTATGCGAGGCTTGCTCTTCATGACAAGGATTATTTGGATGCTTCCTATTTTGGATCATTTACTCATATGAAAGGGGAAGCTAAATGGGATCTTCTTGACCGTATTCAAGAGAATGCTGAAGGATGGGAGAACAACAAAGGTAGGAGGTCAGGTATAAATTATGATTATGAATGCATTAAAACTTTTATGGGAACCGACGACTTTCATAATGTTAGCACTGCTTATGGTCTTGATTCTCAGATACTTGTTAACTGTTTTAAGGCCTTTGCCTCTTATCTTGATGTTCCAAAGAAAGATTATGTTAGTTATATTCCTACTACAGCTACTGAAGTTTGTACTGTTGATAGCATTTTGCCTGAACCTTATTTCGAGAAGACGCCTTTCCCTGCTAAGGTAAAGGAGCATTCTACTTTGGTAAGTGTGTTTAATAAAAGTACTAAGAAAGCTGTAGAACTTGATGAGTAAATTACTATTAAGTCTCCTGTGGCTATAGTGAAGGAACTTGTTACTAAAGATGTTGGAGATGAACATATTGTCTTTTGTGAAGATGCTACTAACATTGTTTCACATCCTAGTAGGCATAGGAAAACAAGTGTTCCTGTTATCTCTGTCAGGATTGGCGATCATTGCTATTATGGTTTATGTGACATTGGTGCAAGTTCAAGTGCTATTCCTATAGAGATTTACAGAGAAATTATGCATGAGATTGGCCCTTGTGAACTAGAGGAGATTGATGTGGTTATTCAGCTTGCTAACAGAGAGACTGTCTTGCCACTTGGTATTGTTCGAGATGTGGAAGTTTTATGCGGTAAGACTAAATATCCTACTGATTTTCTAGTACTTGGTAAGGAAGCTAGTAAAACTTGTCCTATTATTTTCGGTAGACCCTTTTTGAATACTTGTGGTGCTGTGATAGATTGTAAGAAGGAGAATTTTTTTACTAAGTTTGATGGAGAATCTTATGAGTTTAATTTTTCTAAGTTCGCTAAAACTTCTTATGAAAATGAATTGCCTAATGAAAATTTTCGAGTTGAACAGCTTGCCTCTATTGCTCTTGCTCCTAATAATGGTTTGCAGCAATTTATGGAGGACCATGAAAGTGATGTCTTCAGGAAGGAAAGAGAAGAGATTGACGATATTCTTCTTCGTCAACCACCGTTGATTAAGCATAACTTACCTGTGGAGGATCTTGGTACCACTTTGTCACCTAAGGAAGATCCTGTTTTTGAATTAAAACCTTTACCTGATGATCTTAAGTATGCTTATATAGATGATAATAAAATATATCCTGTTATTATCAGTTCTAAACTTTCAGGAAAGGAGGAAGAAAGGTTATTGGAAGTATTGAGGAAACACCAAGGAGCTATGGGCTACATTCTTGATGATTTAAAAGGGATTTCTCCTACTATATGTCAGCATGCTATTAACATGGAAGAAGATGCAAAGCCAGTAGTTGAACATCAACGCCGCTTAATTCCCAAGATGAAGGAAGTGGTAAGAAATGAGGTATTGAAGCTCCTTGATGCTGATATTATTTATCCTATTGCTGATAGTAGATGGGTTAGTCCTGTTCATTGTGTTCCTAAGAAAGGAGGTATCACTGTTGTGCCTAATAAGAATAATGAGCTTATTCCTCAAAGGGTAGTAGTTGGTTATAGGATGTGCATTGATTTTAGAAAGGTAAACAAAGTTACTAAGAAAGATCATTATCCTTTACCGTTTATAGATCAAATGCTAGAGAGGTTATCTAAGAAGACTCATTTTTGTTTTCTTGACGGTTATTTTGGTTTCTCTCAGATTGCTGTTAAAAAGCAAGATCAAGAGAAAACTACTTTTACTTGTCCTTATGGAACTTATGCTTATAGACGTATGCGTTTGGTTTATGCAATGCTCCTGCTACTTTTCAAAGATGCATGTCTGCTATTTTTCATGGTTTTTGTGAAGAAATTGTGGAGGTTTTCATGGACGATTTCTCCGTCTATGGAACTTCTTTTGATAATTGTTTGCACAATCTCGATAAAGTTTTGCAGAGGTGTGAAGAAACTAACCTTGTTCTAAATTGGGAGAAATGCCACTTTATGGTGAATGAAGGAATTGTTCTTGGACATAAAATTTATGAAAGAGGTATTGAAGTTGACAGAGCAAAGGTTGAAGCAATTGAGAAAATGCCCTGTCCCAGAGATGTTAAAGGTATTCGTAGTATTCTTGGTCAAGCTGGTTTCTATAGGAGGTTTATTAAAGATTTCTCTAAGATTTCAAAGCCTCTTACTAATCTTCTTCAAAAAGATGTACCATTTGTTTTTTATGATGATTGTAAGGAAGCTTTTGAAACTCTTAAGAAGGCTTTAACTACTACTCCTATTGTTCAACCACCTGATTGGAATTTACCCTTTGAAATTATGTGTGATGCTAGTGATTTTGCTGTTGGTGTTGTTCTTGGACAGCGCGTAGATAAGAAGTTAAATGTTATTCATTATGCTAGTAAGACTCTTGATGCCGCTCAGAAGAATTATGCTACCACTGAGAAAGAGTTTCTTGCTGTTGTTTTTGCATGCGATAAGTTTAGACCTTACATTGTTAATTCTAATGTTACTATTCATACTGATCACGCTGCTATTAGATATCTTATGTCTAAGAAGGATGCTAAGCCTAGGCTTATTAGATAGGTGTTGCTTTTACAAGAGTTTGATTTGCATATTGTAGATAGGAAAGGTGCTGAAAATCCTGCTGCTGACAATTTGTCTAGATTGGAAAACATTTCTTTTGATCATATTCCTGTTAATGATAGTTTTCCAAATGAACAGTTAGCTTCAATAAATGTAACTTCGCGAGACCTTCCTAGGTATGCTGATTATGCTAACTTTATTGTTTCCAAGTATTTGCCTCCAACCTTCATAGCTCAGCAAAGAAGAAAATTCTTTTATGATTTGAGGCATTATTTTTGGGATGACCCACACTTATATAAAGAAGGAGTTGATGGTATTATGCGAAGATGTGTTCCAGAATATGAACAATAAGAAATATTGAGAAAATGCCATGATAGTGCTTATGGAGGACATCATGTTGGAGATAGAACTGCACAAAAGGTTCTACAATCAGGTTTTTATTAGCCAACCCTTTTTAAAGATGCTAGGAAGTATGTTTTATCTTGCGATGAATGTCAAAGAGTTGGTAATATTTCTAGACGTAATTAAATGCCTATGAGTTACACTCTTGTTATTGAACCATTTGATTGTTGGGGGTTTGACTTTATGGGTCCTTTTCCTCCTTCAAAAGGGTATACTCATATACTTGTTGTTGTTGATTATGTTACCAAGTGGGCAGAAGCCATACCTATGAAGAGTGCCGATGGTGAGACCTCGTTAAAAATGCTTAAGGACGTTATTTTTCCTAGGTTTGGTGTGCCTATATATCTTATGACTGATGGAGGTTCTCATTTTATTCATGATGGTTTTAGGAAAACTCTTGCTAGATATGACGTTAATCATAGAATTGCTTCTGCTTAATTATCATCCCCAAACTAGTGGGCAGGTAGAACTTTCAAATAGAGAGATAAAGTCTATCTTGCAGAAGACTGTTAATAGATCTAGGAAAAACTGGGCTAGCAAGTTAAACGATGCTTTATGGGCTTATAGAACTGCTTATAAGAACCCCATGGGCATGTCTTCGTGCAAGATGGTTTATGGAAAAGCGTGTCACTTGCCCTTAGAATTAGAACACAAAGCTTTTTGGGCAGTGAAAGAGCTTAATAGGGATTTTAAACTCGCCGGTAAGAAAAGGTTGTTAGATTTGAGTTCCCTAGATGAGTGGAGAAATGAAGCTTATGAGAATGCCAGACTTTTCAAAGAGAAAGTCAAGCAATGGCATGATAAGAGAATTCTTAAGAGAGAGTTTCATGTTGGTGAGAAAGTTCTATTGTATAGGTCTCGTCTCAGATTTTTTGTTGAAAAATTAATCTCTAAATGGGAAGGACCATATGTTATTGAAGAGGTGTGATATGTCTCAAACGTATCTATAATTTTTGATGCTCCATGCTTGTTTTTACACCATTTGCCTTGTGTTTCGTTACACTTCGTGGCGTTTTTATACGATTTCCGGAACTAACCTATTGACAAGATGCCACAGTGCCAGTTCCCTGTTTTCTGCTGTTTTTGTGTTTCAGAAAAGCTACACAGGAAATATTCTCGGAATTGGACGAAACAAGTTCCAGAAGTCCTATTTTTCCCGGAAGCTTCCCGAGGACCGAAAGAGAGCCGGAGGGGGGCCAGAGGCCGCCCTCACACATAGGTGGCGCGGCCCAGGCCCTGGCCGCGCCACCCTGGTGTGAGGAGCCCCTGGCTGCCCTCTGACGACGCCCCTTCACCTATAAGAAGCCTCGGGACGGAAAACCCTAGGGGAGTCGACGAAATTTCCAGAACAGTTCCGCAGCGCCGCCACCGTCGAAGCCAAATTTCGGGGGACAGAAGTCTCTGTTACGGCACCCTGCCGGGACGGGGAAGTGCCCCCGGAGCCATCTCCATCGGTCTCCATTGCTGTCTCTGCCGTCTCCATCGACCTCACCGCCATCTCCATCAACCTTGCTGTCTCCTATGATGAGGAGGGAGTAGTTCATCCCCGGGGCTAAGGGCTCTACCGGTAGCTATGTGGTTCACCTCTCTCTCCCATGATGTGATCTTTATGTGATCGTGAGCTTCGTATCATGTTGAACAAGTAGATGTTATTATTCAGATATTATGTGTACTCTAGTGGTATTATTAAAGTAATCTATTCCTCCTGCCATGGTGTAACGGTGACAGTGCGTGCATCATGGTGGTACTTGGTCTAGGCTACGATTGTGATCTTTTATGGATTATGAGAATAATTATCGCTATGATAGTATTGAAGTGATCTATTCCTCCTTTCATGGTGTAATGTTGACAGTGTGTGCACCGTGTTAGTACTTGGTCTAAGTTGCAATAATATCTATCTTGAGTTGTGATCTGATTTGAATATCTCTATGAGTTGTGTTTGTCAAGTACTTGATGAACTTTAAGGAGTGCTTCGTAGCCTTACGCAATGATTAGTGTTGTTCAATAGGAGAGTAATTCAGAGTACCATAGTGAAGAGAAGTTGTTTATTTGTTCAATCATGTTATATTTGTTGGGAGTGTGTCCACTAATGAAAGTATGATCCCTAGGCCTTGTTTCCAAACATTGCACACCGTTTACTTGCTGTTTTGTTACATGTTTGCTCGCAGCGATATTTATTTCAGACCACATTTGCTACTTATAATCATCCATACCACTTGTATTTCACTATCTCTTCGCCGAACTAGTGCACCTATACATCTGACAAGTGTATTGGGTGTGTTGGGGACACAAGAGACTTTCTGTATCGTAATTGTAGGGTTGCTTGAGAGGGATAGCTTTGACCTCTTCCTCCCTGAGTTCGATAAACCTTGGGTGATCCACTTAAGGGAAACTTGCTGCTGTTCTACAAACCTCTGCACTTGGAGGCCCAACACCGTCTACAAGAACAGACGCGTGCGTAGACATCAAGCTCTTTTCTGGCGCCGTTGCCGAAGAGGTAAGGTAAAAGGTACTCGCATCCTCCTGTGTGAGTACTCGAAGTTATTTCCTTTAGATTCTGCAATTACATCTTTTTGTTTCTTGTTTTTATTTTCACTAGTTAGGCTTAATGGAAAACAAAGAGTTCTGTAGTCTTTTTCCTGAGTTTAGATATGAAGTGTTTGAAGAGAAAATTGAAAAACCTTTGGAGCTTAATTTGCATGCTAATAGTGTTGTTAGTATGAATGCTTTGAACACCGTTATTACTAATGCTATAGAAAAGTCTAAGCTTGGGGAAGCTGGTTTTGTTAAGCATGATATTTTTAGTTCCCCAGCTTTAGTGGAGAAAGTTTGTTCTGATAATATTTTATCTCCCATATGTGATGTTCCTTCTTATGATGATATGTTTGAAGAATATGCTTTGCGAAATAGTTGTTCTCTAGCTTGTGATGATACTAAACCTGTAGTTTATGATGGCTATGATGATGAGTATAATATTTTCAGTTCACCTACTATTGAGGATAAAATTAGTTATGATTACAATATGCCTCCTATTTATGATGATTATGGTGATGAGAATAATTATTCTGTTGAATCTGCTCCTACTACTATTGTTCCTATGGTGAGTATTAATTCTTTTATGTATGTGTCTCATGATAGGGATGTTTTATGTGATAGTTATATTGTTAGTTCTATTCATGATGCTACTGAAAGTTATTATGAGAGAGGGAAACATGGTCTGATGGATCTCAACAATATTGAGGTTCCCCTCTTTATGTTGCAAATCTTAAAGTGGCACTTGTTTTATCTATCCATGCTTGCTACTATGTGCCTCGTTGATTTATTTTCTTACAAGATTCCTATGCATAGGAAGTGGTTCAGATATAAATGTCTTTCACATTTGATTTTTGATGCTCTCTATTGTTTTAAGTTCCTATATGGCGCCTTTGCCTCAAGCTCTTATATGGTGCCCACATGAGCATCTTTGCAAATTACTGCGCCTAGCTCAAAGGCGTTAGAAAAAAGCACTCTTGGGAGATAACCCAATGTTTTATTTTCAGTACTTTTTCTTTTATTTGAGTCTTGGAAGTTATTACTACTGTAATAACCTCTCCTTATCCTTTTTATTTCGTTGTTGTGCCAAGAGAAGCCTCTAATTTGAGTGAGGTAAGATTTGGGGATGTTGCTGTCCTAAAACAGTTTTTGGTGCTGCACCGTAAAAATTCGTGAAAATTCTCTGTATATCTTTTGGACCTGCGATTTCTTGTGCGTATGCCCCAGGTTATATCCAAACTTTCATTAGTTGAACACTTTTTGATTTGAGCAACATAAGGTCCTCTAAAAATTCGACCTTTATCAGCTGTTCTATTTTGACGGATTTCTGCCACTATTTGTATTTGCCTCTCGATCGCTTTCTTTTTGAGTTCTTTTGATCATGGAACTTTTGGGGAAGTTGCTACAGTAGTATATGCTATATATGTGGTGGTTTTGTGTTGAAATCTGAACTGAAAAGGGTTGATTCATTATTATGTTTATGCTAATGTTGCTAATAGAATTGTGTTTAGTTTTGTATGAAGGAAGTTTTCAAATGTAGGGATTGGAGAATGATGAGATGAGATGAAGAATGGACAAAAGCTCAAGCTTGGGGATGCCCATGCATCACCCCAAGAAATATCCAAGAAGTACAAGTGTCAAAGCTTGGGGATGCCCCCGAGGGACCCCCTTCTTCATCGGCAAAAATCAGGTCACCTTTCAAGACACTATATTTTTATTGCTTCATGCACTATGCGTTTTTCTTGGAGCGTCAGTTGTTTTTGCTTTTAGTTTTCCTTTTGTTTCGTTTGCTGCAATAAATGGTTAGATCACATCATGTTTCTTTTGGAGGAGGTGAACTCGCTTTTCATTTGCCAAGAACACTCTAGTTTTCACTCTTATCGTTCAATGAGTGTTCTCTTTTTCTGCTACTGCGTTTAGCTTGCATTTTTCACCTTGATTTTTGTTCAGATCTTGTTTTATATTTTCATCAAGGTGTATTTTTGCCTCTGATCTTTATTGGTTTTCATCAAAAGAGGTGTCTTTAAAAATTTCAAATGGTGTTGGAAAAGAGAAAAAGCTTTGTGCAAAATAGTGGTACAAGAAGGAGCTTGTGTAGACTGCGGCTTAGACTTTTTCATGTCATGCTTGATGTCTTTTTGATAGTATGCTTAGTGATTTTTTGCTGTAGCATGACTTGTCTCAAAAAACTGAGATTGCTTAATGAGCCTTTGAAAAAATCATGCGTTGTTTTTATTGTATGGAAGCATTATTTTGGTTTTCTCCTTGATGCTTTATTTGGGTTGACTTGGCGCATGCTCACACATGTTAGACTCATACAAAGTCGCCAATAGCCTCTATGATCATTTAGTTTTTGACTTTTGATGCCATCTTATGCTTCTTTTAATGTCGCTTTGTCGCTTTGCATGATTATGGCCATTATTGCTCTCTTAGTTGGTCGCTCCCAGTCTTTTGCTAGCCCTCGCCTTGTACTGAGTATGAGCTCTACTCGTGCATCCAACTCCTAAAAACCAAGTTTGCCATTGTGTCCACTATAAATTCCTATGCATGGTATTTGTAAGCCATTCCAAGTAAATTTTCATGTGCTACCATTCAAAAAACCTTCAAAACACTTCTCGTTTTGTGACACTGTTTTCAGCTCATGGGGACGTAGTGGTCGGATTTGCTATCTTCCATATTATCTTATTCCAAAAAGAAAAAAAAAGAAAAAAAGGCACTCCTCCATGGTATGTGAATGTTGGTGGGCACCCGATGGAATCGGTTAGCCATGGTTTGAGAAAGGAAAAAAGGTGGGGAGGAGTGCCAAGCTTTATAAAAGAGCACAAAAGTGCCAATCTCTCTCTCAAAAACTTGCTTCATTTTTGTATGGAAGATAGTAAGAACCCCATTGCCAGTCGTTGACAAAGACAACCACCTCTCAAAACCAATTTTTATCTCTCTGTTTTACAAATGAAAAGCTCTAGCACATGTTTAATCACTGCTTCCCTCTGCGAAGGGCATTTCTTTTACTTTTATGTTGAGTCACCACCTTCTATCTTTATGCACCATTAAGAGAGCATAGTTGTCATTCTGAGTATAATGTGCATTGTCCCAAAGTTTTCATTGATTGATTCATATTGTTGGTTTCACTTGTTCTCAAATTATTTGTATCTAGTCGCCCTCTTAAACTTGAAGGTGTCCTATGCATTTATGTTTTGCTCTCCATGAAGGACAAGCTGAAAACCATTTGTATGTTTTCCTTACGATTTGAACACACGTTTGACTTTCATTGTTTCATTTTCATGATCTTTTGTTTGTGTTCATTTGCATGTTATAACATGGTTGCTAAGTTCTTATTGTCAAGATTATATCTTTCATGCCATGTTTTAAGTTCTTATGATCCCAGATCACAAATGCTTACATATATGATCAAGATTGTGTAGGTGCATGTCACCTCAAAAATTATTCTTTTGTTATCACTTACCTACTCGAGGACGAGCAGGAGTTAAGCTTGGGGATGCTGATACGTCTCAAACGTATCTATAATTTTTGATGCTCCATGCTTGTTTTTACACCATTTGCCTTGTGTTTTGTTACACTTCGTGGCGTTTTTATGCGATTTCCGGAACTAACCTATTGACAAGATGCCACAGTGCCAGTTCCCTGTTTTCTGCTGTTTTTGTGTTTCAGAAAAGCTACACAGGAAATATTCTCGGAATTGGACGAAACAAGTTCCAGAAGTCTTATTTTCCCCGGAAGCTTCTCGAGGACCGAAAGAGAGCCGGAGGGGGGCCAGAGGCCGCCCTCACACATAGGTGGCGCGGCACAGGCCCTGGCCGCGCCACCCTAGTGTGAGGAGCCCCTGGCTGCCGTCTGACGACGCCCCTTCGCCTATAAGAAGCCTCGGGACGGAAAACCCTAGGGGAGTCGACGAAATTTCCAGAACAGTTCCACAGCGCCGCCGCCGTCGAAGCCAAATTTCGGGGGACAGAAGTCTCTGTTCCGGCACCCTGCCAGGACGGGGAAGTGCCCCCGGAGCCATCTCCATCGGTCTCCATCGCCGTCTCCGCCGTCTCCATCGACCTCACCGCCATCTCCATCAACCTTGCTATCTCCTATGATGAGGAGGGAGTAGTTCATCCCCGGGGCTAAGGGCTCTACCGGTAGCTATGTGGTTCACCTCTCTCTCCCATGATGTGATCTTTATGTGATCGTGAGCTTTGTATCATGTTGAACAAGTAGATGTTATTTTTTAGATATTATGTGTACTCTAGTGGTATTATTAAAGTAATCTATTCCTCCTGCCATGGTGTAACGGTGAAAGTGCGTGCATCATGGTGGTACTTGGTCTAGGCTACGATTGTGATCTTTTATGGATTATGAGAATAATTATCGCTATGATAGTATTGAAGTGATCTATTCCTCCTTTCATGGTGTAATGTTGACAGTGTGTGCACCGTGTTAGTACTTGGTCTAAGTTGCAATAATATCTATCTTGAGTTGTGATCTGATTTGAATATCTCTATGAGTGGTGTTTGTCAAGTACTTGATGAACTTTAAGGAGTGCTTCGTAGCCCTACGCAATGATTAGTGTTGTTCAATAGGAGAGTAATTCAGGGTACCATAGTGAAGAGAAGTTGTTTATTTGTTAAATCATGTTATATTTGTTGGGAGTGTGTCCACTAGTGAAAGTATGATCCCTAGGCCATGTTTCCAAGCATTGCACACCGTTTACTTGTTGTTTTGTTACATGTTTGCTCGCAGCGATATTTATTTCAGACCACATTTGCTACTTATAATCATCCATACCACTTGTATTTCACTATCTCTTCGCCGAACTAGTGCACCTATACATCTGACAAGTGTATTGGGTATGTTGGGGACACAAGAGACTTTCTGTATCGTAATTGTAGGGTTGCTTGAGAGGGATAGCTTTGACCTCTTCCTCCCTGAGTTCGATAAACCTTGGGTGATCCACTTAAGGGAAACTTGCTGCTGTTCTACAAACCTCTGCACTTGGAGGCCCAACACTGTCTACAAGAATAGACGCGTGCGTTGACATCAAGCTCTTTTCTGGCGCCGTTGCCGGGGAGGTAACGTAAAAGGTACTCGCATCCTCCTGTGTGAGTACTCGAAGTTATTTCCTTTAGATTTTGCAATTACATCTTTTTGTTTCTTGTTTTTATTTTCACTAGTTAGGCTTAATGGAAAACAAAGAGTTCTGTAGTCTTTTTCCTGAGTTTAGATATGAAGTGTTTGAAGAGAAAATTGAAAAACCTTTGGAGCTTAATTTGCATGCTAATAGTGTTGTTAGTATGAATGCTTTGAACACCGTTATTACTAATGCTATAGAAAAGTCTAAGCTTGGGGAAGCTGGTTTTGTTAAGCATGATATTTTTAGTTCCCCAGCTTTAGTGGAGAAAGTTTGTTCTGATAATATTTTATCTCCCATATGTGATGTTCCTTCTTATGATGATATGTTTGAAGAATATGCTTTGCGAAATAGTTGTTCTCTAGCTTGTGATGATACTAAACCTGTAGTTTATGATGGCTATGATGATGAGTATAATATTTTCAGTTCACCTACTATTGAGGATAAAATTAGTTATGATTACAATATGCCTCCTATTTATGATGATTATGGTGATGAGAATAATTATTCTGTTGACTCTGCTCCTACTACTATTGTTCCTGTGGTGAGTATTAATTCTTTTATGTATGTGGCTCATGATAGGGATGTTTTATGTGATAGTTATATTGTTAGTTCTATTCATGATGCTACTGAAAGTTATTATGAGAGAGGGAAACATGGTCTGATGGATCTCAACAATATTGAGGTTCCCCTCTTTATGTTGCAAATCTTGAAGTGGCACTTGTTTTATCTATCCATGCTTGCTACTATGTGCCTCGTTGATTTATTTTCTTACAAGATTCCTATGCATAGGAAGTGGTTCAGAAATAAATGTCTTTCACATTTGCTTTTTGATGCTCTCTATTGCTTTAAGTTCCTATATGGCACCTTTGCCTCAAGCTCTTATATGGCACCCACATGAGCATCTTTGCAAATTACTGCGCCTAAAGGCGTTAAAGAAAACCACTCTTGGGAGATAACCCAATGTTTTATTTTCAGTACTTTTTCTTTTATTTGAGTCTTGGAAGTTATTACTACTGTAATAACCGCTCCTTATCCTTTTTATTTCGTTGTTGTGCCAAGAGAAGCCTCTAATTTGAGTGATATAAGATTTGGGGATGTTGCTGTCCTAAAACAGTTTTCGGTGCTGCACCGTAAAAATTCGTGAAAATTCTCTGTATATCTTTTGGACCTGCGATTTCTTGTGCATATGCCCCAGGTTATATCCAAACTTTCATTAGTTGAACACTTTTTGATTTCAGCAACAGAAGGTCCTCTAAAAATTCAACCTTTATCAGCTGTTCTGTTTTGACGGATTTCTGCCACTATTTGTATTTGCCTCTCGATCGCTTTCTTTTTGAGTTCTTTTGATCATGGAACTTTTGGGGAAGTTGCTACAGTAGTATATGCTATATATGTGGTGGTTTTGTGTTGAAATCTGAACTGAAAAGGGTTGATTCATTATTATGTTTATGCTAATGTTCCTAATAGAATTGTGTTTAGTTTTGTATGAAGGAAGTTTTCAAGTGTAGGGATTGGAGAATGATGAGACGAGATGAAGAATGGACAAAAGCTCAAGCTTGGGGATGCCCATGCATCACCCCAAGAAATATCCAAGAAGTACAAGTGTCAAAGCTTGGGGATGCCCCCGAGGCACCCCCTTCTTCATCGGCAAAAATTAGGTCACCTTTCAAGACACTATATTTTTATTGCTTCATGCACTATGCGTTTTTCTTGGAGCGTCAGTTGTTTTTGCTTTTAGTTTTCCTTTTGTTTTGTTTTCTGCAATAAATGGTTAGATCACATCATGTTTCTTTTGGAGGAGGTGAACTCGCTTTTCATTGCCAAGAACACTCTAGTTTTCACTCTTATCGTTCAATGAGTGTTCTCTTTTTCTGCTACTGCGTTTAGCTTGCATTTTTCACCTTGATTTTTGTTCAGATCTTGTTTTATCTTTTCATCAAGGTGTATTTTTGCCTCTGATCTTTATTGGTTTCATCAAAAGAGGTGTCTTTAAAAATTTCAAATGGTGTTGGAAAAGAGAAAAAGCTTTGTGCAAAATAGTGGTACAAGAAGGAGCTTGTGTAGACTGCGGCTTAGACTTTTTCATGTCATGCTTGATGTCTTTTTGATAGTATGCTTAGTGATTTTTTGCTGTAGCATGACTTGTCTCAAAAAACTGAGATTGCTTAATGAGCCTTTGAAAAAATCATGCGTTGTTTTTATTGTATGGAAGCATTATTTTGGTTTTCTCCTTGATGCTTTATTTGGGTTGACTTGGCGCATGCTCACACATGTTAGACTCATACAAAGTCGCCAATAGCCTCTATGATCATTTAGTTTTTGACTTTTGATGCCATCTTATGCTTCTTTTAATGTCGCTTTGCATGATTATGGCCATTATTGCTCTCTTAGTTGGTCGCTCCCAGTCTTTTGCTAGCCCTCGCCTTGTACTGAGTATGAGCTCTACTCGTGCATCCAACTCCTAAAAACCAAGTTTGCCATTGTGTCCACTATAAATTCCTATGCATGGTATTTGTAAGTCATTCCAAGTAAATTTTCATGTGCTACCATTCAAAAAACCTTCAAAACACTTCTCGTTTTGTGACACTGTTTTCAGCTCATGGGGACGTAGTGGTCGGATTTGCTATCTTCCATATTATCTTATTCCAAAAAGAAAAAAAAAAGAAAAAAAGGCACTCCTCCATGGTATGTGAATGTTGGTGGGCACCCGATGGAATCGGTTAGCCATGGTTTGAGAAAGGAAAAAAGGTGGGGAGGAGTGCCAAGCTTTATAAAAGAGCACAAAAGTGCCAATCTCTCTCTCAAAAACTTGCTTCATTTTTGTATGGAAGATAATAAGAACCCCATTGCCAGTCGTTGACAAAGACAACCACCTCTCAAAACCAATTTTTATCTCTCTGTTTTACAAATGAAAAGCTCTAGCACATGTTTAGTCACTGCTTCCCTCTGCGAAGGGCCTTTCTTTTACTTTTATGTTGAGTCACCACCTTCTATCTTTATGCACCATTAAGAGAGCATAGTCATCATTCTGAGTATAATGTGCATTGTCCCAAAGTTTTCATTGATTGATTCATATTGTTGGTTTCACTTGTTCTCAAATTATTTGTATCTAGTCGCCCTCTTAAACTTGAAGGTGTCCTATGCATTTATGTTTTGCTCTCCATGAAGGACAAGCTGAAAACCATTTGTATGTTTTCCTTACGATTTGAACACACGTTTGACTTTCATTGTTTCATTTTCATGATCTTTTGTTTGTGTTCATTTTCATGTTATAACATGGTTGCTAAGTTCTTATTGTCAAGATTATATCTTTCATGCCATGTTTTAAGTTCTTATGATCCCAGATCACAAATGCTTACATATATGATCAAGATTGTGTAGGTGCATGTCACCTCAAAAATTATTCTTTTGTTATCACTTACCTACTCGAGGACGAGCAGGAGTTAAGCTTGGGGATGCTGATACGTCTCAAACGTATCTATAATTTTTGATGCTCCATGCTTGCTTTTACACCATTTGCCTTGTGTTTCGTTACACTTCGTGACGTTTTTATGCGATTTCCGGAACTAACCTATTGACAAGATGCCACAGTGCCAGTTCCCTGTTTTCTGCTATTTTTGTGTTTCAGAAAAGCTACACAGGAAATATTCTCGGAATTGGACGAAACAAGTTCCAGAAGTCTTATTTTCCCCGGAAGCTTCCCAAGGACCGAAAGAGAGCTGGAGGGGGGCCAGAGGCCGCCCTCACACATAGGTGGCGCGGCCCAGGCCCTGACCGCGCCACCCTGGTGTGAGGAGCCCCTGGCTGCCCTCTGACGACGCCCCTTCGCCTATTAGAAGCCTCGGGACGGAAAACCCTAGGGGAGTCGACGAAATTTCCAGAACAGTTCCGCAGCGCCGCCGCCGTCGAAGCCAAATTTCGGGGGACAGAAGTCTCTGTTCCGGCACCCTGCCAGGACGGGGAAGTGCCCCCGGAGCCATCTCCATCGGTCTCCATCGCCGTCTCCGCCGTCTCCATCGACCTCACCGCCATCTCCATCAACCTTGCTATCTCCTATGATGAGGAGGGAGTAGTTCATCCCCGGGGCTAAGGGCTCTACCGGTAGCTATGTGGTTCACCTCTCTCTCCCATGATGTGATCTTTATGTGATCGTGAGCTTTGTATCATGTTGAACAAGTAGATGTTATTATTCAGATATTATGTGTACTCTAGTGGTATTATTAAAGTAATCTATTCCTCCTACCATGGTGTAACGGTGAAAGTGCGTGCATCATTGTGGTACTTGGTCTAGGCTACGATTGTGATCTTTTATGGATTATGAGAATAATTATCGCTATGATAGTATTGAAGTGATCTATTCCTCCTTTCATGGTGTAATGTTGACAGTGTGTGCACCGTGTTAGGACTTGGTTTAAGTTGCAATAATATCTATCTTGAGTTGTGATCTGATTTGAATGTCTCTATGAGTGGTGTTTGTCAAGTACTTGATGAACTTTAAGGAGTGCTTCGTAGCCCTACGCAATGATTAGTGTTGTTCAATAGGAGAGTAATTCAGAGTACCATAGTGAAGAGAAGTTGTTTATTTGTTCAATCATGTTATATTTGTTGGGAGTGTGTCCACTAGTGAAAGTATGATCCCTAGGCCTTGTTTCCAAGCATTGCACACCGTTTACTTGCTGTTTTGTTACATGTTTGCTCGTAGCGATATTTATTTCAGACCACATTTGCTACTTATAATCATCCATACCACTTGTATTTCACTATCTCTTCGCCGAACTAGTGCACCTATACATCTGACAAGTGTATTGGGTGTGTTGGGGACACAAGAGACTTTCTGTATCGTAATTGTAGGGTTGCTTGAGAGGGATAGCTTTGACCTCTTCCTCCCTAAGTTCGATAAACCTTGGGTGATCCACTTAAGGGAAACTTGCTGCTGTTCTACAAACCTCTGCACTTGGAGGCCCAACACTGTCTACAAGAACAGACGCGTGCGTAGACATCAAGGTGTACCGCTCTGGTGCGATAAAGATTGCTTCTTTAAAAGATGACACTACACAAGTGGTGAATGGGCAAAGACTCAAACATTATATTGCTGGAGATTCATATAATGAAGATGTTGATGTTATTCAAACGGTTTCTCCAGAAGAATTCATCCAGGACAATATGCAGGAACCTGTAGAGTTCATTTTTGAATAGGTAACAGTTCTAGTCAGAAAAGGTTCGCGTTAAACTTTTTCAGTAATATTTTTATTGTTTTTATTAAATATGAAAAATCACGAGATGAAAATGGGCAGGAGACGGAGTCCGGTGGCTCCTCACCACCAGGGGGCACAGGCCCACTCCAGGTCGCGCCGCCCTTGTGGTGAGACCACCTCGGAGCTCGTTTCCATCCCGGTTTCCTCCTGTGATTTCGTTTTGATGTTTAATTTTCGCCTATATAACCCCCGGATTGCCCAAGGTCTGTATATCGTTTTCTCGTCGTGTTTTCGTTTCGAGCTGTTTCGGATAGGAGTTGATCTCAGTTTTGGGAGCATCATGGACTCTGCAAGCAATGACAAGGAGAACTCTCTTGCGGACATTATTAATCCGTACATGAGGGAGTTGAAGATGCATCCGAAGAAGTTGTCACTCAAGGATGGGAAGCTGCAGATAGAGGATGTCCAAGGGCCTACATGAGAAGGGAGTCTCGAAGCCAGGATGGAAGCGCTAGAGCAAGAAGTTTTTAAGTACAAAAATATGGCGGAACGCGAGGTGGACATCATCTATAGGATAAATCAAGAACTCATTACCAAGCACAAGAAAGAAACTGCAGAGCTCTGGAATGACCTCTTGTCACTCCATGAGACCACCAACAAATTACAAGCACAACTCTACGATTTGCAGAACCAAAACTGTGAGTATGAAGCTAGGTTTAAATGAATGAGTGTTGCTGCCAGTTTCAGGATATTGGAGACCAAGACATCCTTCCTTGATGGGGAACCTTTGCCTTGGAAGTTTGATGATGATAAGGACCCACCACCATCGCCGAAGGAGTAACTCGTCATCGGTATAGGCATCCCCTTGGCTTGTTCCAAGCTTGGGGGAGTGTCGCGGTATCACATCATTATCTTTTACTCATTTACTTTTCAAGTAGAGTCATATCATGAATAAAGAAGTTATCTTATAGAATAGTTTGCAATGTGGAAGTATCCCCCTTAGTTGGTTATCTATGTATCCCTTGGTGTGAGTTGTGGTAATGAAATATTAATGAGAAGTTTTATCGTTTACTTTCCGCACACTTTATTTTACTTTGCAATGTTTCTTATATGATTAGTCTTGTTGATTAGTATTGGTATCACTTTGGGAGCATGAGTAAATTTAGTTGGTTTTGGTAAACTTAGCTTGGTCAGTAGCAACATTACCTTGAGGTTTGAGTAGAAAAGAAGAAAGAAGTGCTTGTAGTTACATCACTTCAGTTTTCCTTCATGATTGGCTTATAAGCAATAATATTCTCAAAGTTAAAATCGTTGTACTTTCAAGGAAGTTTGCATGATTGTTCTTATTATATGTATGTTTGTTTGTTTCATGCAACTCTTATGCTTGCTACCCAGCCTTGCTAGCCAAAAACCTGTACTGAGAGGGAATACTTCTCGTGCATCCAACTCCCAAAAACCAAGTTACTTCCCAAGAGTCCACTATAAATTCCTATGCATGGTATTTCTAGCCATTCCAAGTAAATTTTCATGTGCTACCTTTCAAAAACCTTCAAATACTTCTCATTTTGTGCCACTGTTTTTAGCTCATGAGGACGTAGTGGATGGGTTTGTTATCTTCCATACTAAATTAAGTACCCCTCGACTAGGCAGCTTCATCTGCTCGTCATTAATTTTGCAAGGGAGCTGGTCAGACCATTGTAATCTCAAAAAGAAAGAAAAGAAAAAGGCACACCTCCATGGTTTGTGAAAGTTGGTGGGCACCCGATGGAATCGGTTAGCCATGGTTTGAGAAAGGAAAAGGTGGGGAGGAGTGCCAAGCTATAAAAGAGCACAATTGTGCCAATTAATCAACATCTCGGAACCGCTCTCACTTTTTTAGTATGGAAGATATCAAGAACTCCGTTGCTAGTCATTGATGAAAGCAACCACCTCTCAAAATAACTTTTACCTCTGTTTTACAAATGAAAAGCTCTAGCACATGTTTAATCCCTACTTCCCTCTGCGAAGGGCCTGTCTTTTACTTTTATGTTGAGTCAACCTATTCCCTTCTATCTCAAGCAAGCATTTGAGTTGTTATGTTTCACTCATCCATATGTTGATCCGTTCAATCATGTTTACTATCTTCCTTTGTTTAGTACAATGTTTTATCTGAAGGAATATAACTTTGAAATCTTTCTATGATTGCAAAGAGTTTGTTTTGTTGAGCATATGGTTTTTGCTATATTAGCTCTATTTTAAAAGGCTCCGTTCAAAAGCAAGTATAGTTTGTTCATTGTTCTCTGACCAAGAACTAAGGTTTGCCATCACCAATTGCAATTTACCTTGTGCATCTTTATTTGCGATTCCCTTTTACTTATTGCAAGTCTATATCATATAAAGGGAAGTTGTTGTCTATTATAATTTGTGCATTGGTGAATGTGATGCTTCTTGTCCGTATTTTGATTATCGACACTTCACTCCATAAACCTCTGGTCATGTCTACCGAGTTCAGTTTTCGCTTGGGGACAAGTGAGGTCTAAGCTTGGGGGGGTTGATACGTCCATTTTGCATCACTATTTTGTATCATAATTTACTGTTATTCATTGATATATTTCACATTTAGAGATGATACTTATGTTGTTTCCTCTGTTTTTATATGTTTGATGATCATTGGAGGATTTGCTGCCGGAGTCAGGATTCTGCTGGAAAAAGGACCATCAAGACACCATGTTTCGGAAGATCAGGAAATTCCAGAAAAATACCAGGAAATTATATTTTGCCAAAAGACTGAAGTAGCCAGAAGGAGGAGGCGAGAGGAGCCACAGGGTGGGCTCACCCACAGGCGGCGCAGGCCCACCCCTGGCCACGCCGCCCTGTGGTGAGGCCACCCTGGCCCACTACTGCCATTGCCCCTTCGCGTATTTCATCGTCCCCAAAAACCTAAGTCAAAGGAGGGCCTCAGAGATAGACACCGCCGCCTCTGCGGGGCAGAAAACACCAGAGAGAGAAAAGCTCTCTGGAAGGAAGGAATCTGCCAGGGAAATTCCTTCCCGGAGAGGGGAGATCGTCGCCATCGTCATCATCATCGCACTGGAATTCATCAGGATCATCATCACCATCATCCTCATCACCAGCACCTTCATCTTCACCATCACCACGCTATCCCGATGTAACATCTTGAGTTGAATCTTGTCAAATTCTTAGGGGAAACTTTCTCGGTGTTGATTACTCTTGTGGTTGATGCTATTGAGTGGAACCGTTGAATTAAGGTTTATGTTCAGATTGTTATTTACCATTATTTCACCTCTGATCATGATCCATATGATGTCTTGTGAGTAGTTCGTTTAGTTCTTGAGGACATGGGAGAAGTCAAGTTGTTAGTAGTGGAATTATGTTGAGTAATATTTAATGATTTGATATTTATTTGTTGTGGTGCTATTTCACTAGTGGTGTCATGTGAACGTCGACTACATGATACTTCACCATTTATGGGCCTAGTGAGATCCATTGTGTATTTGGCTACCAATTGTGGGGTTGCTAGAGTGACAGAAACCTAAACCTCCATTGGGAAACCATTGCACCAGGGAGCGTAGGATCTTAGAGTTTAAGGTTGTGGTTAGATTTATCTTAATTACTTTCTTGTAGTTGCGGATGCTTGCAAGGGGTCTAATCACAAGTGTGTATTTATCCTAGTAAGGGTAGTGCGCTAGCATAGGTTCACCCCCATAACACTTATCAAACCAATAAAGATTATTTAGCGGCATGAAGCGAAAGCACTTGACAGAAACTCCCGTGTGTCCTCGAGAACGTTTGGTTATCATAAGTTACACAACCGTCTTGTCCTTTGCTCTAGAAAGGATTGGGCCACTTGCAGCAAATATTATTACTGTCTTTTATTTATTCATACTTTATTTATTTGCATTACCAAATACCCCTGAAAACCCGTTTGCTAGTATTTACAGTGAATCCTTCATCAAAACCACTTGTCAACACCTTCTGCTCCTCGTTGGGTTCGACACTCTTATTTATCAAAAGTACTACGATACACCCCCTATACTTGTGGGTCATCAGGTCTCGCGAAGTTACATTTATTGAAGCCAACTGTTCATTTGGAAAATTATCATTAACAGGAATAGTATGAAAAGAAACGTTTTCCAATCTAGACAAATTGTCAGCAACAGGATTTTCAGCACCTTTCCTATCTACAATGTGCAAATCAAACTCTTGTAAAAGCAACACCCATCTAATAAGCCTAGGCTTAGCATCCTTCTTCGACATAAGATATCTAATAGCAGCGTGATCAGTATGAATAGTAACTTTAGAATCAACAATGTAAGGTCTAAACTTATCACATGCAAAAACAACAGCAAGAAACTCCTTCTTGGTAGTAGCATAATTCTTCTGAGCAGCATCAAGAGTCTTACTAGAATAATGAATAACATTCATCTTCTTATCTACGCACTGTCCAAGAACAGCACCAACAGCAAAATCACTAGCATCACACATAATTTCAAAGGGTAAATTCCAATCAGGTGGTTGAACAATAGGAGTAGTAGTTAAAGCCTTCTTAAGAGTTTCAAAAGCTTCCTTACAATCATCATAAAAACAAATGGTACATCTTTTTGAAGAAGATTAGTAAGAGGCTTTGAAATCTCAGAGAAATCTTTAATAAACCTCCTATAGAAACCCGCATGACCAAGAATACTACGAATACCTTTAACATCCCTAGGACATGGCATTTTCTCTATTGCTTCGACATTTGCTCTGTAAACTTCAATACCTCTTTCAGAGATTTTATGTCCTAGAACAATTCCTTCATTCACCATAAAGTGGCATTTCTCCCAATTTAGAACAAGATTAGTTTCTTCACACCTCTGCAAAACTTTATCAAGACTGTGCAAACAATTATCAAAAGAAGTTCCATAGACGGAGAAATCGTCCATGAAAACCTCCAAAATTTCTTCACAAAACCCATGAAAAATAGCAGACATGCATCTTTGAAAAGTAGCAGGAGCATTGCACAAACCAAATGGCATACGTCTATAAGCATAAGTTCCATAAGGACAAGTAAAAGTGGTTTTCTCTTGATCTTGCTTTTTAACAGCAATCTGAGAGAAACCGGAATAACCATCAAGAAAACAAAAATGAGTTTTCTTAGATAACCTCTCTAGCATTTGATCTATAAACGGTAAAGGATAATGATCCTTCTTACTAACTTTGTTAACCTTTCTAAAATCAATGCACATCCTATAACCAACTACTACCCTTTGAGGAATAAGCTCGTTATTCTCATTAGGCACAACAGTGATTCCTCCTTTCTTAGGAACACAATGAACAGGACTAACCCATCTACTATCAGCAATAGGATAAATAATACCAGCATCAAGGAGCTTCAATACTTCATTTCTTACCACTTCCTTCATCTTGGGAATTAAGCAGCGTTGATGTTCAACAACTGGCTTTGCATCTGGCTCCATGTTAATAGCATGCTGACATATAGTAGGAGAAATCCCTTTTAAATCATCAAGAATATATCCCATAGCTCCTCGGTGTTTCCTCAATATTTCCAATAACCTTTCTTCTTCCTTTCCTAAAAGTTTAGAACTGATAATAACAGGATATATTTTCTTATCATCTATATAAGCATACTTAAGATCATCAGGTAAAGGTTTTAATTCAAAAACAGGATCTTCCTTAGGTGGCAAAGTGGTACCAAGATCCTCCACAGATAAATTGTGCTTAATCAACGGTGGTTGACGAAGAAGAATATCGTCAATGTCATCTCTTTTTTCCCTGAAGACCTCACTTTCATGGTCCTCCATAAATTGCTACAAAGCATTATTAGGAGCAAGAGCAATAGAGGCAAGCTGTTCAACTCGAAAATTTTCATTAGGCAATTCACTTTCGTAAGGAGTTTTAGCGAACTTAGAAAAATTAAACTCATAAGACTCTCCGTCGAACTTAGTCACAACTTTCTCCTTCTTACAATCTATCACATAACTACAGGTATTCAAAAAGGGTCTACCAAAAATAATAGGACAAGTTTTACTAACTTCAGTACCAAGTATAAGAAAATCAGTAGGGTATTTAGTCTTACCGCATAAAACTTCCACATCTCTAACAATACCAAGTGGAGAGATAGTTCGTCTATTAGCAAGCTGAATAACCACATCAATCTCCTCTAGTTCACAAGGGGCAATTTCATGCATGATTTCTCTGTAAAGCTCTAAAGGAATAACACTTGAACTTGCACCGATGTCACATAAACCATAATAGCAATGATCGCCAATCCTGACAGAAATAACAGGAACACTTGCTTTCCTAGGCCTACTAGGATGTGAAACAATGTTAGAAGCATCTTCACAAAAGACAATATGTTCATCTCCCACATTTTTAGTAACAAGGTCCTTCACTATAGCTACAGGAGACTTAATAGTAATTTGCTCATCAGGTTCTACAGCTTTCTTGGTACTTTTATTAAGCATGCTTATCAAAGTGGAATTCTCCTTTACCTTAGCAGGGAAAGGTGTTTTCTCAAAATAAGGTTCGGGTAAAATGCGATCAACAGTACAAACTTCAGTAGTTTTAGCAGAAATATGACTCACAGAATCTTTATAAGGCGCATGATACTTGTTCCAATCTTTCTTTGGAACATCAAGATAAGAGGCAAAGGCCTTAAAACAGTTAGCAAGTATCTGAGAATCAAGACCATAAACAGTGCTAACATTATGAAAGTCATCAGTTCCCATAAAAGCTTTAATGCATTCATAATCATAATTTATACCTGACTTCCTACCTTTGTCATTTCCCCATCCTTCAGTATTTTCTTGAATACGATCAAGAAGATCCCACTTAGCTTCTTCTTTCATGCGCGTAAATGATCCAGAGCAGGAAGCATCCAATAAATCCTTATCGTGAAGAGTAAGCCTCGCATAAAAGTTATTAATAACAATGTTGCTGGGAAGCTCATGAGTGGGGCATTTGAGCATTAGTGACTTCAATCTCCCCCACGCTTGGGCAATACTCTCTCCATCATGAGGCCAAAAGTTATATATTCGATTATGATCTTTATGAATTTCACTTGGAGGATAAAATTTGAAATAAAAGAGAGGTACAATTTCCTCCCAAGCAATAGATAGACCATCCTTTAGCAGCCGATACCACTCCTCAGCTCTGCCTTTCAGTGATAAAGAGAATAGCTTCCTCTTAACCTGGCTTGATGAAATACTTGCACACTTGAACAACTCGCATAATTCATGTATAAAGAGTAAATGATCACCCGGATGGACAGTTCCATCTCCTGAATAGCAGTTATTCTTAACACGTTCAACAATTTTCATAGGTATTTTAAAAGGATATAATTGAGCGGGTGGTGGTTCATCCACAACCGCAACAGTGGTAGTAGTTTTACCAAATAGGAAACCAAATGGAGAACTCTCCATAGCAAAATAAAATAAAAATAAAAGATAGAAATAAAAACAATACTCACAGCGACGGTTACCTTTACCAATTCCACTCTTCAATAGCGCTTCACTCCCCGGCAATGGCGCCAGAAAATAGTCTTGATGACCCACAAGTATAGGGGGTGTATTGTAGTACTTTCGATAAATAAGAGTGTCGAACCCAACGAGGAGCAGAAGGTGTTGACAAGTGGTTTTGACCAAGGATTCACTGTTAATACTAGCAAATGGGTTTTTAGGGGTATTTGGTAATGCAAATAAATAAAGTACGAGAAAATAAAAGACAGTAATAATAATTGCAGCGAGTGGCCCAATCCTTTCTAGAGCAAGGGACAAGCCGGTTGTGTAACTTATGATGACCAAACGTTCTCGAGGACACACAACAGTTTCTGTCAAGTGCTTTTGTTTCATACCGCTAAATAATCTTTATTGGTTTGATAAGTGTCATGGGGGCGAACTTGTGCTAGCGCACTACCATTACTAGGATTAATACACACTTGTGATTATACCCCTTGCAAGCATCTGCAACTACAAGAAAGTAAATAAGATAAATCTAACCAAAGCCTTAAACTCTAAGATCCTACGCTCCCTGGTGCAATGGTTTCCCAACGGAGGTTTAGGTTTCCGTCACTCCAGCAACCCCACAATTAGTAGCCAAATACACAATGAATTTCACTAGGCCCATAAATGGTGAAGTATCATGTAGTCGATCTTCACATGACACCACTAGTGAAATAGCACCACAACAAATAAATATCAAACCATTAAATATTACTCAACATAATTCCACAACTAACATCTTGACTTCTCCCATGTCCTCAAGAACTAAACGAACTACTCACAAGACATCATATAGATCATGATCAGAGGTGAAATAATGGTAAATAACAATCTGAACATAAACCTTAATTCAATGGTTCCACTCAATAGCATCAACCTCAAGAGTAATCAACACCGGGAAAGTTTCCCCTAAGAATTTGACAAGATTCAACTCAAGATGTTACAGCGGGATGGCGTGGTGATGGTGAAGATGAAGGTGCTGGTGATGAAGATGATGGTGATGATGATCCTGATGAAGTCCAGCGCGATGATGATGATGATGATGTCGACGATCTCCCCTCTCCGGGAAGGAATTTCTTTGGTAGATTCCTGCCTGCCGGAGAGCTTTTCTCTCTGGTGTTTTCCGCCCCACAGAAGCGGCGGTGTCTATCTCTGAGCCCCCCTTGACTTAGGTTTTTGAGGACGACGATATATGCGAAGGAGCGATGGCAGTAGTGGGCCAGGGTGGCCTCACCACAGGCCGGCGCGACCAAGGGTGGGCCCGTGCCCCCTGTGGGTGAGCCCACCCTGTGGCTCCTCTCGCCTCCTCCCTCTGGCTTCTTCAGTCTTCTGGCGAAATATAATTTTTTGGTATTTTTCTGGAATTTCTAGATCTTCCGAAACATGGTGTCTTGATGTTCCTTTTTCTAGCAGAATCCTAACTCCGGCAGCAAATCCTCCAATGATCATCAAACATGTAAAAAATAGAGGAGACAACATAAGTATCATCTCTAAATATGAAACATATCAATGAATAACAGTAAATTATGATACAAAATAGTGATGCAAAATGGACGTATCAGTCCACCATACATACCTATTAGCAATTTGCTATTCCAAAGTACATTTGACTTGCTTTTATCTATCCTTCAAATTAAACTCTTTTGGTGTTATGTGAAAATTAGTCAGTAAAGCTCTCACGAACCTGATGGCACACTTTACTTTTCTCACTTTTAAAATTTTGACATTGTGGCTCTTTTATGTTGATGTTATGCTTGCAAGTTGTAAGTTGGAAATTAGCCAAACCATGCCGTCATGGGGTAAGCTTTCAACATTGCACTTCTTATTTGAGTTGATATCGTGATCTTTTGTTTATGGATACTCGCGATGTGAAATAAGTTGGGAATCTTGTGGGATCATGGAGTTTGTATACGTGTTAGAGAAACGCCTGGGCCGCTAATCTAAGCCATGCATCATTCATGGTGGAAATTTACAGCATGCCCATAGTGGACATTTGACGACGCATCTCAAAATAAAAAGCTATACCAATAGTAAATAAAAGAGATGCGGAGGTGTTCATTGTCTGTTTGTCCTGTCATTTTGATGTGGGCTTGTTCCATGTCATCGGGCAAGGAGGTACCCCGTTGGCGGTTCTCGATGATACGTGTATACTTACAATGACAAGAGCTTGCTTGGGACCCTAAGTCGAGTATCATGAGGTTTGGGTATTCGTACTTCACGGGACACGAGGTTTTCAACCTATGATTTGTCAAGCATATGCTTATAAACATTCTTGCATTTACTTTAACCATTGAAGATGCCTATGATGGAGGCATTGAGAGCTCAAAGCTAGTAAGTACCATAATTTTTGAAGGTTTCTAAAACTTGCAATTACTACTTCCCTCTGCGAAGGGCCTTTCTTTTACTTTTATGTTGAGTCACCACCTTCTACCTTTATGCACCGTCTAAGAGAGCATAGTTGTCATTCTGAGTTTAATGTGCATTGTCCCAAAGTTATCATTGATTGATTCATGATTTTGGTTTCACTTATTCTTAAATTATTTGTATCTAGTCGCCCTCTTAAACTTGAAGGTCTCCTATGCATTTATGTTTTGCTATTCCATGAAGGACAAGCTGAAAACCATTTGCTATGTTTTTCCATATGATTTGAACACACGTTTGACTTTCATTGTTTCATTGTTCATGATCTTTCGTTTGTGTTTCTTTTCATGTTATAACATGGTTGGTAAGTTTCTTATTGTCAAGATTATGTCTTTTATGACCATGTTTTAAGTTCTTTGATCCCAGCACTCAATGCTTACATAGATGATCAAGATTGTGATGGTGCATGTCACCTAAAAAATTATTCTTTTGTTATCACTTACCTACTCGAGGACGAGTAGGAGTTAAGCTTGGGGATGCTTGATACGTCTCAAACATATCTATAATTTTTGATGCTCCATGCTTGTTCTTACACCATTTGCTTTGAGTTTTGTTACACTTCGTGGCTTTTTTATGCATTTTCCGGAACTAACCTATTAACAAGATGCCACAGTGCCAGTTCCCTATTTTCTGCTATTTTTGTGTTTCAGAAAAGTTACACAGGAAATATTCTCGGAATTGGACGAAACAAAAGCGGAACCTCCTATTTTTACCAAAGCTTCGTGAAGACCGAAGATGAGACAGAGGGGGGCCAGAGGCCAGCCACACCACAGGGGGGCGCGGCCCAGCCCCTGGCTGCGCCCACCCATGGTGAGGCCGCCTGGCCCACCTCCTGGCGATGCCCCTTCGCCTATAAAGTCCCCTCGACGGGAAAACCTAAGGAACGGATCATTTTTCCCAGAAACATATTGCAAGCTGCCGCCGTCGTGGAATCGAGATCGGGAGGATCCAGGAGCTCTTCCCGGCACCCTGCCAGAGAGGGGAATCCCTGCCGGAGGCCTTCTTCACCACCATGGTCGCCTCCGGAGTGATGTGTGAGTAGTCTATCTTGGACTACGGGTCCATAGCAGTAGCTAGATGGTTATCTTCTCCACCATGTGCTTCATGTTTAGATCTTGTGAGCTGTCCTACATGATTAGGATCATCTTTATGTAAACATACATGTTGTGTTTGTTGGGATCTGATGAGTATTGGTACTATGTCAAGTTGATGTGCTGAATTATATCTTATGTTATCTCTATGTTGTTTATGATCTTCCAAGCTTTCCGTTGCTAGTAGCTATCTTGGCCGAGTAGATGCTAGTAACTCCAAGAGGGAGTATTTATGCTCGATAGTTGGGTTCATGCCTCTATTTAATCTGGGGGAGTTACAAATACCTCTAAGCTTGTAGATGTGTTGTTGCCACTAGGGAGAAAACAACATTCTTGTGTCTAAGGACATTTGCTTTGTTTATATTACGCACTTTGCTTAATGCAATTATCTGTTGTTCGCAACTTAATACTCAAGGGGTCCTCGGACGATTCCCCACGAGTGGATTTTTAGTCATAGATGCAGTAGGATTATGGTCTATGTATTTTGTCATAATTCCCAGAGTAAGCCTCATAGTGATCCTCGTGATGTATGTACATTATCTTTACTCTATCAATTGGCGAACTATAATTTGTTTACCCTGCATGCTTTATTTATCTTATGGAGAGACACCACTAGTGAACTATGGACCCCAGTCCAATTTCCTTTACATAGCTTTACTGTTTACTTTACTCGCACTGTTTACTTTACTTGCAAACTATTATCCTTTTACCACTCGATACGCTCATTCCTTTGTTTACAGCAAACCGGTGAGATTGACAACCTCATCGTAAGTTGGGAGCAAAGTATTTCTTTGTGTTGTGTACAGGTTTCACGTTGCTGCTAGGTGAAGACACACCAACAAGTTGTCTGGCGCCATTGTCCGGAGTGTCACAAAGCTAGCAAGCATCACCTTCTTAAGTTTGGCTCTCTCCTACTGGATTGATTACCTTGGTTTCATAACTGAGGGAAAACTTGCTGCTATGCTCATCACACCTTCTCTTGGGGTTCCCAACTGGTCGGTCATTTACATCATCAACACCGCACCATCAGGCCTCCGGCAGGGATTCCCCTCTCCGACAGGGTGCCGGGAAGAGCTCTTGGATCCTCCCGATCTCGTTTCAATGACGGCGGCGACTTGCAGCATGTTTCGAGGAAAAGCGATCCGTCCCTTAGGTTTTTCCCGTCGAGGGGACTTTATAGGCGAAGGGCCAGCATTAGGAGGTGGACCAGGCGGTCTCACCACAGGTGGGCGCGGCCAGAGGCTGGGCCGCGCCCCCTGGTGGTGAGGCTGGCCCCTGGCCCCCCTCCGACTCATCTTCGGTCTTCGCGAAGCTTCGGTAAAAATCAGAGGTTCGGCTTTTGTTTCGTCCAATTCCGAGAATATTTCTGTGTAACTTTTCTGAAACACAAAAACAGCAAAAAATAGGGAACTGGCACTGTGGCATCTTGTTAATAGGTTAGTTCCAGAAAATGCATAAAAACGCCATGAAGTGTAACAAAACACAAAGCAAATGGTGTAAGAACAAGCATGGAGCATCAAAAATTATAGATACATTTGAGACGTATCATCAACCTCACACGCGGGTCCCACCCGTTAGTCTGACCTGGCATGCAGGTCCCACCCGTTGGCCCGACCTGACATGTGGGCCCTGCGCGTCGACCCGACCTATCACACAGGTCTCGCATGCCAGTCCGACCTGACACACAGGTCCCACCCGTTGGGCCGAGCTGACACACGTGTCCCACACATCAGGCCGACCTGACACACGGGTCCCACCTGTCAGGCCGACCTGACATGCGGGTTCCACCCATCGAGCCGACCTAACAATTGCAAGGAAGCGTGTGCCGACGCTCCTCAATACACGCCTGCTAGCGCACACTCCTCAATACACGCCTGTCGGCGCTAATTTGGGGAGCGCCAGTGGAGATGCTCTAATTTGTTAGTTTCTCTCCCTTTTCCTCAGCTCATATACTTTTGCTCATTTTTTCCCAGCCTGTTGTATAAAACTCTCACTCTAGCTCAAGCGGCCGGTTGCCATCGTGTCAAGGCTTTGACCGTTACCTACTGACATGTGGGGCTAGATTGGAGCGGTCCTCGCTTTGGTGTTAACTGTTGACTAGTGGACTTGTGAGGAGAGAATATGCAAAGACGCACAACAGTCAGCCTAGCAAAAACCCTCTCCACGCGCCCCCTTGCTGCTTCTTCTCCCAACTTCCCCTGGCGCCACCCGACCGTTCTTCTCCCCACTTCCCCAGGTTCCGCCCGACCGCTTCTTCTCCCCACTTCCCCATGCGCCCCCGACTGCTTCTCGTCCCCACACTGCACGAAGCCATGGCCAGAGCACCGAGGGGGATCTGTGCCTGTCCCAGCGTGATGTTCAATGCCGTAGCCTCTAGTCGAGGCATGGGCAGGGGGATTGATGACCCACAAGTATAGGGGATCGCAACAGTCTTTGAGGGAAGTAAAACCCAAATTTATTGATTCGACACAAGGGGAGCCAAAGAATATATGTAAGCCTTAACAGATGAGTTGTCAATTCAGCTGCACCTGGAAACAGTCTTGCTCACAGTGGTTTATCAGTAGCAACCGTTTTATAGTGGTGATAGTAGTGAAACAGTAACAACAGTAGTAAAATAGCAGCGATAATAGTAACAGTAGTAAACAGTACGAACAAATATTGTAGGCATACGGATGAATTACGGGCGTTGCATGGATAAGATAATTCATGAAATCAATGAGACATGGGCATTGCAGATAAATAAAGATAAAGCATCCTAGTACAAACAATCATAGGCATGTGTTCCGTATATAGTCGTACGTGCTCACAAGGAGAAACTTGCACGACATCTTTTGTCCTACCAGCCTGTTGCAGTAGGGCCTCAAGGGAAACTACTGGTAATTAAGGTACTCCTTTTAATAAAGTACCGGAGCAAAGCATTAACACTCGGTGAACACATGTGATCCTCACATCATAGCCATCCCCTCCGGTTATCCCAATTTTTGTCACTTTGGGGCCTCGGGTTCCGGACAACAATATGTGTATACAACTTGTAGGTAAGACCATAAACAACAAGTATCATCATAGAAATAATAACATGTTTAGATCTGAAATCATGGCACTCGGGCCCAAAGTGACAAGCATTAAGCATAACAAGCTGCAACAATGTCATAGGCACTAAATAAAGATACTAGGCACTATGCCCTAACAATCTCATATCAAATTACATGAACAATCTCATCCAATCCCTACCATCCCCTCACCTACAGCGGGGGAATTACTCACACATGGATGGGGGAGTCATGGATGGTCGATGGAGGAGCGTCGGTGATGATGGTGATGAAGATCTCCTCCAAATCCCCGTCCCGGCAGGGTGCCAGAACGGAGTTTCTGGTTCCGAATCACGGTTTCTGATGGCGGCAGTGCAGCGGAAGTCTATCTTAGAAAAACGCCTTCTCCCCGATATAATCGAGTCAGGGGCTATATGTAGGCGAAAGGAGAGGTCGAGGGGACGGCCGAGGTGTCCTCACACTAGGTGGGCGCGGCCAGGGCTGGGTCGCGCCCCCTGTGTGTGTGGGGCCCTCGAGCCTCCCCTCCGTCTCGTCTTCTGGCTCCGTGGGTCTTCTGGTGAAATAGGATTTTTGATGATTTTTCCCGATTTTTTACTGAAAGTTGGATTTCTGCACAAAAACGAGACACCAGAGCAATTCTGCTGAAAACAGCGTTAGTCCGTGTTAGTTGTATTCAAAACACACAAATTAGAGGAAAAACAATAGCAAAAGTGTTCGGGAAAGTAGATACGTTTTTGACGTATCAACTCCCCCCAAGCTTAGCTATTTGCTTGTCCTCAAGCAATTCAGTTAACAACTGAGAGCGATAAAAGAAACTTTCACAAACACATTTGCTTCATATGATGTATATATACTAACCATGTGATCAAATTCTCAGGCAATTCATAATAAGAGATATGCAACTAATGTCACCTCATAGTCAAGCAAGCTATGAAAGAGTGCCAATGCACTAATAACAAGTAACATGTACATAAGAAACTACAAGATTGTAATATGCATAAATGATATGAAAGAGTGGTATCCAGCTTGCCTTTATTTGTGGAGCAAAACATAAATGCTGAGGCACCTCTGAAGTCCAAGGGAAGACTAGAAGTAATAATATCAAAGATACAAGCATCAAAATTATACCACAATTAACCGTGTTCTGGGACAAGCACATTACACTAAGAATAACAGCTATGCTCTCAAGAAGTGCTTTAAAGTTAGAAAATGATGACTCAACATAAAAGTAAACGAATGGCCCTTCGCAGAGGGAAGCAGTGATTTAACATGTGCTAGAGCTTTTCATTTGTAAAACAGAGATAAAAATTTATTTTGGGAGGTGGTTGTTTCATGTCAACGACTGGCAATGGGGACTTGCTATCTTCCATAATAAACAAGTGAGAGCGGTTCCGAGTTCTTTGAAATTTTGGCATATTGGTGCTCTTTTATAAAGCTTTGGCACTCCTTCCCACCTTTTTTTTCTTTCTCAAACCATGGCTAACCGATTCCATAGGGTGCCCACCAACTTTCACATTCATTGGAGGAGTGCCTTTTTTCTATCTTTTTAGAATTAGATTATAATGGTCTGACCAGCTCTCATGCAAAATTAATGACGAGCAGATGAAGCTGCCTAGTCGAGGGGTACTTAATTTAATATGGAAGATAGCAATTCCGACCACTACGTCCCCATGAGCTAAAAACAGTGGCACAAAATGAGAAGTAGTTGAAAGTTTTGAAAGGTAGCACATGAAAATTTACTTGGAATGGCTTACAAATACCATGCAGAAGAATTTATAGTGGACTCTTTGGTAGACTTGGTTTTTGGTAATTGGATGCACGAGTAGAGCTCATACTCAGTACAAGTGAAGGCTAGCAAAAGACGGGGAAGCGACAATCGAGAGAGCAATAACTGTCATAATCATGCTTGCGACAAAACAAAATTAATATAGGCATAAAAATGATACAGGAACTCTGAGGCAAAGTAAATCATCGAGGCTTAATTAATTTTTTGTTTCAGTCATATGCATGCTTGAGCATGTGCCAAGTCGATTCAAATGAAGTTTTCAGAGGAGGATACCACAATAACATACCATATTATGAATAAAACAATGCATGCAAGCGTCTACATGACATGCTACAAACTATTAGTAAATTGAAACTAATCATATGAGAGCAAGAACTACAAAGCATCCATTAGATAACATATACCTTACATGAACCGACTAAGCATGTCCACATAGATGAGTATATGTACAAAAATGAAAACAAATAGAGTTCATACCTGCCTCTTACCACATCTCGGATTGTCATATGTCGTCATTATTGCTCTTCACTTGTGTGGCTTGAATAATATAAAGTGAATACCAAGCTCCAACAGAGTAACGGGGGACTGAACTCTGCAACAAACTTTACAAAACCGAAGAAGAACAACACTTTTTTTTTGGGGGTTTTCGATTTTTGAAACAAAAGCAGAAGGAAATAGCAAACAAAGCAAAATATTTTTGGATTTTTCAAAAAGCAACCCGAAAATAGCAAATAAAGCAAGACAAAGGTAGCAAACTAAAAAGACAAACAAAGAGAAACAATAGAAATATTTTTGGTCTTTTTGTGTTTTGGAAAAGTGGAAATAAGAACGAGAACACTAGAGAAAGCGAAACATGGATATACAAAGGACCGACAAAATATGATATGTAGATGAGTGAATCGTCGGCGTACCTCCCCCCCAAGCTTAGGCTTTTGGCTAAGCGGAGATCAATTCCGGCCCTGGTAGCTACTCCAAGCTAGTGGGTCATCATGGGTGTAATCGTACCCCGGCTCTCGTGAAGATGAAGCTGATGGTGCATAATCATAATAAGGTTGCTCGTATGGGAAATTTGCAATGTTGGAGGGCTGACCCGACTCCTCGGCGCCCTCCTCATCGTGCATAGGCGGCGGGTGCTCCTCTACGTATGCAACGAGCTCATCCACCGTGAGTGACCACCCATTCCTGCGATCAAGGTTAAACAAAAGAGGTGCAGGCAAACGGACTAATCGATCAGTCTTTACTACCTTCCAGGTAGTCTTCTTGAAAAAGGTTAGCTCAAATGTTAAATTAATCAAACTAGTAGGAGGAGAAATAAACTTATGATGAATCATAGAACTAAGATCAAGTTTCTCCTCGGGGAACTGCAAATCTAGAAAATGAGGCATTACACCATGCAAGGCTAACAGGCGTGAAGCTATAAGTCCCCCACAGATTCCCCCTTTCTCACGATTAACATCAAGATGGAAAGCTATTAAGGCACCCAAATGGTAAGTCCTATCACGCCTCAAAGCAGCAGCAATAAAAGCTAGATCATGGAGAGATAAGTTGCTTGCAGATTTCCTAGCAAGAACACATTTGGTAATAAAGAAGGCAAAATACCGAATGGATGGGAAATGAATATTTCGAGTTTTACCACCCTCTCATGTGAAGCTTCTTCCTTGACAAATCTCCTCATATAGTTCCAACAATGGCCTAGGCTGTCCCCTTATCTTCTCGAGCGATCCTCACTGTGGTACTCTAATAGCTGTACAGAAAACATCAAGAGGAAAGTCCACATATTTGTTATAGATTTTATAATGAACCATGGGGTTAGAAGTGGACCAACTAAATCTGAAATCCTGCACCACAAACATTGTTAGTTTAACATATTGGGGAGGTTCACCCTCAATAAAATGTTCCAATCCTGCATTAGAGAGTAAGGTTTGAAAATCCTGCAGAATTCCGGTAGCATTCATGAACTCTGAGCATGGATAGTGCGAGGGGAAGACCCTCTCTTCACGGTGAACTTTCATAACTTCATGCACTTCTAGTTCATGTTGAAAAAGTTGATATGCATTCTCCTCCATTGCTGAAAATTTTAACAAACTCATAAAATATGATTTTGAGACAAGCAAATGTAGGGAACTACTATAGTGAGTTACTAAAGAGCTAACATGCATCAAAATAACACTTCTAAGCAATAGAACAAGCATGCATACTCATTTATCCTGCCACCTACAATGCTAAAATACTCAAGAAATACTTCACCAAAAGAAATTCTACTTGGACAAGCGGAGGAGTCACATACCGGAGAACAAATGCTCCAAATCTTAGCAAAAATGTTGGGCTGAGCAAGGAGATCGAAAAATCGAGGTGAAGAACAGCAAGAACTCGAGTTTGAGCTGGGTGTGTCGTTGTTTTTGGGAGAGAGAAAGAGCAGGGGAGGAAGAGATAAGTGAGAGGCCAGGTGGGGCCTCCTCACACCAGGTGGGTGCGCCCCAGGCTGGGCCGCGCCCCCTGTGTGGGAGATGGCGTGGCAGCCCCTCCTGGTGTCTCCCAGGTGCCTCTCTGCCCCATTTTTGACATAAAAATTTATAAAGAATTTTCTGAAATTTTTCGAGAAACTTTATTTTCGAGGATTTTTCAGTAATTGGCATATCGATAAAAAAAACTCAGAAAGACGAAGATGAAATGATTTCAAGCAAATCAAAACCAAGTATGCAGCAGCTCTGAGATACTCTTAATCATGTAACTAAACTAAAGAAATAAAATTGAATAAGTAAATATAGGTGAGGTAGAGTGGATGCGGTGAAAACGAAGTTTCGTTCATATAAAATCACTTTGTTACCAAGGTTGATCAAGTCTTGTTCCCAAACTAACTTTATATGAGGCAAAACTTTGCACTTCACTAAATGCTTATGTTACCTCAACTTTGATAGGCATAGTCCCAATCATAACAATTTTATATTCTTCCTTGGGTTTTCGCTCTGAACAAATAATTTGACCAACTTTGATGGTCTCAACATTCTTGACGGAATTTAGAGCATTCTTTCTATCAATCTTCTTGGGAAAATAAACTGTGTACTCTTTATCATTGACATTGAAAGTTACCTTTCCTTAATTGGAATTAATAACAGCACCTGCAGTGTTTAGAAAAGGTCTCCCAAGAATAATAGACATATTATCATCTTCAGGCATTTCCAACACAACAAAGTCAGTTAATATTAAACAACTGTTAGCAACTTGAACAGGAACATTTTCACATATACCAATAGGAATAGTAGTAGACTTATCAGCCATCTGCAAAGATATATCAGTTGATACTAATTTTTCTAGATCAAGTCTCTTATAAAGAGAAAAAGGCATGACACTAACTCCAGCTCCCAAATCACATAAAGTAGTTCTAACATAGTTATTTTTAATGGAGCAAGGAATAGTTGGTATACCTGGATCTCCAAGCTTCTCTGGTACTTTACCATCAAAAGAATAATTAGCAAGTAGGGTGGAAATTTCCTCATTAGGAATTTTCCTTTTGTTAGTGACAATATCTTTCATATATTTTGCATAAGGAGGCATTCTAATAGCATCAGTCAAAGGAATTTGCAAAAATAAAGGTCTCATCCATTCACAAAACCTGTTGTAGTGTTCTTCTTCCTTGGACTTGTGTTTCTTACTAGGAAAAGGCATTGGTTTCTGCACCCAAGGTTCTCTCTCATTACCATGCTTGTTGGCAATGAAGTCTTCTTTGGTGTACTTTGCATTCTTATCAACCTTTTCTGGTTCCTCTTCAACTTCTTCTTTATTGGAAGCATCTCCTGGTTCAGTTTCAGCATCAGAAATAGAAACACTGTTAGGATCTTTACCTGCATCAGATGATTCTGTAGTCGTTTTATGCTTCTTCTTCTTCTTCTTGGAAGGAATATCATCATTTGAAGTGCGTTGAGAATCTTGCTCAACCCTCTTAGGATGTCCTTCAGGATATAATGGATCTTGAGTAGCAGCGCCACTTCTTGTGCGTATTTCACACGCTTGCTTCTCTCTTGCGGCATTAACTAGCAAGTCTTTTTGCACCTTGGTAAGCTGATCAATTTGTGTTTGAACCATTTGAAAATGTTTAACAAGTATCTTCACATCATTAGCGGTTCTCTCCACAATATCCTGCAACTTGTTAATAGCTCTAGAATTTTCCAACAAATGATTATGCACCATTCTATTAAAATTTTCTTGCTTAACAATAAAATTATCAAATTCATCCAAGCATTGATCAGGAGGTTTAGTATAAGGAATATCTCTTTCATCAAAGCGTTGGAGAGAGTGTACCTCAATAGTTGATGAGTGAGGGATTGGCTTACATAATTCTTCTATAGGAGGTAAATTCTTCACAACTTCGGCCTTAATACCTTTCTACTTAAGAGATTTCTTAGCTTCCTTCATAACTTCATCATTTAATTCAATCATCTCTCTCTTCTTTGGCGTAGGCTCTGTAGATGGCGCAGGGGTTGGTGCTGGTGTTGGCTCAACTAAAGTCCAATCATCATGATTCCGGCTTATTTTAGCCATTAATTCTTTAGCATCAGCCGGAGTTCTTTCCCTGAAAACACAACCAGCACAACTATCCAAATATGACTTAGATTCATCTGTTAGTCCATTATAAAATATATCAAGGAGTTCATTTTTAGGCAACGGTTCTTTAGGCAAAGCTCTAATTAAAGAACAAAACCTTGTCCAAGATTCAGGCAATATCTCTCCTTTTCCCTGTTCAAAATCAAAGATTTTCTGCACAGCAGCATGTTGAGCACTAGCAGGAAAATATTTCTGAAAGAAAGAATTAACCAAAGCAATAGGACTAGTAAGAGATCCAGGGGACAAGCTATTAAACCAAGTTTTAGCAGCATCTTTCAATGAGAAAGGAAAAATCTTAGCAACAAAGTAAGTGCGGAGCTTAATATCATCAGAAAACAAATTACTCAAAGTAGAAAGCTCATTCATGTGCCCCATAGCACTCTCATCTTTAGTACCACAAAAAGGAGTTTTCTCAACAATAGATATGTAAGATAAATCCAAAGAGAAATCATAATCCTTGTCTCTAATATTTATGGGAGAAGCAGCAAACTTAGGATCAGGAGACAAACTATATCTAACAGAACGTCTTGCAAGAAGTTCTCTAACATTACCAGCATTACGAGCAGCACATGCTTCAGCAATAAAATCATCATTAAGCTCAATAGAAGCATCATCATCATAATCATCACAAGGACATTCCCTAGACTCAGGTGAACTAACAGGTGTAACAGTGGTGTTTCCCAACTTAGCTCTAGCAATAGTAGCATCTAAAAAGGAACCTAGTGAACCACTCTCATCAAGCACAGTAGAAGTATCATCTAAATTATTAGTGGCATTTTCAAACTCAGCAGAAGTAGTAGCAGTAGCGTGTGGGTGTGGTGGTGTAAGCAACTTACTCATAACAGATGGCAAATCAAGAGCAACAGAGGTGTTGAGAGTCGTACTTCTTCTTGTAGTGGATGGCAATATATGAACTTTTCCATCACGAGGTTTACCCATGATGAAAGGATTGCAGCGAACAATAGGAATACCAAGTGAACTTACAAATAAAGCTATGCTCCCCGGCAACGGCGCCAGAAAATAGTCTTGATGACCCACAACTATAGGGGATCGCAACAGTCTTCGAGGGAAGTAAAGCCCAAATTTATTGATTCTACACAAGGGGAGCCAAAGAATATATGTAAGCCTTAACAGATGAGTTGTCAATTCAGCTGCAGCTGGAAACAGTCTTGCTCGCAGTGGTTTATCAGTAGCAACAGTTTTATAGTGATGATAGTAGTGAAACAGTAACAACAGTAGTAAAATAGCAGTGATAATAGTAACAGTAGTAAAGAGTAGGAACAAATACTATAGGCATAGGGATGGATTACGTGTGTTGCATGGATAAGATAATTCATGAAATCAATGAGACATGGGCATTGCAGATAAATAAAGATAAAGCATCCTAGTACAAACAATCATAGGCATGTGTTCCGTATATAGTCGTACATGCTCACAAGGAGAAACTTGCACGACATCTTTTGTCCAACCAGCCTGTTGCAGCAGAGCCTCAAGGGAAACTACTGGTAATTAAGGTACTCCTTTTAATAAAGTACCGGAGCAAAGCATTAACACTCGGTGAACACATGTGATCCTCACATCATAGCCATCCCCTCCGGTTATCCCAATTTCTGTCACTTTGGGGCCTCGGGTTCTGGACAACAATATGTGTATACAACTTGTAGGTAAAACCATAAACAACAAGTATCATCATAGAAATAATAACATGTTCAGATCTGAAATCATGCCACTCGGGCCCAAAGTGACAAGCATTAAGCACAACAAGCTGCAACAATGTCATAGGCACTAAATAAAGATACTAGGCACTATGCCCTAACAATCTCATATCAAATTATATGAACAATCTCATCCAATCCCTACCATCCCCTCACCTACAGCGGGGGAATTACTCACACATGGATGGGGGAGTCATGGATGGTCGATGGAGGAGCGTCGGTGATGATGGTGATGAAGATCTCCTCCAAATCCCCGTCCCGGCAGGGTGCCAGAACGGAGTTTCTGGTTCTGAATCGCGGTTTCTGATGGCGGCGGCGCAGCGGAAGTCTATCTGGGAAAAATGCCGTCTCCCCGATATAATCGAGTCAGGGGGTATATGTAGGCGAAAGGAGAGGTTGAGGGGACGGCCGAGGCATCCTCACACCAGGTGGGCGCGGCCAGGGCTGGGCCGTGCCCCCTGTGTGTGTGGGGCCCTCGAGCCTCCCCTCCGTCTCGTCTTCTGGCTCTGTGGGTCTTCTGGTGAAATAGGATTTTTGATGATTTTTCTCGAATTTTTACTGAAAGTTGGATTTCTGCACAAAAACGAGACACCAGAGCAATTCTGCTGAAAACAGCGTTAGTCCGTGTTAGTTGTATTCAAAACACACAAATTAGAGGAAAAACAATAGCAAAAGTGTTCAGGAAAGTAGATACGTTTTGGACATATCAGGGATGTGCAGTTCGGGTTTGATCTGCACCACCATCAGCTACAGTCTAGCGCGATAGGACTAGGAGGCGCCCAGCTGTTTTTGGCCGTGCTGACCGTGGACGTGGTGGTTCATCGTTGTCGCCACCATTGTCGCCCTACCAGTCTCCGCTGGACTCCCCATTGCTGTCACGCTCCCAGTCGCCGTCGCCCTCCCAATTGTCGTCGGCTCAAGTCCAACACAGCAGGCCCAGGGGCACCCACCCGGCAGGGGCCATGAAGGTTGTGTGCAATCAGCATTGCCATCACCTCCAGTCCAGCGTGGTAGGCCTAGGGGCCCACCCAGTAGGGGTTGTGCAGGCCATAGATGTGGTGGTCACGGTCTTTGGCGTGGCCGTGGTGGTTCTCTGCCGCCACCGCTGTTACCCTCCCAGTCTCTATCGTGATGGGAATATGCCCTAGAGGCAATAATAAAGTTGTATTATTTAATATTCCTCCTGACCACCACATCTATCGCTGTTATAATTAATGTTTATGTTTCATGCTATAACTGTATATTGCTTCTGAATACGAGATTTGGAGGAAAACCTAATTACACATGTGGAATAACAAACAACAAAGAGTTCCCTAATCTTGCCTCTAAGATTAGTTCGCATATTATCCGATAGTCTTGTTTGCCTGACTATGGGCATAAGTAATTAGTTATGAGGTTGCCAATAATAAGTGAGAGCACCACGTCCGGGGAGGTGTTGGACAAGACCCCATTTATATACCACGAATCTAAGTCGTCAATATGTTTTTGGTATTTAATAATGTTAAACATTGTCGTTTATAGGCTTCGGTAGACCATGAGAGAAATAGACGTGGGTATCAAAAGATTGCTTTTGCTACACTTAACATTATCCTTAAAAGGGTGATTACTGAAGTGATAGTGGAATACTCGAAAAGTACACTATAGTTCTATTGTCTCGATATTGTGATTTAGTACTCCGATGATGGAGATATATTCTTGATGGATATATGCCCTAGAGGCAATAATAAAGTTGTATTATTCAATAGGAATATAGTGGCCTACCACCGGTGGTAGCTACACACCTTCATCCTACCATTGGATCATTTATAGGGAGCATGAATTCCACCACTGGGATCACAAAATCTCACTGACGGAATTAAACAGTGGTTGCATGCGCACCACATGCAATCACCTGCTCAAGTGACCACACCAAGTGACCTGCCGCCCCATCCACCCAAAAGAGCCTCGTACACAAGCCTACTACCTAGACCTTGCAACACGTCCAACCCAAACCACCACGCGATGCAACCTGTGCATCTAACCTTCTAATTGTATCTCAACCATTCGCATGAAGATACAACCCGGTGGTGTTATTAGCTTGCTTTCATCCACTCGCATGCTACCTTGTAGGATTTAATTTTTTTATCACCAGCAAGAACACACACCAAATTACACATCCATTTGGATACATACCCATCTTGAGGGTTAGCACTAGCCATTTTCACGGGTCGCCGAGACACGATTTTTAGTTGTGAAGGGCGATCTACTAAGTCGATGTGCGGTGTATTTTTGGATGAATAATCCGCCCCGCAAATGGCTCTTTATTTGTAGACACAAGCAATGCAATCTGGGGATTGATGGCGGGAAAAAGACATAGTTACACGCAGACCAAACCAAGAAATCCTGCCAAACTAAAAAAGCCACAAGGTGTAGCAACGAGGATCGCTTGGATGGTGTTTCTAGCAGGCTTGTTTGGAAGGTGAGTCTAGGAGGTGATTCCCATCCATGCATGCATGCACCATGCGGCTGAGCAAAACAACCATGCGACATAGCCACTCCAAGTGACCTACCTCTATAGCCTAGTAGCACGACCATGCATGCATTGCAACAAACGGAGATTCCTTGCTGTTAGAACATGCAAAACTCGTACTCTCTTCATCTTTAGCACTAGAAAATGCATGGTCCTGCAATCCATTGACACATGGTGCAAGCATAGCTACCACCGATGGTAGCAAATCCGCGTTGTTATTCAATATATGCTTTGTTCATAATTATTGTTTATATTTCATGCTATAACTATATATTGGTTCCGAATATGAGATTTGGAGGAAAACCTAATTAAACGTGTGAAATAATAAACAACAAAGAGTTCCCTAATCTTGCCTCTAAGATTAGTCCGCATATTATCAGATGGTCTTGTTTTCCTGATCATGGGCATAAGTAAAGTGTTACAAGGTTGCCGATAATAAGAGGGAGCATATTGTTCGGGGAGAACAATGTGCTGGACAAGACCCCATTGATATACCACGAAACTAAGTCATCAATATGTTGTTGGTATTTAATCACGAAAGACATTGTCGTTTAAACGCTTCGATAGACCATGAGAGAAATAGACGTGGGTACCGAAAGATTGCTTTCGCTACATTTAACGTTATCCGTAGAAGGGTGATTACTGATGCCGAGTAAATGACCGGCCCGTTGGGAATCCCAAGAGGAAGGTGTAATGAATATAGCAGCAAGATTTTCCCTCAGTAAGAAACCAAGGTTTATCGATCAGGAGAGGAAAGAGCCAAACGACTGAAGGTGATGCCCACTAGCGTGCGACAGCTCCGGACAATTTATAGGGCGCCTCGTCCAAGATTTTCTTTGCGAGCGGCAACGTGGAACCTGCACACAACACAACCAAATACTTTGTTCCCAACTTACGATAAGGTTGTCAATCCCACCGGTTTGCTTGAAACAAAGGGTATGAGCGTATCGAGTGGAAAGTGATAATAATATGCGAGTAAAGTAAATAGTGCGAGTAAAGTAAACAAGTGATAGAAATATAAAGGAAATAGGACCGGGGTCCACAGTTCACTAGCGGTGTCTCTCCATAAGATAAAATAATACATGCTGGGTAAACAAATTACAGTTGGGCAATTGATAGAATAAAGACAACGTGCATATGATGAGAGGATCACTATGAGATTTACTCTGGGCATTACAACAAGATACATAGACCGCCATCCAACTGCATCTATGACTAATAATCCACTTGTGGCGAATCAATCCGAGAACTCCACAAGTATTAAGTTGCGAACAACAGATAATTGCATTAAGCAAAGTGTGTAATGTAAACAAAGCATATGCCCTCGAGCATATGAATGTTGTTTTCCCCCTAGTAGCAATAGCACATCTACAACCTTAGAGGTTTCTGTCAATCCCCAGATTAAATAGAGGCATGAACCCACTATCGAGCATAAATACCCCCTCTTGGAGTCACTAGCAACTACTTGGCCAAGATAGCTACTAACAACGGAGAGCATGCAAGATCATAAACAACATAGAGATAACATAAGATAAATTTCAGTAGATCAACTCAAGCATAACACCAATATTCATCGGATCCCAACAAACCAAACATGTAGAATTACATAACGGTGATCTCAATCATGTAGGGCAGCTCATGAGATCTAAACATGAAGCACATGGTGGAGAAGACAACCATCTAGCTACTGCTATGGACCCATAGTCCAAGGTAGACTACTCACTCATCGTGCCGGAGGCAAGCATGGCGATGAAGAAGACCTCCGGTGGCGATTCCCCTCTCCGGCAGGGTGCCGGGAAGAGCTTCTGGACCCTCCCGATCTTCGGGTCAACGGCGGCGGTGGATCGCGATGTCTTCTGGAAAACTGATCGGGTCTTTAGATTTTTCCCGTCGGGGGGTCTTTATAGGCAAAGGGGCATCGTCAGGAGTGGACCGAGGCGGTCTCACACATAGGGGGCCCGACCAGGGCCTGGGCCACGCCGCCCTGGTGTGTGGCCCCCTCGTGGCCCCACTCCATCTCCTCTTCGGTTCTCTGGAAGCTTCGGTGAAATTCTGGGCGACTGACTTTGGTTTCGTCCAATTCCGAGAATATTTCCTGTGTAACTTTTCTGAAACACAAAAACAACAGAAAACAGGGAACTGGCACTGTGGCGACTCGTTAGTAGGTTAGTTGCAGAAAATGCATAAAAGTGCCATGAAGTGTAACGAAACACTAAGCAAATGGTGTAAAAACAAGCATGGAGCATAAAAAATTATGGATACGTTGGAGACGTATCAGCATCCCCAAGCTTAACTCCTACTCGTCCTCGAGTAGGTAAGTGATAACAAAAGAAATAATTTTTGAGGTGACATGCACCTACACAATCTTGATCATATATGTAAGCGTTGTGCGCTGGGATCAAAAGAACTTAAAACATGGGCATGAAAGATATAATCTTGATAGAAGAAACTTAGCAACCATGTTATAACATGAAAATGAACACAAACAAAAGATCATGAAAATGAAACAATGAAAGTCAAATGTGTGTTCAAATCATAAGGAAAAACATACATATGGTTTTCAGCTTGTCCTTCATGGAGAGCAAAACATAAATGCATAGGACACCTTCAAGTTTAAGAGGGCGACTAGATACAAATAATTTAAGAACAAGTGAAACCAACAATATGAATCAATCAATGAAAACTTTGGGACAATGCACATTATACTAAGAATGACAACTATGCTCTCTTAGACGGTGCATAAAGATAGAAGGTGGTGACTCAACATAAAAGTAAAAGAAAGGCCCTTCGCGGAGGGAAGCAGTGATTGCAAGTTTTATAAACCTTCAAAAATTATGGTACTTACCGGCTTTGAGCTCTCATTGCCATCATAAGCATCTTGAATGGTTAAAGTTAATGCGAGAACACTCATGCTGCATATGCTTGACAAATCATAAGTTGAAAACCTCGTGTCCCGTGAATACGAGTACCCAAACCTCATGCTACTTTACTTAGAGTCCCAAGCAAGCTCTTGTCATTGTAAGTATACGCGTATCATCGAGAACTGCCAACGGGGTACCTCCGTGCCCGATGACATGGAACAAGCCCACATCAAAATGACAGGACAAGCAGACAATGAACACCTCGACATCTCTTTTATTTACCATTTGTATAGCTTTTTATTTTGAGATGCGTCATCGAATGTCCACTTTGGGCATGCTGCAAATTTCCACCATGAATTATGCATGGCTTAGATTGGCTGCCCAGGCGTTTCTCTAACACATATACAAACTCCATGATCCCGCAAGATTTCCAATTGATTTCACACCGCGAGTATCCATAAACAAAAGATCACGATATCAACTCAAATAAGAAGTACAATGTTGAAAGCTTGCCCCATGACGGCATGGTTGGGCTAATCTCCAACTTACAACTTGCAAGCATAACAACTCAACATAAGAGACCACAATGTCAAATTTTTAAGAATGAGAAAAAGTAAAGTGTGCCATCCGGTTCGTGAGAGCTTTACTGACCAATTTTCGCATAACACTGGTAAGAGTTTAATTTGAAGAGTAGATAAAAGCAAGTCAAATGTACTTTGGAATAGAAAATTACTAATAGGTATGTATGGTGGACACAATGGCAAACTTGGTTTTTAGGAGTTGGATGCACGAGTAGAGCTCATACTCAGTACAAGGCGAGGGCTAGCAAAAGACTGGGAGCGACCAACTAAGAGAGCAATAATGGCCATAATCATGCAAAGCGAGAAAGCGACATTAAAAGAAGCATAAGATGGCATCAAAAGTCAAAAACTAGATGATCATAGAGGCTATTGGCGACTTTGTAAGAGTCTAACATGTGTGAGCATGCGCCAAGTCAACCCAAATAAAGCATCAAGGAGAAAACCAAAATAATGCTTCCAAACGATAAAAACAATGCATGATTTTTTTTCAAAGGCTCATTAAGCAATCTCAGTTATTTGAGACAAGTCATGCTACAGCAAAACCACTGAGCATACTATCAAAAATACATCAAACACGACATGCAAAAGTGTGACGCCCCAAAATCGGCATCTTGCGAATTATAGCATTCACGCCACAATTCGCACGATGTCGCTTTGGAAACGCACCACCAAGCAAAACATGCATGTCTCAACATACACATTAGGCGAGTGGAATCAAGGTAGTAACGTTACACAAGTTCACGATGGAACCCACAAAAGAATATCAACCACAAAGACTCCACGAGTCAAGATCCAAATACATACAAAGATCCAAATCATACATAAAGCAAATTAGTATCCGAGTACGGACAAGAATACAAATGGGCCTAAGAGGCCTGAAGATAACGATGGCGTCCATAACCCTGCCCAAGCCAAGCCGGAAGGGTAACCTTGCTAACGTCGTCGCTTCCATGTACCTGTCTTCAAACCTGCTCCGGCGAGAAATCCGAGACGAGCAGCAATAAGTACGAAGTACTTAGCAAGACTTCAAGACGTATAAAGCGTAGTCAACAAGTGGCCTTTGTACGTGAGGTACGCAGACAACTCGAGAGACTCAAAAGGACGTCAGCTATATGGTGGGGTTAAGCGGCAGCGAGCAAGCACTAAGAACCTATAGAGACACTCTACAACTTCCGTCTAATCAGAATAAGATAAGAGAGCGAATAAAGTAAAGAACTAGAATACTACAACAAACATAACCCAGCCGATGAATCACCTCATCGCACCATACGAAGAAGCAACAACAAAGGCACTCACACGGTTGACAATTTTATAACAATTTATTATTGTAGTAGGACTATTTACTATACCATCTTCTATTATCAATTAAGTGCAAGTTGTTCTATGATCGAGTAGAACGGCTCCAAGTCGTCCATAACCGCGGACACGGCTTTTCGAAAAGATTTACCCTGCAGGGGTGCACCAATGTACCCATACATGCTCGATCAATCCAACCTAGACAAGGGATGGATATCACGACGAGACCGTTGCTAATTCTACAAGAGAGTTTAGGGGGGCCACCCTACTAAGCTACCCGTAACGAAGTCGGCCGAGCTCCGAAGACGGACTCAGAAGTTTGCGAGAACGGAGAAGTCTGGCAGAGAGCCCATCCGAGAGGTCCGCCAGCTTCACAGAAAAACGTACCGCGAGCAAATAAACCTGCCAACCATCCGAGGCGACACAACCACACCCTGTCGAGGGGGGCTTAGAGACTCCGCCACCATGAAAGGTGACTCCACCCAAATCCAAATCCAAATGAAAAATACGGTGTTGTGGCCCCCGGTAAACTAACTCGAGAAAAAGTAGTAAGTCAAGGGAGATTCCATGGCATCTCCACGAGTGGTTAGTGCGCTCAGCTTAGAACAGTTCATGCGAACTCGGGGTCCTAGGGGACACAAGTGAGCCGTCAGAAAACATGCAAAATGACTCACCGATGCCTCTGCTTAATCAAGTGTAGTTGTAACATAAATAAATCATGTTTATCTCCAGCATCTTATAACCAACTAATCTCCAATTCATATCCATCTCATATATCAAGTAGAGCATGTGAAAAACTTCCCAACAACCCGATAAGATAAAACAACTTGAAACAACCTAAGCATGCCTACGACTCGCAAGGCCAACTCAAACAACAAGCAAAAGGTAATAGGCGGGAGGTGGCGAGTATATAGTTTTGCTTTGGGGAAACAGGTGGATAGGAGACATGACTCGAACAAAGCATCGAAACACAAGGCTAGCATAAAGCAGAAAGAATAACAACAAATAGGTAATAAGTGCCCCTATAGGTAGGTAAGAGGCGGGAAAGCTTGCCTGGCAAGATTGTCGAGGAACACCCAAGAACTTGTCGTTGCTCACAACACCACGAAGCGTCCTATCCGGTAAGAAGCAAATCACTACAACAAACAATGGATGCAACACTTACTACTACGGAGAAAGAATTGGCATGATCATGTGAAGGTATGCATGGCATGGCAATTATGATGCAATGCAACTTATCAAATTTAAGCGGAATCGGAATCCCGACACACACATATATGATCAAGTTGTTTTACTACACGACAATTTAAATGTTGATTAGCATGGCAAAGACAAGACAAGTGTGAGCTACACAAAATTAAATGAAGTGGGAAAATCATTATAAACATTTCCCATATACTTCATATGTTACTTATTAGGTATAATGCAAACTACTAAGTCACGACATGATGCAAGATGCAAACAGGCATAGGAATGTCGTATTCAGATTCTTCATATTTTTCTGATAAATTTTCATATAAAATACTTTTTATTTCGAGTTACGGTTTAAAAGATATTAATTTTGCAAGATTGCACACTTGCAACAATTTTCAGAAAAAACAGAGAATAGGCCGAGACTGTTCTCACCGAAGAGAACCAGCCCGGGTCCCTGACTGGCGGGGCCGGGGCACGCTGACTGGGCGCTGACGAAGTAGGGATGGCGAGGTGGCACCGGTGACTGGGAAGCATAGCTGCTGGATGCTGACCGGTGGGACCTTCCTGTCAGCGGAAAAAGGAATAAAAATGGTTGATGTTGTGCCTCATATGTGATACGAACTAGGGATCTCCGGTTCAGATACAAGAGAACAGACCAGCTAGGCTATGTTGCAGATCTTGAACTGAAGGATGAGCACGCCTTTTTGTTATGGACAGCACGGGATGTGTAGATGCTCATCGTGGAATCGTGGATGCAAAGCTCGGGGACGTGCGGCATGGCGACCCGTGACGGACAAACACGAGGACGACGGAAACTGAAGCAACCCGGAAGCTGGCACCTTTGATGGTGATGCAGACTTGCAGCAGCGTTCCCGCAGACGTACGCGGACGGAGACGAGGAAGCACTGCTGATTGACGAAGACGCGCATGGCTGAAGGGTCTGCGTTGCTGCATATGATGATGAACTTGAGGCGGGGACGCACCGGAGGTTGAGCTGCAGGGCGGTCGGAGCTGAGCATGACGGAGAAGAGAAGGAGCCGAGGCAGCCGACGTCGTTGGTGTCCGGTCGGCGGTGACGTGCTTGAACGGAAGCCAGAGCGGGAACACGCAGAGCATGGCCGAGGACACCGTTGAGGCAGAGAAAACAGCGGCCAGAGGCGCACGTGCTGGCGACGGCGACTTGACGAGGTCGCGAGATGGAGCTGCTGCTGGCGTCCAGAACGTGCAGAAGGCGCGCGAGCTTGGCGACGGAGACGCGCGGTCGCGGAGGTTGACGACGAGGTCTCGACCGGCGGCGGGGTCGACGTAGAGCCGGGCGACGGCGCTGCTGGAGAGGCGCAGAACTTGAGCAGCGTCCGAAAAGCTGCAGCTTGGATGGTCGAGGACGGTGGGCGTTGGGTCCAGGGGCGAGAGTGCAGGAGATGAGATCGAGAGCGAGCGACGAGATAGAGCGGGAGAGGTCCGAGAGGAGATGAAGAACGGCGGCGGCAGGAGGGAGTAGGTAAGCTAGGGTTGCAGGCTAGGACACCGGTGGCTTTTAAGGGAGTTAGGAGACGCCCACGGCCGTCCCATCGCTCAGGTTGTCGATGTGGCATGCCTAGATGCACTGCCGTACCGGTTGAGGAAAAAGACCAAAACAGGAGGGCTTCGGTGGGCTTCCTTCGGTGTAGAGAAGGCAACGAGTTGGATAGAAGGTGGGCTGGAAAAGGCAACACACCAGATTGAGAGGAGCTGACTCTTTTCGATTTTTCTCTAGATATTTGAAAAAGAACTTGCAGGAAGGACTAAAAGAAGATAGATGGATAGAGAAGGTTTTGGGAAGTTTTGTAAACAGATTTCAAAACAGTTTTCAAATATTGTTTTTATATCAAAACAATTTTCAAAGTTTGCAAACATTATGGTTGTAGTTTTTAATTCGAATAAGAAAAAGGAGGGGAGGATTTATTATAAAACCATACAAGCAAGAAGAGAAAATAATTTGCACCAAATAATTTTAGATTTAACAAAAACATGCAAGGTTATAAATGCATGAAGATGCATGACGTCAAGATGACACGAAAAATAAAAAGAACAAACAAATCTAATAAAGGGGATTTTTCTGGGCCGTTACAAAAAGCCTAAGCCGCAGTCTACACAAGCTCCTTCTTGTACCACTTTTTTGCATAAAGCTTTTTCTCTTTTCCAACACCATTCAAACTTTTTATAAACACCTCTTTTGATGAAAACCAATAAAGATCAGAGGCAAAAATACACCTTGATAAAAATATATAACAAGATCTGAATGCAAATCAAGGCGAAAATTGAAAACTAAACGCAGTTCTAGAAAAAGAAGAACACTCGATCAAATTATAAGAATGAAAAACGGAGTGTTCTTGGCAAATGAAAAGCAACTTCTCCAAAAGAAATTTGTTGGGGTCCAACCATTTATTGCAGCAAACAAAACAAAACTAAACTGAAAACTAAAAACAACTGACGCTCCAAGAAAAACGCATAATGCATGAAGCAATAAAAATATAGTGTCTTGAAAGGTGACCTGATTTTTGCCGATGAAGAAGGGGTGCCTCGGGGGCATCCCCAAGCTTTGACGCTTGTACTTCTTGGATATTTCTTGGGGTGATGCATGGGCATCCCCAAGATTGAGCTTTTGTTCATTCTTCAACTCATCTCATCACTCTCCAATCCCTACACTTGAAAACTTCCTTCATACAAAACTAAACACAAATCTATTAGCAATATTAGTGTAAGCATAACATTGAATCAACCTCTTTTTGCTTCAGGTTTCAACCTAAAACCACCACATATTAAGCATATACTACTGTAACAACTTCCCCAAAAGTTCCGTGATCAAAATAACTCAAAAAGAAAGCGATAAAGCGGCAAACACAAATATTGGCAGAAATCTATCAAAACAGAATAGCTGACAAAGGTCTAATTTTTGAGGGGTTTTCTATTGCTCAAATCAAAAAGTGTTCAACTAATAAAAGTTTGGATATAACCTGGGGCATATGCACAAGAAATCGCAGGTCCAAAAGATATACAGAGAATTTTCATGAATTTTTACGGTGCAGCACCGAAAACTGTTTCAGGACAGCAACATCCCCAAATCTTACCTCGCTCAAATTAGAGGCTTCTCTTGGCACAACAACAAAATAAAAAGGATAAGGAGAGGTCATTACAGTAGTAATAACTTCCAAGACTCAAATAAAAGAAAAATAACTAAATGTAAAAACATTGGGTTATCTCCCAAGAGTGCTTTTCTTTAACGCCTTTGAGCTAGACGCAGAAAATTGCGAATCAAGTAATATCAAGTGATGAAGTATGAAGATCAATTGTTTCCTCGAGATCACCACTTACCACACTAGGCACCTTAGAGGTCCCCGAAGATGATTCAACCTGCAAGTCACTCTTAGTCGAACTAAAAGTCTTACTAATCTTAAAAACATGCTGCGGTTTAGGCACAGACATCTTGGGAACATACATAAATTTTTGCTCTTTTCCACCAAAAGCTTTCTCTTTCCTAAACTTAAGAGAAGAGAAAATTGAACTTAAAGTTTCCATGGATTCCTCTAGTTTCCCAATCCTAAGGTTTTGACTATCAAGAGTAGTGCTAGCTTCTAAAACAGTGATTCTCTTACCGATATTTTTTATCGCTTCATTAACTCGGCTAGCATTATCAAGGATATTTGGCAAACCTTTTTCTAAAGAGCTAAGCTTTTCTAAAACTTCCTCCAAAGTGACCTCAATTTTAACAACATGAATAGGTGGTACTCCCACTAAACTTTCAATTAAAGTGCATGCTTCAAGAGTGGGAGTCCCCAGAAAATTACCTCATGCAAGAGTATCAAGAACGTACCTATACCAACTAGTTATACCAACATAAAAGTTTCTAAGGAGGATCATGGTACAATGCTTCTTTGTACACCTATGATGAGAATTGCTAATACGGTACCAAGCATCTTTCAAGCTCTCCCCCCCTTGTTGCTTAAAAGTACGAACTTCAACTTCAGGATTACTCATTCTAACGAGGCTAAAAGCAAACAAGTAAAACAACTACAAAGGATTCTATTTTTTTTGAGTTTTTGGTAAAACGATGCAAGTAAAAAATAAAGTAAAGCAAAACAATAAACAAAGTAAAGGATGTGCATGCGAAAACTCCCCTCGCAGAAGTCTTCTTCTTCCTCCCCGGCAACGGCGCCAGAAAATATGCTTGATGCCGAGTAAATGACCGGCCCGTTGGGAACCCCAAGAGGAAGGTGTGATGAATATAGCAGCAAGATTTTCCCTCAGTAAGAAACCAAGGTTTGTCGATCAGGAGAGGAAAGATCCAAACGACTGAAGGTGATGCCCACTAGCATGCGACAGCTCCAGACAATTTATAGGGCGCCTCGTCCAAGCTTTGCTTTGCGAGCGGCAACGTGGAACCTGCACACAACACAACCAAATACTTTGTTCCCAACTTACGATGAGGTTGTCAATCTCACCGGTTTGCTTGAAACAAAGGGTATGAGCGTATCGAGTGGAAAGTGATAATAGTATGCGAGTAAAGTAAACAGTGCGAGTAAAGTAAACAAGTGATAGCAATATAAAGGAAATAGGACCGGGGTCCACAGTTCACTAGCGGTGTCTCTCCATAAGATAAAATAATACATGCTGGGTAAACAAATTACAGTTGGGCAATTGATAGAATAAAGACAACGTGCATATGATGAGAGGATCACTATGAGATTTACTCTGGGCATTACAACAAGATACATAGACCGCCATCCAACTGGATCTATGACTAATAATCCACTTGTGGCAAATCAATCCGAGAACTCCACAAGTATTAAGTTGCGAACAACAGATAATTGCATTAAGCAAAGTGTGTAATGTAAACAAAGCATATGCCCTCGAGCATATGAATGTTGTTTTCCCCCTAGTAGCAATAGCACATCTACAACCTTATAGGTTTCTGTCACTCCCCCAGATTAAATAGAGGCATGAATCCACTATCGAGCATAAATACCCCCTCTTGGAGTCACTAGCAACTACTTGGCCAAGATAGCTACTAACAACGAAGAGCATGCAAGATCATAAACAACATAGAGATAACATAAGATAAATTTCAGTACATCAACTCAAGCATAACACCAATATTCATCGGATCCCAACAAACCAAACATGTAGAATTACATAACGGTGATCTCAATCATGTAGGGCAGCTCATGAGATCTAAACATGAAGCACATGGTGGAGAAGACAACCATCTAGCTACTGCTATGGACCCATAGTCCAAGGTAGACTACACACTCATCGCGCCGGAGGCAAGCATGGCGATGAAGAAGACCTCTGGTGGTGATTCCCCTCTCCGGCAGGGTGCCGGGAAGAGCTTCTGGACCCTCCCGATCTTTGGGTCGGCGGCGGCGGCGGATCGCGATGTGTTCTGGAAAACTGATCGGGTCTTTAGGTTTTTCCTGTCAGGGGGTCTTTATAGGCGAAGGGGCATCGTCAGGTGTGGACCGAGGCGGTCTCACATATAGGAGGCGTGGCCAGGGCCTGGGCCGGGCCGCCCTGGTGTGTGGCCCCCTCGTGGTCCACTCTGTCTCCTGTTCGGTTCTCTGGAAGCTTCGATGAAATTCTGGGCGACTGGCTTTGGTTTCGTCCAATTTCGAGAATATTTCCTGTGTAACTTTTCTGAAACACAAAAATAGCAGAAAACAGGGAACTGGCACTATAGCGACTCGTTAGTAGGTTAGTTCCGGAAAATGCATAAAAGTGCCACGAAGTATAACGAAACACTAAGCAAATGGTGTAAAAACAAGCATGGAGCATCAAAAATTATGGATACGTTGGAGACGTATCAATTACTAAAGTGATAGTGGAGTACTCAGAAAGTATGCTATAGTTCTATTGTCTCAAGATTGGGATTTACTTCTCCAATAATGGAGACATATTCCCTGGGCCCGCTCAGTGTTGTGTTGTTCGTCATTGTCTGGCAGGACACGTGACTAAGTTGTTGGTCACAAGAACATAGAAAACATAGATAGAGTAAAGAGAGCACACCAGAAAACGAGATACAACATAATTGTTTCATCTCGGGTGGTGCAAAGTATCACTAAGTAAACCGAAACCCTAACGAACATTGTAACGGTTCACACGATAAAGATCTTCATATTATATGTAGGGATCATTGCAGCGATTAAAGAGCATGCATATGATCATTGCCATGGAAATGTGTCTGGTGCATGTCTACATATATCCGAACCCATTGAGTCACACACTTAAGAGTTTTGCGTCTATTGAATGAGTTCGGTATTTTGATTGAAGTGAGAGGGAGACTCCAAAAGTGGTTCTAGGAAGCCTAGGAATGTTTCCAATATATCACAGATGGTTCCATAAGGGTCTGAAACCCTACCAGTGATATAATGGAAGTGTCGGAACGGAGAAAAGTCAAACCGATGTATTTATGGAAAGTCCGGAATGCACTAGAGAGGTATAAAAGCCTGGGGGTGGAGCCATGGGACATAGTGGGACGCATGGGCCCCACCCCAGTCGGCGCACCGTGGGAGGACTGTGGAATGTCTTCCCCCTAGGTCGGTTTGGGGAAGCGGAATCCACCTTAGACTAAGCTTCCCTCCTTAAGTCGGTTTGGGGGGACGAGTTCGGGTTGAACTCGTGTTCTCCCCTAGTCGGTTTGGGCAAGGGGAAAGGAGGGGCCGGCCGGCCTGGCCACCTATAAAGAGGGGGCGGGGTGCAAAGTGCACTCCAAGCTCCTGAGCACCCCGCGCTACGAAACCCTAGTCTGACACCGCTGACCACCTCCATACGGCCACCGCCCTAGCCACCATCGGCCATTTCCGTCACCGCTACTCCGTTGTTGTCGACTCTTCTCTCTCGCATGGAGTGCTGCCCGTCTTCTACCCCGATTCCATCAGTGACGCGGAAGCGCTGCCGGATCTTCACCGACATATTCGGCATAGTCCGTGTGCTTGATCACACTTTCGACGCAGTGACGCCAAGCTTGTACGTGTGGATACCATCAGAGGTGTTGCATGTGCGACACTAGATCGTGGGAACTAAAGGAGAATAATACATCTTCTCGCGACTAACCAAGGTTAGTTGTAGTAATCGACTCGTGACTACATCAACCTCATCATCGAAAAACTCTTCCGCTAGTTCGATCAATGAGGTATGCAATCTGTTACCTCCCATTTGCAAGCTTGATCTTGGTTTAAGCGCTAGAAAAAGTTTTGTTTTGGGTAGAACGATCCCCAACAATTCTATGGGCCCACTCAGTGTTGTGATGTTTGTCATTGTCTGGCTGAACATGTCGTGGGAATTTAGAGACATTAGCCATGGGGTGGCTTATCGGAGGGGCTCGACGTTGGTGGCGATGGGCCCGGCTCGGGATTGTGCCAACAGAGACACCACGGTTTACCCAGGTTCAGGGCCCTCCCGGTTGGAGGTAAACCCCTACTTCCTGCCTGCTTCGTATTGATCGAGTAGTAGTGATTACAGTGCTCCTCGAGCTGTTCGGCTAGAGGAGGAAGAAGAAGATCCGATCTCCCCTACGCTAAGGGTCCAGGCCCCCTTATATAGACGGGGGCCTGGTTACAGGTTTAGGTGACGATTCGGCCGGCTGCCGGCTCCTCGGCGGCGGTGTCCTTGGCGTGATCCTCTGACCTTGCTCTGGCGAAGACACTTTATAAAGTGTCTTTTCCCTAGACCGGCATCTGGAGGGCATATCCCCTCTCCTTTGCCTCGGATCCCGTCGTGGGGAAGGGTCTTCGATCTCTCATTGGTTGGACGTGGTCGTGGCGCTCGTCACTCCTGTCCTGCGCCCCTGCCGATCTTGTCGGGGCCGCTCCGCTTTTGGCCAGACTACCGTTGAGTGGCCTTGTCTTCATCGCCCGGCTCCAGCCCTCCTCGGTGGAGTCGCCAACCGGCTGCTGACGCAGCCGGCCCTTCGGACGGAGCCGGTCTTCTCGTGCTGAAGCCGTGGGGACTCCTAGGACGCCAGCCGGCATGTTGCCCGGCCCGTGGTGCGCCCCCTAAGTCATCCCCACGACACTAGCCCCCGAAACTGGCGAAGTCTCATGGGCTAGCATGGGGCTTCGGCGGGTTCTTCTTTTCGCCGAAGTCTTGCTCGTCCTCGTCGAAGTCCCAGGATTTCTGGTCCGGCTTGGTCGCCCTAGTTGCCGAGGCTGGGCCTCGCGGAGTTCCTCCAGCCGTCTCGGGACGAACCGGCTTCGGTGATGGCCCGGCTGGCAGCCGCGAGCCGGTGAGCCGCGAGCCGGCGTGCCGCCTCCTAGGAACTTGCGCCGCTTCGAAACTCGTTCCCACGCAGCGGCCGGCGCAGCGCGCCAGTGTCCCGTCTAGTCGTTTTGACCCTCTGGCCGCCATGATGATTTCAGCGGACGTCACATAACGGGGCGGGGCAGGCGTCAGCGTCGCGTCCCATCGAAATGCCGCGCGCGCGATTAAATCGCATTAAACCGGCTCGGCTTTTCGTGCCCCGCCAGCCCTTAAATCCTGGAGCTCTCGAGGGTTTTCTTCACTCCCGAGCGTCTCCACTTCTTCTCCCCCAACAAACCGTCGCCTCCGCTTCTCCGGCTGCGACCTTGATGTCGTCACTCGGGACGACCGGCGGGGCCGGGGCCGGAGCCGGCGAGGGACCGGGTGAGCACGAGCGCGGTCGTCCACTTGGAGGCCCGGCGGCGACGCCGCCGTTGCCTCGAAAGCGCGGTCGCCCGCAGGGCAGCCGGAACAAGAAGACCCTGGCCACGCTCGCGGCAGCAGCTGGCACCGCGGCCGCCACCCGGCCTCTCGGGATCGGCTGCCCCTCCAACATTGCCGCGGCCCCTGGCGGGATCGTGGCTACGGCCGCCGGCGGCGCTGTGCTTCCCGCGGCCGCGACCTCTGTCGCCGGCCTCACCGGGACGCCCCTGCAGGCGGCAGCGGCCCTCGTCGGCGCCGCGATGGCGTTCGGGGCTGCTCCTCCGGGCCTCGCCGGCCTGGACGTCGGCGGCTCCTCCAGCGCGGCCGCCGGGAAAGTGCGGAAGGCGCCGCCGCGGCCGCCCACCAGGCAGCGGCTTTCCTATGTTCCGGTGCATGGGTTTGCCACTGCCTTGGCGCCCCTGCTGGCTGGGAGCAATGAGCATCTACCGCTCCCTGCCAGCTTCGTCGGCACCATGGGGAAGAATCCCCCGACGAGCTTCATGATCGAGGACGGCAGCGGCGGGCAGCCGCTGTACGACGTCGAGGTCCTCCATGACGGGGAGGGGAAGAGCTACCTCACCGGGGGGTGGGGGCGGTTCTTCCACGACTATGGCCTGGAGCGGGGGTGGTCTCTCATCCTGACCCACCGCGCCGGGTCGCACATCCTCTGCGTCCGCGTCATCGACGGCTCCGGCTGCGCCCGCGCCTACTCCCCCTGGCCATGATCGGCGAGCTGCCCCGATGCTTCCCTCTCGGCGACGCCGTCGTCAACAGGAGTCTAGGGGTTAGGCGGGGGAGCCCTTTTGCTACTCCGGCCCTTAGCGTGGCCCTTATTATGTAACCACCAGCCATATGGCTAAGAACCTCTTTAATTTCGTGCAAATCTTTACTTGCTTTTCATCGCTTGCTGTGTGAATGTCTTTTCTTCACTGTGTGCCTTTGCCATCGAGCAAGCGTCTCCCGCTCGACACCATTGTGATGCAATGGTTCTTCTCTTAGCGAAACTGTAGATAGGGACCGCGATGGTCACTGGCCCGCGCAGACGCTCCGGGCGGGCTCTTCCGGCTTCAACGCGGAGGGAACGGTGCTTCCGCTTGCCGGCTCCGGGGGGAACGGACCTGCCCCGGCTCGGCGGGGTTGAGGCGGAGACTGAGTCTAGTACCGGCTCGGGCGAGGTCGAAGCCGGCGCGTTTCTTTTCCCGAGCCTTCGCGCGTCCCAAGCCACGATTGGAGTAGATCTCCCAGTTTCCGGCTCTAGCCGTTGCTTTGCGAGTGCTAAGTTTCGATTTTGTTGCTCGCTTGCTGATCGTGTCGCAGCGCCAGCTGAACGGACAGCCGGCGAGGTACTGGAGCCGGCCTGCTTCTGAGAGCCAATTCCCTTTCCCCCTAGCCCCCGAGTTTTGGGGTAGCTGGACTAACAGCTAGATCGAAACTGAACTTTCGCGAATGATGCCAACGCCAAGTGAGGTAGGCCTAGCTTCGAACCTCTTGGGCGTGGCTTCTCAGCCCAAACGTCTAGAGCCTGTGTCTATCAACTATTCGCTGGTTTTGCCTTTGCCTGGTTCCCTCAACCTTTTCCTCAAGTGCAGCATCGAGGGTGTACTTGCCCTCTTTGCGCTTATGACCGCTGCCTGCAGCCCCCGGGCCTCCTTGGTCTGAAGCCGCTTGCTTTGAGCTAGCAGGTCCCCTAGAGGACGTCTTGACGTGGTCGAGCCACAGGTGGATGTGCAGCGCTGGTGGGCGAGCCTGGGACTCCGACCCTAGCGCTGACTCCGCGATCAAGCGCGGTGTGCTTGCTCTGCCGCCCTGCTGGGGGCGGCGGCCTTGGGCGTTGCCACTTGGAGCACGGCCGCCCTGTCCACGCCCTCCGCGGCCCCGGCTTGCCGACGGCGACCGCTGGATCTGGCCGGGGACGACGGTGGCGAAGCTGAGGTGCGAGTTACAAACGGGCTCGGTCGGCGCGTTTCCATGCGCGTCGTAGAACTCGCTGAGCGTGGTGCTCGCGCGGCGCCGGTTGGCCTCGTCCTCAGCCACCTTGCCAAGGAGAACGAGGCGTGTCCGCTCCAGGGCCTCGGCGACCCGGGCAGGATCGATGACGCGGTCGAGGGGAGCGTGCAGGTCCACCACGGAGACTTCCAGGGCGTCCCGCTCTGGGAGTGGAGCGTCTTGCTCCCGAGGAGGTGGGCGCTCGAGCGACGGGCGCTCGGGGCGCGGTAGGTCGCCGCCCTCATCCTCTCCCAGGGTCATCACCTCGACCACGGCGCCAAGGTTGCTGCTTTCGCCGCAGCTCGAGCCTCCGTCGCAGAGGGAGTCGAAGACGTCGGTGATCTCCTCCGGGAAGGGCTTGGCGACGTAGAAGCGGTGGCTGCCGACGTCGAGGAAGGAGCCGCTGTTGCCGAAGCCGTTCTTGAAGTGGGCCAAGTTGTCGTCGACGCAGTCGAAGGTGCCGAACCTCCAGACGAGGCCGGAGGCGACCTTCTCGCCGGAGGGTCCCGGCCGGAACTTGACTCCGCTCGCCACCGCGCTTTGCCCCACGGTGGGCGCCAACTATCGTGGGAATTTAGAGACAGTAGCCATGGGGTGGCTTATCGGAGGTTCTCGACGTTGGTGGCGATGGGCCCGGCTCGGGATTGTGCCAACAGAGACACCACGGTTTACCCAGGTTCAGGGCCCTCCCGGTTGGAGGTAAACCCCTACTTCCTGCCTGCTTCGTATTGATCGAGTAGTAGTGATTACAGTGCTCCTCGAGCTGTTCGGCTAGAGGAGGAAGAAGAAGATCCGATCTCCCCTACGCTAAGGGTCCAGGCCCCCTTATATAGACGGGGGCCTGGTTACAGGTTTAGGTGACGATTCGGCCGGCTGCCGGCTCCTCGGCGGCGGTGTCCTTGGCGTGATCCTCTGACCTTGCTCTGGCAAAGACACTTTATAAAGTGTCTTTTCCCTGGACCGGCATCTGGAGGGCATATCCCCTCTCCTTTGCCTCGGATCCCGTCGTGGGGAAGGGTCTTCGATCTCTCATTGGTTGGACGTGGTCGTGGCGCTCGTCACTCCTGTCCTGCGCCCCTGCCGATCTTGTCGGGGCCGCTCCGCTTTTGGCCAGACTACCGTTGAGTGGCCTTGTCTTCATCACCCGGCTCCAGCCCTCCTCGGTTGAGTCGCCAACTGGCTGCTGACGCAGCCGGCCCTTCGGACGGAGCCGGTCTTCTCGTGCTGAAGCCGTGGGGACTCCTGGGACGCCAGCCGGCATGTTGCCCGGCCCGTGGTGCGCCCCCTAAGTCATCCCCACGACAGAACACGTGACTAAGTCTTTAGTCACAAGGACATCAACGACATGGATAGAGTAAAGAGAGCACACCAGGTAATGAGATACAACATAACAGTTTCATCTAGGGTGTTGCAAAGTATCGCTAAGTAATCAGAAACCCTAACGGACATTGTAAAGGTTCACACAATATAGATCTTCGTGTTATATGTAGGGACAAATGAAGCGATTCAAGAGCATGCATATGATCATTACTGCGGAAATGTGTTCGGACATGTCTACATATATCTGAACCCATTGGGTCACACACTTAAGATTTTCACGTCTATTGAATATGAGTTCGGTATTAGATCGAAGAGATAGGGAGACTCCGAAATTTGTTTGGGGAAGTCTCAGAATAGTTCCACTATATCACGGATGGTTCTGGAAGGGTCCAAAACCCTAGCAATGATATAATCGAGGTGTCAGAATGGAAAAAAGGTCAAATCGATGTATTTATGGAAAGTCCGGAATACACCAGAGAGAAAAGAAACCCTGGAGGGCACTATGGGCCATAGTGGGCCACATGGGACCACCCTAGCCAGCCGTACCATGGGAGGGGACTTTTGGAAGGTCTTTCCTCCTAGGTCAGTTTGCGGGGGCAGAATCCACACCCCTTAAGTCGGTTTGGGGGGAAGAGTTCGCATAGAACTCGAATCCCTCCTAGTCGGTTTGGGCAAGGAGGCCGGCCGGCCTAGGGCCTAGCCGCCTATATTAAGGGGGCGGGGAGAGGCCAAGGGCACTCCAAGCCACGAGACACCCCGCACCCCAAAACCCTAGCTCTAGCCGATCTCCACCTCCAATCCGCTGTCACCGCCCACTGCCGCTGCCCACCGCCTAGCCGCCATCGGCCACCTCCATCGCTGCAGCTTCATCATCGTCGACTCTCCTTTCTCTCTCCCTTGGAGCGATGCTCGTATTCTACCCCGATTCCCTCGGTGATGCGGAAGCGCTGTCGGATCTTCACCAACATATTCCGCGTGGTCCATGTGCTTGATCACATGTTCGACGCAGCGACGCCAAACTCGTACATGTGGATACTATCGGAGGTGTTACATGTGTGACACTAGATTATGGGAGCCGAAGGAGGATAATACATCTCACGACTCACCGAGGTTAGTTGCGGGAATCGACTTGTGACTATATCAACCTCGTCATCGACAAACTCTTCCACTAGTTTGATTGACGAGGTATGTGATCCGTTACCTCCCCCTTGCAAGCTTGATCTTGGTTTAAGTGCTAGAAAATGTTTTGTTTTGCGTAGCTCGATCCCTAATAGTGGTATCAGAGTGTAGCTTGTGTAGGCTGCATGTACGGATAGAGGTTAAAGTGTAACCGGTATGGTGATCATGTTTGTTACCCTCTAATTGCTAATCTTGATCTTGGCGGTATTGTGAGTATAGCAGTCCAAACAGACCTTACGATCTTTGAATCGAGACTCATGTGATAATAGTGCTTTGAGTGCAGCTAAATCACCTTTGTAGGATGCGGTTTCACTCACTTTAGCTAAGGATCTAGATATATGTGATATGAGGGCTTGTGAACTAAGTTGAATTCACATGGGGGCCATGCGTATTGATGAAGCTTAGTGCATGCCCTAGATCTTCGGATCTTTGTTTGTCACACCTCGACAGTTAAATGACAAACTTGAAAATTGTGCTCAATGGTCTCATAGGTAGCAACGGTTAATATCGCGGAACCATAGAGCCACATAATCTAGCAACAACGGATAGAGGAGTCTAACTCATGTTTGTAGTAAATGATTTGGATAGGTCAATTTGCAATGCTATGTATGCAATGATACTTTATTGTAAATTTTTCGGCATGAGCGGCCGGAGCCGCGGTGATTGGCATCTTATTTGTTAGTTCACTAGATTGTAAATAGCAAGAAGCCTTGTTGTAATTTACTTTACTAGTAGTAGTACTTGCAAGAAGGCAATGACGATCAAGCAACGATGGACCTCGATGCTATGCCGGAGGCATGCAAGGAGGTTGGGGCGCCGGGAAGAAGTTCTCCTTCACAAAAGGCTATACCAAATCACTATAATTATGAATTTCTCGTGATGTTAATCCCTTTATGCACTTTGTTTGCTGCGTGGTAGTCATACTAAATAGGGTGATCCCTCATATTAAAATACTAAGAAGGTGCTCTTCCTAAGTGTGGCGCCGTCTAGCATGTTCCTAGGAGTGCATGTGTCACATCCCAAAATTTTGGAATGTGAAAAATAAATAAAATAGAAACCATGTATGTTTGAAATTTCACAAGGAATTAAAACTTTTTGAATTATTTAAAAACCTTATTAGAAAAACCATTTCAAAGATTACTATTTTTTTCTCTGAAGGGCTCATATGAAAAGAATAAGATTTCAAGATACTATTTTATATCCTATGCAAGTATATCTGCAAAGGAAATATGTACAAAATGTTTTACATTGAATAAAGTTTACATTTCCTAAAATGGGGATGAAAATATTTCCAAGAAGATATTATTAAGTTTTAAGTTTTTCCTTCAAACCCTAATCCCATTTTGCATTATGCAATAAAGCCCTTTAAGCAAAATTATAAAGTTTTTCTAAAAATCTTACTTGCTTTGAAAACTTGTTTTCTCACTGTTCTGGACTGTTACCTTGAATTTTAGGAATTTTTACAAATTGGTTTGAAGCAATTTGGACCAAATTTGAAAAATTATAAAGGAAATAGAAAACAGAAAAGGAAAAAGAGAAAAGAAGAAAAAAATAGAAAAGGGCCTCGGGGAACCCTTCCAGCCCACGGCCAGAACGAGCCCACGGCCTAGCATCGCCGTGCCCCCGAATCGGTATCCTCTCCCTCTCTTTTTCTCGCAGACAGCGGGCCCCACCCGTCAGCCCGGCCTTCTTCTGCTTCCTCCGACGGAAATCACGCCGGTGACGCGTCCGAAGACACCGCGATTAATCGGCTTTAAATTCGCCCTAACTCCTGCCCCATTTGACTCCCCTCTACAGCTATTTAAAACCCCTTCCCCTCCGCACCAAAACCCCTCTGTTAATTCCATCGAATTGCTACCAGGGCGTCGTCCCCGAGCTCCAGTAGATCTCGCCGGAGAAGAACGCTCGGGACTCCATCAATCCGAGCTCTGCCGTAAGCACCCGACCCTCTAACCTTTCTGTTCTCCTCATCTTGAACCGCCGCTCTCCCCTGACCATCTCCCCAACTGGCAGGAGCACCAGAGCTTCCAGGAAATGTCGCCGGAGCTTCACCGAGGCCGCACTGCTCCGGCCAGACGCAGAAGCCGATACAGGAAGGGAAGATCTGGGCCGACTCCACCCACAAGCTCGCCTCGACGCTCCGCATCTCATCGTGTGCTCCATCTCCGCCAAGAGCCCCTGCATCGCCACCGTCGATGGATCCCGAGCTGCCGAGCCTCGCCAGAGTTGACCACCCCGGTGAGCACCCCTCTTCTCTCCTCTGGACCCTTGGATCTAGATCTAATGGATTAGATTAGAACTTTTACTGAACGGGTACCGTTAGATCTGAGCCATCCAGGACACTTTAGATCGAATGCGCCAAATTGCAGATCCAGCCGAAACGGTATAGACCAATCAGAACAGGCCACGTGCCGAGCCCTAGTCAGACTAAATTCTATTTCGATTCAAATTGATTCTAAATTATCTGAAACTTGCAAAAATCATATCTTCTGTTCTATTAATCCAAAAATGCAAATAATATGTCTATGGATTCCTAAAATTGTGTAGAACACTATTCTGTAATAATATTTGACTTTTCAACTACTTCAAAACATTCAAATTTAAGTATGTGAGTTTGAGTGATTTTGATATAATTCAAATTCTATAGACCCTTTTTAATTGATTCTTTTTGCAGTAGGACCATATTGTTATCCTCTATCCAGTAGAACTACTGCACAAATCATTTGAACCAATTTTATCAAGTATTCAAATTCAAATGGAGATTTGAGTATTTTCCTCCTGGATTTAATTCTATAATTATTTTAGGCATAATTCCTTTTGCAAAATTGAATATCTTGATAATATAAAACCACCAGAACACTTCACACACATATCTTAGGTATTCAAAGTCAACACCTTTAGCACATCCTTTTTGCAGGTTATAGTTGTGTTTTTAAGCACCTTGCAAAATATCAAACTCCTAATTACTATCATGCACTTTGTGCTATTTGTTTTTGTTCCACTAAAACCAAAAAGTGTGAAATATCCTAAGTCCTAATGACCACATAAAAATCTACCATGACTTATTAAAAATCTACTCTCTACCTTTGCCCAAGTGCAAAACCATCAATCCCCTCACATCCAAATTCTTCTAAGTGTTTGACTACTCCATCCAACAATATGGCATAGAAATCCTTCCATACCAAGACCATGGAGAAGAAGTTGAAGAGAAGACAAGAGATGAAGGAAAACAAGAAGAACAAGATCAAGAGCCAAGTCAAGAAGATGGAAGTGGCAAACCTCATGACTTAGAAATTATCCATCCAACTTCTCAACCTAAGCCTAAGTTTTTCTCTTGAAACTATTGTACTAAGTGTTTGACACTTCTTAAACAAATTAGAAAACCCCCATCAATCTATAAGTCCTTAACTTAGTCATTCTCTCCATCCATATCAAGCCAACTCCATGACACAATATTCACTAAGACTAATCAAGACTAAGCTAAAACAAATAAACACTTTTGTTGTCTTGTTTGATTATGTTGCCTTGAATGGTGTGTTTATGTTGTGTTATTTTTTCTATCTTATAGTTGTACGGAGAGCCACGTGTGTTGATTAAGAGAAGTACAACCTTCAGAAAATTACTAAGGCAAGTGTCATCATCTTATTGTCCTACTACAGTTTTGTCACTTGTAGCTTTTCTTATAGAAGATGCATGAGTAAGTTGATTAAGAGTTTTTGTCTTAAGAGCCTTGCTAGGTTTTGCTTAAGTCACTTTGTTTAGCCTTTGCGTCTCCTTAGTAGATTTGCTGCTGCTATAGGTTACCTTGTGTTACCCTTATGTTTTTGGGAAGGGAACTTCACATGTTTTGGCTATGTGTTGAAAACCTTGTTTTGCAAAAACCAGGAAAAACAACTAAGTTAATGAAACAACTGGGTGGAAGTGGTAAGATGGATTTATGTTGAGTGGTTCCCTGGGGTCATGTCGTTGAACCTCTGAACCACCAGGTGTATCTCACTTGTGGACGACCAACCAGGAACAAAGAGATTGGAGACGTTCAAGTCATGAAGCTTCCAGTGCAGCCACGAGTCATATGGACTCTGTCTTGACTAACTAAGTTGTGAGAACTCAGCCAAACGGACAGAGGGTGGTAGATGATGATAGGATGGAATGCGTCCGGGTTGGTTTGAGGGATTGCTTCTGAAAGGTCTCGTCTTAGTCTTCACTTGGCCATTTGAGCAAAATGAGCATCATGGCAAAAGAGGTTGACTGAGTCTTGTGGGAAAAGTGCACCACCTCTGCAGAGGGTTAAAAACTAAGTACTTAGCCGTGTCCCCGGTTACGGACAATTTTGAGCGACATGATTTTGAAGCTGTTCAAGGATCTCCTCATGCCAACTTCTTAAAATTAAAACTTGTGAGTTGAACTGGGAATATGGCAATTGGTGCAAGTGTCTATTGGCTAGCAGTTCCTGTGCCATGTCTATGTTCCAGTGTCTGCAGGAATAGGTCACCCAAACCAAGTTGTCCATATGTAGTAATTGAGGTTTTTGACATTTGATGTAGGTATCTATCAACCAGTGTGTCACGTACGATAACTATGGCCTATGGCTATAGGGGTAGGTCACCCAAGTCAAGTTGTCCAGCAGAAGCTTTGCTTTAAGAAAATGATAGGATAAAAATTGCTTAGTGCAAATAAGCCTGAAGCTCCACCTGGCCAAATATTCATTTAAGTGTTAGCCTCCAATTGTGTCCACCAAACAATGACATCTTGCCAATACAATTCAAGTGTATTGACTCTTTGTGGCTGCAATGTTTCATGTTGCAGGTTTTGACGATAAGAAAGGTACGACAGGGTTACGAGTCTATCCGCAGCATGTTCACCTATGGCACATGAAGAAGAAGGACTCCATGCTATTTTTGATTTCGTTGTAAACTCTGAAAGCTCTATACTATGAGCATTGTAAAATTCTTTATGTAATTGCTGGATCATGCGATGTAATAAAATGACCCTTGTTTCTTGATATTACATCCTAAACTGTGTGTGCTAGCGTTGATCCAGAGACTAGCACTGAAAAGCACAGGGATCGTCATCTTTAAAAGGTGAGGTCACTACAGCATGGGTCATGTCACATCAGTTCACACACCGATGTTCATAAGATGGGTGAGAACCGTTTGAGCAGTCGGAACACTTGGGTTGTCTTGACATACTATTATGATCGTCTTAAGTATGGGACACAAGAATCAAAAGATAAATGGGAATCACAAAGTGTTGCGATTGGCATGATGGCCTACCGTGTATACTCCACATCAATGTTAGTGAAGTATACGTGGATATCGAATCACTAATATCAAGTATGAGGGATACTGATTTTAGTTGGAGCGTTGCTCTAAATATTAAAATTGTTAAAATTTAAGTAGCAACAATTATGAACAAGTAATTAATTAATTTTGCATATGTTTGTAGATCAATGGATCGCATTCAAAACTTCCCCATAGCCACGATACTAGAGAAGGAGAAACTGTATGAGTATGGAACCAACTTTGTGGACTAGTTTCGCAACGTAAGAAATGCTCTAAAAGGTGCTAAGAAGGACTATGTCTAAATGCAACTCTAGGTGACCCACCGGTAGAAGATGCAACTGCTGCAGTTAAAGAACTTTATCACCAACAACTAGATGATTATATTACAGTTCAATGTGCTTTGCTAGCTTCAATAGAACTGGGGCTTCAAAAGTGCTTTGAGGACTAGGGACCGTTTGAAACTATCAATGAAATTAAGTGCCTGTTTCAACAAAAAGCTAGAGCCGAGAGATATGAGATCTCACAAGCTTGATTGATTGCAAGATGGCCGAAGGATCTTCAGTTAGTGCTCATGTAATCAAGTTGCAAGGGTATATCCAATGGTTAGAGGCGCTAGGCGTTCCCTTCCCTGCGGACTTTGGAACTGATATGATCCTCAAGTCGCTACCACTAAGCTTTGCTAGATTTTTTATGAACTATAATATGCATGGCATGAACAAAATGCTCACCGAGCACTAACAATGTTTTGTTGGTGAGGCATGATACTCAGTTTAAGAAGAAGTCTCGGTCCAAGAAGAAGGGTAACTCCAAGTGTACGAGACTGTCTTGCACGCCTAAGAAGGAGAGGCCCGGACCTAAGGCCGATGCTGAGTGCTTCTTCTATAAGGAGAAGGGTCACTAGAAGAGGAATTTCCCCAAGTACCTGGTAGAAAAGAAGAAGACTAGAGCCTCAAGCTCAGGTATATCCAATATAAATATTATTGATGTTTACTTAACAGGTCCTAAAAGTAATTCTTGGGTATTTGATGCCGGATCGCTTGCTAATATTTGCATTCGATGCAGGCTCTATGGGTAACTAGGATGCTTGCTAAGGACGAGGTGACAATGCGCATGGGAAATGGAGCAAAAGTTGCAGTGATCTCAGTCAGCACGCTACCTCTACATCTACCTTCGGGATTTATATTAGAGATTAGTAATTGTTACTTTGTACCGACCTTATGTAAGAATATTATATCAGGATATCATATCTTACAGGATGGTTATTTGTTTAAGTCTCAAAAAAATGGTTGCTCAATTTATATGAATAATATCTTTTATGGCCACGCGCCTATTGTTGATGGCTTGTTTGTTATGAATTTTGAGAGTGATAAAAATGTCTATAATATTAATGACAAACGTTGAAAGACCAATGATATGAATTCCACATATTTGTGGGACTGTCGGTTAGGTCATATTAGACACAAATGCATGAAGAAACTCCATCAAGATGGACTTTTGCAGTCACTTGACTTTGAGTCATTTGACACTTGTGAGGCGTGTCTGGTAGGAAAGATTGGCAAAACTCCATTCAATGGTTATGTTGAACAAGCAAGTGACTTATTGGAAATAATACATACCGATGTATGCGGGCCAATGAGTGTACCTACGCGCGATGGATTTCACTACTTTATAACCTTCACCGATGATCTCAGTCGTTATGGTTATATCTATCTTATGAGAAAGAAATCTGAAACATTTGAAAAGTTCAAGGAATTTCAGAATGAAGTAGAAAATCATTATAACAAGACTTGAAGACGGCGAATATGCGTGGTGCTATTGTTGATATTCTGCCACCCTTTCGAGCAGACCCTCACACGTTGGGGACAACGCTTTTTGAAGGGGGAGGATAATATGGGCACGAAGGAGGAGGTGAAGCCTAATTTCAGGACTCCACCAAGATGAGGGCAGCTCATTGAAAATGATGGCAACTCATTGAAGATTGGCATGCCAGGACGACCTACAATATGTAATAATTTAGTCTAAGGTTGTGTCAATAATTTATAGTTGTGTTCATGTTATTCCGTGTTTTGGGTTTGGGCCTATCCAAGCCCAATAGTTTTCTAGCCATCTATATAAGGAGGCCAGCCGTCTAGGGTTTAGGGGAGTTCAGTTGTTTAGTCAAAAACTATCGTGTGCTCCACCATGTCTCATCCCTCCGGGGAAACGGTGCTGCCGTGTTATCCAATAAAGATTGTTGTGAGGGTTCTTGCATTCATCAAGAATTATCAGGCTCGGGTTTGAGGCGTGGTGATCTTCATCATGTTGCTTGCTGGATTCGTTCCTCTTCTTCATGTGATGTTCATCGCGTTATTGGAAGATTTCTATCTGGATAGACTCGCTGTGAAAGATCGGGACAAACCTTGAGGATCATGGAGTTTTGGCCATCTTTCCTATCAGACACGCCTCACAAGTGTCAAATGACTCAAAGTCAAGTGACTGCAAAAGTCCATCTTGATGGAGTTTCTTCATGCATTTGTGTCTAATGATTGCTGGTTGATGGCGCCAGAAAAGAGTTGGTGCCTAGTTGAATGTCCAGCCCGTTGGGAACCCCAAGAGGAAGGTGTGATGAATACAGCAGCAAGGTTTTCCCTCAGTTAAGAAACCAAGGTTTATCGTTCTTGGAGAGGAGAGACAAACGACTGAAGGTGATGCAAACTGGCTTAATAGCACTCCAACAAGGGCGCCGTTTAACAATACTTGTTGACTCGTCTTCGGCCAGTAGCAACGCGGAACCTGCACACAACACAACCAAGTACTTTGTTCCCAACTTGCGATGAGGTTGTCAATCTCACCGGTTTGCTTGAAACAAAGGGTATGAGCGTATCGAGTGGAAAGCAGTGAAAGTATGCGAGTAAATTAACAGTGCGAGTAAAGTAAACAGGTGATAGCAATATGATGGAAATAGGACCGGGGTCCACAGTTCACTAGTGGTGTCTCTCCATAAGATAAATAACACATGCTGGGTAAACAAATTACAGTTGGGCAATTGATAGAATAAAGATAAACGTGATATGTCAAGAAGATCACCATGCGATTTACTCTGGGCATTACAACAAAATACATAGACTGCCATCCAACTGCATCTATGACTAATAATCCACTCGCGGGGATATCATCCGAACACCCCATGAGTATTAAGTTGCGAACAACAGATAATTGCATTAAGCAAAGTGTGTAATGTAAACAAAGCATATGCCCTTGAGCGTATGAATGTTGTTTTCTCCCTAGTAGCAACAGCACATCTACAACCTTAGAGGTTTCTGTCACTCCCCCAGGTTAAATAGAGGCATGAACCCACTATCGAGCATAAATACCCCCTCTTGGAGTCACTAGCAACTACTCGGCCAAGATAGCTACTAACAACGGAGAGCATGCAAGATCATAAACAACATAGAGATAACATAAGATATATTTCAGTATAGCAACTCAATCATAACACCAATATTCATCAGATCCCAACAAACCAAACATGTAGAATTACATAACGGTGATCTCAATCATGTAGAGCAGCTCATGAGATCTAAACATGAAGCACATGGTGGAGGAGACAACCATCTAGCTACTGCTATGGACCCATAGTCCAAGGTAGACAACTCACTCATTGCTCCGGAGGCAAGCATGGCGATGAAGAAGACCTCCGGTGGCGATTCCCCTCTCCGGCAGGGTGCCGGGAAGAGCTTCTGGACCCTCCCGATCTTCGGGTCGACGGCGGCGGCGGATCACGATGTGTTCTGGAAAAGTGATCGGGTACTTAGGTTTTTTCCGTCGGGGGGTCTTTATAGGCGAAGGGGCAGCGTCAGAGGTGGACCGAGGAGCTCTCACACATAGGGGGCGCGGCCAGGGGCCTGGCCGCGCCGCCCTGGTGTGTGGGGCCCTCGTGGCCCCCCTCCAACTCCTCTTCGGATCTCTGGAAGGTTCCGGGAAAAATAAGACTTTAGGAACTTATTTCGTCCAATTCCGAGAATATTTCTTGTGTAGCACTTCTCAAACACAAAAATAGCAGAAAATAGGGAACTGGCACTGTGGCGACTTGTTAGTAGGTTAGTTCCGGAAAATGCATAAAAGTGCCACGAAGTGTAATGAAACAGTAGGCAAATGGTGTAAAAACAAGCATGGAGCATCAAAAATTATAGATACGTCGGAAACGTATCAAGCATCCCCAAGCTTAACTCCTGCTCGTCCCCGAGTAGGTAAGTGATAACAAAGAATAATTTTTGAGGTGACATGCACCTACACAATCTTGATCATATATGCAAGCATTTGTGAGCTGGGATCATAAGAACTTAAAACATGGGCATGAAAGATATAATCTTGACAATAAAAACTTAGCAACCATGTTTTAACATGAAAATGAACACAAACAAAAGATCATGAAAATGAAACAATGAAAGTCAAATATGTGTTCAAATCATAAGGAAAAACATACAAATGGTTTTCAGCTTGTCCTTCATAGAGAGCAAAACATAAATGTATAGGACACCTTCAAGTTTAAGATGGCGACTAGATACAAATAATTTAAGAATAAGTGAAACCAACAATATGAATCAATCAATGAAAACTTTGGGACAATGCACATTATACTAAGAATGACAACTTTGCTCTCTTAATGGTGCATAAAGATAGAAGGTGGTGACTCAACATAAAAGTAGAAGAAAGGCCCTTCGCGGAGGGAAGCAGTGATTGCAAGTTTTATAACCTTCAAAAATTATGTTACTTACCGGCTTTGAGCTCTCATTGCCCCCATCATAAGCATCTTGAATGGTTAGAGTTAATGCGAGAACAATTATGATGCATATGCTTGACAAATTATAAGTTGAAAACCTCGTGTCCCGTGAATACGAGTACCCAAACCTCATGATACTCAACTTAGAGTTCCAAGCAAGGCTCCTGTCATTGTAAGTATATATGTATCATTGAGAACAGCCAACAGGGTACCTCCGTGCCCGATGACATGGAACAAGCCCACATCAAAATGACAGGACAAGCAGACAATGAACACCTCAACATCTCTTTTATTTACCATTTGTATAGCTTTTTATTTTGAGATGCATCGTCGAATGTCCACCATGGGTATGCTACAAATTTCCACCATGAATTATGCATGGCTTAGATTGGCGGCCCAGGCATTTCCCTAACACATATACAAACTCCATGATCCCCGCAAGTTTCCCAATTCATTTCACACCGCGGGCATCCATAAACAAAAGATCACGATATCAACTCAAATAAGAAGTGCAATGTTGAAAGCTTGCCCCATGACAGCATGGTTGGGCTAGTATCCAACTTACAACTTGCAATCATAACAACTCAACATAAGAGACCACAATGTCAAATTTTTAAGAACAGGAAAAAGTAAAGTGTGCCTTCCGGTTCGTGAGAGCTTTACTGACCAATTTTCGCATAACACTGGTAAGAGTTTAATTTGAAGAGAAGATAAAAGCAAGTCAAATTTACTTGGAATAGCAAATTGCTAGTAGGTATGTATGGTGGACACTTTCGAAAACTTTGGTTTTTTTAGGAGTTGGATGCACGAGTAGAGCTCATACTCAATACAAGGCGAGGGCTAGCAAAAGACTGGGAGCGACCAACTAAGAGAGCAATAATGGCCATAATCATGCAAAGCGACAAAGCGACATTAAAAGAAGCATAGGATGGCATCAAAAGTCAAAAACTAAATGATCATAGAGGCTATTGGCGACTTTGTATGAGTCTAACATGTGTGAGCATGCGCCAAGTCAACCCAAATAAAGCATCAAGGAGAAAACCAAAATAATGCTTCCAAACAATAAAAACAACGCATGATTTTTTTCAAAGGCTCATTAAGCAATCTCAGTTATTTGAGACAAGTCATGCTACAGCAAAACCACTAAGCATACTATCAAAAAGACATCAAGCATGACATGAAAAAGCCTAAGCCGCAGTCTACACAAGCTCCTTCTTGTACCACTTTTTTGCATAAAGCTTTTTCTCTTTTCCAATACCATTTGAAATTTTTAGGACACCTCTTTTGATGAAAACCAATAAAGATCAGAGGAAAAAATACACCTTGATGAAGAGATATGACAAGGTCTGAACGCAAATCAAGGCGAAAACAAAAACCAAAAGTAGTAGCAGAAAAAGAAGAACACTCGGTTTTTGATAAGAGTGAAAACTAGAGCGTTCTTGGCAAATGAAAAGCAAGGCAACTTCTCCAAAAGAAATTTGTTGGGGTCCAACCATTTATTGAAGCAAACAAAACTAAAATAACTAAGAAAACTAAAACAACTGACGCTCCAAAAAAAACACATAGTGCATGAAGCAATAAAAATATAGTGTTTTGAAAGGTGACCTGATTTTTGCATATGAAGAAGGGGTGCCTCAGGGGCATCCCCAAGCTTTGACGCTTGTACTTCTTGGATATTTCTTGGGGTGATGCATGGGCATCACCAAGCTTGAGCTTTTGTCCATTCTTCAACTCATCTCATCATTCTCCAATCCCTACACTTGAAAACTTCCTTCATACAAAACTAAACACAAATCTATTAGCAACATTAGTGTAGCATAACATATAATCAACCTCTTTTTTTGCTTCAGGTTTCAACCCAAAACCACCACATATATAGCATATACTACTGTAGCAACTTCCCCAAAAGTTCTGTGATCAAAAGAACTCAAAAGAAAGCGATAAAGCGGCAAACACAAATATTGGCAGAAATCTGTGAAAACAGAACAGCTGATAAAGGCCGAATTTTTGAGGGGTTTTCTGTTGCTCAAATAAAAAAGTGTTCAACTAATGAAAGTTTGGATATAACCTGGGGCATATGCACAAGAAATCGCAGGTCCAAAAGATATACAGAGAATTTATACGAAGTTTTACGGTGCAGCACCGAAAACAGTTTCAAGACAGCAACATCCCCAAAATCTTACCTCACTCAAATTAGAGGTTTCTCTTAGCACAACAATGAAATAAAAAGGATAAGGAGTGGTAATTACAGTAGTAATGACTTCCAAGACTCAAATAAAAGAAAAAGTACTGAAAATAAAACATTGGGTTATCTCCCAAGAGTGCTTTTCTTTAACGCCTTTGAGCTAGGCGCAGAAAATTGCGAATCAAGTAACATCAAGTGATGAAGCATCAAGCTCATAATTTGCTCTAAGAATAGAGTCAAAAAGTAATTTCTTCCTTTTCCTAGGGAAGTGTTCCATACCTTTCTTGAGTGGAAATTGATATTTGATGGTGCCTTCTCTCATATCAATGATGGCACCTACAGTTCGAAGAAAGGGTCTTCCTAAAATAATAGGACATGAAGCATGGCATTCAACGTCTATAACAAGAAAATCAACGGGAACAAGGTTATTGTTAACCACAATAAGAACATCATTAATCCTTCCCAAAGGTTTCTTCTTAGCAACATCAGCAATAGGAACATCATAATAACATTTTTCAAGAGGTGGTAAATCAAGCATGTCATAAATTTTTCTAGGCATGATAGAAATACTAGCACCTAGATCACATAAAGCATGGCAATCAAAACCATTAACATGCATATCAATGATGGGTTCCCAACCATCTTCTAACTTCTTGGGAACAAAAGCTTTTTGCTGCAACTTTTCATCCCTAATTTTCATGAGAGCATTGGTAATATGCTTAGTAAAAGCAATATTTAATGAACTAGCATTGGGAGTCAAAGCAAGCTTTTGCAAGAACAAAATAACTTCAGATATATTGCATCCATCAACATCAAAATCATTAAAATAAGTAGAGCTATCATCACCTACACTCTGAAAAATTTCAGCACTCTTTTGAGAAAAAGTTTTGGCAGTTTTAGGCTTTCTAACACAAGGAGTGGGAGTTTTCTCTATACCAATCAAAGTAAGAGGATTGCTAGCATTAGGAACAACATCATCAGAGGTAGTAATAGTACAAACTTTCATATTCCTAGCAATCTCATCCTCTCTTTCCCATCTAGCATGCAATTCTGCTAACAATCTAAGATTTTCATCAATTCCAACTTGAATAGCATTAGCAGTAGCAAAAACATTGTTCTCTTTCACATCATTAGGCAACACTTTTAATTTTAGAAGTTCAACATAATGAGCAAGGCTATCAACTTTAGAAGCAAGAATATCAATTTTGCCTAACTTTTCCTCAATAGACTTGTTAAAAGTAGTTTGCTTACCGATGAAGTCCTTGAGCATTACCTCAAGCTCGGAGGGCGCGGCCCTAGTGTTGTTGGAGGAATTACCATAAGAATTACCATTGGTAGAAGGATACGGCCTATAATTGTTACTAGCAAAATTGTTCCTATAAGCATTGTTGTTTCTAATGAAATTCACATCAACATGCTCTTCTTGAGCAACCAAAGAGGCTAAAGGAACATTATTAGGATCAATATGAGTCCTATCATTAGCAAGCATAGCCATAATGGTATCAATCTTATCACTCAAGGAAGAGGTTTCCTCAACAGAATTTACCTTCTTACCTTGCGGAGCTCTCTCGGTGTGCCATTCGGAGTAATTTACCATCATGTTGTCAAGTAGCTTTGTTGCGGCGCCCAAGGTAAGGGACATAAAAGTGCCTCCAGCAGCTGAATCCAATAGGTTCCTTGAAGAAAAATTCAGTCCTGCATAAAAAGTTTGGACAATCATCCAAGTAGTCAGTCCATGAGTGGGGCAATTCTTTATCATAGATTTCATTCTTTCCCACGCCTGAGCAACATGTTCATTATCAAACTGACTAAACTTCATAATATTGCTACGCAAAGATATAATTTTAGCAGGAGGATAGTATCTACCAATAAAAGCATCCTTACACTTAGTCCATGAATCAATACTATTCTTAGTCAAAGACAACAACCAATCTTTAGCTTTTCCTCTCAAAGAAAAAGGAAACAGCTTGAGCTTAATAATATCACTTTCTACATCCTTATATTTCTGCATCTCACATAGCTCAACAAAATTGTTGAGATGAGCTGCAGCATCTTCAGTACTAGCACCTGAGAATTGCTCTTTCATAACAAGGTTCAATAAAGCAGGCTTAATCTCATAAAAGTTTGCAGCAGGAGCAGGTGGTGCAATAGGAGTGCAGATAAAATCACTATTGTTCGTGCTAGTAAAGTCACACAACTTGGTGTTTTCGGGATTAGCCATTTCAGCAAAACTAAAAGTAGACAGGTAAAAACAACTACAAAGGATTTTAATTTTTTGGGTTTTAATAAAAAAATGATGCAGGTAAAATAAATAAAGTAAAGCAAAACAATAACAAAGTAAAGGATGTGCATGCAAAAAACTCCCCTCGCAGAAGTCTTCTACTTCCTCCCCGGCAACGGCGCCAGAAAAGAGCTTGATTGCTGGTTGATGGCGCCAGAAAAGAGTTGGTGCCTAGTTGAATGTCCAGCCCGTTGGGAACCCCAAGAGGAAGGTGTGATGAATACAGCAGCAAGGTTTTCCCTCAGTTAAGAAACCAAGGTTTATCGTTCTTGGAGAGGAGAGACAAACGACTGAAGGTGATGCAAACTGGCTTAATAGCACTCCAACAAGGGCGCCGTTTAACGATACTTGTTGACTCGTCTTTGGCCAGTAGCAACGCGGAACCTGCACACAACACAACCAAGTACTTTGTTCCCAACTTGCAATGAGGTTGTCAATCTCACCGGTTTGCTTGAAACAAAGGGTATGAGCGTATCGAGTGGAAAGCAGTGAAAGTATGCGAGTAAAGTAACAGTGCGAGTAAAGTAAACAGGTGATAGCAATATGATGGAAATAGGACCGGGGTCCACAGTTCACTAGTGGTGTCTCTCCATAAGATAAATAACACATGTTGGGTAAACAAATTACAGTTGGGCAATTGATAGAATAAAGATAAACGTGATATGTCAAGAAGATCACTATGTGATTTACTCTGGGCATTACAACAAAATACATAGACCGCCATCCAACTGCATCTATGACTAATAATCCACTCGCGAAGATATCATCCGAACACCCCATGAGTATTAAGTTGCGAACAACAGATAATTGCATTAAGCAAAGTGTGTAATGTAAACAAAGCATATGCCCTTGAGCATATGAATGTTGTTTTCTCCCTAGTAGCAACAACACATCTACAACCTTAGAGGTTTCTGTCACTCCCCCAGGTTAAATAGAGGCATGAACCCACTATCGAGCATAAATACCCCCTCTTGGAGTCACTAGCAACTACTCGGCCAAGATAGCTACTAACAACGGAGAGCATGCAAGATCATAAATAACATAGAGATAACATAAGATATATTTCAGTATAGCAACTCAATCATAACACCAATATTCATCGGATCCCAACAAACCAAACATGTAGAATTACATAACGGTGATCTCAATCATGTAGGGCAGCTCATGAGATCTAAACATGAAGCACATGGTGGAGGAGACAACCATCTAGCTACTGCTATGGACCCATAGTCCAAGGTAGACTACTCACTCATCGCTCCGGAGGCAAGCATGGCGATGAAGAAGACCTCCGGTGGCGATTCCCCTCTCCGGCAGGGTGCCGGGAAGAGCTTCTGGACCCTCCCGATCTTCGGGTCGACGGCGGCGGCGGATCGCGATGTGTTCTGGAAAAGTGATCGGGTACTTAGGTTTTTTCCGTCTGGGGGTCTTTATAGGCGAAGGGGCAGCGTCAGAGGTGGACCGAGGAGCTCTCACACATAGGGGGCGCGGCCAGGGGCCTGGCCGCGCCGCCCTGGTGTGTGGGGCCCTCGTGGCCCCCCTCCAACTCCTCTTCGGATCTCTGGAAGCTTCCGGGAAAAATAAGACTTCAGAAACTTGTTTCGTCCAATTCCGAGAATATTTCCTGTGTAGCACTTCTGAAACAAAAACAGCAGAAAATAGGGAACTGGCACTGTGGCGACTTGTTAGTAGGTTAGTTCCGGAAAATGCATAAAAGTGCCACGAAGTGTAACGAAACAGTAGGCAAATGGTGTAAAAACAAGCATGGAACATAAAAAATTATAGATACGTCGGAGACTTATCATCTAATATGACCCAACCGACAATGCCACAAATATGTGGTATTCATATTATTGGTCTTTTGATGTTTGGCATTAATATTACTAGTCATCAACCCCGTGCTACCGCATGGGCAACTTCTTTATTTAATTAACCCAAGATAGCACTATAAATCTGAGATATGTTGATAATTCTGGGTGTATCACGCTGGTCAGCTTGTTCCAACTTATTGAGAAAGATAAGACAGAAATTGTAATTCAGATGAAAATCCGGGGATGAACTCGCATTCTACTTTAGTTCCGAAAACAAACAATAAAAAATCATTTAGCTTAGAAGGTGGTGATATTGATTAGGACATGAAAATGGTAACTAAAATTTTCAATAAAAAAATCGCATGATGCAAATGGCTCCAGAACATGATACACATATCTAATATCATATACTCCGTCACATCTTGTGAGTTGAGTAAATTGTACCATGCGTATATTTTACATTAGTACTATTGAATTCTAAGGAAACATCTCTTAGCGATTGTTACTACTCAGCATCACCGATTCCACAAAAGAAAGACATGAGATGATTGTGCATGAAGTTTCCTACCGTTTTTATTTGGATATTCAAGGCTGTCCAGAACTTTTTCCTGATAACATTTTTTAAAACTCGTTATTTAAACAAATAAGCCATACTCTCTATAAAGCTAATGCTTAAAGAACATGCATGGAATGTTTATACAGACTGTTATAGTCCAACTAATTAAATAGTGTTTGCCCAGATAAAAATGCAGTTCACCTTTGTTTGAGCTTATATATTTAGTGTATATCTTCAAGCTTCATGACTCCAGACATGGTGGAGCATCTGAAAATAGTGAAAAGTAGACATATATGTGCCAGGATAGCAAAAGGTATACAAATTTTCTTGTGAATATGCATTGTACTCATAGTAGACCAATATGGAACATACTGATATGTGTTATTGGGCTGGACTTTTCTTGCGTATTCAGAACACACAGAAATCAATACTTGGTTCATACCGGATGGAAATTTTAGTAGCATACTCTTATGATACCATGGTATACAATGTATAATTCTTAGAAAATCGTTGGATGTAAAATTATAAAATAGATCAATATCAAGGCATGTTCTTTGAAACGGATGGCTACATACCAATTCTGCAATATGATTATTTTTGTCAAAGTTGCTGAAGGAACCACCCATGATAATTTGTCAGCTCGTTGGATGTTGAAGCAGTGAACATTAAAACACGATCCTCTATACATATACACCCCTTATGGTCCTACAAAAACCAAAAGCATAGGTAATTACGTCTCCATATGTATATGATAGATGAAGGACAAATATTATTAGATGGAGACACCCAACCAAGCATCAACCTAATAAGTTTCAAAAAAATCGGCCCTATGAAATCAGCATTGGGTCAGTGCTTTGACCTATAGGTAGTTTTTTTCCTCTCAGCTAAGTGAACTAACTTATTTCTACAAACTTTAGTATCATACTTTAACCAAATAAAAATGTTTTGATAAGCAAGATATATATTATATATATCAATGTTTATCAACCTTATAATCTTATGGGAATTAGAAATTTACTAAATTCAATACATTGCAGTAGTTTCTTAAATTAGTGGGTCCTTTAAATGCATTCTACAATTTCTGTAGCAGATTACTATTGCACACCTCAGAGGGCAGAGTTTGAATTTCTTTGGCTAATACTTTGAATATGAACATGATGCATGGAATCTACAGACATATGTGAGTTATGTCAAAGCAAAATATGATATCAAAGTATTACATGTACGAACGGAGCAACAACAATTACTGTATTTTTTATTATGGAACTTCATGAAAATCTAACACCACACTTCTGCACTAAATAAAGATCTCCATCAACCTCAGACCATCAGCCATTATTTACTCACAGAGACTACACAAAATGTACATGGAGATAAGATGGTAAGATAGATTAAACTCCAGATGAATGCATTGCATACTTGCATTTTGAACCACCTGAAATAATCTAAGCTGAGGCTTTGATCTGTTGAACTTCAACTCTTATTCCCAAGCAGAGATCAGAACAAACATCTCAGCTGGATAGCACAATTTTAATTAGCAACCCATGAGGTCACCATTATTATTGCGAGAAAGAACTGCAAAATTTCTTGGGTACATACATTATTTAGGGTGGCTCTCACAGGTAGATCGGCACATATAGGTGCTTTTTAAGCCTATGCAAAACCTGAAGAGATGGAAAACATGGCCATGGAAACCAAACCTACAATTTTTGTACATATTTCATAGAAATAATAGTAAACTGAAGCATAATTATACAAAATAATATACATTACCTGCAGTTACAACTATCGGATCTGGACCTTAGTGTGTCTTTGTTGCTCTGCGATCACGTATCAGTACACCTTGTGTCTGCATGAACAACCAACTTCTGTAACAATTAACCGGACAGAAGTATGCACATTAATAGATGGGGAGTGCAATTGAATAAATACTGTACCATAGTTCTTGATTTTGATTCTTACAAACGATTCAGTTTTTGAAACACGTGTGTCTTGCGTAAGCCCGTAGCAAACCATACAACATCATTTTAGATGGCCAATAGAGCAAATTGTCAAATACATGGCCTGCAACATCAAACAACGATCTTCACACGGCAAAGTTCTGCATCTTCGGACCGCGTCGCCTTGAAGCCTCCCAGCATAGGACCTCGGGCAGCTGCCAGTTCTGCATGTTGATCGAAGATTGTTAGTCATAGCGGATGACAGGCCGCGACACCTTGCCCAGCACCTCGTCCCTTTGAAGCCTCACAGCACGGGACCTCGCGCAGTTGCTAGCTCTGCATCTTGATCAAAGATGCTCGTTCTGCATGTCAATAGACGGTTGTTGGTCATGGCGAATGCGAGGCTGCAACACCTTGCCGAGCACTGCGTCCTCTTGAAGCTTCACAGCACGGGACCTCGGGCAGCTGCCCATCCTGCAGCTTGATCGAAGATTGCCTGTTCTGCATGTCAATCGAAGATTGTTGGTCATGAGGGATGCGAGCCCGTGACACCTTGTAGCCTTAAGACACCTGATTGTTTGCCTCAGATTTAAACCTGCATAGGACGGGAAGACAGGTTGAGAAGGTTATGGATGGAGGAAGATCGGAAAACCAGGACGCGCGTAGGAGGAGCGAGGAGCCATGTGCATGAGGATTCCGATGACAGCGAGAGCGGTGCCAACAGGGAGACGTGCTAGGGCAGGAAATTAGATTATAGAGACCGCGGGAGAAGTCGTGTGTTTTTTTATTTTTCGGCGGGGAGTCTGTCTATCCAGGGCATCTATTAATCTAACGGCCGTAGGTAGCTAACAACATGATCGGATGGACAAAATTTACTTTTACGGGAGGATTAATGTGGAGGCTTCTACGGTGCCTCCAATTAGTAAATATAAGATAAGATATAAGATTGAAATTTTTATCACTTTCGAGATTCATAACAAACAACCCATCAACAATAGGCATGTGTCCATAAAAGATATTATTCATATAAATTGAGCAACCATTGTTCTCAGACTTATACGAATGACCATCCTGTAAGATATGATATCCTAATATAATATTCTTACATAAGGCCGATACAAAGTAATAATTACTAAGTTCTAATATAAATCCCGAAGGTATATGTAAAGGTAGTGTGCCGACTGCGATCGCTATAGCTTTTGCTCAATTTGCCACACGCATCGTCACCTCGTCCTTAGCAAGCATCCTGGTAACCTGTTGACAAGGGGTTAACTCGACAAATGTCCTAGATAAAGGACTTAGGATCGGGGGAAGAGCAACGACTAGAGATTCCGGGATCGAGATTGGCACACGATGTACCCAGGTTCACGTCCCCTCGGTGGAGGATCGCTACATCCTGCTAGCAATCTAGTAGATAATCACAATGGTGTTTACATGGAATATTGTGTCTAGTCTATGTCTAATCTATCTTGTCTAGTCGAGATATCGCTTGTCTATGATATTCGATGTCTATGATATCTATTGAGTTCTGATGTCTAAGTTATCCCTCTAGGGGCGCCCCTGCCTGGCTTTATATATGCAACCGGGCTAAGGTTTTACAAGGATCCTAGTCGAATACGGATTAGAGTCTTCCTTCTTCTACTCCAAGTCAATCTTCGAGTCCTTATGCTTGTCCACTTCCTTAATGGGCCGGACCCGGTATACCAATCCGCGAGTACCCGAAGGGCATTCCCTTGTCACCTGTAGTTCATCGAATTGCAAATATTAGCAACCAATCCGGTCTCAAATACCCAAGAATTACTTTTAGGACCTGTTAACATCAATAATATGTATATTGGATATACCAGAGCTTGAGCCTCAAGTCTTTTTCTTTTTTGCCAGGTACTCGGGGCAATTCCTCTTCTGGTGACCCTTCTCCTGACAGAAGAAGCACTCAGCATCGGCCTTAGGTCCGGGTATCTCCTTCTTAGGCGTGCGGGACGATCCCGTACCCTTGGAGTTAACCTTCTTCTTGGACCCAGACTTCTTCTTCTTAAACTGAGTATCATGCCTCACCAACAACACATTGTTAGTGCTCTTATGTATGTCTTTCTTAGCAACCTTTAGCATAGCAAACAATTTGGCGAGCATCTTGTTCATGCCATGCATATTATAGTTCATCACAAATCCAGCAAAGCTTGGTGGCAGCGACTTGAGGATCATAACAGTTCCGAAGTCCACAGGGAAGGGGACACCCAACGCCTCTAACCTTTGGATGTACCCATGCAACTTGATTACATGAGCACTAACTGAAGATCCTTCGGTCATCTTGCAATCAGTCAAGGCTTGTGAGATCTCATATCTCTCGGCCCTAGCTTGTTGTTGAAACGTGCTATTAAGCTCATTGATTCTTTCAAACGGTCCCCCGTCATCAAAATGCTTTTGGAGTTCCGGTTCCATTGAACCAAGCAAAGCACATTGAACTGTAATATTAGTCATCTTGTTGTTATGATAAAGATCTTTAACTGCAGCTGTTGCATATTCTACTGGTGGGTCACCTAGAGTTCCATCTAGGACATAGTCCTTCTTAGCACCTTTCACAACAATCCTTACATTGCGGAACCAGTCCACAAAGTTGGTTCCAAATTCATGCAGTTTGTCTTCCTCTAGTATCGCGGGTATGGGGAAGCTTTGAACGCGAGACATTGATCTACACACATATGCAAAATTCATTAATTACTTTTTCATAATTGTTGCTACTCAAATTTTAACAATTTTAATATTTAGAGCAACGCTCCCTATCGTGGGGATGACCACCTTGGTAGGCCAAAGGCAGAGCTACCTGCCGGCTGGCGTCCTAGGGATCAAAACTACAACCGGCCAGCGGGGCCGGCTGCGCCAGCAGATGGCCAGGGTTCTCTCCACTGATGGCCCAAGATGGCAGCGATAAAGTAACTCCTAACCGATGCTTTATGAAAGCCTGCAGGTACCCGACAGAAGCGGCAGAAGCCGAAGACCGCGGTGACGCCAGCCACGGCGCCGTCGCCACCTACCGCCCCAGTAAAGTAACCTCCAACGGAAGGATCTGAGGGGAGGCTTGGCATATACCGCGGATATGCCGACTAGGGGGACGTGATCACTTTATAAAGTGACCTGCACCGCGCAGGAGGAGCAGGGGAAGTGGAGCCTGCGCTAACGTCATGGCCACCACCGAGCCGGCAGCCGGGCAGCCAGACCAAACTATGTAACCAAGCCCCTGGCTATACAAGGGGGCCTGGACCATTAGAATAGGGGGATCGAACTAGTCTTTTTCTTCCTCTAGACAACACAGCTCAAGGAGCATTGTAGCCACCGTGTCCTCATAATAAAGAACAAGGCAGGACGTAGGGGTTTTACCTCCGAGGAGGAGGGCCCTGAACCTGGGTACGTGCTCGTGTCGTCACTGTCCATCTCGATCTGGACCCGTAGCTGTACTCCAACGAGCCCTCTCGATAAGCCACCCTACATGGCTATTGTCCCTAAAATACCACGATAGTTGGCGCCCACCATGGGGCAACGTGCGACAGTGACCGGAGTGAAGTTATGTCCACGATCTTGGCATCAGTGTCAACATCCTTAGGAGCATAGCGAGACAGGTTGTTGAATTCATCTATGTATTCGGCACCGTGCGATTGGTTTGACACAGGTTACGGAACTCCTTCCTCATACATGGCCCAGGTGATAGTGTTAATGGGGTGGGTGATCTGAAAAGTTTCCCACCAAGAAGCAGCCGGTCCTTCTAGTAAGTGAGCAGCAAATCTCACCCTCTCAGCATCAGTGCATCCCACAGTTACCAGATCCTTGTTCACGGAATGGAGCCAGTCAAGAGCAATCATTGGCTCTGGTGCACTAGAGAACTTAGCAGGCCTCAACCTTAGAAACCTCGCCAGAGCGTCCACCTGTGGAGGCGGATTGTTGTTGTTGCCATTGTTCCCGTTGTTGTTCTGATTGTTGTTTGCCATGAATTGAGCCAGGACTTGAGCTAGCTGCGCCTGTGCTGCCATCAGCTGTTCCATCTCAGTGGGTTGAAGACGGGGCGGCATCTGAAGTTCAGCATAGGTATGTTTAGATAGAAAGATCTACGGAAACAAAATCTACCCATGCAACATGATCATACAAATAGCAATCAGCAAACAAACAATCATCAAACAACAGCCATGGCAATCAGCACATCCACAATATAGCTTCGAAATATAGTTCCAGGGGTGTATATTCAGTGGTTAACATCCACAAAACATTTTAGAACAGTAGGTAATACGTTTTGGATTGAAAATTCAGTTTATAGTACAAAATAGGAAATCTGACAGAAAACTACTGCAGTAGAAACGTATTTTTCTGGGCAACCAAAACTCATCAGAAAATTATGCCAATTTTTGTGCATGTAGTACATATAATTTCACACCGGATCCTAAAATATGAGATCAATCTGAGTTACCAGTAAAATATGAAAAAACTCTCGGTAAACAGAGTTCTGCAGAAACTGCATAATCGCAGAACATAACTTTTAACCAAAACCTTTCTTTAAATTGATATAAATTGTCACAAATTAACCTAGAACTTTAGAGTTTTCGAAAATAACAGTAACACAATAATATAGTTGACATATCCCAAGTTTGATATAGCCAACACACTAAACGATTACAATAACGACATATAAAATGGTGGGCAACTAATCTATCTTCTTGAATAGCTTGCAATAGGTTGATTACGTTATGTGCTTGCGCTTCCTGCCAGGCTGTTGTATGATGGATGTGTATACTCCTCCCCTAGGTCTTCATCACTTGAGACCTCAAAGACTCTCTCCTCGGGATCTTCCTTCTCACTTTCCTCAGCAATGGCAGCGGCTTCATCTTCACCTTTGTCATCATCATCACCATCATCATCATCATCATCGTCATCTCCGTCTTCTTCATCATCTTCATCTCCTTCATCATCATCACCTTGATCATCATTGGGGGTGGGTTGAGTTGGGCTTGAAGGGCAGCAATTTGAGAAACCATCTCAACAATAGTTTGATCTTTGGCTGCAATAGTTTGGTCTCTAGTGGCAATGGCTTGTTCTCCAGCAGCAATAATTCCGTCTCTAGAAGCAATACTTTCATCTCTTTCAGCAATTTGAGCACCCATGTCAACAATGGTCTGGTCCCGGTTGGCAATAGTTTTCCCCATTGTCTCCACAAGGGTGTGTTGAGTCTCCATCTCTAGTCCCTACATCTGTACCACTACCTTGGCTTGTTCGCCTCCATCCATCTCCATCTTCAATAGCTTTCCCATGTGGACGGAGTGAATTTCCATGTCTTCAGTGTGTTTATCAAAGAATCCCATTCCTGTTTCCAGGAGTGTATATAGCTTCTCCGTTTCCATCACATCTCCCAAACTCACAGAAGATAGAATTCTGAGGTAGCCAGTGGTGATGGAGTTCACACAGACGAGACAATGCATCATGCATGGAAATGTCTAGTCCCATCTCCCATGAACTATCGCGTCTCACATAGTTCAGACCTGGAATGCTTGGACCTGTGGGGTCTCCGGGAGTAATGGTTTGGATCTCCCAGCGGGTGACTCCTGGTATGTAGGAGAGTAACTTCCTCCCCTTGAACATAGGCATAGACATTTTTAGCGCTCTTGCAAGCTCACCCAGTTGCCTCCCAAAAAGTCTTGAGGAGTCCACTCCAGCATATTCCACCTTGGTATATTCTCCCATCTATGAATAAGAGGAAAGGGTGAGAATTGATAATGATGAGAATACAAGAATGAAAGTGCAAGAAGTAGAGACAGAATTTAAAATAGGTAATTTTAAATCCTATGGGCTTCCTATCATCTAGCCATTTTCCTAAGGTCATGAACCTACAGCCAACCTGGCTCTGATACCATCTGTGATGATCCAACCCGTTAATATGGATTGAATCCTATGCTTACAAGTGCTAGTTCCTGGATCAATAGCTAGCACACACAGTTGATGTATAAAAGAGTACCAATGCATCAAATTTATTACAACGTATGATCCAAGAGTATAATTATTACAATAGGCTTAGCATCAAACACTAGCTCTCAAATAAAGAGTTCAACATAGCAGCAAATAAAATAACGCTCCACTACTCCACAGGAACTGCTGGGTGGAGACTTGTGACCTAAACGGAATAACTCATTCATCCTCAGAAAAATAACCTGCAACATAAAAAGGTTGCAGCCACAAGTGGTCAATACATTTGGAATTGTACTGACAAGATGTCACTATGGTGGATATAAATGGCGACTTATCATACATTCTTATCTAGCTGGTGGAGTTAAGGCTCTTTTGCATAAAGCGATACATTTTCTCCTACTTTTCAAATCACTTTTATTTCTTCAAAATAGCTAAGGACACATTGATTCACTCAAGTGCTTCTATTAAATTCTAAGGACACATTTATTCACTCAAGTGCTCCTAACCCATTTATTCACCCATCAAGTTTTATTAACGAAATTACAATGATGAGATCCTTCAACTGCTTCATGAAAAGTTGCTCAAATTGTCCATAACCAGAGACATGGCTAAGTACTTAGTTTTTTTACACTCTGCAGAGGTTAGTACACTTTCACCACATGGCTCGGTCGAAGTCCGAGCCGAGACCTTTGGGAAACAAAACAATGAGCCTAGCCCCGGACCCATACCACCTATCTTAGCTACATCTGCTGGTCACGGTAGGTCACGGTTTCATAACTTAATCAGTTAAGCCAGAGCTCATTGACATCTGGCTGTACTCGGAAGCTACTAAACATGAACGTCTATCAATCTCTTTTAAGCCTGGGTGGCATTCCCCACCATAAAACGACTCAATGACCCAATCAAAGCCATTCCACCTAGGTGATTCATTGATTATGTGGTTTTCATTACAGCAAACATAACTTTGAGTACTCATATCATATCATGGAAACCACCCACGCAACAATTAGCATGGCTAAGCAATTCTACGATACGATGACTATCAAGGAATCAACTAGGAATTCTATGTCTCATCTATTGGGTCTACAACATAGCAATATATATACTTAAAAACATTCCTACACATGCAAGCTACTAAAAACAAGTACATGCATAGGAAAAAGTAGGAGATTTATAATGTGACACGTGCCTTGGTTGTTGTTCTCGTTAAAGCACTCCTCACAATCACAAGGTTCACAGTCTGGATAATCTATCGCGGTAAAGAAATTTCCAATCAATACACAGCAGTACAAAACAAAACAATGCAACATGCATGCATGCATGACGGAAGTCAAAATATACATTAAGCTTTTATAAATCATTTTTCAATTGTTGAAAAGAGGTTTAAACATGCATTATGGCATTCTGTAAACTTTCTATACAAAATAGTTTATAAAAAATTATGAAACAGGTATCTTTGGATAGATAATTCAATTATCTTTCATATGCCGTTGGAATCATATTTTTATAAATGACAGAAATTAAAATATGCTCAAAATACACTTTACAAGAGTTTAAAATTAGATAAACTTTATCTTCTGTAAATATTAAAACTAATCGAACAGTAATTTAGTTTGCATTTTTCTGAATCCAACGATATATTATTTGCAATTTTTCGAGTTAAAGAACTCAAGATATGAACTTTACAAATTTACACAATTTTCTGCTATTTTCTGTCTATTTCGATTTAACAGGGAATCCCAGGGAATATTCTCTGTGACATGGCGAGTTCCTATTTGTCGATACCCCTTCGGCCGGATCGGCTTTATAAGCCGTTGGATCTGAGGTCGATCGGACGACGAAAATCCTTCGCTGGGTGCTCACCAGTGAAGCACGTCGGTGGCAGCGGGCGGCTCGTGCGGTGAAGGTCGGTGGCGCTCAGGCGGTCCCCAGCGATGGTGGCGTGGGCAACGGGCGGCGGCGGTCTGCGACGGTCACTCGGTGTCCTCGGCTTCCTCTTTTGTGGACCCGAATGGCGGCTAGGGGCGGCTGGAGGTGGCATTCGACCGTGGACTTCCGGCGAGAAATTCCGACGTTTGTGGGGCTCTACGAGAGGGGGAAAAGGGTAAGGGGCGCGGTAGAACAAGGGGAATAGGATAGAGGGAAAAAAGAATTGTCGGGTCAACGGGAACCTCTGGTTCGAAGTACTCACAGAAGCTTTTCTAGCGAGATTGATTCGGAGCTCCGTGGCGGCTAGGGTTTCTGAAAAAAACGAAAAAGAGTGAGGGGAAGAACGGAGGGGATTTTATAGGGGTGGATGCGTGGGCAGGGGCCAAAAGAATCGAACAAATTCATCAGATTTTGCAGGAGTTTGGCTCGGAAACGAACAAACTCGTGTTCGTGTTGGTCTCATGGCAAGAGGAGAGGGATGACAAGCGGGGTCCATGAGTCAGAAGAAAAAACAAAGAGAAAAGAAAGGAAAAGAGAAGGGGCGGCGCAGGCTGGTTGCGGGCGCGGCTTGCTAGGCTGCTGGGCCGGCGCTAAAGGCAGAACTCCTGTGTATCTGTGCCATTCCCTGGATCAGTAGATAGCACCACAGTACAAAATAAGTAATCATTGCAATAGCATCAATATTACAACATAAATCCAGTTACATAGGTCTTCAACCTTACGAGTACACAGCATAAAGCATAGTTGCAGTGAGCCTCCATTCTTCATCACGTGCCACAGGCAGACATGTTGGAATGTAGTCTCGAGATCCTACTCCTGGTTCCTTACTCGACAATAAAACCTGCACGTTTGAATATGCAGCCTCGGAGGGGTCAGTACAATGATGTACTAGCAAATGACACATATTTGGTGGCATTTTGTGGAAAGACTATACTACATGACATTTGGCTGGTGGATCTTATAGGCTGATTTGCATAAAGCAAGTTTTATCCTATCAAAACATTTTTAAAACATTTAGATTTTTCTTTAAGGTCAAGGTAACCCCCAGATGATAACCACCACACAAACCTTGGGTTGATAGCCAAGTTGTGTAGCTCTGGGTAGTAACTCAACAAAACATGAATAACCCTCAGGCGATGACAACCACACAAATCTTGGGTTGATAGCCAGGTGTGCAGCCCTGAGTAGTTACTCAACAAAACTAGAATAACCCTCAGGCGATGACAACTACACAAATCCTGGGTTGATAGCCAGGTGTGCAGCCCTGAGTAGTTACTCAATTAAAGCCCCAAGATAACCCTTAGGTGATAACCACCACACAAATCCTGAGTTGATAGTCAGGTGTGTAGCCCTAAGTAGCTAGTCTTGGGATTGGTGAGGACCCTTAGGTGATAACCACCACACATGTCCTGAGTTGATAGTCAGGTGTGTAGCCCTAAGTAGTCACTATTCAAGTTTTAATTATTCTGAAATGGTGATGAGATTCCTTTCGCGCGACATGTCCTCTCTCTGTTCCTAGGTACAACCAATACAAAGTACTCTCAGGTGATAACCACCACACATGTCCTGGGTTGATAGCCAGGTGTGTAGCCCTGAGTTGTGTACTCTCAGGTGATAACCACCACACATGTCCTGGGTTGATAGCCAGGTGTGCGGCCCTGAGTAGCCACAAGATTGCACCCAGGTGGTTCATTGGGTTATTAATTTTCATCTTTACAAATCATACACAGCATGGCATTGGCATCAACATTTTCATAAATTTGATATTCGATCCTAGCAAGGTAGGGTTTGAGGGATAGCTACACACTACTAGGATCTAAGCATTTGCAAAGTCTTTGCAATTGAAAACATTAGTACACCTATCATGCATACTACATTAAAAACACTAATGCAGTATTTGAAAAGTAGGTCAAGAATGTGTGTCACTTGCCTTTTGAGGTTCACGATGTTTCTCTTCCCTCAACTAAGCACGTAGTCCTCCGCACAAACTATAACACAGGAATAACATAACATAAACACTCCAAACAAGCATAAACAAACAAATCAAGCAATTGAAAAAGTGTTTGTTTAAGGATTTAGATTTATTGATAGGTTATGATAGAAAGATTTGGCAATTGATCAGGGGTTGTAAGAGCTTAGTTGGGAAAGATCAAAATGATTTGAGAGATAAATGGACTAGGCAAAATGTAATTGATGAAGTTCTTATGCTTTAACAAAGCATAAATGAGTCTTGGGATGGCTCATGTGAAATAAATTACACAAGAGTCAATTTGTGCAACTACAACACTATTGAGTAAATGTGACAACAATTACTCTTAAATAGTATCTATTGCACTTAGGAACTAGGCTAGGTTTTAAGAATGCTTGAACTACTCAATTAGCACATTTGCAAGTTGAATAGTTCAATACATGTGAACAAAACTAAGTAGGCATTGGATTGAGTATGAATGATTGATATTTGAGGACATGGCTCAACTGGTTCATTGATCAACATGGTGTATAACACATACTACGGTATGGGTTATAACGACACCACATTAACAAAATCTAGGTTTGAGATGCATTCATATTCTACTCAAGTAGCACAATTGCAATTTGAGTATAATATGAATTAGACAAAATATGTTTAGTGGGACAAGGTATGGGTCAAGGATTCATGAAACATTGAGTTACTCAATTAACTCATTTGTTAATTGAATAGTTCTACACATGAAATCAGGATCAAGTGGACAGAGGATTGAGCATGGGTAGATAACATTTGAGATTATGGTTTAAGGTGTGATTTGGATAGATTTGAATGCACAAAGTGTGTGCACGTAACAAATTTGGATCAGATTAGTGATTTGGATAGATTTGAATGCACAAAGTGTGTGCACGTAACAAATTTGGATTTTTTTGATCCTATGATGGTCTACATGATCAGAGGATTCCATAGACTACAAATTTGTAAATTTTGGATTAACAGAACAAAAGATATGAATTAATCAAGCTAACAGAAGGTTTGATTCAATTCTGAAAATAGATTCAAATTGAACCCATAAAATATAAGATATTATTGTGCTACTGGATTCTAGATGTTCTAAGGATTCCAACGAGATATTATTTTCTATTTTTGGACTTATGGAACGAAAGATATGAATTTTGTAAGATTGGGATCAAATCTGATTCAAAACTCTAATTCGAATTTGGTTTTAATTCAGAGGAGGCCACGTGGCGCAGCGCTATAGGCGCGTACCGGTTCGGCCGGATCGTCGTTCTGTAGCGTTGGATCTTAAGTGATCTGGGCAGCCTAGATCTACTGATACCGGTTCGTTAAGTGTTCTAATCATAGCCACTGGATCTAAATCTGACGGCCAGGGAAAAGGAGGAGGGGAGAAGCTCACCTAGTTAGGTTTCCGGTGAGGTTCGCCGGCGAGGTGGCACTGTTGGTTGACGGCGAGCTTGCTCCAGTGGTCCACGACGGTGACGGAGACAAGGACGAGGTGCAGACGGCGACGGCGAGTTCGAATGCGAGAACCGCGATGTCAATCGCGTCCAGAGAAGGAGGAGGAGAGCGGCTGGAACTCGGCGTTGGCGCCGATGACCTTCGGCCGTGGTCGATTGCGTCGATCTGCGGAGGTTAAGCCGAGGAAAAGGAGTCAGGGAGGGGCGCCTGATCAAGGTGAAGAGGGTAGAGGAGAGGAGGGAGACGGGGGCTCACCGGAGGTGGCGAATTTCACCGGGGATGCTTGCAGACTCGCGGAGGTCCGACGAGGAATTCCTCGGTCTTGGCGGCGTCTCGTGCAGGAGGACAAAAGGAGATGGAGGAGGAGTGTTGGGGCATTTTATAGGCGCAGAGGGGAGCCGGAATAAGTAGGGAATAAAGAGGATTAAAGGAGGAGTAACGGCGGGAGGCTCGGTCTCTGGCGGCGGTTTCGGACCAGAGGAGGGAGACGACTGACGGGTGGGGCCCACTGTCGGTGAGAGAGGGCGAGGGAGCTGGGTACCGGTTCGGGGAGGAGAGGAGATGGGCCGCGGGCCGTTTCAGGGAGTGGGCCGAATCGGATCCCCGGGGCCCTTTTCCATTTTTTATTTTCTTTTCTGATTTTCTTATTTGCTTCATAACTTTTGCATTTGTTACTCAAATGACTTCAAACCAAATTCTAAATTCTTCTAATATTCAATTAAACCATACAAAGCAGTAAGAAACATGTTTTCATAAATTTTGTAAAATTCACAGCAAGGTTTTAAACCAGCACCTAACATGTTTTCAGAACCAAATAAGGTTTTTAGTAAAAGATCTTAATTAAGCCTAATGGCTTTGCTTGCATAAAATAGTAGAAATAGAGTTTGAACTTGATCCTCTCTAAAATAGTAAAACAATAGTTTATAAAATAATGATTGAAAAACACACTCAATTATGATTTGAAAAAGCAACCTATATTGAATAAAGTAAATTTTGTAAAATAATCTTTTGCAAGCAAGCTTGCATAAAGCTGATTAAAAGCAGGAAAATAATATTTTGATACTTGATCTTTCTCAAAGAAGTTCTTCAAGAAAATAATAGAAAGTTTAAAATAGTTTTCTACTAAAGCTTTCAATTAGACTCAAAAAGTTTTAAATCCCTGTGAATTTCCAATCATCTCAAGCAAAACAAAAGTAAAAATTTCCCCCAAAATTTGATAAAATCTTGGGATGTTACAGACTACCAACCTTAAAAGAAATCTCGTCCTCGAGATTGGAGAGGCTAGAAAGAAAGTAGGTATTAGGTTATCTGGGTTTAGGTATCTGGGTGGCTACCACCCTTAAAAGAAACTTTTGTGGGTAGTCTGGGTCTTTGGGTTTAACTAGATACACTTCGGTTTTGACTTGGCACTGGGTCATCTTTTGACTCCATAGTTGGTTTTTATCTTCATTCCCAATTGGTGGGTGTCTATTTTCACAAACTTGGGCATCAACCTTCCTCATGGGTTGCTTGGGTTTAGCCTTGCTTCCTTGCAGAGCTTCTATCCAACATGGTAGTTGTTGAACTACTTTGGACACTGAGGGGTCACTCTTTGGTTCTGTTGATCTTCTGATTGACCCAAAGAATCTTATTCTTATTCTGGTAACCTTCCATGATAGTAGGATTTCTTCCTTTGGGACACCATTCTGTTCGCATAGTCCTTTCATGTTGATGAACTTCTTCCATTGGAAGCTGTAAGTCCATCTTTACCTTTTCCTACGTTTTGGCGGCACTTGCCTACTATAAGGGGTATAGTATACTATCTTCTTAGGGTTAAGGCTTAACAACATCGGTTCTCATAGGTATGTCTCTCTAGATTCACCATTCCTCATAACAAGAGTGAACAATATGAGTAGTCGTCATGGGGGCCAATCCATGTCACACCCAATCATTCCCTTGCATTTGGTTTGGTGCATCCCGCATTCTAACTCTTGGTCAACCTCACCAGTTTGGCAAAATTTTCTTGAAATGAAAACCTATGTTCTCAAATCTAGATTTTAAAACGAATCTATCGTTCCTTATCTAAGGTTTTTGCGCAAACTCGGTCGTATGACGTTAACTCTTGAGTTACAAATCCTTCAGCTTGGCATTTCATTGAGAAGTAAAATTCACTCAACAAGGTTGTCTTTAGCTCTTACAAGTCCTTACAATATTTATTACAAGGCTGTAGCTGCATACAAATTCTTTCAAGTTGGCTATACTTTGTTGTGTCTTCTCCTTGTATCTTGCGGCATCCTTCGGTCATCCCAGTTCACTGAGGTCTTGTAGTACCATTTTCTGAACATTTATCCGCATAGTGTCCCTTTTGTTTGCACTTGTAACAAGTGATTGTCGAGAGATCCTTCATAACCACCGGTTTGGAGTGGTGTTGTCCATTTCCTCCATTATGATTTCCATTGTCTCCATTATGATGATCATTGGAGTGGTTTCCATTGTTTCCACCATTGTGCCTATGGCCATTGAATTTACCATTTCCATAGCCTTCGGAGAGGTGGAGTCTTTTATGGGAATGTCCAGTATGGGTCTTGCCATTGCTGAGCTTTCGCTTATGGTTTTCCTCCTTCCTTATGTTGTTGTCCAGAGTAACCGCTTGGTCTAGCAGAGCCTGGTAGTTTGGAACATAAGCTACTGACAGAGGTATCTTTAGTTCCCCTTTGAGTCCACGGAGAAATTTATCTTTCCTCTTGGCATCAGTGTCGATGTCTTCTGGTGCGTACCTTGACAGAGAGCAGAAGTCATCCATGTACTCCTTTAGTGTCCTGTCACCCTGCTTCAGAGTGCGGAACTCATCTTTCTTTAGATTCATAATGCCCGTGGAGATATGAGCATTACGAAAGCCTTCCCTGAAGGAATCCCAGTCCAGACCTTCAATTGGATTGGTGACTTGGTAAGTATCCCACCACATTGATGCTGGTCCCTCTAGCAGGTGGGCAGTGAATCTAATCTTTTCAGCATCTGTGCAATCACAGGTAACTAAGTCCTTACTGACTGAACGCAGCCAGTCGTCGACCACTATTGGGTCTGTGGCAGATGAAAACTTATTGGGTCTGAGCTTCAGGAAACGTGCTAGTCGGTCAACTTGAGGTGGGGGTGGTGGATTGTTGTTGTTGTTGTTCATGAGGTTGGTGCTTGCTTGGATGAATTGGGTCATCATCTGCATGAGCTGGGCTTGACCTATGGCTAACTGTTGGACCACATCATTGAGGTTGTTGATGTTGTTGTCATTGTTGTTGCTGCTGTTGTTGCTGTTGTTTTCACGGCGAGGCGGCATCTGAGGTGGTTTTAGCAAAGGTGAGTAATAGATAGGTAGAACTAAAGAAGAAAATTTTCCTACCCATGCACAAACAACAAACCATGCAACAAACAAACATAAACCAAACAATCATTGAAAATAAATCTTTTTGATAAGTTTTGGAAAAACACGCTAACACAATAATATGGTCATACACCAATTTTGTATGATCGTAGAAGCATCTATAAATCGTTGGTTCTATAAACTAGAATTTTGGTGGTTTATTCTAGTATAGTTTCATTGTTCCATTTCTTATTTCCACTTCCCAAGGCATCGTTGGTGTTGGGCAACCTTCATATCCACATTTCCTCGAGCTCTTTGTTGGTCTTCAATGTAGTTCTTCTGTCCTTTCTTGATGGTTCCGAGAGTTGGGTCATCTAAGGGAATCATTTGAAAATGAAGTAGGAGAGAAATACAAGGAGTTTTAAGATGCAAACATTCTTTTTAAATAGAAGTAAGATGAGATAGAGATTTTTATCGTAGGGTCTTCCTATCTCTAATTCCAAACCTAGGGTCTCGATCCTACAGGCAACACTATGCTCTGATACCATTCTGTACCGCCCTGCCTTTCGCTAAAGGCAGAACTCCTGTGTATCTGTGCCATTCCCTGGATCAGTAGATAGCACCACAGTACAAAATAAGTAATCATTGCAATAGCATCAATATTACAACATAAATCTAGTTACATAGGTCTTCAACCTTATGAGTACACAGCATAAAGCATAGTTGCAGTGAGCCTCCATTCTTCATCACGTGCCACAGGCAGACATGTTGGAATGTAGTCTCGAGATCCTACTCCTGGTTCCTTACTCGACAATAAAACCTGCACGTTTGAATATGCAGCCCCGGAGGGGTCAGTACAATGATGTACTAGCAAATGACACATATTTGGTGGCATTTTGTGGAAAGACTATACTACATGACATTTGGCTGGTGGATCTTATAGGCTGATTTGCATAAAGCAAGTTTTATCCTATCAAAACATTTTTAAAACATTTAGATTTTTCTTTAAGGTCAAGGTAACCCCCAGATGATAACCACCACACAAACCTTGGGTTGATAGCCAAGTTGTGTAGCTCTGGGTAGTAACTCAACAAAACATGAATAACCCTCAGGCGATGACAACCACACAAATCCTGGGTTGATAGCCAGGTGTGCAGCCCTGAGTAGTTACTCAACAAAACTAGAATAACCCTCAGGCGATGACAACTACACAAATCCTGGGTTGATAGCCAGGTGTGCAGCCCTGAGTAGTTACTCAATTAAAGCCCCAAGATAACCCTTAGGTGATAACCACCACACAAGTCCTGAGTTGATAGTCAGGTGTGTAGCCCTAAGTAGCTAGTCTTGGGATTGGTGAGGACCCTTAGGTGATAACCACCACACATGTCCTGAGTTGATAGTCAGGTGTGTAGCCCTAAGTAGTCACTATTCAAGTTTTAATTATTCTGAAATGGTGATGAGATTCCTTTCGCGCGACATGTCCTCTCTCTGTTCCTAGGTACAACCAATACAAAGTACTCTCAGGTGATAACCACCACACATGTCCTGGGTTGATAGCCAGGTGTGTAGCCCTGAGTTGTGTACTCTCAGGTGATAACCACCACACATGTCCTGGGTTGATAGCCAGGTGTGCGGCCCTGAGTAGCCACAAGATTGCACCCAGGTGGTTCATTGGGTTATTAATTTTCATCTTTACAAATCATACACAGCATGGCATTGGCATCAACATTTTCATAAATTTGATATTCGATCCTAGCAAGGTAGGGTTTGAGGGATAGCTACACACTACTAGGATCTAAGCATTTGCAAAGTCTTTGCAATTGAAAACATTAGTACACCTATCATGCATACTACATTAAAAACACTAATGCAGTATTTGAAAAGTAGGTCAAGAATGTGTGTCACTTGCCTTTTGAGGTTCACGATGTTTCTCTTCCCTCAACTAAGCACGTAGTCCTCCGCACAAACTATAACACAGGAATAACATAACATAAACACTCCAAACAAGCATAAACAAACAAATCAAGCAATTGAAAAAGTGTTTGTTTAAGGATTTAGATTTATTGATAGGTTATGATAGAAAGATTTGGCAATTGATCAGGGGTTGTAAGAGCTTAGTTGGGAAAGATCAAAATGATTTGAGAGATAAATGGACTAGGCAAAATGTAATTGATGAAGTTCTTATGCTTTAACAAAGCATAAATGAGTCTTGGGATGGCTCATGTGAAATAAATTACACAAGAGTCAATTTGTGCAACTACAACACTATTGAGTAAATGTGACAACAATTACTCTTAAATAGTATCTATTGCACTTAGGAACTAGGCTAGGTTTTAAGAATGCTTGAACTACTCAATTAGCACATTTGCAAGTTGAATAGTTCAATACATGTGAACAAAACTAAGTAGGCATTGGATTGAGTATGAATGATTGATATTTGAGGACATGGCTCAACTGGTTCATTGATCAACATGGTGTATAACACATACTACGGTATGGGTTATAACGACACCACATTAACAAAATCTAGGTTTGAGATGCATTCATATTCTACTCAAGTAGCACAATTGCAATTTGAGTATAATATGAATTAGACAAAATATGTTTAGTGGGACAAGGTATGGGTCAAGGATTCATGAAACATTGAGTTACTCAATTAACTCATTTGTTAATTGAATAGTTCTACACATGAAATCAGGATCAAGTGGACAGAGGATTGAGCATGGGTAGATAACATTTGAGATTATGGTTTAAGGTTTCTATTGGGTACATGGAGTATTGGATAGATGCTATAATGTTGATTAGATCAACACCACAAAGATATCAAGAATAGAATTCTATGATTGAGATGTATTACACTTTACTCAAACAACGCAATTGTAATTTGAATATGTGCGAACTAGACAAGATAGGTCTAAATAGATATGATCTTGATCAAGATGTTATTTAGATAACATTGAGGACTAGGTATGAATATAAGATTTGCTATGGTGGAAGGAAACATTACTGAACAGAAATAGATTTATTCTTATAATAGAAATTACTCAAATCCTCATATTAGAATTTGAATAATAGTGAAGTGTTTCAATCAGATATGGGAGTGATACTACTGGATAGCTTGCAGTAAAACAAAGCTACCGCAATCGGAATCATTCTAAAATAAGTTGTAGAATTCAATTTGTGATCAGATTAGTGATTTGGATAGATTTGAATGCACAAAGTGTGTGCACGTAACAAATTTGGATTTTTTTGATCCTATGATGGTCTACATGATCAGAGGATTCCATAGACTACAAATTTGTAAATTTTGGATTAACAGAACAAAAGATATGAATTAATCAAGCTAACAGAAGGTTTGATTCAATTCTGAAAATAGATTCAAATCGAACCCATAAAATATAAGATATTATTGTGCTACTGGATTCTAGATGTTCTAAGGATTCCAACGAGATATTATTTTCTATTTTTGGACTTATGGAACGAAAGATATGAATTTTGTAAGATTGGGATCAAATCTGATTCAAAACTCTAATTCGAATTTGGTTTTAATTCAGAGGAGGCCACGTGGCGCAGCGCTATAGGCGCGTACCGGTTCGGCCGGATCGTCGTTCTGTAGCGTTGGATCTTAAGTGATCTGGGCGGCCTAGATCTACTGATACCGGTTCGTTAAGTGTTCTAATCATAGCCACTGGATCTAAATCTGACGGCCAGGGAAAAGGAGGAGGGGAGAAGCTCACCTAGTTAGGTTTCCGGTGAGGTTCGCCGGCGAGGTGGCACTGTTGGTCGACGGCGAGCTTGCTCCAGTGGTCCACGACGGTGACGGAGACGAGGACGAGGTGCAGACGGCGACGGCGAGTTCGAATGCGAGAACCGCGATGTCAATCGCGTCCAGAGAAGGAGGAGGAGAGCGGCTGGAACTCGGCGTTGGCGCCGATGACCTTCGGCCGTGGTCGATTGCGTCGATCTGCGGAGGTTAAGCCGAGGAAAAGGAGTCAGGGAGGGGCGCCTGATCAAGGTGAAGAGGGTAGAGGAGAGGAGGGAGACGGGGGCTCACCGGAGGTGGCGAATTTCACCGGGGATGCTTGCAGACTCGCGGAGGTCCGACGAGGAATTCCTCGGTCTTGGCGGCGTCTCGTGCAGGAGGACGAAAGGAGATGGAGGAGGAGTGTTGGGGCATTTTATAGGCGCAGAGGGGAGCCGGAATAAGTAGGGAATAAAGAGGATTAAAGGAGGAGTAACGGCGGGAGGCTCGGTCTCTGGCGGCGGTTTCGGACCAGAGGAGGGAGACGACTGACGGGTGGGGCCCACTGTCGGTGAGAGAGGGCGAGGGAGCTGGGTACCGGTTCGGGGAGGAGAGGAGATGGGCCGCGGGCCGTTTCAGGGAGTGGGCCGAATCGGATCCCCGGGGCCCTTTTCCATTTTTTATTTTCTTTTCTGATTTTCTTATTTGCTTCATAACTTTTGCATTTGTTACTCAAATGACTTCAAACCAAATTCTAAATTCTTCTAATATTCAATTAAACCATACAAAGCAGTAAGAAACATGTTTTCATAAATTTTGTAAAATTCACAGCAAGGTTTTAAACCAGCACCTAACATGTTTTCAGAACCAAATAAGGTTTTTAGTAAAATATCTTAATTAAGCCTAATGGCTTTGCTTGCATAAAATAGTAGAAATAGAGTTTGAACTTGATCCTCTCTAAAATAGTAAAATAATAGTTTATAAAATAATGATTGAAAAACACACTCAAATATGATTTGAAAAAGCAACCTATATTGAATAAAGTAAATTTTGTAAAACAATCTTTTGCAAGCAAGCTTGCATAAAGCTGATTAAAAGCAGGAAAATAATATTTTGATACTTGATCTTTCTCAAAGAAGTTCTTCAAGAAAATAATAGAAAGTTTAAAATAGTTTTCTACTAAAGCTTTCAATTAGAATCAAAAAGTTTTAAATCCCTGTGAATTTCCAATCATCTCAAGCAAAACAAAAGTAAAAATTTCCCCCAAAATTTGATAAAATCTTTGCATAGTGATATTATGAAAAGATTATACTATCCTCCTGCTAAGATTATAGCTTTGCATAGTGATATTATGAAGTTTAGACAGTTTGATAATGAACATGTTGCTCAAGCTTTGGAAAGAATGAAATCTATGATAAAGAATTGTCCCACTCCTGGACTGACTACTTGGATGATTGTCCAAACTTTTTATGCAAGACTGAATTTTTCTTCAAGAAATCTATTGGATTCAGCTACTGGAGGCACTTTTATGTCCCTTACCTTGGGCGCCACAACAAAGCTTCTAGACAACATGATGGTAAATTATTCTGAGTGGCACACCGAGAGAGCTCCATAAGGTAAGAAGGTAAATTCTGTTGAGGAAACCTCTTCCTTGAGTGATAAGATTGATGCTATTATGCTTATGCTTTCTAATGATAGAACTCATGTTGATCCTAATAATGTTCCTTTGGCCTCTTTGGTTGCTCAAGAAGAGCATGTTGATGTAAACTTCATTAGAAATAATAATTTCAACAACAGTGCTTATAGGAACAATTTTGCTAGCAACAATTATAGGCCGTTTCCTTCTAATGGTGATAATAGCTATCTTGGTAGACCTAAAATGCCTAGTGAAGAAAGGATTTTAGAAGTTGAAAGGGCTACTAAGAATTTTATGCAGATGCAATATGAGCAGAATAAGGTGTTTACCAAGACCATGGAGGAGCAATCTGCCTTGTTGAAGACTATTAGTCATCAACTTGATAATTTGAACAGGGCTATTCCTGAGTTGCAAGCTAAGGTTTCTAAAGCTGAAACCGATATTTCATCTTTGTCTGATGCACAATCCTCCTTGATTAATAGAATGTCTGCTAAACCTGATCCTTTTGCTGCTACTAATGCCATTCAAGTTAGAATTGATGAAAATGTTAGGATGTTAGCAGAATTGCATGCCAGGTGGGAAAGAGAAGATGAGATGGCTAGAAAGATGAAGGTATGTACTATTACTACCTCTAATGATGTTGTTCCAAATGCTAGCAATCCTCTTACTTTGATTGGTGTAGAGAAAACTCCTACTCCTTGTGCGAAAAAGCCCAAAACTGCAAAAACATTTTCTACAAAAAGTGCTGAAATTTTTCGGAGTATGGGAGATGATAGCTCTATTTCCTTTAATGATTTTGATGTTGATGGCTGCAATATATCTGAAGTTATTTTGTTCTTGCAAAAGCTTGCTTTGAGTCCTAATGCTAGTTCTATTAATGTTGCTTTTACAAATCATATTACAAATGCTCTCATGAAAATTAGGGAGGAAAAGTTGAAACAAAAGGCTTCTATTCCCAAGAAGTTAGAAGATGGTTGGGAACCCATCATTGATATGCATGTTAATGGTTTTGATTGCCATGCTTTATGTGATCTAGGTGCTAGTATTTCTGTTATGCCTAGAAAGATTTATGATATGCTTGGTTTACCACCGCTTGAAAAGTGTTATTTTGATGTTCCTCTTGCTGATGTTGCTAAGAAGAAACCTTTGGGAAGGATTAATGATGTTCTTATTATGGTTAACAATAACCTTGTTCCCATTGATTTTCTTGTCATGGATGTTGAATGCAATGCTTCATGTCCTATTATTTTGGGAAGACCTTTTCTTCGAACTGTAGGTGCCATCATTGATATGAAGGAAGGCACCATCAAATATCAATTCCCACTCAAGAAAGGTATGGAAAACTTCCCTAGAAGAAGAAAGAAATTACTTTTTGACTCTATTCTTAGAGCAAATTATGAACTTGATGCTTCATCGCTTGATATTACTTGATTTCCACTTTCTGCGCCTAGCTCAAAGGCGTTAAAGAAAAGCACTCTTGGGAGATAACCCAATATTTTCTTTTCAGTACCTTTTCTTTTATTTGAGTCTTGGAAGTTATTAATACTGTAATGACCGCTCCTTATCATTTTTATTTCGTTTTTTGTGCCAAGAAGAACCTCAAATTTGAGGGAGGTGAGATTTGGGGAAGTTGCTGTCCTGAAACAGATTTCTGCGCTGCACCGTAAAAATTCGTGAAAATTCTCAGAATATCGTTTTGATCTGAAATTTCTTGACCATATTCCCCAGGTTATATCCAAAATTTCATTAGTTTTGCACTTTTCAATTTGAGCAACAGAAGGTCCTCGAAAAATTCGACCTTTATCAGCTGTTCTGTTTTGATAGATTTCTGCCACTATTTGTGTTTGCCTCTCGATCACTTTCTTTTTGAGTTCTTTAGATCATGGAACTTTTGAGGAAGTTTCTACAGTAGTATATGCTTTATATGTGGTGTTTTTGAGTTGAAACCTGAACCAAAAAGGGTTGATTTATTATTATGCTTATGCTAATGTTGCTAATAGAATTGTGTGAAGTTTTGTATGAAGGAAGTTTTCAAGTGTAGGGATTGGAGAATGATGAGATGAGATAAAGTATGGACAAAAGCTCAAGCTTGGGGATGCCCATGTCACCCCAAGAAATATCCAAGAGGTACAAGCGTCAAAGCCTGGGGATGCCCCCGAGGCACCCCTTCTTCATCGGCAAAAATCAGGTCACCTTTCAACACACTATATTTTTATTGCTTCAAATTCTATGCGTTTTTCTTGGAGCGTCTTTACTTTTGCTTTCAGTTTTCTTTTGTTTTGTTTGCTGCAATAAATGGTTGGACCCCAAAAAAATTCTTTTGGAGGAGATTCACTTTGTTTTTCATTGCCAAGAACACTCGACTTTTCACTCTTATCGTTCAACGAGTGTTCTCTTTTTCTAGAACTGCGTTTAGCTTTTATTTTTTGCCTTGATTTTTATTCAGATCTTGTTTTATCTTTGCATCAAGGTGTATTTAGACCACTGGTCTATGTTGGTTTTCATCAAAAGAGTTGTCTCAAAAAGGTTTGAATGGTGCTGGAAAAGAGAAAAAGTTTCATGCAAAAAAGTGGTACAAAAAGGAGCTTGCTTAGACTGCGGCTTAGACTTTTTCATGCCATGCTTAATGTCATTTTGATAGTATGCTTGGTAGTTTTTGCTGTAGCATGACTTGTCTCAAATGACTGAGATTGCTTAATGAGCCTTTGAAAAAATCATGCGTTGTTTTTATTATATGGAAGAATTTATTTGGTTTTCTCCTTGATCCTTTATTTGGGTTGATTTGGCGCATGCTTACAACATGTTTGACTCTTACAAAGTCTCCATAAGCTTTTATGATCATTTGGTTTTTTGACTTGTGATGTCATTTTATGCTTCTCTTAATGATGTTTTGTCGCTATGCATGATTATGGCCGTTATTGCTCTCTTAGTTGGTCGCTCCCAGTCTTTTGCTAGCCCTCATTTTGTACTGAGTATGAGCTCTACACGTGCATCCAACTCCCAAAAACCAAGTTATTCCAATGTGTCCACCATACATACCTCTTAGCAATTTGCTATTCCAAGTACATTTGACTTGCTTTTATCTATCCTTCGAATTAAACTCTTTTGGTGTTATGTGAAAATTAGTCAGTAAAGCTCTCACGAACCTGACGGCATACTTTACTTTTCTCGCTTTTAAAATTTTGACATTGTGGCTCTTTTATGTTGACATTATGCTTGCAAGTTGTAAGTTGGAAATTAGCCAAACCATGCCGTCATGGGGTAAGCTTTCAACATTGCACTTTCTCTTATTCGAGTTGATATCGTGATCTTTTGTTTATGGATACTCGCAATGTGAAATAAGTTGGGAATCTTGCGGGATCATAGAGTTTGTATATGTGTTAGAGAAACGCCTGGGCCGCTAATCTAAGTCATGCATCATTCATGGTGAAAATTTACAGCATGCCCATAGTGGACATTCTACGACGCATCTCAAAATAAAAAGCTATACCCATGGTAAATAAAAGAGATGCCGAGGTGTTCATAGTCTGTTTGTCCTGTCATTTTGATGTGGGCTTGTTCTATGTCATTGGGCAAGGAGGTACCCCATTGGCGGTTCTCGATGATACATGTATACTTACAATGACAAGAGCTTGCTTGGGACCCTAAGTCGAGTAGCATGAGGTTTGGGTATTCGTACTTCACGGGACACGAGGTTTTCAACTTATAATTTGTCAAGCATATGCTCATAATCGTTCTTGCATTAACTTTAACCATACAAGATGCCTATGATGGGGGCAATGAGAGGTCAAAGCTAGTAAGTACCATAATTTTTTGAAGGTTTATAAAACTTGCAATCCCTGCTTCCCTCTGCGAAGGGCCTTTCTTTTACTTTTATTTTGAGACTCCACCTTCTACCTTTATGCAACGTCTAAGAGAGCATAGTTTCCATTCTGAGTTTAATGTGCATAGTCCCAAAGTTTATCATTGATTGATTTATGATTATGGTTTCACTTGTTCTTAAATTATTTATATCTAGTCGCCCTTTTAAACTTGACGGTGTCCTATGCATTTATGTTTTGCTATTCCATGAAGGACAAGCTAAAAACCATTTGCTATGTTTTTCCATATGATTTGAACACACGTTTGACTTTCATTGTTTCATTATTCATAATCTTTAGTTTGTGTTTCTTTTCATGTTATAACATGGTTGCTAAGTTTTTATTGTCAAGATTATGTCTCTTATGCCCATGTTTTAAGTTCTTTGATCCCAGCACTCAATGCTTTACATAGATGATCAAGATTGTGATGGTGCATGTCACCTCAAAAATTATTCTTTTGTTATCACTTACCTACTCGAGGACGAGTAGGAGTTAAGCTTGGGGATGCTTGATATATCTCAAACGTATCTGTAATTTTTTATGCTCCATGCTTGTTTATACACCATTTGCTTTGTGTTTTGTTAGACTTGGTGGCGTTTTTATGCATTTTCCAGAACTAACCTATTAACAAGATGCCATAGTGCCAGTTCCCTGTTTTCTGCTGTTTTTGTGTTTCAGAAAAGTTACACAGGAAATATTCTCAGAATTGGACGAAACAAAAGCCGAACCTCCTATTTTTACCGAAGCTTCACGAAGACCGAAGATGAGACGGAGGGGGGCTAGGAGCCAGGCTCACCACAGGGGGGCGCGGCCCAGCCCCTGGCCGTGCCACCCCATGGTGAGTCCAGCTGGCCCCACCTCTGACGATGCCCTTTCGCCTATAAAGTCCCCTCGATGGGAAAAACCTAAGGGACGGATCGCTTTTCCACGAAACATACTGCAAGCCGCCACCGTCGTCGAAACGAGATCGGGAGGATCCAGGAGCTCTTCCTGGCACCCTGTCGGAGAGGGGAATCCCTGCCGGAGGCCTTCTCCACCACCATGGTCACCTCCGGAGTGATGTGTGAGTAGTCTACCTTGGACTACGGGTCCATAGCTGTAGCTAGATGGTTGTCTCCTCCACCATGTGCTTCATGTTTAGATCTTGTGAGCTGCCCTACATGATCAAGATCATCTTTATGTAATCATACATGTTATGTTTGTTGGGATCCAATGAGTATTGGAACAATGTCAAGTTGATGTGCTGAATCATATATCTTATGTTATCTCTATGTTGTTTATGATCTTGCATGCTTTCCGTTGCTAGTAGATATCTTGGCCGAGTAGATGCTAGTGACTCCAAGAGGGAGTATTTATGCTCGATAGTTGGGTTCATGCCTCTATTTAATCTGGGGGAGTGATAGAAACCTCTAAGGTTGTAGATGTGTTGTTGCCACTAGGGGGAAAATAACATTCTTGTGTCCAAGGACATTTGCTTTGTTTACTTTACGCACTTTGCTTAATATAGTTATCCGTTGTTCGCAACTTAATACTCAAGGGGTACCCGGACGACTCCCCGCGAGTGGATTATTAGTCATAGATGCAGTTGGATTACGGTCTATGTATTTTGTCGTAATGCCCAGAGTGAATCTCTTAGTGATCCTCATGACATATGTACGTTATCTTTATTTTATCAATTGCCCAACTGTAATTTATTTACCCAGCATGTTATTATTTATCTTATGGAGAGACACCACTACTGAACTATGGACCCCCAGTCCAATTTCCTTTACATTGCTATACCGTTTTACTTCTATTCGCACTGTTTACTTTCTTGCATACTATTATCCTTTTACCACTCGATACGCGCAATCCTTTGTTTATAGCAAACCGGTGAGATTGACAACCTCATCGTAAGTTGGGAGCAAAGTTCTTGGTTGTGTTGTGTGCAGGTTTCACATAGCTGCTAGGTGAAGGTACACCAACAATATTTTTGGCGCCATTGTCCCGAGTGTCACGAAGCTAGCAAGCATCACCTTCTGAAGTTTGGTTCTTTCTCCTACTGGTTCGATAAAACTTGGTTTCATAACTGAGGAAAGTCTTGTTGTTGTGCTTATCACACCTTCTCTTGGGGTTCCCAACTGGTCGGTCATCTACATCAACACCGCACCATCATCTACCATGGTCATCAAAAAACCGTGGCAGAAAGATCCATAACGGTCGATAGACCACGGTAGGCAAATCGTGGTTAAAGAGTCATTAACCACGAAAAATGACCCTTTAACCACGATTTTCGACCATGGTAGATGGAAACTTTTCTTCTAGTGGTTGTAAGGGTCACCCTGAACAGTCTATCCATCATGTAAAGGTCCGTGCACGGCGGGGTCTAAACAGTCTGCCTATGTGGTATGGTCTACCAATAGTGTAAAGGTGCGGACCGGTGTGCCAAACAGTCTACATATATGGTACAGGTGTGGGCGAACTTACAAAAGGGTGGGTATGTGGGGTCGCAGAGAAGAACAGTGATTGGCTTGGATCATCGACTGGGCCCCATACAAAGGAAGTGTGGATGAGGTGATGACTCGGATGTGCAACAAGGCTTTGATCTCTTATGGATACAAGTGACCACCTCTGCAGAGTGTAAGAAAGTATCTGGATACTCCCTGTTCTAGGAAGGAGCTACGAACTCGGCATGAAAGGATCCCATCGAAGCTCTGGTCAACCTATGAAGACTGATAGGCATAGTTTTCAAAATAAAAGCAACCTCTTGAAGAAATATTTATGAAAACCTGCATTGCCAATGACTCTTTGGTCTAAGGCTGTAGATAGTGCATAAAAAACCTTATTTTCCCCTATGAACTTGATGGGTAATGCTCGTTTCTCACCCCACTCCCTCTTAACCTTGCTTAGATTGGAGGAAACTCAAGGAGGCAACCTCAATACTCTGAAGATGAAGATGAAGCCCTCTATCAATGTCAGAACTATCAATGGAGTCAACGACTACGCCAAGCATGGTGGAAAACTATAATAGGTGTAGAAGGGAACCAATTCCCTAATCCTAGAACCTAAGTCGTTAGGGTAGTTCTATAGTTTGAGTAGGAAGCCAACTGCATTAGTTGTAGTTCTAGTTTAGTCTCTCGCGTGGGTATGCCCTTCAGGTACCCACGGATTAGTATATCGGGTCCGGCCCATTATAAAAGTGGACTAGCACAAGGACTCAAAGATTGACTTAGAGACGAAGAAAGTAAAGTCCAATACGTATTCAACTAGGACACTTGTAAACTCTAGCCTGGTCGCATATATAAAGTCAGGCAGGAGTGCCCCTAGAGAAACAACTTACAACATCAAACATTGAGAGCTAGAACATACAAGATAGATTAGAGAGAGATTAGATAGACAACTCCGCCTACGGCGGCACCCTGTAAACACCATTGTGATCATATACTAGATTGCTAGCAGGATATAGCGATCCTCCACCGCGGGGACGTGAACCTGGGTACGTCGTGTGCCAATCTCGATCCCGGAATCTCTAGTCGTTACTCTTCACCCGATCCTAAGTCCTTCATCTAGAACATTTGTCGAGTTAACCCTCGTCAATTGGCGTCGACCGTGGGAATCGTGGCGACTGGATTTTGTCATCCGAGCGTGATCCTTCAATTTTTTTATTGACAAGATCAGCAAATTTTACGGCTGCCGACAGCAGCAAGATCGCTTCTCGCTGGATCATCAGCTTCAACTTCCTCAGTTTCATCAGTAACATCATATTTGTGAGATCCAATCTATGGTGCAGCTGGTCCAATCCAAAAGAATTCATCGGAAAATTTCGGTAAGATCGGCAGCAAGCTGTAGCGATCTCTACTAATAATATTGCTAGAGGTATGGTCCGTGGCTCGCAAGTACGCTTTCAATCCACCAAAAGTACGTTTTCATCCCACCTCAGCCCGAAACGTTTTCTTTCTCCTGCCATCGTCCGTCAAAAATACCGTATCGAACACATGCTCTTTCCGGTAGATCCCAGTGACCGGCGAATATTGGGCGGAGCTTGGCGACGCCATGGCTGGTGGAGATCGGACGGAGGGAGGCGGGATTCGCTCCCAGACGTCACCGACCTTGCATCCTCCCTCTACTCCTATAAGGAGTACAAACATGCAGAAGAACAAGCCCATCCATGGGCGGCGTCCACCAAGAAAAAGTTCAGGAGACCGTCGCTGACCAGAGGTAAAATCAAAGAGCATGGTCGCTGGGCAGAGGTAAACTGAAGAGCATCGGGCAAATGGGGGAGAAGATCAATCGATCTGAACCCTCTCGCCTTGTATCGCCCTTATTCTACCGTTGACTTAATGGCGGAATCGTCGCCTCCAGCTCGACGCCGCCCTCCCAACTAGAATCGAATCCAGCTTGTTGCACTTTGAGTCCTGAATCGATTAAAATCTCCGGCTGACAATGGCCAGGGGGGTTGGGTTTCGATGGAGCTGAAGGCCAGGGAGGAGCTCGGCTGCTTGGACCGCGAGCCGCCGGCGGGCGCTCCTCCGCCTCACCCCCACAGTATACCCTCGTCCCGCAAGTGCTGGGCGATGACGACCACAATTGTTGAGGACTGTAATAATGTGCGTGTATTACGACTGGCCTTGAAGTACCTTTTTGCTGTAAACTGGCTGTTGTGCGTATACCTAAAAAAAAAACTGATCGTTGTGCCTATCTTTCTGATTATCAGAATTTACTTTTCAGCTCGTCCAACGCTTGATCGTATTTCTGTCTAGCTTATGTGCTCAATGTTTATTTCTGTCTAGATTACTTAACAAGAAAAACCATAGCCAAATTTCTAGATAGTTTGGAGGATTATCTGGCCTTGAAGTACTGGATTTGAGTGCTAACAACTTAGATGAAGCAATTCAAAAAAACTGGGAGTAACGCCACTGCTCAAACAGATTTAAGGCCAATTGCATCATCCTTTATCTCTTCTTTGCTTCATAGTACAATGAATTATTATTGTATTTCATATAGCTTCATAATAACCAGTTCCATGAAGGCGAACATGAACGCTACTTTAAAAGAAGACTATGTGCATTATGGCTATAGCTGGTGTTATTTTTGTTGTTGACTACTTATCTCAGGCGTCATTCCTGAAAGTTTTATCTTGGCTCCTAACTGTTTTTTATGTTTTAGTGTACCGTATTCACTAATTGAGACTATTAGTTAAGACGGTATCTTCTTGAAGGCATGAAGATCACATTTTTTCCTTCAAGGAAAAAGTGAGTTGTTAGCATAAAACCGCGACATTTGCGGCTAAATTGCGGAAAACCACGACTTTACGTTTCAATTGCAAAAAACCGCGACTTTCCGGGTAATTATTCGCAATGTGCACAGATTCGTGATTGATCTCGAATTGACAGGGAAACTGATAGGTGGGACCCTCCTGTCAGTGCTGATGTGGCAAAAAATAAAGTTATTTGATGAGTTGGACAGGGGCCCCACACGTCAGTCCAGTTAAAAATCTTAAAAAATAAAAAAAATAAAAAAATGGTGGGGGCCTCTGCTGCCGGCCAAAAAAGAGCGTCTTCTTCCTGGAGGCCCCCTGCCACCGGCCATGCCCTCGTGAGCATGGGGGGAGGCGGGCGACCTCGGGGCAGGGCGGCCGGCGAGCATGGGGTGGAGGCGGGCGAGCATGGGGTGGAGGCGGGCGAGCTCGGGGCGAGCATGGGGTGGAGGCGGCCGGCGAGCATGGGGCAGGGCGGCCGGCGAGCATGGGGGGGGGAGGCGGGCGGGCGAGCATGGGGGGAGGCGGGCGAGCTCGGGGCAGGGCGGCCGGCGAGCATGGGAGGGAGGCGGGCGAGCTCAGGGCAGCGCGGCCGGCGAGCATGGCCAGGAACGAAGTACATAAAATGGAATTAACGGGACGATTCGCAACTTAAATTTTATTCTCAGTTAAATGACAATTTCATTTAAAATTATACTGTCATACATGAGGACTGTTCAAACAAAATCCAAAGTTTTTGAATGACACAATAGTAAGAAAGGGATCCTCCGTGAATAGCACAAGCCTATGCTCGACCATCGTGTCATCGAGTAAATAGAATACTTTCTTTTGGGAAAATAAATATAATACATATAGGACTGGATTAAAGCTTGCTTTTATTTTAGCAAATTATGCTTTTTTATTTATAACATAATAAATCTCTCTAGGGAGATTTCACTAGGTGACAGTTTGTTTTTCAAGAGAGAAAGAAAAATTATTCATGGGACATCCGAGCTGAGCAATCCATCTAAAATCATGGTCATTTGACAAAATATGTGTTAGTTTATTTAAATTTATTCGGTCGTAGCAACGAGCATTTGCTTGGAAACCAAGATTTCATCGGCAACAGATGACCCAAATCGACGAATCGACCACTACGAATCTGCACGCTTTGATCCCTCTATCGCCCCTGTGTCAGCAAGTGAGGAAGCACCCAGGGACCGTCCAAGACGGCTCGAGCTAGCAATGCCTGCCACTGCCTATCTCTCCATCTCGTATCTCGTCCAACGGTGGCTGCAGTCCAGGACCCAATTTGTCGTGTGTCAGCTCGCCAATGGCCCCTGTAGCCGGCCAGTCGTCGTGAGCTCGAGCCGTCTAGGTAGGGATGCGGGCAAGCAGCATCTGGGTCGTTGCGTCATGTAAGTACTACTTGAACATACGATGGGGGTGTGATTTTAACACTATTTCAACTGCTGCCGGAAGCTAACAGATAAGAACACGCACTCGTCGTCAGTATATGACCGCGGCGAAGCTTCGATAAGAGCTCCCCTAACTCGTGGTGATGCTCTGTTGCGAGTCCACGCGAGAGCCGTCCTCGACATGAACCATGGTGCCGCTGTACACTTGCGAGGAACCTACATAGCATGTTGCCGGCACTGGATCGGGGGCCTCCTGGAACGCATGTCCTCGTGATGCTACTTGGCGGCGAGGCCACGCGAGGAGAAGGGAGGAGGACGGATCAACCTAGAGGGAGCGGGGACTTTGCTAAAAAGAAAACGTTTCGGGATACCCTACAAGAAAAGCGAAAAGCCTATTTAGGTGAATTGAAAGCATACTTACAACGATCACGGACCAATACCTATAGCAATATAGAATTAAAACTTTAACCTGCACCTTTGTATGGCTAGATTTCTTTCATACAATTCAAAACGTTCTTCAAGTTAGACAAAACCCATATTAATCCATTGTTGTACTTCATTCACTAATTTTGTATCTTTAGTCAGTAAAAACTGCATATATGAGGAGTAAAATATAAGGATATCTGATGCTGCCCTAATCACATCATTGATGTAGGTCGTGATCTACATGGGAAACCTTGGGTTTGTCTCTATTTCTCTCAAACATTAATTCTTTGTTTCAAGGTGTTATCATAAATCTGAGGATTTGCAAGGATAGCATTCACATGATTCTGAATATTTTAATAGACCAGTGGTCCTAGATGGTGATGTAGGATATTTTAATTTGAGCGAATAGGTTAACCGTGATTAATACTCATTTTTTTTGCATTTCAGATTGAAATTAGTAGCCATCGAGTGGAGAAGAATAGAGCGGTGGTGCTAGCTGGTGATGTACATGAACTCTTTGTCCATGAAATGAGACATGTTCTCACTTTTTCGGTTGTGGCGATTATTTTGTAGTATTATTCAGATAATTTGTTTCTTGTAGAGGGATGGTGCCTCAGTTTCAGTTGTTAAAATATTGTTAGAGGTATGGTCTGTGGCTCGCAAGTGCGCTTTCAATCCACCAAAAATATGCTTTTCTTCCAACAATGGACCGAAACGTTTTCTCTCGCTAGAAAACGGCACGCTCGATTCGTTCAGCTAGGAAGATTTCTTTCGTTTTTCCAAATGTGATCCTACCACGTGTAAAAACACCGCACGTTAGCACGTACTCCCTCCGTTCCGAAATATAAGATGTTTTAGCTTTATGAAGTGAGTGTATCTATATATAGATTCGAGCGAACCTATACACTAAAAGATGTCTAGATACACTCACTTCACAAAGCTAAAACATCTTATATTTCTAAACGGAGGGAGTACCTTCGAAACAGAGTTTGATTCGAGCAAAAAAACGTAGCTTGACAGCCACAGGGATTGGCCTGCAAGGCTGCAACCGCACGTACGTCTCTCATTATATTCGTATCCATATATTTTGCTCGGCCGTCATCGAATCAAGGTTAATTAGGTCTCCAGCTCTCTCCGGCCGCCGATAACTGTAGAGCCGACAATAGCTGGCCCCCGTGAAAGCGTCTAGCTCCAGCTCGCCGGCCTCTGGTGCGAGAAAGTTGTGGATGACGACAAGGCCGCGTCCGGTGCCGGCAGAGGGCAAATATCTGATACTTCTAAACCGGCGAGCCAGGTCTACTTTGTCTAGACGAGATGGCGACCAACACCGATCGTAACCATTGCCTACTAATGAAGTCTACGGCCTGTGCACGCCTACTGGTCTGTGCTCATGGAAATCAAAAGTCGAGGATGACCTTGGCTGCTGCCCCCTCCGTCATGGCCCAGAGCGCCGACCACGCCGAGAATCATGGAGGCTCCGGCAGTCAAGGAGGAGCGCCAAAAAACCAAGCACGTCAAGACTAGCTAGACGCCAGTGCAGACGCTGCACTAGATAGACGTGGCCAGGCGTCGGCAATGATGGTGAAGGAGGAGCGGCGAGATGACAAGACCATCAAGGATGCAGCTAATTTGGAGATGCAGGTGCTGCTCCAGATCACGAATTCATTTTCTTTTGCTTGTGACGCTTACAATGGAGCTCCGCCACCTTACTGGTGTTGCTGCATGAGAACCGCTGGCAATGGCAAGTCCGTGTGTGCTTCTCTTCTATTCTGGACGAGGCACCTTCATGCATAATATAAGCATTTAAAGAGAAAAATAATGGAGAGCTGACATATATGCGTCGGTGAGTGGATAACAACAAAAGAAGCAACCGTTATTACTCAAAGTTTAGCTCGAAAATACTCAAGTGGAAATTTCATCGTTGCTCGCTTATCTGTTTGAGCAAACAACACCAGTTTATCACTTTTTTGGGAGAGCTTCCACCAGGTATATTTTCCAAAAAAAATTCAATGAAAAAACTGATATAAAGGTGTTGAGCTATATGCCTATATGCAGTGACTTTCTACATCACCGTCTCCACGGCAGAAATGTTATATGATCTAAAATTATTCAATAAAAATTAACCCATCGCAACGAACGGGCAGATGTGCTATAACAACTAATCTTTAAAAAAGATTCAGTGACTTAAATAAAAATAAGTTCTGAATAGTGAATTGTAACTTGCAAAAAATTTGTTGGACACAAATAGCATTTCAAAAATGAAAATAAATAAACCTAGAAAGATGTTTAGGCCACATAATTTAATTGTATTTTAAAAAGGAAAAAAATAAAATAAAGAATTAATTATTCGGAACATGTTTGTCAACATTATCATACGTAGCTAATAATGACCTTTTTGTGCATTCTAACAATTGTGAGAAGTATATATAATGTTTCTCTAATATAAAATCTAACCATGTAAATGTGCAGGTTACATTATTTGTATGCAGAAATCCGCTAAAATTTTGAATATGTGTAGCAAAATATAACGTCCATACTCAATAATGGGTTTTGTTTAGAAGAAGACTGGGTTTAAAGATGACAACTTACAAAGCATCCAACTAATGTGGCTTACAACCGGTATGTCCAGATATCCCACCTCTCTCCATAGTATGGCTTCTAAGTTCCATATACGTGACAGGAAGTTCATAATGCGGAATAATATAAAGAAAGCCAAGGGGCACACAATTTCACTTTACTAGCCGTCAACCCGTGCACCCGCACAGGCTAGGTTTTCTTAATAATTAATAGATTGAACTGTAGCAATTTAAGATTAGAACAAATGTAATAATAAATTCTTTCACCATTCAAACATATAATATTATTGTTTGTTAAGCATGAAAAATGAACTATAATTTTAATTATTCCACTTGTTTGTTTATCTTAGGATTAAGTAAAACACTTTTTTTGTGGTATACTACCAGGAAAATGAGCAATCGGCCAGCCTAGTTTTTAGTTGGCTTCTTTCTGGAATAATACTTTAGACTTGTTCTATCTTTTTGCTTGCTTCTGTGAGGAAAATATTCGTTACGTTGTGACCCTGTTGCATATTCTTTGCATTCTCGGTGAAGCCGTATCATTCATATGAGGATAATATGACTAACATTTTCTTTAATTTTTCTATTTTTCATTGGCATCCTTTGCAGGCACATTTTTCAGTTGATTGCACATGCAAATTCGACCAACCTAACAACAAAAGAGACAATTTATTTCATTTATTTTAGTCGCACCATCTATTTGTTCCTGTAAGGTTGAGGATTTGTCCGAACAATTGTTCCTTTCAGTATTGTGGCCACATAATGTGGAAACAAATGTTTCATTTTTCTATCTTCTATATAGTTTTTCCCCAAAAAACCTGGGATACATGCATTCAGATTTTTAAGTTATTCATCAATTATGAAATTTTGTATGCAAAGTTTAGACTGAACAGGAAATTTTAGATTTTGATAATACTTTTCTCTTATACATCTAACATAGGTCCATAAAATTTAGATGTAAGATATATATACTACGGCATGCATATATCAGAACTTTATCGTACATCATTCATATTTGGATGCTCACTTTTCCTTATTCTTCTATTTTGTGAATATCTGGATTTCGCGATGTCATCAAGTTCTGAACTTTCCTCTCTTCACCAAAATATGAAACTGACAATCTCTATATAAAGTCATCCCGTGCATGGATAGACAAACAAACAAAGTAGAGGGTGCATTCAGTCAATAATCCCGTATGTATAGACATGTATGAACTCATCATTATGTGATCAGAGGCATCGACTCAACTAAACAGAATTAGCACTACATAAGTACATAGTAATTTCTTTCTCCGAGTATGTAAATTCTCAGCATGCTGCCATTACCTTTGCCTGCGTGTGGAAACAGTCAAACAGCCAAACAGAGATGTGTCCGACCGCTCGCATAGAAGGAGCTCGTCGAGGCAGCTGTCCGCCATATCATCCAGAGCTTCTCCAACGCTTCACCTTTCAACTGGCGTCTGCATCTCTCCCGGCCACGACTCAGCGCACCACCGACCGGCCATGGTATATTCGATAATCACGACTACGGAAGAATCGGATACAGCGATTCCTAAATTGCTTGGACTCTTACCATAGGATAGCATAAAGCGACGTCGTTTTTTCTAAATCAAACTGGAGATTTTTTTTTTTGAAACAAAATCAAACTGGAGATATAGTATTTGAACGGGAGAGAAAGAAGATTAGTCACAGACGCCTCTAGTCTCTGGCCGTTCGGTGAGACCCGTAAAATAAGGGATGGGCGAGTCTCCTATTTAATCTAATGGCTATAGATGGAGTTAAAGTTTGATCGGATGGACTAAATTTGCTAATTTCTAGGATTAACGTGGAGACTCATATGGTGCCTCCAATTAGTAAATATAAGACAAGGTACCCATTACGCAGGAAAAATCATACAACCTCAGACCTATAATACTTGTCGCTCAAACAAGTTAACAGATATACTAGAATGTACATCTAGATACATGCGATTGATCGACAAGTAGATGGAGTAAGGTAATATGAAGATCAAGAAGGTCAAGATGTGTGAGATCCTACAAACCCGGACTAAACAGATGATGCAACTAAATTGGCGACAAGTTTCAGGAGGTGATATACGGCGAACATGACATGGACACCACTCGCCAATACAATATATGTGCGTCTACTTTGACAAAGCCAGTGACAAATAAACCCATGGAGCGGTAGAACCAAGGATACATTATGTTGGGACGCCAAAGAAAAGACATATTTTCTCGCTAAAGCAGGGTACTATGGAGTGCCATATGGTGACACGTTGGATTCAGATGGCTATAAAGCATAGCGACAACGAGGAAGAATTTTTTAAGCCCGTAGCAAAGCACGGGCATTCAACTAGTTTCAATAAAATTGAAACCGGACCGGATTGGAGCAAGTCCCAATATGGTGGTCAAGACGTGTGAAAATTTTCAAAGTAGTGCACGCATCTGAGTCATCTACGTATACTAAGCCGGTGAGATGGAGTTTTTTTGGCGGCAGAAAGAGGAAGAGGAGTTCTTACCAAGATCAAACTTCAGAGAATCTCTACCGAGAGCGGTTCCCGGAAATTCATGCGGCTTACCCAGCAGCATAGTAAAGATGGATCTAGAAAATGCTCGACTACAAGATCGCGTTCAGACCCTCCAGGCGGTGGCATGAAAAGACCACACGTGACCTTGTCCAAGCATAGGTGGGTAGAAAGAGAAGGCAAGGAAAATCACGGTGGCGTTCAACTCGATCTGTCACTTTGGCGGAAAAAATAATAGCAAAGCAGTCTATAGACATCAGATTGAATCCGATCAATACACGGATTTCAAGATGACTTTGGTCTTGACGTACTCCAGTCTCCAGACCAACCGCGAATTGCCGGACTACAACGGACAGATTGAGAAAGAAGAGAAAGAACAAAAAATATTTCGACTACGCTGCGTGGACAATCCGAGAAAATATTTCGACTACTTCATCTTTAATATCGTCGAATACATCCGCGTTGACTGCGGCTCACCATGCTCAGGGGCTAGTCATCGTTCACTCGTGCATACTATCGACAACGCTCGGGGGCTCGACATTAACTCGCCCCGGAGTGCAGAAACTCACGATCAAGACCTACGATTTCGTTGACATCAGCAACGTGGTAATCCCAATAGCGCTCGGGGGCTCGACAATAGCTTCGTCTCCGATCGTGATTGTGATTTTACGACAACAACTCGACTACGTCATCGTCGACTACGCCGCGCTGACCACGCCGCATCCGACAAAAGCTAAGTTTTCCTCTACCACTAGTAGGGAAAACCTCTTCTGTGGCGCACCAATATATGTATTCTGTGGCGCATGGGTGGTGCTCCACAGAATCTTCACCACAAAAATAAGCATTCTGTGGCGCACCAGTACATCCGCCACAGAAATAAAGAATTCTGTGGCGCACCATGCCATAATGCGCCACAGAATTAAGGCATTCTGTGGCGCATTATGCATGGTGCGCCACAGAATTAGGTGCGCCACTGAATTACATTTTAGTTCGCCACAGAAATATTACAGGTTTTATACAGAACTTATTCTGTCTGGTGTAGATATACAGGTTTTAACAGATATAATATAGCAGTATACAGATATATCAACAGATTTCATATAGCACAATTATATATCTCCATATACAACTCATTTCATATAGAATATTAACAGATTTCATATAGCTCCATGCATATACAACTCATCATACATATATATCTCCATATAACTCATAATCCATACAAATTAAGTGCATTATCTCAAGATACAAATGAAGTGACACCGGCCGCCGCCTACACTAGGATGAAATAGAGTACCGCTCCGACGATGGTGAGCAAGAGCGAGAGCACAATGAAGGTCTTCATCTTGCTCTTGTTCGACTGGTGCTTCCTCCACTTGGCAACCGCCTCTTGTTGAGTCGGGTAGCCTTTGTAGCAGTTGCCGCTGAACTTGTGCACCTGTTTCTTGCAGTCCGTCCACTCCTCATAGACTCCTGGAACCCGCCCCTCGAACACGACGTACCACGTCATCTCTATGGACACAAGGCATATTAGTATATAATGCAATGGAAAGAATTAGAGGGTTCACATGTATACATATTCACAAGAATTAAAGCAAGGAAATAATAATAAACCTAAAAGTCATATAGCATCGGTATCACATAAGTAATCAAGTTCAACGACATTGACTACAATAGTAATTGAAGTCCAACAACGACACTAAGCAAGTTTAGTTTACAACACAGTAGGCACACCGGCCTCTCGATCAACGAGACGTCTTGTTTATGGGCTCCGGGAACGGTTTGTACATGTCCTTCGTCGTCCACGTCCTTCCATCACCCTGCCTATGTAGGCGTTCTTCTATATCCCTCTTACACAACCCTCTGAGTTGGTGTAAGAGCCCCGATCTATTGCATACATCTTCTACGATAATTTCCGATAGCTTTACTTGGATGCGATGGAAGTCTTCTCTAAGATCAGCATTGCTGATCTCCCCCGCCATTTTTTTGGGGTCTCGCTTACTAGGTGGCAGACGCATCATCTCTGCATCCGCGACAAACCCTTTAAGGTGATGGAGGACATAGAAGGCCTCCTTCATGCTGTCATCTGGCTGCTTGATGCAAGGGAAGTTGATCACGTGCTTGAACCCCTGCTCTTTAGTGTCCGGCCTGATAAATTTCCCCTTCTCGTGGAAGATGCCTCCATTTTTGGAGTAGAAAAGGATAGCCTCATCGAGAACACTCCTTATTCTGTTGTAGTCTTTCTTCATCGTCGTACTCGACGAGTCGAAATACTGGGCTAGTGACCACTTCGGGCAAAGGACGACGAGTGTGCAGTATGTGTCCCTGCTCAACACATGCAATTTAAATGGAATGTTGGAAAGGATCGGCAATGGAAGAAATATATAAGAAAGCATAAGTTACGACGGCCGAGAGCGAATGTGTACTTACTCGGGAAAGACAGGCAGAAGAATGGTGTTCTTCTCTTTGTTCATGAGCATGAAGCTCTGGAGGTACCGCACCGCCGTGGTCCGTGTGCTTGAGCCATCCACCAGCTGGCTATCGCGCATGTAGTAGGGATCCGCTACCGCGATGTTGGGGGGTCTCACTCTCTTGATCTTCATCTGAAGATTGATCGCGTATAGGCGAACCAAGTTATAGTCGAGCCGTTTCCAGTGAAATAGATTGAAGACGTCCTCGAACGCTATGAAGAAGATATCCGCGGGGTATGCTTGGACGAAGTTCGGGTCTACTGCTGGCACCTTGACCGTGAACACCGGGTAATTTGGATCCTTGTCTTGAAGAAGGAGGCTCTCTAGAAATTGAATATTTTGCTGCAAACTGATCATTGGTCCACTTGCGAGGTGTTCGAGGTCCTCAGGCAGTATCAGTTTACCAGCTTCATGAAGCCGGGGCAAGCCACCCAGTGTCCGTGGTACCATGTCGTCGGCCCGCATCTTCTTAGGAAGAGTCTGGCTCGAAGATGCGCCCTTCTTATTTCCTCTCTTCCTTGGCTTCTTCACCTGACCTGCTGGGGGTGCTTCGGGTGCTGGTGGTGCTGATGGTGGGGTTGCTTGGGGTGCTGGTGGTGATGATGGTGGTGCAACGGGTGCTTGGGTTGCTTGGGGTGCTGGTGGTGCTGATGGTCGAGTTTCGGGTGCTGGGGTTGCTTGGGGTGCTGGGGTTGATTCGCGTGGCTCCCCGACGATCGTCTTATACAGCGTGTTAGGGCTGAAAATGGTAGCCGGCTTGACTTGAGCTAGATTGCCAGCCTCCGGAGGAGTGTCTTGCAGAGAAAGACCCGTGAAGGTCAGGCGCTGCGTGACTGTAGTGGGACGACCAAGTTGATCGCCGTGAGTGCGGAAGGCTTCTTCATCCATATGAGGCATGTACATATCTTGGCTGCAGGCGCCAGTGTTGATGTAGGCATCGATGTCATCATCATCATCGTTGCCATCAAGTGGCGCCATGTCCTGGAAGTTAGGTGGTGGCGGTTGTGATGCCGCCGCTTGGCGTACCTTGCGTTTGGTCGACGGTCGTTGCGGAAGCTTTCCCAACAGCTGTTGGTGGCGTGTGGTGGTAGCGGCGATCGCCGGTTCCTTCCGGGTGGCGGCGGTGACCGCCGGTTCCTTCAGGGTAGTGGCGGCGGCGACCGCCGGTTCCTTTCGGGTGGCGGCGGCGACCGCCGGTTCCTTCAGGGTAGTGGTGGCGGCGACCGCCGGTTCCTTAAGGGTGGGGCCGGCGCCGGGCCGGACGACCTTGGGCCGGATGATAGGGGAGGTGGCACCGATGTTGCGCCTGACACTTGGAAGACCCCCCCCCCCCAGACGAATCTGGTTCTTCGGCCATGTCATGAGCCAACCGATGCAATTCCCAAGGACCATAACGTCGTCCTCATCTGTGCCCGGAGGTTGATCGGGGGGAGGAGGTTGTGGTACTCCGGCACTACCATTGCCAACTTCACCTTCACCAAATGATCTGCAATGTTTTCTGCGGTGCATAGTTCGGCTGGGCATGACAGTGCCGCTAGCAACATCCATCAACTTGCCGCCGGGCTCCACCACATGCAGGAGTATGCAAGGTTCGTCCTGAGTCAGGGGCATGTTGGATAAGATCAGCGCAAGGCATATATAGTTAAAGAAGATGACGCGGAGGACTAACTAATGAGTTACCTTCTTGATGGCGTTGATCTCTGCTAATGTCGATACAAGGGCGTCGGTGCCGGCGCCGGGCCGCTCACTCTCGGGTGCATTATCAGGCACCGCCACCCTATCTGCTTCCGCGGTTGGGGGCGTCGATGCGACCAGGTGGAGCGGCGGCGTCGGGGTCACCAGCGGCGACACTTGGTGACTTGAGTTACTGCCGCTGACGCTGGGCACATATATCGGCCCCTGTTGACCTGCCGCATTCCAAGCAGCTAAACCCTCCATCAAACCAGGGGGGGTGATTTGCCGGAGCTTCTCCTGTAGCTTCTCGTCCACTAACTTACTCATCTCGGTCGGGTCCACTATCTTCTCTAGTGACTCCACCTTCTTCTTCAGCTCCTGAACCTCGGCTTTATCCTTAGTCGACCTCATCTCCTTTCTCGTCTTGGCATCCGATTCGTAGTACTCGGATACCTTCATACTTGTGCCAAAGCCGGACACACGGCCAGCCGACGTCGGTGGCTTGTCCAGGTCCCGTTCCTTGTATGCGTTCGTCGCCCTGTTGAAAGGCGTGTCCCACGGTTCCGTCGACCCCTGGGACGACGGGCCAGCCGTAGAACTAGCCTTCAACTCATCGTCCTTCAGACAAAGGAACTTAAGGTTAGCCCATTTGGCTTCATTGCTTAATAAGATCAGCGCAATAACAATATAGACTATCCTTACCAGGAGTTTCTTAAACTTCTTCACGTCGGGGTAATCCGTAACAAATTCCCCCGTCTCCCAGTCTAAGTAGTAGCGGGACCGGACATAGTTCCTAGTCTGTAAATCCGCGATTTTTAGCCAGGGGTTTTCTTTCCCCAGACGTATCATCTCGGCATCCTCCTTGTCCCAAGTGGGCTGTTTTCCTCGGTAACCGCCGCTTCCGCAACGGTGAGCCCCTAGGTTCAATTCCCGCATTTTCTTCCCCCATGCGGTCCATTTTTTAGCCTCGTCAGTCTCTAAGGACGACTTGAATGCTTCGAAGTCTTCTCTAGAGAGCGTCGGGTCTTTACGACTTATCTGCTCCCAGCTTTTACCTTTCTTGATCTTGTCCTTCAGCCGGGTTTTCCAGCTGCTCAAGGCGGTGCTCATCTTCGTGAGAGCTAAAGAGTCCACCTTTTTATTGAACGGCTGTGGGAACGTGTATCGTTGGTGAAGCTTCTGGAGGAGGGTTGCGGCCAAAGCCGCGTTGGCCTCGCTTCTCAGGTCTTGAGTGTTGAGCGGCACGGTTTCACGGACGATGCACCCTAGTTGCATCGCGTACCCTTTGGCAACCTTAGAAGGCTCCAAGGGTAGGCCACTTTCGGAGACTAACGTGAAAGGATCGGTGATGTTGGCTAGCACTTGCGGCCTCCGATCCGCCCTTGGCCTCTTCGCCTTCCTCTTCTTCTTGGCCTCCTCAGGGTTGCCGCCGCTATCACCTTCCGTGCGGTCGGTGGTCTCTTCACCGGTCTCGGTGGCGTCATCCCGGCCCTCTTCCTCATCGCCGCTCTCGGAGGCGGCCCCCCAGCTCTCTTCCTCATCGCCGCGATCGGCGGCGCCCCCCCCCCCGGCCCTCTCCCTCATCGTATTCCTCCCACCATTCCTTCTTGGCCTCTCTGGCGACTTCCTCCTGGCTCTTAGGGTTAGAAGTGCCCGACATGTTTATTTGCACTTCATTAAAAAGAGGCAAATAGTTAGTACATAATGCAACCGAAAAATTCAAAATTTCGGCATGACTTTTGCTAATTTTTCTACCTAGGAGTGCCCATTTCTCAACCGAAACGGAAGCGAATCAACACTTCGGGAGAAACGGGCAACTCATTTTATTCATCCACACTTGAAAGCATCTCATAAGCATATAACACCAGCAAATCAAATATGTGAAACATTTTTCAATACAAATCTGTCATACAATATACATCAGCACTCTCCAGCACACACCAACACTCCAGCACACACCAGCATATAACATACTCCAGCATATAACACTCTCCAGCATGATATAACATTTTTCAGAAACCAAAACTCCATCGCCATCGGATACAACGCTGGATCACCACTTCTCTATATGGCACCGAGGGATACTCACTTAAACCACCGAGACGTAGAGGAATAATAAATGAACACCACCACTGCTACCTCCTGTGGCCAGATTCAGCTCCGCTTCTCCCTCCTGGAAATAGAATGCAAATGCTTAGCTTTGTGCCAGCAATCACAGTATAAGTGCACACAGCACACCTGTAGATAAAATAACAGTATAAGTGCACACAGCACACCTGTAGATAAAATTCAAACACACCAGTAGGGTGGTGAACTCGTCGCCACAGCCAGCCCAGCAGCAGGCCCTGCACACGCAATATTCACCTAGCATATAAGAAGTCCGCAATTAGAGGGAAAAAAGCATGATAATTAAGCTACTATGCACAAAACATGAACTAGATCAATGGAATGCACCATGATCACTATGCACAGCACATACCCTGACCACATAGAATCATAGTGACAAGGCACATAGGTGATCTAGTGTTCAAGCATCACAGAAAATAATCAGAATAAGTGCATGATCTAGTGTTCAAGCATCACAGAAAATAATCAGAATAAGTGCATGATCTAGTACTGTTCAAGCATCACAGAAAATAATCAGAATAAGTGCATGATCTAGAGTTCAAGCATCACAGAAAATAATTAGAATAATTGCTAAATATGAGCAAACATCAACTTCTTAAGCCCTCATGGTAAACTACAAGTAATTTACCAACTGCAACTAACAAAAAATGAACAAGGCCCGAAATTTTCACTAGGACTAAGTGCTTGGGTAATTTTTACAAGTAATTTTCACAGGAGTGTTTGTGTGGGATTTGGTAAGAGGAATGGTCCAAACTTCTGTGATTTAAATTTCCAATTCATGGCCTTTGCATAATTTCCAATTCGGGAGTAAATTGCATGGCAAAGAGTACGATGTCATTCTTTTGTTATGAACCTTTTCCCATCTCATCTTTGGCATTTGAGTGAAACTGTCCCAGCTATCAATACCAATGCCGTAAAGAACTCACAGCTCACAGTTATCATGCGCGACTTGGTTTACTGTTTATATCGACGAGGTAAACATCAGCAAGAACACATCTCTAGCAAGGTCTTACATAAAAATGGTTGTTTATTAGCGTCGTTGTTGCGTCATATTCAGAGAGCCACACTTGGAACTTCAATAGCGTTTGGTTCAGCAGAACTTCAGTAGTAGCAAGAGTACAACTGTACAGGGCTCATTCCCCTCACTCTGTCTCTCTCCCCCGTGCTCGCCCTCTCCAAACCTCGAAACCCTCTCCCGCCAACCCCAAATCCCCCTTCCCGCCCCACTCCCTACACAACATGCTGATTTACTTGTGAAAATTACACTCCTGTGAAATTTTTGTTAACAACAATATTCAACAGAAGTGCTTGGGTGACAAAGGACTATGTTGATGTTTTCAGAACAGACAAACAACAATATTCAACAGAAGTGCTTGGGACGATGAACAGAGCATCCGGCGAGTCGGCGGTGGCAATGGCGTGGACATGATGATCCTTCAGAGAATCAGGGACATGTATGTACCTTGGCCACGGTGGAAGATGGCGGTAGAGAAGGGCGGATCCTTGTCCTTGGGCCGCTCCGGGATCTGGATGCTCCGGCGGCTAGCGCGGGTAGCCGGCGTGGATTCTCCGGCGGCTAGCTAGGGTTCACAGCGCGCGGGGGAGAGGAATCGTGAGGCGAGCGAGGTGAGGCGAGCAGGAGGGAGAGCGGCGCGGACCTCCTCTTGGCGGCGAGCGAGCGAGGTGAGGCGAGCGGGAGGGAGACCGGCCGGCGGCTAGCTAGCTAGGGTTCGCGGCGCGGCGGATAGAGAGAAAGAAGATGCGGGCTCAGGGGAGGGGATCGATCGCCGTTTTACTAAGTGTAAAACTTCTGTGGCGCATCTACTGGTGGGATGCGCCACAGAATATCAGAATTATGTGGCGCATCCCACCAGTAGATGCGCCACAGAATTTATTTCTTTTTTTTTAATTATTTTAGTTATTAGATGCATACATGTGCATACACAAAACAGTTGCATATCTTTTTGCTCTTTCTTGTCCAACATGTGCATATCTTTTTGCTCTTTTTTCTCTAACACACACATGTGCATACACACACAAAATTAAAAGTCTCGATCACACACACATGTGCATACACAAAAAAGTCTCGATCACACACACCAAAAAAGTCTTCTCCGTCCGGTTCCGAGCTAGCTTAGCGTTTCTTCACAATCTTCTTGCCCTTCTTGTTGGCGGTTGAATACTTTATGCCGGCCACCTTGAGATTTCTTCGTGTGAACGGACAACCTTTAGTAGGTAGGGAGGTCTTCCTTCTTACTTTACTAGTAGTAGGCATGTCGAAGTGCTTGTCGAATTCCTCCTCGATCTTCGGGTCACCGTTCTTGTCCAAGTCTTCCTCGTTTGCGTCTCCTTCCATTCCTATGATGCTCCTCATGCCCCTCCTCACGACAACACGGCTAGGCCTCGATGGGTCAGTGATGAAGAAGCATTGGTCAACTTGGCTACCGAGTACCCATGGCTCATTTTTCGCGGATGCGTTCTTCGATTTGGCATCCGGTATAACCATGGTGGTGAAATATCGGCCTTCTTTTTCGACCTTCTTGGCCCATCTCACACGGAACATTGGCACCGTCTCTCCACAGTAATTGAGCTCCCATATCTCCTCGATCCTTCCGAAAAATCTTTCCTTGGCACTAGTCTCGTCATCGGCGTATGATAGCATAGTTACTCCTGAGTTTTGATTTTCACTATTTCTGTCCTTTTCCTCGGTGTAGAATCTGTAACCGTTGATGTCATACCCCTGATAGGTCCTTACGTTATGCCCGGGGCCCTGTGATAAGGTGTATATGAGTTTTTCATCTTCGGTAGAAGGCCTTCTGCTCTGTGCTTGAAGCAGTTGACTTTGCTTAAACCAACGCGTGAAGCTGGAGTTGTGCTCTTTGGTTACGTCTCCCATCTTCCTTGGCCGGCCCATATCGATGTAATTCTGCTCGATTATGCTTTTGTGCTCTTGCACAAAAGGTTCGACCAATTTTAAGTGTTGTAGGGCGACCCGGTGAGCCCTTTCAAAGTCGTCGCGTCGATTGACAATGCCGACATGGACTGAGCGGTAGCCCTCGCGGTGACCGACTCCAGCGAGCCTGCCGAGGTGCGTCCTGGTGGGCAGACCAACATGATCCTGGTCGTCCTCGGTGCTTAGATAATTCTGGCAGAAGGAGATGCACTCGTAGGTTAGGAACCCATTGGCCATGCTTGCGTCTGGACGGGCCCTCTTGCGAACGTATCCTTTCATGACACCGTTCTGCCTTTCGAAAGGCATCATGTTGTGGAGGAACGTCGGGCCGAGCTGCCTGATGTCATCAACGACATGGAGAAGGAGATGGACGCATATATCACAGAATGCGGGCGGGAAGTAAATCTCGAGCTCACATAGTATCACCACGATCTCATCCTGTAGCATCTTGAGCTGCCTCACGCCGATTGACTTCCTGGTGATAACGTCAAAGAAGTTGCAAAGGCCAAACAGCGTATCACGGACGTGCTCGTCCATTATCCCTCGGATCGCAACGGGAAGTATCTGCGTCATGAGCATGTGACAATCGTGAGACTTCATCCCGGTGAACCTCTTCTTCGCTACGTCCAGATATCTGCTTATATTCCCCGAGTAACCGTGAGGAAGTTTCACTCGTAGGAGGCACCTGAAAAACTGCTCGAGCTCCTCCGGACTCATTGTGAAGCAGGCAGCGGGAAGCACCACCGCGTTCTTCTTAGCCCTTTTACGGAGATGTTGAGTCCCTTCCGTCTGATCATCATCATCATCGTCGTTGTCATCAGTATCGGGGGCTTGAAGAGCTTTTCTGATGCTAAAATGTTTCAGATCGTATCTTGCTTTCGGCCCATCCTTGGACTTTTCCGAGTTGCAAAGAGTGCCAAGCAGACTCTCAGTAACGTTCTTCGTAATGTGCATGACATCGAGGCTGTGGGGCGTGTGGAGGACCTTCCAGTACTCCAAGTCGTGGAAAATAGACCTCGCTTTCCATACACCGAGCAGCGGCTCTGGCTTTGGTCGCTTCTTTCCCGGCGCTGGGCACTCCTTCCAATTTTTTAGAAGATCGTCGATTTCTGCACCGCTCCTCTGTCGCGGGGGTCCATCGGGCTCATCTTTACCATTGAACAGATCACCGCGTTTTCTCCACAGGTGATCCAAGCGAAGCCACCTTCAAGCACCTGGGTACACGGTTTTCGAGGACCCGGGATCCCTTGGTAGCTGTAGATGCGGGGTCTCGTCCATGCACTTCACACAGCCGCAGAATCCGTGGCTGACCTGGGCAGATACGTATGCGCAACCAGGATAGTCCGTGACCGTCGTGATCAACGCGGCTCTCATATCGAAATAAGTTCTACTGTAGGCGTCCCACGTACGGGGTGGCGTCTTCCACAACGTGTCTAACTCCTCTTTCAGCAGCCCGAGATACAAATGCATGTCGACACCTGGTTGTTTCGGCCCCTGAATGAGAATACTCAGGTGTATGTACCTTTGCTTGGTGCACAGCCACGGGGGTAGGTTGTAAGGCCATACAAACACAGGCCAGGTGCTATGCGTGCTACTCTGGTTGCCGAACGGATTGAGTCCATCGGTGCTCATACCCAGCCTGATGTTCCTTCCGTCGCCCCCGAACCTAGGGAAGGCGATGTCCAATGCTTCCCACTGGCCAGCGTCTGAAGGTGTGTCAGCATATAGCCCATCTCCGGATCTTCTTCGGGCTTCTCCCTTTCCGCGTGCCATTGCATGAGCTTTGCTTCTTTAGGGTCCACGAAATACCGCTGCAGACGGGGAGTGATAGGAAAGTACCATACCACTTTTCGAGGTACCTTCTTGTTCCCAACCTTGTACCGTCTGTGGCCGCACATCGGACATGTGGTCATGTCCTTGTACTCCCCCCGATAAATCACGCAATCATTGATGCAGGCGTGGTATCTTTCGTGCGGTAGGTCAAGAGGGCACACAACTTTCTTGGCCTCCTCGATACTACTTGGCAATGTGTTCCCCTCTGGGAGATGATCGTGCCAGAATTTCATGTTCTTGCTGAAGCTGGAATCGGTCCATTTGTTCTGCGTCTTCATCTGCAGACAATCAAGCGTTACATGCAAGCGCGTATCCTGCGGACGGCACCTAGGAAATATCGGAGTCATCCCGTCTTTCTCCATTTGCTCCAGCTTGGCTCTCTCTCTGGCTGCAGCTCTGTCGTTGCTCGTCTCCTGGAGGAGCAGATCTTGAACATGAGAGTCCCGCAAGGCCGAAATTAGCGGAGTCGTGCCAGAATCTTCTTCTTCATCATGATCTTCTCCGCCGGCAACTTCTACTTCATGATGATCTTCTCCGCCGACTTCTTCTTCATGATGATATTCTCCACCGACATGTGGTGCTTCGTCATCTCGCTCGCCACCATGGTCTTCATGCGCACCATTTGTTGGGGCCGGCCGTGCCTGGTTGTCCTGCATGAAACCGCGCCTCAGCAGGTGCTCCTCCAGTTGTCCGGAATCAGGGTTGATCCAGCGCTCGAGTTTGCATGATCGACACGGATATCTTATCTGGCGCCTATTGTTCCGAATCATGTCCTCCTTCGCGTCTTTCTTGTATCTACTAATTCGAGCGGAACTCATCGAGAGGACCATGGTTGTCTGCAAATGGTATACATAGAGCAAAAAATTAGAACCGCAACACATGCACACACATGCATGGACCTCTCCTAAAGGTATACACATAGAGCAGAAAAATTCTGCATGACCTCTCCTAAAGGTAGGACGTATGGGTAGTGCAAAAATTTGCCGAAACGGAAATGAATCAACGTCTCGACAAACATCCATGCACCACACCGGCACACACACAAGTGCTTCACGTGCAACAATCATCCATACACAAGATCGATATGCGCATGCATGTCCCCTCCAAATACTCACCTTGTAGATTCGATACCGAGACGAGACCGCGATCGATGAGTTGGAGAGGAGGAGAGAGTATGGAGAGGCTTCTCCTCACCGCCAATTATGTATCAACCAAAGTAAGTACAATAAGTACCAAAGAAAGTGAAAACTATGGCCAAAATGGGATGAGAGGGAAGGGAGCTAGAGCTAGATCTAGATGGAGGAGAGGAAGATGAATGGCTTGGGAGTGTGGTAGGTGTGGGAGGTTGGCACTTTAAAGGTGTGGGACGAGCTAATTCTGTGGCGCATCAGGTCAAGTGCTCCACAGAATTACACTAATTCTGTGGCGCACTGGCCCTGGTGCGCCACAGAATGTCCTAATTCTGTGGCGCACTTCACCTGATGTGCCACAGAATGTCCTAATTCTGTGGCGCATCAGGTCCAGTGCGCCATAGAATTAGTGGAATCAATGATTGGGGCTGGCAGGGAGTGGGCCCCACCCAATTTCTGTGGCGCATGGTCTCTTGGTGTGCCACAGAAATGTTGTATTTTTGTGGCGCACCTGGTCTGGTGCGCCACAGAAATAATTTCTGTGGCGCACTGCTGGCTAGTGCGCCACAGAATTGCATCCCACCTATAAGGGTTTTCCTACTAGTGTACCAAGAGTCAATAAATATTTTACTTTCGCCGCACCCGATACTCGGGGGCTCCGCCATGAAAAATCATCTTGCATATCATTGACTTCGAAAAATTGTGAAAGCCCTAGTAGCTGGTGCTCCTTGTTGAATCTTTGACAATTATGTTTACAGTCGCAGAAGCTGGACTAACAGGTTGGCAAGGCACAAACCTTGGGCGTCAGGCTAATGAAAAGGCTTAGCAAGTAAACTACATCTTGAAATTCAAATGCGGCAAACACATCAAATTACGTCTTGACCTGAGTAGTTGATCGAGCCGCGAGTGCATCAGGCTAACGAAAGGGTCTCACGTACGATCAATAGATTATAAAAATAACTGATTTACATTTTACATATTGAATCATCATTACAATCTAGAAACACAATATTTCTTGAAGCTACAAAATATTTCATAATTCTTCATATTTTCTACAGGAGTTAAACTTTTTCGAGTAGTACAACTTGAGTCTATGCCCAGCTACAAGTACCCGAACATAGACTCGGGGGCTACTCCCATCGGGAGCGCTGGCTGCGCACCCGATAGAAAGACAATTTTGAGAAAGAATTCTACAAGAAGAGATGAAGAATGAGAAGATTTGAGCAAGGAAGAGAAGAAGATGAAAGAAATTTTGAGCCTATGATCGACTACAACTACCCGACCATAGCCTCGGGGGCTACTCCCATCGGGAGCGCTGGTCGCGCACTCGATGAAGAATTACTTCGAGAAGAACGACGAAGAAAATTTCGAGTCCATTATTGGTGGCAAGCACCAGAAAATAAACTCGACATTTACTCCCATCGGGAGAGTGGATAGTGCACCCAACAAAATTTTTGGCCAACCAAGATATATGAAGTCGAAGATTTCAAGAAGTCAAAGATTGAAGAAATCGAAGTTTCAAGAAGTCAAAGATTGAAGAAATCGAAGATTGAAGAAGTCGAAGTTATATGAAGTCGAAGTTTGGAGACTCAACCCGAGTCTGCGACTCAAGTAGAGTCTTGGGGGCTACTGACGTGGGTATGCCCTTCAGGTACCCACGGATTAGTATACCGGGTCTGGCCCATTTTATGGAAGTGCACTAGCACAAGGACTCGAATATTGACTTGGAGACGAAGAAAGGAAAGTCCAATACGTATTCAACTAGGACACTTGTAAACTCTAGCTTGGTCGCATATATAAAGCCAGGCAGGGGCACCCCTAGAGGAACAACTTACAACATCAAACATCGAGAGCTAGAACATACAAGATAGATTAGAGAGAGATTAGATAGACAACTCCGCCTATGGCGGCACCCTGTAAACACTATTGTGATCATATACTAGATTGCTAGCAGGATGTAGCGATCCTCCACCGCGGGGACGTGAACCTGGGTACGTCGTGTGCCAATCTCAATCCCGGAATCTCTAGTCGTTGCTCTTCCCCCGATCCTAAGTCCTTCATCTAGGACATTTGTTGAGTTAACTCTCGTCAGTCTCTTTGTGCTCTTTCTTGATTGTAGTCGCCAGAACTAAACCTCTACTTGTTGAGGAGGTTCTGAAGATCTTATGTATGATGAAAGTTGTAATCCTATACACCTACCTTGGACCTGCGATGTTTCTATTGTACCATTCTGATGGATGTAATACTAGTGAGATGGTGTTTTATTGGTGTTATGTCAAGGACTTACATACTACACATGAAGTGGTATGCTGGGTCACCACAAGAACTAAACTCCTAATAGGGCTTAGCTAAGATACATACTTAGACAAAGTGGTGAAAAGGTTTCAGATGGAGAATTCCAACAAAGGAATGTTGCCAATGATTACTGGTAAACCACCGAGTAAAGCTTAGTGTCCAGAGACTAACGAAGAGCGACAATACATGAGTGAGGTACCATTCGCTTCGGCGATCGGGTCAGTTTTAAGTCATAATCTATGTGTAAAGACTTCAAATTGTAAGTCATAATCTGCGTGTAAAGACTTTTAGTTGTATGTCCTAAATGTTAATTAGTAGATAAGACTTCTCTTTTGAAATCTCATGACGGCACGGCAACGCCACCTGTAATGAAAGACTGGCCGGTGTTGTATGCATATCTGATCGAGCGGCACTTCAGAACGGTGGCATGGACCCACACGCCACCAAATGCACGGAACGGTGGCGTGGACCCGCATGCCACCAAATGCACAGAACGATGGAGTGAGACCACCATAGTGCCACAAGCACTCGGGACAATGGTTGCATGCCGCGCCACGCCACCATTACGCCTCAAATAGTGGCACAAAATTGGTGGCATGGCGAATCCGCGCTAGCAAAGGTGAAAATGACGCGCTACCAATGGCCTATTCTGTACTAGTGGCTTCACAAACTCGTTCAGAAACATTAAATGTTTTATAGAATATTGTGATTTCTCTTCTTATAGACCATTGGTATTGAGGTGTGGAAGCTTACTAAGTCATTCAAGTTGTGTAAGTATGACAGAACTCATGTTTTGGTTCTATATCCTTTATTATAATCATCTACTTCAAATGCCACATGTATTCTAACGACTCATGCTTCATGAACATGATAACCACATCCATTAAGTTGTTGTCTTGCTCGGGGACTAGCAAGTGTCTAAGCTTGGGGAAGTTGATGAGTGCATTTTTGAAGCATCTTTACTTGTTGCTTTTGTATTAGTTTCATTAGGATTTTAGCATTTTACTGCGCTCGCGTGCACCTTTTGTGTTAGTTTTTAACAGGATCCCGGAACGAAGGAGTGGATGGAGACAATCAATGAAGCAACCATTTTGGGACACAAATATGTTGACTAGAAGTCAATAAAGTCTAGGTAATAATTATTCTCGCACTTGGGAGGAATGCCAATGAAGGGTGGGGGTTGATTCCCGACCTCCAAATGTTTTAAGGGGCATCAGTACAGGCAGAGTCCACCCGTAATGTGCGCCCGTACCATGTGCCAATGATGCCGCCTCGTCAAAAGCTTCCACCCCGTGCATGCAGCTCTGAGATCCGACATTCAGAGACACCAGAACTCGCAGAAAACTCACCTCGGAAGGGTTTTGGAGGTGGAAGTAGCAAAAGGGCGCCGACCGTCATCACCACTCAGATCATTGGAGGCTTGGGCATCATCTCCATCATCACACCACTTCATCTTCATCATAGTCATCTTCTCACCATTTTCTCACCATATTGTTCTATTTCCTAGACTTGACTATGGATTTGCAAAAGTTCCCATCCATTCTCATGTTTCATTGTCGATTTGCACAAGTTCCCATCCATTATTACATTCCTATCATGATGATGTTGTTTTCCTCTATGAGTGAGTATTTACTTGAGTTCTTTGGGTGATAAAGAACCCCTGGCATGAATTATGTATTGGTTATGTCTTACTTATGTGTTGAATATTAGTTCTCTCTTTCGATATTGTGTGAAGAGATCCATGCAATATTTGCCCTAGGGACGGAAGAGGGGATTACCTCTAGAGGCATGGTAGTGAGGAGCGTTGGAACTGACACTATCACGCAATCTATTGCCATGTAGCTAGACAGGGATAAAAGGGGACTCACAGAGCCTATCCATGACTATGGGAACCCTGCAAACCCCTTAATTGTGGTGTACTATAGTGATTTGCCGGGTAGGACTACTGTGGTCATGAGGGGTGGTTGATGTTGATGATTCGTCAGCAATCACCCATCTAGGAGCACCTCCCATATGAAATACATAAGGCAAGGGATTAGCATCAATAACCATCTTTTATTAAATATTTAGTACAAATGCTAGTGGTGGATTCAATACTCCCTGAGAATGCTTTCGCACATCATACTCTCATTCTCTTTTACATCGCGTTGTTCATTGTCTTGCTAGTTACTTTAGTTTACTTTATTTATTGTTTCGCTCAACTTGCAAACACACTCGTTATTCCTACTTGAAATCAAAGATAGCTTTCAAGCATACTTTGGTGAATAGTAACATAGAGCATTCTGAAACCACAACCGGTAGGCTCTCTGTGGGATCGATATCTTTATTTAGAAACTAGCTATACTGATGTCTGCACTTACAGACATCATTCGCATGATTTGTTATATGTATGTTTGTCACACGCTAATAAGATTAGTCTAGATGAGCCTCTCTATTGACAGCTTGCTTTCTTATATCATGCAAATGTCCTTCCAAAACTTTTGACAATGGACTGTAGTTTCATCGTCTGGTCTCCTACTAAAACTTGTTTTTTCATAGTTTCAGAATGCTCGCTTTGTTATATCAGGCAGAAGGGAGCACCCACAGGATCAATTGTTAAGGTCGGTTTATAGAGCAGCCAGCTGTGTCACTGGTATGTCGACTTCTGAAGTTTTTCTGTACTAGAAGATAGATGGGTAGCTACTCTCATAGTTTGTTGATTCAGTTATACATGAAAGGTTGATATCAACTACATAGCTTAACAAAATAAACTGATGGTTTAAAACCTCCTCGGCCTGGATAATTTCTACCAACTTGATCCTTTTGAAGCACTGGTTCTGTTCTTGTTCCGTATTCTAGAATCCCTCTGCTAGTGTAATGTTGGAGTCATTTCCCGCTTAATTTGTCAAAAATATGTAATATAATTTCTCAAACTTTGCAGCTGATGTAATATTTAGTTACTTTTACTTCTCGTTACAATTACGTGTTAGTGCTTCTCGAAAGTAGAACTATGAGGCCAAAACTATATGCATGCCGTGATAGGGCCTCGACAATAGCGGGCCTAGATGGGCCAAAAGTGTGGGCCATAAAGCGGCCATGAATGGAAGTTAGTGAACAGTAATGGGTCTTGGCATGCCGCTAAAGTGTTGGGCCTTTAGCTACTTATGCCTTGATGGGCCTATGGACCTAGTTGTAATAGTACTACATGGGCCTTTAGTGGGCCATATGGTACTAGGCCCCAATTGGGCCAAAACTAAGATGGCTTGGATAATTAGCAGGCCCTGCATGGGCTGCACAATACCGAACAGCAAAAATTCTTACTGGGCCATTAGTAGGCCTAAATCTAACGGTGTAGCTATTTAGCATGCCACGCGTGGGCACTTTCAGCGGGCCGATTCTTATGGCCCAATAACATAATGGGCTCGGATATGGGCTGACCCGCTCTGTGCTAGCAGGCCTTAGGTTGGTCGGCCCACGAATAGCAGTAGGCCCTAAATAGGTCAGTCGCTAGCACTAGCAGGTCTTAGATGGGCCAGCCCACCAGCAGTAGCGGGCCTTAGATGGGCCAGGCCGCCAGCATTATTAGGCCTTAGATGAGCCGAGCCTAGTCTTACCAATCTTAGATGGTCTGACCCGCTTAAATGTTTAGCAGGCCTTGAGTGGGCATGCCATCTACCATGATTTACGACCGTGGCAGAAAAGTTAACAATGATTGCCACGTGTCAGATAGGATGACATCAGCAATTTGGTGGTCCGGTGAAACCCATCTACCATGGACCAAATTTTCGTGGCTAAAAGCTCACATCTACCACGGTTGTCGTAAGGAGTGGCAGAAAGATCCATAATGGTCGATAGACCATGGTAGGCAAAACGTAGTTGAAGACTCATTAACAACAAAAAACAAACCTTTTATCACGATTTCCAACTATGGTAGATGGGTACTTTTTCTAGTGATGGCATTGGGGAGCCGCGCCTAGCCAAATGCAGGGGTGGGGTGTGGCAGGTGGTGTTGTCGGACTACTAGGGGATGTCGGGGGAGGCAAGGTGATGCTGCCGGACTGCCAAGGGGAGGCCGGTGGATAGGTGGGCTACAAGGGGGTGGCGCCGCCGTCATGAGGAGAGGATGGCTGGTCGAAGGCGACATCAGGAAGAATAGTGAAATTTCCTAGCGCACGAGCAAACAACCCCCCCCCCCCCCCCCCCCCAAGACCCGTGGGAGAATGGGGCTTGGGGGGTTGGTTTAGGGGAGGTTTTTTTTTCTCTAGCCTAAGAAAACGTAGTAGAGACCCGAGTAGGGTCCTCTGTTGAAGATGCTCTTAGCACCTATCATTTGTATGGATGCTCATATATTTATTCCAAACAATATGATATTTTTTTTAAAGAATCTGATATATTTACACAAGCACATGAACCACATTGGCTCTCAAGTAGAAAACATACAATTAAATTCAAGCAGACCCAAAAATAGTGTCACATATTATGATATGAATGTTCTTTTACACCCAATTTGCACATTCGAGGGCTCTAGCTATTTGGTTCAGTTGGGCTGAATTGAACCTAAACTAGATAAACTGAAAGGGCCACTTCCCGTCAAAATAATCGAAAACACTGCGCGTACAACATTTTAGGTACGACAAGCGTACGACACAGAATCGAACAGGAAGCGGCTTCGCTGGACTGCGTCAGGCGCGCAAATTTGATTATAACCTACAAGTGTGAAGTTGTAGTCTCATGTAAAGCAGTAATAGAGAATAATTCAAATTCCATACTTGGTGCTCACTGCAAGATAATAAGGGAACAAATTACTTTTCTTTCAGCACTACTGTAAAATTAGTTTGTATTCTCCATGGGGTTTTTCCAAGATTTACTAAGAAGCGTATCAGTATTCTCCACCAAACATTACACTGATATAAGTGTAATATCATATTGTTTAATTTATTTATCCATCAATTATTATGGTATGAAACTTACGGCCAGCTGCAAGTTTCCTTTGCGTTCCGGTTGGTTCAGAACTCTTGCGCCGAGCTAGCGAGGTAGCCAAATAAACTATAGCAGCAATGACGAACTGCTGACTATTCTTCTGAATTCCTTCAATTTGAGGATTGCAGGAATTGTACAGTAAATGTCCAGGAATGGCACATAGTTTTTTTTTTTGAAACGGGGGGCAATAAGCATTGCCCCAATCAATTCATTAAGGAATGGCACATAGTAATGACATGAGGGCATGAATGAACATGCCCGTGCACGCGTCACAAAATTCTGTCCGTACAAACTAACAAGAAACATAGTAGTTCAACTTCAAGCTACAACTCCAAATCAACCAGATGCATTGTAGCCTATTTGAATTTTACTTAAAGCAATAATTCGGTTCGTTGATTAGAGGGGCAGGTCTCGTGCAGGTGTTGCTGATGCATGAACTCCAACTGCTACTTTTACCACATCTATATCCAGGATTTCTGTCAGATCATCCCATGACGAGCCTACATAAATAAGATGCTCTGCGTTAGAAGTTTCAAAAGGGAAAAAAAAGGCAAAAAAAAATAGTAGACATTATTGAGCTGAACACCAACATGTCAATTAGTATAATTTCTTTGACAGCACTATCCTATTTACTAGAGAGCGTTTACTAATTCTACACTTCTAAATCACATATGTTAGCCTTGCTGAAATTCATGGGCTTCATACATGCCTTTTACGGTAATATCATGGTTGGCAGCAAGCAGTTGTGAATACCGCAAGCACAAAAATAACCATTAAATTTCATTCCACGCATCAGTTGGAGGAAAGAACGATGGTGCAAACAGTAAAAAAACAGAGCATTGTCGCTCAGTGTGCATAAAGTTTCAGTGCAGTGCAGGAATGTGTACGTTGGCGATGGATTTCTATTTCTGAAATTGATATTACCCACTTAGATGTCCTTTAATTTGCACATATAGAATTATTGTTGGAGACAAGCAATGTTGTTATCTGAGCACATAAATAGTAATAAGAAAGAAGCATTACCTTCTCAAGCCATTACTTCCGAAAATTACAACCATGCCGAGCCTACTTTGAACTGCGTACTCCAGGCTGTAAACACATATAAGAACCCACCATTACTATTACCGTTTAGTGTAATAATTGTATTTGTAGTTCTGTATCTAAGTTTACGACAAAGATAATTAACAAATACAATCCTACTATTTTTGTTCACGAAACTGTAGTCTTGTCAGTGTTCTACTCATTGGCCAGTTCATTGCCAACAACATAACGATTCTAGATTAGATCAATTAATGGAACATTTGTACATGTTGGAGGGATCTGGGAGGGAAAATACAGAAGGTAAAATGATGTTTGGAACCGATGAATTGGATATTTAACAAACGCACCTTTGTAAGAACAATGGGCAACTCTATATCTTGCTGGTACTCGTTCCAGGAGATATCTCCAATTTCCACACCTTCAGTCACAATACCACTCAACACACCAACCTTGTCTTTGCACTGCATGTCTTTTGGTTCCTTTTTCTGTGCTGTTCTTTTTACCTTGATTGCTTCTGTGGACCGTGGTGGCAAGAGTCCTGCAGCCGGTTCTATTTGGTACAACGCTGAATTGTCATCGTGAACCCACGTACTAAAACGGATGGTGTGATCTGTAACGTTGACTATTTTAACTAAGCACACCATGGACGCCCTCCTGTTTGGCAAGAAGAGGTAGCGCAGCTCGGGAGGATCGAGCTGAATCAACTCTTTTGAGGTAGATAAGATTGACTGCAAAGAAAGAAGTGAAAGAATGCAGATTTGGATCAGTTGGCACGGGAGTAACTAGCAATCATGGACCAAATTTCTACCATGTAATTTCATTGCATCCTATTGTATGACATAGAAAGCCCACAATTACTAATTATATGATTTAGCGTAATAGTTGTATGTGTGCCTAGGTTTATCGTGAAGAAGGTCAATCCCTGCAATTATACTACACCACAATATTTCTTTTCCGGAACTATAGGCTTTCTATTCATTCATTGGAGATTCTATTGCTAATCACATCTTGATTCCCAATGGGATCATTTACTGAAGCATTTTCATTTTCTTTGGAGAGGTCAGGAAAGAAAATGCAAAGGTAAATAGACATTTAGTACCGATAAATTAGAAAAATAGGAAACTCACGTTTGTAAGAATAATAGGCAACTCTTTATCTTCGTCATCGCAGAATTTACGAACATCGCGGACTTCCACACCTTCAGTCACAATTCCGCACCACACAAAAAGCTTGTCTTTGCCCTGCATGTCTTCTGGTTCCTTTTTCTTTGGTGTCCTTTTTACATTGATTGATTGTGTGGATTGTGGTGGCAGGATTCCTACATTTGGTTCCAATAGGTATGCTGCTGCACTTTCATCGGGAATCCATATATTGAAACCGATGGAGTGATCTGTAACATTCACTATTTTAACTATGCACAGCGTGGACGCCCTCCTGTTCGGCAAGAAGGGGAAGCGGAGCTCCGGAGGATTAAACTGGATAAGTTCATTTGAGGCAGGTAAACTTGCCTGAAAAAAATAATGTACCCATGGATTAATTGCTAACAAGGAAACATGCAAGTACAGAACATTTTTTCTACTGGAGTAAACCTACAATCATGAAAAAAGGCTAATACAAAAATGCATCATATGTTCTCTCGTAACAACTGTCACAAACTGATGGTTAACATTGAGCATGTGGCTCTCTTAACGGTCTCCCTGAGTTCCTGTGTGTGCATTCTTAGTGAGATACAGTGTCCGGATTTTATAGTTGTAGATGCCTACCTTTTGACTTACTGAAAAGAAAAAATAGATTGTTTGCATTTCAATGAACAATAGGCTGTAGCATTTAACATTTTTGAAAACGCACTCCTAATTTTTTTGCAACGGTCATAACCAATATGCAATAGTTCATCAACCCGGTAGCTAGCCATAGAGTTGGCCATGAGAACGAGTTTCTCAATCCATATTTGGCTACCCGGCAGGTGGGCCCTATAGGTCAAAACAATTATAGAACATACAGAGGTAGTTAGGTAAGATGTTGTGCACAGTAAATTTTTTCAAGAAGACCACAAAAGGCTTGCCACTCATATATTGAAATGGTAGAAATAATTTCAGCCCACTGGGCAAAGTACAAAGCAAACGACCAATTACATCAAGTTGTAATATGCAGGCAAAAGTAAACTAAGATCCTAGACGCAGGCGCATACCCAGAGGCGCGCCTCATCCTTGAGCAGGGTAAGGAGCCGGGAGATGCTAGGTCTAGCACCATCGAAAGTACATTAGTTGAGGTGCTTCCAGATCGACCAAGCACCCAGCTGCACAAGGTTCGCCATCCCTTGCTCACAGGCTTCGGCACGTTGCAACTTGTAGCCATCCAAAGTGTAGTTCTAAGAGGACTACTCGAAAAGTTCATTATGTGAAACTTACATAGGTCCTGATTATTGATAATTTGGTATTTAATAGGAATTATTTCCAACATAATCGCATATACATAGTACTTCATCAATTCAAAGAAAATGATGCTTTAGAAAGTGTGCAGTTTATACTTGTCAAATGATAACATAATAGTACATTGACGATGTGACAAATTTAAACTAACAGTAGTAAAATCCACATTTTCGATAATATATTGCCGATTAAAACAAAAATTAAACGCTCATATTATACAAAGTAAGTACTTTATGACATCCAGAAAAATAATGGAATTTCCATATAATAGATACAAAATTTGATATGTGGAATATATTAGATAGGTATATCTACTTTAAATACATTTGAAATAATCTAATGAACAAATCTAGCATAAAATTTGGATCTGTTTACCTTGGTTATTTATAATGAAGACAATCAAACCCTAAACTTGTACTATTTCTATTCACGGAACTATAATCTTTTGGTACTGTATATTGATTGGCTATTTCATTGCCAACAACAACGTGATTTCAGATGGGAAAAATCGTTGGGATACCTAGATCTTCTTGAGGGGGTTGGGGAGGGACGGTGATTGGAAATTCAAAATTGATTCATTAGAATTTTAGCGAACTCACCTTTGTAAGAACAATTGGCCACTCCTTACTCTCTTCCAGTTTGCCCTTGTAGTATGCGGAATCATTCAAATCGCTAACTTCGATACCTTCCGTCACAATGCCATACCACGTAAAATCATGGTCTTTGTACTGCAGGTCTTCTGGTTCCCTTTTCTTTGGTACCCTTTCATAAATCATTGCTTGTGTAGACCGTGGTGGCAGGATTCCATGCCACTGATCTGTGTAGTACCATGCCGAATTGACATCATAAGTCCATCCACTGAAACCGATGTAGTGGTCTGAAACGTTGACTATTTTCACCAAGCGCAAGACCGGCACCCTCTGGTTTGGAAAGAAGGGGAATTGGAGCTCGGGAGGATCGAATCGGATCAACTCGTTTGAGGTGGATAAGCTCGTCTGCAAAAAGAAATGCAGCGATGGGTTAATTGCTACCAGTGAACCATGCAATTAGAGAACATCGGATCGCTATGCATGTAAATTACTCCCTCCGTCTCAAAAACATATTGTGGCTTTAGTTCAAATTTCGGCAAACTTGAACTAAAGCAACGACAAGTTGGAAGTACATTTTAAGTATTTTCTACTAGAGTAAACAGATCGTCATTGAAACAAAGCAATTTTAAAACATAAGTCTTTTTTAAGTCTGTTCTAAGCCACACATTTAAAATTGATTTAATCAAATTTATAGAAAAAGTATCGATATTCACAACGTCAAATAAATATAATACAAACACATAATTCTTGTGGATATATGAAAGTGGTTTGAAATTATAGAGTTTTACGTTACTCTATAAATTTGATCATTTTTAAAAAAAATTGATTCAGGATAAAATCATTTGAAAGAGGGGAAGCACATGATACTTGTGACGCGTAAATTTGGCTATGTTAACTGTTTCGTACCCCTACTCATTTAATTTAGCCATGACTGTTGCTATAGTGTGGACAGTGTCCAGTTTTTATCGTTGAGAACTTGAGGGTGCCTACCATTTGACTTAGTTTGGAAGAAAAAAAGTACATCCTATGTTGTTGAAGCTATACAATTTTTACTTTTAAATAATCATTTCGTAGAAGGCAACTAATTGTCAAACTTGGTGTAAATATAACTCAATAAAAGCTTCCATTATCTAACATGGTGCTTAAATGTAGAATCACATTGTATGATGATGTCCCCACTCGGAGAAAGGCAGAGCTAGCTGATGCTGAACTTACAAAAGAAAAAGCAATTGGTTCAACTATGGAAAGAAGTATTATTCGTGAAGATTCTGAAGAAATAAGAAGTTGAATGGAGAGTAGTAACAGGGCAAACTCGTTGCGATGCAACCAAAGATTTGTCACTTGTTCCATTGTCATTGAAAATATTACGGACAGGTCCCAGGATTAATTGCTAATATGTTTTCTTAGAATTTCTTTTAGCGTATTCGGTAAGAAACGAAATTTTGAACTGATTGCGATACATGATTAGGGAACTTGCCTTCTGAAAAACTATGGGCAACTCCTTACTCTCTTCTTTAATCTTGTAATCAATGATGTTGCTGGCTTCAACAGATTCAGTCACAATACTGGTCCATACCAGATATGAATCTTTGCACGGCAAGTCGCCTAGTTCTTTTACATTCGCTTCCCTTTTTACCACAAGCTTCTGAGTGGACCGTGGTTGCAGAATGCCTTCCCCTGGTTGAATGGAGCATAACGCCGCATTTTCTTCCTTACTATATGTATTGAAACCAATGTAGTAATCCGTAATGTTGACTATATTAACTCTGGACATGGACGTCCTATTTGGTAAGATGGGGAAGCAGAGCTCTGGAGGATTGAATTGGATCAGCTCATCTGAGCCAATTGATAAGCTTGCCTGCAAAAAGTAACACAACGGTGGTTAATAGGACAAGGAGAAACATGCAATCAAAGATAATCATGATTACTTTTTACTGTATCAATAAATTTATCTCCATTGACCAAAGTGGGCAGCAATATATTATTAGTTTGCAGCGCAACAGTCGTCACAGTTAGTATATTGATCACGCTAGTCATTCGACTAGGCGTCTTTGTGTCAGGCCACTAAAAAGGCTTTGGGATGGATACACTGAGTACGATGTAGTTTCACCAGTTCAAGGTGTCATCTTGACTTGTTAGTAATGCTCAAGTCAAGATTTCGATTGGAAGTTTCACAAAACTACTACTTATGTAAAAATATTGAAAACTATACTTCACAGCAAGCATTTCATAAAACCACGATATCTTAGTCAAACTATTTTATTTTGACCAAGTGTACAAAGAAAAGGCGGACATGGGCAGTGAGAGAGACATGGCGATATGGAAAGAAACAGGGGTGGAGGCGAGATAGACATGTGGATGCATCGGTAACTCGGTCGTCTCAACAGCTTCCGGAAGACGGCTCCAAATGATGAGGGACACTAGAGAAAATAAAATAAAATAAAATAGAAGTAAAATCCAGTACCAGCTTCTACATTTCTACTGTACTCTAGGTATTATGGTCCTTAGTCACATGTGTGTAGTAGTTTTCAGAGTGTTCTAGTGTAAGTTGCAACTAGGTTATTTGTATTTCTTTCCTAGTTTTAAGTAGTATTCTCTAGGACCTTCTAGCTATGAGTAGAGCCAAATAGTGAAGGCTCATGCAACCTATAAATAGAGGTCATCACCTCTACCTATGTAACCAGACTATATACCCACTACCTATCAATAAAAGGAACTTTGTGTTCTTGTCTAAGATCTTGGATTAGCTCTTGTGTGTTGAGAGATTTGGACTAAGCTCTTGACAGCCCCTCCCCTAGAGTGATATCTAGCGCACCGCCCCTAGAGCGATATCTAGAGCAGCACGTTGAAGTGGTTCCTTCAACATTTGTGTTGTCCACATTGTAGCAGCAAGGTGGAGTTGTTCCCCCACAACCTTGTGCTGCTTCAGGTGGTATCAGAGCCAGGTTGATCCATCCCAATTCTTGGTGTTCCCTTTGAGAGGAAGCTACAACAAGCAATGGAGGAATTGGGAAAGAGAGTGGATGCAACAGATCCAAGCACTACGTGAAGATCTTAACCGGAGGTTCGATCAGCTGGTTGAGATGATAAGAAGGGGTGTTCCTCCGGCTGCCAATGAAGAAGATTTATCAAAGGAGGAAGGAGATATTCAGCGGCGAAGAAGGGGAGGTCATATTCACTCCCAAATGCCACATCGACATGCAGATCGGCGTACTTCAAGAAGGCCAACTTGTGTAGAAACTTCGTAAGGTGATGAATATGACGAGGGTCTTGAAGAACCTGATCTCTACTCATACCCGAGAGTACCCAACACTACATATGCGAGAGATACATAAAAGGTGAAAGCTCATATACCTACTTTCAATGGAAATGTTGATATTGAAGGGTGCCTTGATTGGTTGTATGAGGTGGAGACTTTCTTTGAGGTCATGAATATTTTGGTTGCATACAAGTTGAAAGGAGCTGGTGCATGGTGGCATTGCCTTTAAGAAGATCACAGGCTAAGAGGAGAACCTCATGTGAGAACTTGGTGGCAAATGAAGAATTTTTTGAAATGGAGATTTTTGCCGATCCTATTTATTCAGTTTCAGAATTGTGCTCAAGGAAAGAGGACTGTTTCAGAATATACAGAGGAGTTTCTAAGGCTACAAGTGAGGTGCAATATTTCTGAAAGTGAAGACCAACAAGTTGCAAGGTACATCAATGGTCTCAATGATACTATCCAAGATCGTTTGATGATGCAACAAGTTTGGTCCCTTGATCAAGCACAAGCTCTAGCCATAAAGGCCGAGAGGTTGGTAAGGACAAGAAAGGCCCCATTAGCTCGCACGGAAAGCTCATCTAGAAGTCACTCCCCTAGAGTTGAAGAGAAAACCCCTCAACCCAAGGCAAAATAAATTGCCCCAAAGCAAGCTGGAAGCAGACTAGGGCAAAGCCTGTGATAAAATGTTATAAATGCGGTGAAGTTGGGATATGTATCTAGCAACTGCCCATTGAGGAAATTTTTCAAGACAACAATCCATGATGGCGAAGATGACGAAGACTTTGAATCCGAAGATGTAGAAGGCTGAGATGTTTGTGAAAAAGAGGGTGAAGAGGTGGTATGTGTGATTCAACGTCTCTTGTGCTCAACACCACGACCCGACAACACACAACGGAAGAAAATATTTGGGAGCAAACGCACGATGAATGGCAAGGTACGCAAATTAGTGATTGACAGTTGCAGCTGCGAGACTCTTCTCACAAAATTTTGTGAACTATTTAAAACTTGAGACTCATGATCACCCGAGTCCCTACACTATTGGAAGGATCAAGAAAGGGGTGAATATGAGGATCACAAAACAATGCAACCTGCCACTCTCTTTGGGCAAGTACTATCACTCAAATGTGTTATGTGATGTTGATATGGATGCCAGCCATGTTCTTCTTGGGAGACCTTGGCAATTTTATGTGGGTACCACACACAAAGGGAAGGAAAATTCTTACGGTTTCACTTGAAACAAGAGAAAGATCATCATTCTACCAAACCAATCAGATCACAATGACTCTAAGGAGGAGGGGAAAAACATGTTAATTGTTTCTCACACCTCTAATGAGTTTATGGAAGATCTAAAGGAGGCAAACTTGTGTGCTGCACTTACTGTGAAAGGAGAAGTGCAACCGGAGGTTGAAATTCCAACAAAGGTGCATGGCCTACTCGCTGAGTTTCAAGACATACTTGGAGAGCCACAAGGCCTACCACCAATGAGAGGAATTCAACATCGAATTGACTTGATTCCAGGAGCAAGTCTTCCTAATCTTCCACACTATCGGATGAGCCCAAAAGAACATGATATACTCAAGGAAAAGGTGGAAGAATTGTTGCAAAAAGGGGCACATTCGTGAAAGTATTAGTCCATGTGCCGTGCCAGCTTTGATCACACCAAAAAAAGATGGATCATCGCACATGTGTACGGATAGTAGAGCTATCAACAAAATCACCATAAGGTATAGATTCTCTATTCCCCATTTGGATGATATGTTAGATCAACTAAGGTGTTCACGAAGCTCAATTTAAAGAGCGGATATCATCCAATTCTCATCGGACCCGGGGACAAACGGAAAACTGTGTTCAAGACAAAGGAAGGGTTGTTTGAGTGGATGGTCATGCCATTTGGACTCTCAAATGCACAAAGTACCTTTATGCACTTGACGAACCAGGTACTTCGACCCTTCTTATCCCACTTTGTAGTGGCGTATTTTGATGACATCTTGATATATAGCAAGGATGAAGTTGAACACTTGGACCACATTCATAAGGTGCTATGGGTACTAAAGGAAAACAAACTCTACGTCAATTTGAAGAAGTGTGTTTTCTTTCAAACAAAACTTCTTTTCTTGGGGTTTGTCATAACAAGTGAGGGCATTCATGTTATGACTTCAAAGTTGAAGCAATCAGAGAATGGACAACTCCGAAGACTATTTGAGAGGTGAGAAGTTTCCATGGCCTTGCAACTTTCTATAGGCGGTTTGTGAAAAATTTCAGTACCATCATGGCACCGATCACAGACCCATTGCTTTCGTCGGTGAGAAGCTAAGTGAAGCAAGACAAAGTGGAGTACCTATTAGCAAGAATTGTATGCTGTTTTCAGAGCTTTGAAGACTTGGGAAGTATATTTGTTGCCTAAGGAGTTCATTGTTTACACGGATCATCAATCCTTGAAACATTTTAGGAATCAAAAGCATGTGGATCGCATGTTAGCAAGGTGGGCAACATATCTAGAGAGATTTAACTAGATCATTATGCACAAATCTGGAGCAACCAACAAAGTGGCCGATGCTCTAAGTCGGCGTGCATGCCTCTTGACTTCCTTTAAGGCTGAACTTCCAGGCATGGATCAAATAAAGGATTGTATGGAGAGGGCAAAGACTTTGGCCATGTTTGGGTAAAGCACATGAGAGGCCAGCCATTAGGTGATGACTTTTTGGTGCAGGATGGCTATCTCTTTAAGAATAATCGGTTGTGCATCCCAAGAAGTTCTTTACGTGACAAGTTGATTAGAGACTCCATTCAAGTGATCTTAGTGGCCATGTTGGACGCGACAAAACTATAGCCAACCTGGAGGATCGCTACTTTTGACTGCAGCTAAAGAGAGATGCTGGAAAATTTGTTCAACAATGTCCCGTATGCCAAACCTGCAAAGGTCAGGTCCAGAACACTGGGTTATACATGCCTTTGCCTGTTCCTAACGCTCCCTGGGAGGACATCTCCATGGACTTCATCTTGGGTTTGCGAAGAACAAGACGCGGGAATGATGCGGCATTTGTGGTTGTAGATAGATTCTCTAAAATGGCTCATTTCATTCCGTGCCGCAAGACAACCGATGCTCATCATGTGGAAATTTGTTCTTTCGAGAAGTGGTTAAATTTAACTTGGTTCCAAGGTCCATTGTCTCGGACCGAGATAGCAAGTTTATTGCTGCATTTTGGTTAACTTTGTGGAAGCAGTTCAACACCGAATTAAAATTTTCTAGTACTGCCCATCCACATCCACAAACAGATGGTCAAACAGAAGTGGTGAATAGATCTTTAGGTAATCTGATCCGTTGCATTTGTGGAGATAGAAAGGGGCAATGGAATTTAGCTTTGTCTCTTGCTGAATTCTCCTAGAACAACTCCAAACATAGATCAACAGGAACGATCCCTTTCTCTATTGTCTACAAAAGTTCCAACACATGTGGTAGATTTGGTGAAGCTACCATCAAGGGGAAACCCAAAGGAGCATTGTCCTTTGCTGACAACAACTACACAGAACTATTTGAAGAAATTCATAGTGCGTTGGAGGCACAAAATCAGAAGTACAAACTGTTAGAGCTATATTTGTATATTGTAGTTTCTCTAATAGTTAGGGTGTTTCCTGCATATTTCACACCTGTACATGTACTATATATTGTGGCCTTTGGCCCCTCTGGAATACAAGTTGCTTATTCCTAACATGGTATCAGAGCCCAGGTCTAGGGCATCCACCGCACGCCGCAACTCGTGTTGATCCAAAATTTTCTTTTTCTTCGATCTCATCCGGCCGCCCTCGTCTCCGGCCGTCCCCGTCTCCGGCCGTCCTCGTCCTCGGCCTTGCCTCATCTTGGAGCCTTCAGCCGCCGCCAAGAGTCGGCCACCAGGAGCTGGCCTCGACCCGTCTGCCGCCAGGAGCTGGCACCGACCCGTCCGTCGCCCGCCAGGAGCTGGTCCCGTCGGCCGGGAATCGGCCCGACCTGGCCCAACCCGTCCATCGCCCGCCAGTAGCTGGTCCCATCGGCCGGGAATCGGCCCGACCTGGCCTCGCATCCGTCCGCCTTCGCCTCCCGTCACCTGCTCAGCTCCAGCTGCGATCGATCGTGAATCGGCTCCTGTCGGTCGGGAATCGGCCCTGCTCCCCCGGCCGAATCGTCCCCCTGTCGGCTGCTTCCTTCGATCGGCCCGCTTCGAATCGGTCGCGGCCGGTTCTGTGTGTTTCCGTGATCTAGATCGAGAGTAAAAAAAAATCGAAAAAAAAAATTTGCCTTCCGGCATGGTTTCCTGCTCCGATGATGTCGCTTCCGCTGCTCCCGTCTTGCACCCATGTCCTCCCTCGTTACTTGGTGCTCGTCCGCCGACTCCCTCTTTGTCGGCTTGCCGCTCTCCGTCGATGCGTGCGGCTTCTTCATGTGGTCATAGCCGCCCTTCGCCGACTCTGTTTACGTCGGCTCGCCGCTCTACACCGACTTTCGCAGCCTCTTCATGCGGTTATGGCCGCCCTTCACCGACTCTGTCTACGTCGGCTCGCCGCTCTACATCGCCTTTCGCGGCCTCTTCCCGCGGCTATGGTCGCCCTTCGCCGACTCCGTCTACGTCAGCTCGCCGCTCTACATCGACTCTTGCGGCTTCTTCAGGCGGTTGTGACCGCCTTTTGCCGCCTCTGTCTTCATCGGCGCATTGCTCTCTCTCGCCTTCTTTGGCGGCCTCGGTGTGTGTTGATGACCGCTCTTCGTCGGCTCGTGATTCTACCTCGACCTCTTCAGCCGTGTCCCTCTCTGCGCATGAGATAGCGCAGCTTTGATGTCTGCTTGATGCTTAGAATTCTTCACCGACAGGTTCTGCTGGTTCTGCGACTGACTTTTCTGGCATTGAGAGACCACCTCCTCCTTCTCCAGGTACATCTCCATGGCTTCTTGATAGTGGAGCTTCTTTTCATATGACTCATGATTCTTCCTTGTTGAATTCTGTTCGTGTTCTCACTGCCGATGGTACCCCCCTCCCAGTCATTAGTCGAGGCATTCTTAGTACTTCCTTGTTTCATGTTCCTTCTGTTGCGCATGTTCCTCAGCTTAACATGCAGCTCTTTTCTGGTAGTCAAATTGTTGACTCTCGTTGTAGCATCACTCTCGACTTTGATTCATGTTCTGTTCAGGATCGTCGCACCGGCGCTTTGCTTGGTGCTGGCCCCCGGCGCCATGATGGCCTCTGGGAGCTTGACTGGCTTTGTCTCCCTTCTGATGCCACCGTCGCCAGTTCCTCGGCATCTGTAGCTGCAGCTACTAGCTCTTTTCAGCAGTGGCATCATCGTCTTGGATATTTATGTGGTTCTCGTCTCTCGTCTCTAGTTCATCGTGGTGTTCTGGGGTCTCTCCGGAAACGCTTCTTGGACTGTCTGGGTTGTCGACTTGGTAAGCAGATTCAGCTACCGTATCCTCACAGTGAGTCTGTGTCCGAGCGTCCTTTCGATCTTGTTCACTCCGATGTTTGGGGTCCGGCTCCCTTCGCGCCGAAAGGGGGTCATCGCTACTATGTTCTCTTTATAGATGATTTTTCTCGCCACACTTGGATATATTTCATGTCTTCTCGTAGTGAGGTCTTGTCTATCTATCAGAAATTTGCTACCATGGTTCGTACCCAGTTCTCCACTCCCATTCGTGTGTTTCGTGCAGATTCTGCTGGCGAGTATATCTCCCATTCACTGCTCGTGTTTCTTGCTGAGGAGGGTACCCTTGCTCAGTTCTCTTGTCCTGGTGCTCATGCTCAGAATGGCGTGGCTGAGCGCAAACATCGTCACCTTCTTGAGACGGCCCGTGCATTGATGATTGCCGCTTCTCTTCCGCCTCACTTTTGGGCTGAGGCTGTTTCCACTGCCACCTATCTCGTCAATATTCAACCCTCTGCTGCTCTGCAGGGTGGTATTCCTCTCGAGCGCCTTTCTGGTTGTGCTCCTGATTACTCGGCGCTTCGTTTGTTTGGTTGCGTTTGCTATGTTCTTCTTGCCCCACGTGAACGCACCAAACTGACCGCTCAGTCTGTTGAGTGTGTTTTTCTTGGATACAGTGATGAGCATAAGGGCTATCGGTGTTGGGACCCTGTTGGCCGTCGGATGCGCATTTCTCGTGATGTCACTTTTGATGAGTCGCGTCCCTTCTATCCTCGCCCCTCCTCCTCGGCCTTCTCGGTGGAGGATATATCATTTCTCATGTTTCCTGACACACCACCCTCTGTTCCTATTGATCCTCCACCACGCCCCATTCTTGCCGATGTTTCCCCTTCCACACCGCCACCCTCCTCATCACCTAGTCATTCTCCCTCCTCTTCTCACCTTCCACCCACCTCACCGATGTCTCCTTTTCCCTTCCATTATTCTCGTCGCTCTCATGTTCCGGATGCTTCTTCTGATGCTTCCTCTTCTGATGCTTCTTCCTCCGATGCGTCTTCTTCCTCTGATGAGATTCCCTCTCCTCTTCCTGCTCGTCAGCGTCGTCCACCTGATCGTTACTCTCCTAGTCAGTACGGTCTTTCTGTTGCCCTCGAGCCGACTTCTTATCGGGATGCTGAGCGTCATCCCGAATGGCAGCTTGCCATGGCTGAGGAGATTGCTGCGCTTGAGTGCACTGGCACTTGGGATCTTGTCTCTTCTCCTCCCGGTGTTCGTCCCATCACATGCAAGTGGGTCTACAAGATTAAGACTCGCTCTGATGGATCTCTTGAGCGCTACAAAGCACGTCTTGTGGCTCGTGGCTTCCAGCAGGAGCAGGGCCGTGACTATGATGAGACCTTTGCCCCAGTGGCCCATATGACCACTGTGCGCACTCTTCTTGCTGTGGCCTCTGTTCGCCACCTGTACATGTACTATATATTGTGGCCTTTGGCCCCTCTGAAATACAAGTTGCTTATTCCTAACACAAACAGTTGGCTGACTGCAAACGGAGGCTGCAATCATTCCAAGTTGGTGATAAGGTGATGGTATGCCTCCGAAAAGAAAGACTACCTCTGGACATAAAAGGAAAGCTTAGATAGGGCAAATATGGACCCTTTCTATTCTAAGGAAGATAACTGATAATGCTTATGTGATAGATCTTCCGGCTGAGATGGGAATATCCAACACATTCAATGTGGCGGGCTTAGCAATTTATCATCCCGAACAAGCACTCTACGAAGATAAATCGAGGTCGAGTTCTAAACAACCAGGGGAGGATGATGAGGTGTTAGATGTATATTTGTATATGTGTATTTTCCCCACCTGTTAGGGGGTTTCCTGCATATTCACACCTGTACATGTAACTATATGTTGTGGCCTTTGGCCCCCAGGGAATACAACTTGTCTATTCCTAACATGGTATCAGAGCCAGGTTGCGAGCGGACCGAAGATCGAGAACTCACGAGGCGAGAGGAGGCGGCAGCGGCCGGACGCGGCGGCGGAGAGCCGGGGCGGGCGACGGCTGCGGCAACGAGAGGAGAGGAGCGAGGAGAGGTTCAAAAGGGGGCCATCGCTACTATATTTTATTCATTGATGATTTTTCACGGTACACCTGGTTGTTTTTTATGCGCTCTCGCAGTGAGGTGCTCTCTATTTATCAGCGCTTTGCGGCCATGGTCCGCACTCAGTATTCCTCGCCCATTCGTGTGTTCCGTGCTGATTCTGCTGGTGAGTATATCTCTCAGCACCTGCGTGGTGTTCTTGCTGAGCAGGGCACTCTTGCTCAGTTTTCTTGTCCCGGTGCGCATGCTCAAAATGGTGTCGCCGAGCGTAAGCATCGTCATATTCTTGAGACCACCCGTGCTATGATGATTGCTTCTTCTCTTCCGCCGCATTTCTGGGCTGAGGCTGTCGCTACATCGACTTACCTCATTAACATCCAGCCTTCTGCTGCTCTCCAGGGTGGTATCCCTCTCGAGCGTCTCTCTGGTGGTTCTCCAGACTACTCGACTCTTCGTTCGTTTGGTTGCGTTTGCTATGTTCTTCTCCCTCCTCGTGAACGCACCAAACTGACCGCTCAGTCTGTTGAGTGTGTTTTTCTCGGCTACAGTGATGAGCATAAGGGCTATCGCTGTTGGGACCCTGTTGGTCGTCGGATGCGCATCTCTCGTGACGTCACGTTTGATGAGACGCGTCCCTTCTACCCTCGCCCCACCTCTGGTACCTACCCGGTGGATGATATCTCCTTTCTTCTGTTTCCTGATGCACCTCCTTCTGTCCCTATTGTCCCTCCTCCTGGACCTCGTTCTGATGCGCCCTCTTCGTCCCCGGCGCCATCCCCTTCGACTCCGTTGTCCTCCTCCCCACCTAGTTCTCCTCTTTCTTCTTCTGATCCTCCACCCACCTCACCGTTGTCTCCTTTTCCCTTTCATTATTCTCGTCGCACTCATGTTTCAGATCCTCCTCCTGATGTCCCTTCTTCTTCTTCTTCTGATATGTCTTCTTCTTCTGACGAGCTTCCCTCTCCTCTTCCGACGACTCGTCCACGTCGTGCTCCAGACCGTTACTCTCCTAGTCAGTACGGTCTTTCTGTAGCCTCCGAGCCGACTTCTTATCGGGATGCTGAGCGTCATCCTGAATGGCAGCTTGCTATGGCTGAGGAGATTGCTGCGCTTGAGCGCACTGGCACCTGGGATCTTGTCTCTCCCCCTCCCGGTGTTCGTCCTATCACGTGTAAGTGGGTCTATAAAATTAAGACCCGCTCTGATGGATCTCTTGAGCGCTACAAAGCGCGTCTTGTGGCTCGTGGCTTTCAGCAGGAGCACGGCCGTGACTATGATGAGACTTTTGCCCCTGTGGCTCATATGACCACTGTGCGTACTCTTCTTGCTGTCGCTTCTGTTCGACACTGGTCTGTGTCTCAGCTTGATGTTCAGAACGCTTTTCTTAATGGCGAGTTGAGTGAGGAGGTCTACATGCAGCCTCCTCCCGGGTATTCTGTCCCTGATGGGATGGTCTGTCGCCTTCGGCGTTCTCTTTATGGCCTGAAACAGGCCCCTCGTGCTTGGTTTGAGCGTTTTGCCTCTGTGGTGACTGCTGCTGGTTTCTCTCCCAGCGCTCATGATCCAGCGCTGTTCGTCCATACTTCTCCTCGTGGACGCACTCTTCTCCTTCTCTATGTTGATGATATGATCATTACTGGTGATGATCCTGAGTACATTGCCTTTGTTAAGGCTCGTCTTCGTGAGCAGTTTCTTATGACCGATCTTGGTCCTCTCCGCTATTTTCTTGGGATCGAGGTCTCTTCCACTTCTGCTGGCTTTTCTATCTCTCAGGAAAAGTATATTCAGGATCTTCTTGCTCGTGCTGCTCTTGGGGATGAGCGCACCGTTGAGACTCCTATGGAGCTTAATGTTAAGCTTCGTCCTACTGATGGTGATCCTCTTCCTGATCCGACGCGTTATCGTCATCTTGTTGGGAGTCTTGTCTATCTTGCTGTCACTCGTCCTGATATATCTTATCATGTTCATATTCTGAGTCAGTTTGTCTCAGCTCCTACCACTGTCCACTATAGTCATCTCCTCCGTGTTCTTCGTTATCTTCGTGGCACGATTACTCGTCGCCTTTTCTTTCCTCGTTCCAGCTCTCTCCAGCTCCAGTGCTACTCGGATGCTACTTGGGCGAGTGATCCTTCGGATCGTCGTTCACTTTCTGCTTACTGTGTGTTTCTTGGTGGTTCGCTTGTTGCTTGGAAGACGAAGAAACAGGTTGCAGTTTCCCGTTCGAGTGTAGAGGCTGAGTTGCGAGCTATGGCCTTGTTGATTGCTGAGGTGACATGGTTACGGTGGTTGCTTGCCGATTTTGGGGTCTCTGTTACGACACCCACTCCACTTTTGTCTGACAGTACAGGTGCTATCAGTATTGCACGTGATCCGGTCAAGCATGAGCTTACCAAGCATATTGGTGTTGATGCTTTTTATACACGTGCTCAGGTGCAGGCTCAGGTTGTTGCGCTTCAGTATGTGCCTTCAGATTTGCAGTTGGCGGATTTCTTTACAAAGGCACAAACTAGAGCGCAGCATGATTTCTTACTCTCCAAACTCAGTGTTGTGGATCCACCATGAGTTTGAGGGGGGGTGTTAGATGTATATTTGTATATGTGTATTTTCCCCACCTGTTAGGGGGTTTCCTGCATATTCACACCTGTACATGTAACTATATGTTGTGGCCTTTGGCCCCCAGGGAATACAACTTGTCTATTCCTAACATGAGGGACACTAGAGAAAATAAAATAAAATAGAAGTAAAATCCAGTACTAGCTTCTACTGTACTCTAGGTATTATGGTCTTTAGTCACATGTGTGTAGTAGTTTCTAGAGTGTTCTAGTGTAAGTTGCAACTAGGTTATTTGTATTTCTTTTCTAGTTGTAAGTAGTATTCTCTAGGACCTTCTAGCTATGAGTAGAGCCAAATAGTGAAGGCTCATGCAGCCTATAAATAGAGGTCCTCACCTCTAGCTATATAACCAGGCTATGTACCCGCTACCTATCAATAAAAGAAACTTTGTGCTCTTGTCTAAGATCTTGGATTAGATCTTGTGTGTTGAGAGTTTTGGACTAAGCTCTTGACAGCCCCGCCCCTACAGCGGTATCTAGCGCACCGCCCCTACAGCGATATCTAGAGTAGCACAATGAAGTGGTTCCTTTAACATTTATGATGTCCACATTGTAGCAGCAAGGTGGAGTTGTTCCCCCACAACCTTGTGCTGCTTCACCAAAGGGAAGAAAAAACATAATAAAGCTAACCGTGCCTTCCTATTTTCTGAATTGAAAAAAAAAAAGTACATGTCGACGTATGCATGACAAGTCGACTAGGCAGAAAATAGAAAATGTCCCTAAAACATTTTTAGTTTAATATTACGTAATTCAGGAACTTTTACTCAAAAGGGAAATAAGCAAACTCACCTCGGTAAGAACAATGGGCAACTCGGTGCTCTCTTGGTCAACCTTGTAATCAGCAAGGTCCTTCTCTTCGACACCTTCGGTCACAATTTTATTCCACACAAAGTACTTGTCCCTGACCTGTGTGTCTTTTACGGCATCTTCTTTTTCTTCCCTTGTTACCATGAGTGTTTTTTTGGACCGTGGTGGCAGATTTCCTCTCGGTGGCTGTGTGTGGTACCATGCAGCATTTGTTTGCCAGCTGTATGTATTGAAACTGACATAGTAATCTGTAATGTTGACTATATTAATCGTTGACAACACCTTCTTTGGCAACAGGGGAAAGCAGAGCTCCGGAGGATCCAACTGGATCAACTCGTCCGAGATGGACAATCCTGTCTGCAAACGAAAAGAGCATGGGATTAATTAGTCTAGGAGAAATATGCAATTCGAGATTATAGACTTGAGTTGTATCATCTTGCATACTAGTTTACGGTGAGGAGACAGTCACACACTATGCTCTGGCTATTCCGAGTCACAGAACTTTTAAGCCAGAATCTTTAATTTTGGTGTTGCCCACTCATTGCCAGTGGTTCTATATTATTGTTACAAAATCACCGACACTTATTTCCGATCGAAGTATTTTTTGATAAATCTGGCCTCCTAGAAAAACTAAACCCATATCTAACCCCTCCAGCAAACTAATTCTATATCTGACCCCTAGGTCGGCGCCATGTTACATGGAGCCGAAGTTCTGCTGTTCGACTTTCAAATGAATGGCGCCGAACATATTGTTGCGTTGCATGTTTGACATTCGTCGTGTAAAAGCAGCTCGGCGCCAGTGCGCCTGGAGCCAAAGTAAGCCTGTACGGCGCCACTTTCCCCGGAGCCGAAGTGTACCTGCTCGGCGCCAGGTTGTTCGTAGCCGAAGGACTAGCAAACTTTTTTCACTATCTCATTTCATTCCTCGGTATTTGGAAGGAGCAGAGGTATTTCAAAATGTGGTCTCCATGAAAACACGACCAATATTTTGGTCAGGCGAAAAAATAGCTGAAGTGCCAGGTTTTAAATAATATGGATCTATATATATATATATATATATATATAACATCAAATAGGTTTAATATGGTACTACATTTGAAAACGGATCTAGTGATACTAAACTCTGATCAACTCTATGCGCTTTTTAAAACTTAGAACAAGAGATAGAAGTACAACTATTTAGGGCATCTCCAGCGGGCCGACGCATCTAGTCCGACGCGTCCGAAGTGGTCCGACCGGATCGTCGGACCGTTGTGGTGCGTCCCAGCGGTGCGACGCATACGGACCGACGCGTCCGGCTGGACCTATCCTTTGCCAAATTTGGGCGGAGTTTGTGTCAGCCCGGACAGCGCGCGTCCTCCCTCGGCCATCCCGGGCCCTCGCATCAGTGGCAGAGAACGAGTTGGCCAATCCCACCCGCCAATCCTTTCTGCAAACCCTCGCCCCCCATCTCCGCTGCCACGCCAGCCAGCATCATCGTAGCGGCCGGGGCTATCAAAGTGGCCGTCACATCTCGCCGCCGGCCAGCATCATCAACCCCCAGCACCGCCGCCACCAGCCGTAAGCAGAAGCATGCATGCGAGGCGTCGTATGTTCGCTGGTCTTCTCAGATTTCGGTGGCGTTGGCGTTGGCATGGACACTGACCATGGTTTCCGCTGTCCTTGTAGATGGGCAGCAGCCTACGACAATGTGCTCATGTCGTCGTCCGATGAGGAGTCGGACGGCGAGACCAATCTTTTGATGGCCGCTGCCGGCATGGTGAACGAGCACTTCCTGATGCCACCTCGCATAGGTGGCTCATCTAAGAAGCGAGAGGCCAACATCGATCGCGATCGAGAAGCTAGCCACGCGCGCCTGTACAAGGACTACTTCGACCCAATCATGCCGCTCTATAAAGAGAAGGCATTTCGTCCCCGGTATAGGATGTCTAGAGAACTTTTTCTGGTCATTCTCAATGCGTCACAGAAACTTTGCATGATCGCCACATCCATGATCTGCTTCAAACCGATTTGATTGAGCATATCTGGACTTTTGTGGGAAACCAACAGGGTTAATCCGCTTATTTATTTTGTGTAATTTGAATTATATGTAATTCTTTGTGTCAAACTATGTTGTTGTAAACTATTTATATTCATGAACTACTTTTTATTTTATTTTATTTTATTTGACTTCTTTCATATAGTTTCGAATTGGCCGCATGGCCAGCGTCGCCAAAATGCAGGCCATAGCCAGCGTCAAAATATCCAGCATCAAAATGGCCAGTGTTAAACAAGATGCGTCGCGCCGCTGCGAGCGCTGGCCAGGCGAGCCAGACAACGACGCATTTTCTGTCCGAGCCCCGGCGCAAATGGACCAGAACGGACCATTTGCGTTGGCCAGATGCGTCGGCCCGCTGCCAAACAAAAAAATAGCTATAATTGAAGTGCTAATAGTGAAAAGGTCAACACGTGTCTGAAAATTTGTGAACTCTCGATAACATGCTTGTACTTGTGACTGTAACTGAGAGCCCAATTAGAAGCGGTCTGAAGCTCGAGTATTACATTGATATACGGCGAAACACACGAACGAGTTAGCTTGTAGGACCATAGAGTGTGTCGGCGCCAGTCTACACGGAGTCAAAGTGTCCTAACTCGGCGCCAACGAATCCGGCGCCGATAGATGGGGTCAGATTTGCTATTAGTTTTTAGATGGGGTCAGACTTGCTATTAGTTCTAGTGAAAGGCCAGATCGGGCGAAAAATACCCGATCGTAGGGAGTACATGTTTTGAAATATGTATAGCTCTTACGATTCTCACGTAGTACTAGTTTTTTATCTTTGATGGTCACAATTTACTTTTGAGAGGGCCACATAGAGAGGCTAATCGAATTAAGTAGCTGAGAAGTGTTTTCATTAAGATGTACATGGAGCTAACTTCTCACTAGCCAAAAGAAGTAAAGGTTTGGTAGCTCAAAAGGATATCATTGCGGCAATCAATTATCGGGACACTCGGATATTTTTGTAAGGTTTGTCAGGATAAACACAAGGGTGAACAAGAAACTAACATGAATTTGTTACATAATTAGCGAACTTACCTTCGTAAGAACAATGGGCAACTCGGTAATCTTTGTCTCGGACATGTTATCAACGACGTCGCTGGCTGTGACACATTCACTCACAATTCCGTTCAACACTAAATACTTGTCTTTGAACTGTGTTTCTCCTTGTTCCGTTTCCTCTGGTTCCATTGTTATCATGAGTACTTGGGTGCACCTTGGTGGCAGAATTCCTTCTGATGGATTTGTGTAGTACCTTCTTGAGTTACTTTTCTTGGTGCATATGCTGAAACCAATGTTGTGATCTGTAACATTGACTATCTTAACTGAAGACAGCACACTCTTGTTTGTTAAAAAGGGGAGGCAGAGCTCAGGAGGATCAAATTGGATCAACTCATCTGAAGTTGTCTGAAAGAAGAAAAGTGCGGTGGATTATTAGTTGGTCCCAGATTTAAAAAAATCAAGCAGAGAACGTCAGCTGCAGTGTATACTACATCATCTCATAATGTATCGACTAGAGTAATCCGACCATGAACCAAATTCATTGCCCACAATACATTATTTGTTTTTTCCATAACAACTAGGACCAGCTAATGGGTAACATTTAATAGTTGGCTCCCTAAAAATATCCCACCTACCTTACCTACGGTTCTTGTCACTTAAAAAATTCTGGAATGGTATCAATGGGTTTGGTGCATGTGTTGACTAGTTTTGGATCTGAGCGGGTTGGAAGTTGGGGACGCTGGTAGTAGAGTAGCTACATAGACTGAAATGCACGCTGCAGCGACTTTATAAAAAAAATCTACAAATCAGAATAAGCACCAGATAGAATAAATCGTTGTTGAACAGCATCTGTTTATTTTTGAATGAACTACTCTTTTTCTGATAGATTTCAGGAAACAAATGTTTGAACTTTTGGAACTGTGAATTACCTTGTCGTAAAACTGGACATAGAAATAAAACAACTTCGTACGATTATGGGTACTCACCATACTTGGAGAAAGCTAGCACTGATGCTCAATTTTCGAAAGAAAAAAAAAACTACAGCAAGAAGTGGCGTTCTTTGGAAACTTAGAAGAAATGACAGTAGGTAGGACTGATACTGCAAGGATAGCCATTAATGAATATATTGTAACAAGTCCTCACTGAGTTTTAAAAGCTAAGAAATAGCTAGCCACAAAATTTATATATAAATAAAAGTGTTGGGAGCTCCAAACGGATGCCAACACGAGTCGAGTGACATGGTAACTGGTAACCATGATTAGGGAACTTACCTCGGTGAAAACTATGGGCAACTCTATACTCTCCGACTCGGACTTGGACTCGCGTTCTTCGAGATCGATAGCATTGACACCTTCCGTGACAAAGGTGCTCCACACAAAGAACCTGTCTTTGCACTGCATTATGTCATCCAGTGCATCTCCCTTTGCTTCCCTTGACACCACAAGCTCTTGAGTTGACCTCGGTGGTAGGATTCCACGCGTCGGATCCGTGCTATATGATGCCGCCGCGTTGCCTTCTTTTGTCCATGCGGTGAAGCCGACGTAGTAATCTGTAACATTGGTTATCTTAAACGAAGACACCAAACTCTTGTTCGGTAAAAGGGGGAAACGGAGTTCCATGGGCTCAAACTGGATCAGCTCTTGTGGAGTAGATGAACTTATCTGCAAGGAATAATTTAGCTGCATATGAATTGAGACGAAACAAACATGCCATGGGAAACATCATTTACAGTGTAATGTAAATATTTCGCTCATTTATTCTTTGGTAAATCGATTGTGGATGACTACAGTGGAACCTTGCCTGCATTAGCGAACAATACATAACACAAACTTAAGGATAATGTCCACGATTGTAAAGGTATTAAGGTACACCCCCACTTAGAAGCATTAATAACGGTACAGATTGGAACCTTCAAAGGAGGATACTAAGATCGTACTCCTAAATTCTGCTAGAGCCACAGTCCCTAAACAAAATACCGAACAAAGGTCGTTTACATATATACATTGTTTGGATGCGCAGCTCACTGTGGAGCGGCGCCGGCGCTGCATAGGCCGATCACAAGATGCACTGATGAAGTCATGCGGCGGAAGGTATGCCTATGTTGGCATGCGGTGGACCAGCGATTCCATCGCCTGCCAATCGGGTTACAAGAACACGAAGCGGAGCGCAGGTCGAGGACTCCTATTCTTTTTAAATTTTATTGTCTCTTCTATTTCTCAATCTTAAAACTCATGGACTAAAAAAATTTATCTATGAGCACCTTATTTCAGATCTTGTAGAGGACAAGTATCTTCCTATCTTTTTGCTTGATCAGATAATATATACTTTTGGTAAACATTTTATTTTATTTTCAATCATAAAAAACATTGCCTCTAAAATATGCAGCGGTGGCCACCTTTTTCTCTTTCCAGACCGTTTGATTTGATTTTTCTTTTTCTGGTTTACTGATCAGGTTCCTATGTTTTCTTTTGACATGTATTTTTTATGTGTTTTCCTATCTAAATTTTTTAAGTCATAATATGGTTCCACCACAATAATTAGCTAACAATCCAGATAGATATATTTTAGGCAATATAGGAGACAAAGACAAGGTTAAAAAAAAGTAAGGCTATCATTGCAGAATCAGGGAAAGTACCTTCTTAAGAATTATGGGCAACTCGGCACTCTCTTCGACATCCATGTAGTCGCTGAGGTCGCTGTCTTCGACACCCTCACTAACAACGCCGTTCCACACAAAGTACTGGTCTTCGCAGTGCATATCTTCAAGTTCCTTTTCCTTTGGTACCCTTATCTGGACAAGTCTTTGAGAGGACCGTGGGGGCAGAATTCCTCGTCTCAGTTCTCCGTGGTACCATGCAGTATTTTCGCTCATTAAATCCGATGTAGTAATCGGTAATGTTGACTATATTAACCGAGGACAGCAACGTCTTGTTTGGCAAGAAGGTGAAGCAGAGCTCAGGGGGGTCAAATCGGATGAGATCATCTGTGGTACATGGGCTTATCTGCAAAAATGAATACGACTATGGATGAGATACGGGAGAATGATGCAGTGAAAACAACGTGTCGTTATTTCGTTTGTATTGACAAATCAATCATCTTTGATGAAATAAAAGAACAGCCTGATAAGTTCGGTTGGACGTGGTAAAAAGAAAATGTAAGCCACTTGACACGTGGCTTCAAAGGGTAAAATGTCTCGACGGGGACGATTCCATTGCCATGGGAACCTCATGATTCCATATTTTAAGGTGATAGGGGATGCCAAAGACACGGTAACAAAAAGTAAAGTAAATGCACGCATTGCATAATAATTAGGGAACTCACTTCCTTAAGAACTATGTGCAACTCCTTGCAGTCTTCGAGATCCATATAATCACCATATATGAGGTTCCTGGCTTCGACACCTTCAGCTACAATCATGTTCCACAGAAACAACTTGTCTTTGTGCTCCATATCTTCCAGTGCCCTTTGTTTGGGTTCCCTTTTTACAACAATTCTTTGAGTGGACCGTGGTGGCAGAATTCCTACATCCGGTACTGTTTCATACAAAGCTGCATTCTTTGTAGAGAGCAATACATTGAAACCCACGTAACAATCTGTAACGTTGGCTACATTAACCGAGGTCACTGAAGCCTTGTTTGGAAACAAGGGGAAGCTGAGCTCGGGTGGATCAAACTGGATCAGCTCGTTTGAGGTACACGGGCTAACCTGTATAAATGAACACAAACTGTGGATTAATCTAACATAGAGAAACAAGCAAACAGAGACTATTCATTATCATCTCTACTAATATAAAAAGACAGAGACTGTACAAACATCTAAATTTAACGTCCCAGGTTCACCCAGTGATGAGGAATAAACCAACCGTTCACCCCCACGAACTCCGCACTTCGCCTACCCCTGCAAGGCTGCAAATAGCACGGACCGCATGCTATTTTCCAAGAAAGTTGCCACATACTATTTTTTCAAGGAAGGTGACCGGATGCTATTTGTTCAAGCGGCAACTATTGGATGTATTTTCAGGTCCTCGGAGTTTTTTTTATGCCGCAATCTCTCTGTCATATTAAAACTGAGAAGGTACCTGCTAATGAGCACCTGTAACACATAAGATTTTGTGTGTTCAGAACTTCTAAATACCCATATATTCTCACATATAATTTTTGCAGGATCTACTCTGGTTATGCCAATGAAATGAAACTAGTGAGTTTTGTTTCCTGTTTTGTTAATAGATTGGTCATTTGTTGGGGATGATGGCATTATGGCTAACTTCCACAATGAAAATTTTCTATGTAGTTTATCTATGTTTGATGTAATTTATCTAATTATATTTTCTCATATTATTATTAACGTGCATGTGCACGTGCTTGATTACTAGTGGACAGAAGTGGGACGCTATGACATCAGCGACAAGACAACATGGTACGGCAGTCCCTTTCACGTCGAGTGGTACAGAAGCTCCAAACTTTCATGTACCAGCTGTCGAGGCGGTCGCTTGAGCTGAACAGCCGCCACAATCTGGAATGGCAGAACGCTCCCAGCTGCGCTTCAGCGACGAAGACATTGTGCCCTCGGCAAAGCCTTGACACGACTTGTCGACCCAAGGAGGGGCCCAGGCAGAAAAAATGGTTCCGCGGCAGTGGCATTTTGGTTGTAAACGTGAGTAAATTAAATTACTTCTAAAATTTATTCTTGTGACATCATTTACTATATCAAAATATTTTTACAATTTTTCCCCTCTAACTTCACAATTGTCAAATCACTTACCATTTAAATATTTTCACCATATTTTCCCCTCTAACTTCACATTTGTAAAACTACTAATCACTTCTTGCTTCTGCTTAGGGTGGTAATTAATATTTTGTATTGGTGCTTCTACTTGCTAGACAAACGGATACTGTACGTACTGTGGACAAATAGCCGGATTTCTTTTGTGAAGGTAAACATTACTGCATTTCACCTTAATAACATTTTGGATGCCCTACTGCCGGCTTTTGCACATGCTGATAGTTTGGGATGCCACGGAGTAATTACTAAATTGATTCCTCTGTTATAACTCTTCCTTTTTTGTGGAGAACATGTAATTCCATTAATTAATAACAAGGTGCCGCACAATTCAGCTCCCCAATCACAGGAGGACGCGCAAATGCCTAGAATGCTGCCATTGAGCTGTTCAGTCCATACGTATCTATTCCATAGCTCACTGTTTTCATAACGTAGGTTACATGAGGAATGTGCAACCAAGGTGCCACACAATTTAGTAACATTTTCTTTCAAATCTAATGGATATTTGTACTGCGATCATGACCCCCCCCCCCCCCTCCCTAGTTCCCTTTCCGTAGTATCAGATCTTGTAAATGACGTATATATTGTTTGATGATAAAAATAAAGAGTACGAAATGTCATTCCCTGAAAAAAGAATACTTAATTCTTTGTATGCTTAATTTAAGTACTACTAACAATTTGTGCTTGGGACCCTTATTTAAATGCTTTGGGATAAAGGTAAAGTGGTTTTAGTATATCGTCAATCCATTTTGAAATCAGTGCATCCTTGATTTTTGCACTCATTTGGTTGTGGGCTAATATAAAAAGAAAGTATTTTTTTAAATGAAAATAGTGAATTTACCTCCGTAAAAATAATGGGCAACTTCTTGCTATCTTCATCATCCATGTAATCAGTAAGGTGGATATCTTGCATACCTTCAACCATAATACTATTCCAAACGAAATAATTGTCATCGGGCTGCATGTCTTTAAGTGCATCTTCCTTTACTTTCCTTTGCACCATAAGTATTTGGGTGGACAGTGGTGCCAGGATTCCAGTTCTTGGCATTGTGGTGTACCATGCTGCATTTGACGTCCAGTAATATATATTGAAGCCGACATAGAAATCTGTAATATTAACTACCTTAACTGAGGAGAGCACCTTCTTGTTTGGCAATAAGGGGAAGCGGAGTTCAGGGGGTTCAAACCGGATCAGGTCGTCTGAGGTAGATGAAATCTTCTGGAAAATAGAAACGCACATATGGGTTAATTAGACCGGCAGGAACACATAAATTTGAACACATTAGCTTGAGGTAGTCAACTCATATCCCTAATTGAATACATATTCTAGCTTCCAAGTCTCCTCCGGTTTATAATATGCTGCATTGAGGTTGTGCCCTATGTAGGAGAAGAAAATATTATCATCTATGGAACGAAATAAATACATCATAGTAATATATTTTATGACAGATTTAGCTATAGTAATTTGATATGATGTAGACAGCTTTACATTACTGTTTCCTTGTATACCTCTCCAATAAAATATACCCAATGTTATTCATTGCTGTCTACAGTATAAATATGCCGTATCCAAAAGACACAGGTAATCCCACCATTTGACCATGCTTTTTGGTTGAGGTGCAAATTCTCAAAACACACACCGGAACTAGAGAAAAATGTCATCATTGAACAAAGCGGGATTCTCACCTTACCATAACAATATATTATCAATTTCTTGAAAATAAAACATCAGTCTGATGAACCTTATTTTATTCTTACCGGTGACCTCAATGAATAATGCGATAAAATAATTGTATCGTCCAAACCGAGCAGGATAATCAGGAGTATGTTCTTTTATTATCCAAATAAGAATCATAGCGTTATGTTATATATAAAAATTAATTCAAAGAAGTTCTTGGAAAAAAATTAGGTTATCGACACAATTAAAATCAGTCTAAGAGGAAACTAGTTGTCATACTGAACCAGGCAACCAGCCGCCTGACAACTAGTCCAAATTTTTCCCGGAGATGAGAAGCTAATTAGATGATCTGCTTACATATCGATATTTTCAAAATGCATAAAACTCATAGAAGACATAATCAAATTAAAGAAACCACGTTCATGATTATGCTGTTAGACAGAAAAACCGATGTGACAAACAATTTGTAATTTATCTACATTTGAAATTGCATAAAAATCAAACATGACATACTCAAATGGAAGAAATCAAATGAGGATTATACTTTTTGTTAACCACAAAACCAAAAGTGACACAGCTCAAAGGCAAAAGTTTAATTCATGTACTGTACATGTTGCAGTTATACCCCAGCATAGTTGTCGACTGGATCTAAATACTTACACAATTTTAGCTTTCCTCCTCAGGAAGATAATCAAATTCTTTGGAAGTTAATCAAGAAACTACGGTCACCTTAGATTCTGCCTCTGCTGGCGGTACATTGGATTCCTCTGGACATTTCAGATTTATTGTATCTGAAATTGTAAGCGACTCCAGTGGCAGATCCACTTTGGGTACCTCGGCCTCATATATAACCGTCAAAGTCACCTCATCCACTACTTTACCCTCCTCTCGGTTGAATATCTCCTCAGTAATATCGTCAGCTGTAAGATTCTGGTCCAGTTTGGTGCTCCGCACAATGAAATCGCCGTTGTACTGCTTATCTTGTGGTGCCTTATTCTGTGGTAGCAATGTTATGGTCACACTACGCTTGGATTTTGGTTGCACAATACCTTTGCTTGGTTGTATGCAGTATGGCAAGGGACTCGTTGTGCTGATGCTGAAGGCGATATAAGCAGATGTCTCGTTGGTTAGCTCAAGTGAGCATGACATCTGGTTGTTAGGCCCAAAAGGAAGAGGTAACTCGAGCGGCTCAATCCCAAGCATGTCATCCTCCAAGTAGGGGCTTATCTGCAAGAATAAAAACAAGATGCAAGGCACGATGAGATATACCCTACATCCTCATAAACTCTATTTTCATCAAAGCAGACCGTCTAGATTGGAGTTGGCAACAGATAATCAATGTTTATTTTTTTATCTTGTTGACCTAGTTGGACCAACATGCATGGATGGAGATAATGCATTGCAACCGGAGACAAGATGATATGAGTCAGTATATATCTGCGGCCGTAATACATGGTTATCGCCGGTTGCAACCCTCTGTCGCGCGAGGTAGAGAGGAGCCAAGGGATAATGCGTCGCCGCTTTATTTCCTCCGTTAGATTACGGAAGGAGGGGCCACGAATGGCAGTCAGATATGGGAACAGATAAACAGGGATAAAGGGTCGTGCGGTTGTTCAGGTGTCACAATCTTAGACGTAAGGATGAAAGGCCCTTACCCGAGAGATTTTCTAGTTCTACCAACACCTAGTGCTACTGCCTATCTGCTAAACCTGTGTCGTTTGATCGGACACGATAGCTCCATTTACTTAGCTCCTTGCACCACACAGGGACATCCCATAAGTGTCGCAGTTTATATATTCTTGAAGCTACGGTTTGGGGAGCAAATGAGCTTACCTGTCTAACTGTAGATTCGTTGGCATTGCTGATTGGCCTATCCGTCCTTTCCATTTCATTGAGATCACGGATTATTTCTGATATGAAAGGCCTCTTGCTGGGGTCGTGTTCCTGGCAGCGTAGCCCTATCTCGATTAGTTTAGCTATCGATTGGTATTTGAATGGTGTTTCTTCACCGTTTTTATGCCATCTGTGCCTCCATCTTCTAAGTACCTGCAATTTGACAATGCTGATTTAGAATTGTACATGCATAGGGCGAGCTATAGCACCATGAGAAGTTCAATGTATCATCCAATGCTCTCGAATGCAAATTAGGAGAAGTATACCAGGAGAATTTTGGTAATCAGGAAAAAAATTCTTTTCCATAAACAGATAGAATGTGGAGTGCTCAAACTGTTCTTCTTGTTTCGGTTTGCCCCCTATGGAAAAGTGTACAGATCTTCAAGTCACTCAAAAAGGATAAATCTACTCGCTATTAATATCTGTAATTAGGCACATACGATCTTGTAACGCTGCGACAAAAAATAGACGTCCATCTGACAACTGCTCACGGCACATGATGTACACGGCTGCTGGCTGCCTGCCACGCCCCATATACATTTTTAGTCTCGTTTGATAGGAAGTCAGGCAAATCTAACTTGTAGGAAAAAATCTACGCCCGACAGTTTTTCATACTCCCTCCGATCCTAAAAAGATCAGAGGTAGTACAAACCAAGGAGTTGGAGGTGTATGTGCAAGTGAATCTATTATCTATACAGCTATTTATTCTGTAACCAGTATAAAGTAAAACTCATTGACTAAATTATTCTATTTCACGGAAGGACTAATTAAGGGATTGAGATGATTCAGGTATGGAATGAAATATTGTTCAGAAATTGATTTTGTGTTGTGACAAGATCTGAGTTCGTTGCACAATTCTGCGGATTATCATGAAGTTAAATGTTCATCACAAGCGACTGTACTACCTTTGGTTTCGGAAGTGTAAGTTTAATCTCTGCAGTGTATTTTCAATAAGCTGTAAACTCTTTAAAGTGGTTGTTCGGAAGAATCAAGCCATCTCACAATATGCAACCAAAGTATTTTGATGCAAATTTACATAAAAGGACCATATACAAAGTGAAATAAAGCACACTTACATTATTATTATCGGGAACACCCTTGTGTCCCGTCAGCAGTTCGATGATTATTACCCCCAAACTATACACATCGGACTTTACTGACATTTTGCCACCTGTTAGGTATTCCGGAGCGCAATATCCTCTGCACGAAAACACAACAGTTTGATGCTTTATGATGCATAAAAAATGGAATTTACTGAAGGGAAAAAGGGTTCTTTTGACAAATTGCTTACATTGACAAAAAACGCTTTGAACTTATAGTACGAGAGTTTTCGTCCATTCTGGACAAGCCAAAATCGGTAATTTTTGGAGTCATATGATTATCTAGAAGTACGTTGGCTGGTTTCAAATCCATATGAATAATATGCTTTTCCATATGAAGATACTCCAAGCCCTGGCATATTCCTTTGATTATTTTCAGACGCATGTTCCATTCGAGTCCTCTTAATTCGTCTGCAGAAAAAAAAAAGGGTTAGCAGAGGACGTGAGATCTTTCAATAATTGATTTGTGCATGCTAAGCTTCATGCTGAATGATATAATGGTCAATTTGTCTGGTTTGATAAGTTGACCATGATTGAAGAGTAGAAGTGAAAAAAGAGAGAAGAGTTGCAGTATGACATTCCACATTGCAGTACCTGTAATATACTCATGAAGGCTTCCATTTTCGATGTACTCAAAACAGAGTAATCGTTCTCTAACCTCGGCATATACATATTCACCTGATCCTTTAATTTCTATCAATTTATGCTCCGTATTAGAACAGAAGCCAAGGAACCGAACAACATTTTGATGGTCGACCTTCATTAGGCTGTTAACCTCGCGACGAAATAGCGTCTCATCGATTGTCTGGTTGTTGCTAATCCTCTTCACAGCAACTTCCCCATTTGGGAGGACACCCTGTTTAAACATAGATCATGTTAGAAAATGTTCGGACACGCAGTGATAGAATTTGGCTTCACAAAATAGCACAACAGCATAGTGGAAATTTCACAAGAATATTTTTATCTTTTATCAAGAAAAAGATTAGGTTTCGTTCGACTTGAGATATTCAGATGGCATGAACCTAATTTTCTCTGAACAGTGGCGTTTACCTTGTAGACCGTTCCGAATCCACCCTCACCAATTTTTCGTTCGACGGAGAAATTTCGTGTGATCTTCTCTAAAAGGGATAAACGTAGATCCCTTGGTTTCGTGCTTCCGTCAAGTATACTCTCCAATACATTATGATCCATGCATTCCTCCTCCATCCTAAGTACACAAGGGGCGTTTTGAAAATTAGAAGGTAAAACTAACTTGGAAGGATTCGACATACTTACATTAATCCAAAGCTATTCATCAGCCATGAGAGTGAGCAGGAACTCCATACCTATGTATCGGAGACTTGCGCTGAGCTCTTTATGTGTTCCACGGAGCAGAAAACTGAAGCTACGTATGCAGATATCCGATAATGTGATCTAACAAATCCTGCGTTAAAAAAATGCAACATTTATGTGAAATGCAGACTAAAACTTGTGACAAATCGAAATATATACTTGAAAAGCTGAGAGGATTGCTTTTTGTTGCCAGCTTGCAACGCAGGCAAAGCAAATCAAACCAGCATGCTGAGCGATGATAATCGAGAGAACTGCGCACATGCTTAGTAAGATAACAGTCTGATATGAACTGACTAATGATCCTGATATCTGGAATGAAATCATGATATATATCATACAGTACATGGAGCCGATCGTCAAGTCCCCTTTCTTCTTTTCTTTACTACAGTATTAGTGTTAGAGGACGTGACAAATTGTTCCATATGCATCAAGATAATCACTACATTAGATAATGAAGTCGGCACGTTAAACAACGCGCACTATCCTTTTAAACTGACAGAGGGTTGGCTGGGGTGTGTCAGGTCTTTACAGTATACCCCTAGTACTACTGCAAAGGCAACTTGGCATGCGGCAAGATTCTAAAATCTTTTAGCAGAAGAGAGGAGAAGCAGATATTCATGAAAAACTGTGAGCATACAAACATCAATTGCAGGATGCGTATCTGTTAAGAAGAGATCTGAACCAAATACACAAGGCTAATGGCCAGTGTTTCTTGAAACAGATAGTACGGAATTGAAGTTTTTGTGATTGGATCTAACTTGTTAGGTGCACGTGGTTATGCTATGATTACATTCCAATAATATTTATAACTAATCCCCAAATTTACTATTCTCGAAAAAAAATATTCTCAGAAAAAAAAGTTACTCTACCTTCGGACTAGAACCCTGATGCAACCTAGCTAAATCTCCTAGCTTCACCACCAGCATACAGAATCAGGCGACCTCTCTAGCCCAGATTGAAAGAGTGTAGCAGGTAACGACAATACTAGTTGGAGAAGAGGAAAGCACCTGCGGCCGCGCCGGAGCCGACGGCCAGCTGCTTGACGAGTCGGGGACGATGCTGAGTAAGTCCTGTCCACGTCTCCTGCCGCAGCAGAGGATTCAGAGGTTGATTGGGATTTGGGGGTCGGGAGAATAGACGACTGTGCTCGAGGGGGAAGACGAGAGTGGACTCTCGAGTCAGCACCCAACACCCAGCTGACTAGTCTTTTTCTACGAATAAAGTTGGAACCCGTTGATAGGTACGTGTACGTCGTCGATATTTTGCAGTTTAGCCCTCAAAACATATAAAAATAACCCGCAGTCCCTTTTGAAGATTCTGTGCTTGCCACTTTGTACTTTAGCCCCTGTCTTCTACCTCTCGTTCCAAATCCTAGTATAGCACCATCTCACCCACCACGCCGCGCGGCAGTTGGTGAAAGCATGCTGACGAGGAAGCCTCTTCCGGCCTCGGAGAAAGGAGGCGAGGGAGCCTACGAGGATCTCTTCCGGCTCTGGTGGAAGGAGACGAGCGCCGATGCCCCGCTCATATGGGCGTGGCGGCTTCTGTTGCATAGGCACGTAGGTGCAATTTTCATGTTTTAACACGTTTCGTTTTAGAGGGAAAGTCACTTATCTGAGTTATTAGGTTGAAAAGTGTAACCTTGTTTAACTTCTAACTTTTGATTTCCACCCTAAGAATCCCTTTTCTGTGGATATCCTTTTTTTTAGAAAAGGGGCAGTCTCAGCCTTTGCATCAATCGATGCATACGGCCGTTTTTATTACTTTATTAAGGAGTTTTACAAAGTATTACAGATCATGGATCACAAAGGGTCTCCACATGAATCAGCCAGACAAAAATAGCTAAACGATGGCAGCAATCATATGTCTTCATGTCAGTCTTCTAGTAGCATGCCATCTGAACTGGCTGTATAAATCCCGCGCAACCATATGCAGGCGATTGCACCCAAAATCCATGGCCGGGCGGTCCTCCTCCGCATGGAGAAAGGACCACATATGGATTCAGTGAGTAGCCAAAGGGATAACCTGCAAGAATGATGGAAAAGCTTTTCTGTTAAAGATAAAATCATTTCTGACGTTCCAAACAGCCCATATCAAAGCGCACACCCCAACTCGAATACGAACTTTATCTTTCTTAGCTACCCCATTTAACCAATTGCCGAACAAGTTTGTGATATTTGATGGGGCTGGAATATTAAAAGTCATATAAACAATGCGCCAAATCATCTTAGCAAAAGGGCATAAGATAAAAAGATGATCAATTGTCTCATTTTGATCACAAAAACAGCATTTAATGCAACCATGCCAATTTCTTTTAATCAGATTGTCTTTTGTAAGGATGACTTTCTTGAAAACAAACCACATGAAAATTCTAATTTTCAGTGGCACCTTCATCTTCCAAATGTATTTCTTTAGAAAAGCTGTATTTCCATCCAACAAGTCAAGGTACATTGACTTAATCGTGAAAACACCGGAGGCAGTTAAATTCCACTTAAAAATGTCCTCAGTATCATTTAACTCAATGGAAATTAGTCTTTGTAAAAGATTAATCCATCTATCCCATTTGTTCCCATTTAGAGTTCTACGAAAACCGATATTAAGCTGACCTGCCCCACACATATGGGCTACCGTGACATTTTTATGGTGAGCAATGTTGTATAGAGATGGATATTCCTCAGCTAAAGGCTTTTCCCCGAGCCAAGTATCCTCCCAAAATCTTGTACTAAGCCCATTCCCAACGACAAAAGATCCCCGTTGTAAAAACTCATCCTTGACCTCCATTAATCCCTTCCAAAAAGGTGAGTCGGTTGGTTTTGCTGTAACCTGAGAGAGAGTTTTAGATTGCAAATATTTATTTTGTAGAAATTCTTTCCATACACCTTCTTCATTCAAGTGTTTAAAAAGCCATTTGCTAAGTAAACTCTTATTTTTAAGCTCTAGAACCTCGACGCCTAGACCCCCTTGATCTCTAGGTCTACAAATAATATTCCACTTGGTAAGTCTATATTTCTTTTTGTGTTCATCACATTGCCAGAAAAAATGGGCGCGATAATAATCCAGTCTTTTCCTAACCCCTTTAGGTATTCGAAGAAACGACAACATAAACATTGGCAGGCTTGTTAGAACTGAATTTATTAGCACAAGATGATCACCATACAATAAAATTTTCCCAATCCAACTACTAAGTTTCTTTTCAAAACGTCCTTCAACCGGTTTCCACTCTCCATTCTTTAATTTTCTAAAGTGAATTGGTATCCCGAGATATTTAAACGGTAAAGCGCCTATATCGCAACCGAATAAAATTTTGTACTCATCCTGAACTTCTTTAGCCTTTCCAAAGCAGAAAATTTTGCTCTTGTGAAAATTTATTTTTAACACCGAGAGCTGTTCGAAAATACATAATATAAGTTTCATATTCAGCGCTTTATCTAAATCATGTTCCATGAAAAGAATGGTGTCATCGGCGTATTGAAGAATGGAAACCCCACCCTCCACCAAATGAGGAATGAGACCACTTACTTGGCCATCCTCCTTGGCTCTATTGATTAAAATGGCTAGCATGTCGGCCACTATGTTGAAAAGAATTGGTGAGAGTGGATCCCCTTGTCGGAGTCCTTTCTTTGTTTGAAAGTAATGACCTATGTCATTATTTACTCTTATGCCCACACTCCCTTTCGCAATAAAATTTTGGATCCATTCACACCACTTGGGGTCGAAACCTTTCATTCTAAGGGCTTGTTGCAAGAAAGACCAATTTACTTTGTCATAGGCTTTCTCAAAATCAATTTTAAACAAAACCCCATCCAATTTTTTTCTATGAAGTTTGTGAAAAGTTTCATGAAGGATGACTACCCCTTCCAAGATATGCCGGCCCGGCATACAAGCCGTTTGAGTTGGATGAATAATTTTTTCAGCAATATTAGAAATTCTATTTGTGCCCACTTTAGTAAAGATCTTGAAACTCACATTCAGTAAACAAATTGGACGGTATTGCTGAATCTGAACAGCATTTTCTTTCTTAGGCAACAAAATAATCGTACCAAAATGAAGACGAAAAAGTGGCAATTCTCCCTTGTGAAAACTACTGAACATTTCCATTAAATCCCCCTTAATGATAGCCCAAAAATTTTGGAAGAATTCAGCCGGAAAACCGTCCGGACCAGGGTACTTATTTAACTCCATTTGCATAATTGCATCGTGAATTTCATTTTCAGTAAACTCAGCTGTTAAAATTGCATTTTCCTCACTAGAAATCTTTTTGACATCATGTGTAATAGACTCATTCATTACACAAGTGCTAGGAGGGGGCGCCCCAACAAATTCTTATAGTATTCCGAGATGTACGTTTTTAGATTATCTTGCCCAATAATTGTACCCTCCTCTTGCTCGAGTTGAAAAATCTTTTTTCTTTGATGTTTCCCATTAGCAATTAGATGGAAATATTTTGTGTTATCCCCACCCACTTGAATATGTTTTACCTTTGCTCTTTGAGCCCACTTAGACTCCTCATCCCGCATTAGTTTTGCAACCGCATCATTAGTGCTACGCAGCGTACGTCTTTCATCTTCATTCAGCGGAGTTATTTCAGCTTTCTTATCTAAAATATCTATGATATTCAACAAACGTTCCTTTTTAGTTTTATATACACCACTCAAACTTCTTGCCCAACCACGGAGGAATTGTCTAAGATGTCTTATTTTATTCTGCCACTTATCCAAAGCAGTAGTCCCCGAAGAAACTGACTTCCACTCCCGATCAACTAAATCATAGAAACCCTCTGTTTTTAGCCAAGCTAATTCAAACGAGAAGTTTGCTTTGTTTCCAGTAAACGCTTGATCACCAGAATCTAATAAGAGTGGAGTGTGATCAGATCCCGATCTTGTGAGAGCTCTAACGGAGACAAGTGGGAATTTTTGTTCCCACTCAACACTAGCCAAAAATCTGTCAAGCTTTTCATAAGTTGGGGTTTCACGCCGATTAGCCCATGTAAATTGCCAACCCGACAAAGCTATTTCTCTCAAATCTAAGCTATCAATAATAGCATTAAAAATGAAAGGCCATCGCCCCTGAAAATTATCATTATTCTTCTCCTCGGGGCATCTAATAATATTAAAATCATCCCCCACGAGCATCGGTAAAGGTTCATTTTCACCAACGCGGACTAATTCTGCCAAGAAATCAGGTTTTAGCTCCTCTTGAGCTGCCCCATAAACAATAACCAGAGCCCATTTGAAGTTATCTTTTTTTGAAGAGACATAAAATTTGACACACCTATCACCTGTAATTACATCCTGAATAAGAAACGTTTCAGCATTAAAACCAACAAGAATCCCCCCCGATCTCCCAATTGGAGGGACGCAGAACCACTGATAATCAAAACCTCCTGCTAGATTATTTAAAAAAGGGGCTGAAAAATTATCTCTACCGGTTTCACTAATAGCAAAGAAGTCTAGTTTATGTTCTCTTATTGCTTCTTTAACAAAGAGGTGTTTAGCCGTGTCCTTGAACCCATCCCCATTCCAAATACAACCTCTCATTATAACTTCTTTTTTAATCTAGAGCTTCTACGCACAACTATGGGAACTACTTTCTCTCTTCTCTTATAGACTCTTGTAATTTTAGGTACGCTTATGGGAGGATTGGCGATCTCATCAGATCCTAACTGCTCTTCGACCGTCAAATCCATTGACAGAGACGCTGCATTTCAAAAATTTCACACTTTTTCCATTCTCACCAATTTCCTCATGATCATTTTCAATCTTTTCATCTATATTTTTAGATAACATAATCAAGGTTCTCTCATTGTCACTTTGTTTGATATTCAAAATTGTCATTGCAATCTCATCATTTGAAGCCCCTAAACATACCCCAAGTTTCGAAGTTCTAGATAAAAAAGAAGCATCCGAAATAGAACTTAAAGAAAATTTGGAACGTGGATGAGTACCTGCATAAGAACCACAGCTCTTTGCACCAGCCAGCTGCTGGGCTCTTTCCATCTGAGTGGCATCAGCATTATGTTGAAGACGAATCCGATCGCTAGACCGAACCTCCACAGAATTCTCCGGAATGCCACCAAAAGCCACCAGATCATCATAAGAATAACGCCCACCAAGAAAAACACCAGTCCCTCTAGTACCATCATGTCCTCTTGACATGGTGGTTGTCGGAGTAGCTGGCCACACAGCCGGTACCACATCTGGTGTCTGAGGCGAATTCAGACACGTAGGCGTAGCGGGTGGAGTCTGAGAAGTAACCGGGGGAAAACGAGCCTCTTGCTCATCACTCAACAAAGCTGGGTCGGGTTCAGAAGATTCAATATTGTCACCATCCCTATCATGCTAAAAATCATCAGAGAGGCAATGAGCAGCACCCACAGAAACAGCAGTACAGGTTTCAGCATCCAAAGACGAAGAGAGCTCTGCCGCGGTAGAAAAAAGCCCAGAATTCTCTGTCGCGGCAGGGAAAAGGCCTGAAACTTCTGCCGCTGCAGGCTTGGGTGACTTAGCAGCAGCTATGCAATCATCCGGTGACACGGCAGGGGTGAAACTTGGAACTCTAGGAGGTGCCGAAGCACAGAGCGGCGCTGGCAGGTCTTCTTCCTCCTCCACTCTATCTCCCCAATGCAAGGATCTAGGAATATCCATAATAGAAGCCGAAGCAATCTTTGAAGGAGTACCAACTGTACCAAATTGCATTGTTAATGGTGTGCTAGCAACCTGCTTGCCACTTTGAGAGGAACCATCCACTTGTTTTAAATCCGACTTCGGCTTAGAATTAAGAGAGACATTGGGATTACCCATATCCTCATTCTTTCTCTCCTCCTTAGGATCACCCTCATCATCAACATTTGCATCCATATCAATATCTGTACTCGCTTGAGTGATACCACCCTCCACCTCAAAAGTTAAGCCATAACCTTGTCCCTCATAAACATGATCAGCCCCTGTAGGAATATGATTGATATCTGTTACCTCAATAAACATACGAACCTCATCATGGGATCTAGTGTATTCCATATCAATTTCAGTTGCCTTTCCAATGAGAGACCCCACAGCAAATAAAGCAAGATAATCACACCTTTCTTTATAAGGATAGCCACCCACTTTCACCCAAGTTTTTTGCAGCGAGAATTTATCTAGATCAGAGGCCGACCATTCTTTAAAATGAAGGAACATTAGAGTCCACAGGGATGTCCTTGATCTTATTAACTCTATTCAAGTCTGCTTTGGACGGGAACACCACCTTGAACGCATGATCTCCAACTGGCTGAATGTCCCACTAGTGCACACCAGGCACAATCCAATCAAGTTCTTTGATTAATTCTTTGACAGTCATATTACCACCGGAGACAGAAACCCGACCAACCTTGCCACTATCATGCTTGAAGTAAATATTAGAGGAAGCCGGTGCCTCATAGAATAACAATTCACTGCGGGTCAAGCCATAAGTGATAGCAGTAGGTTTCGGCATTGAAAGAAGAGGGCAGTCTTTAGCAGGATGCTTCGCGGACTCACAATAGATGCATAAAATCGCCTTACAATCATCAGCTAAATGCCCATTAACACCACAATGATAACACAAGAGCTTATCAGGTCGCTTTGAGGCAGAACCAGAAGACAAAACAGAAGCACCCTCAGTAGATTGAAACCCCGCAGACTCCCCAACTGCAGCCACAACAGTACTCTTATTGTTCTGTGCCATGGTGGTTTGATTACCAGAAGAATCATTCACACCAGAACGAGTGCGATCAGAGTTACCTCTTGCAACATACTGTCCCATGTAATTGTTGCGATTCCAAATATATGGCCGATACCCATAGTTATTCTGGCGATATGGCCTACGGAATCTGAAATTCCCACGGTTATTATTATTGAAACCTTGAGCGCCCTCATAGGATCCTTCCTCAAAATTACCGAATCCCCCTTGAAATTCATCCCCCTCAAAACCTTGATCGAAAGAAGAGTTTCTGCTAGTATTTCTATTGCCAAAATTCTGATTGGATGAAGACCCAAATTGAAACTACGAGTTAGAACCAGAACGAAGCATATGAGGGGGCAAACCTAGAGGCTGCTTGGAACCTTGATCACCATTGCCCCTTTGAGCCTGCGAGTTACCAGCCTGCGGCCCCCTTTGAGCATCCATCCTACCATCACCACCGGAGCTAGAACCAGTGCGAGGAGGCTGAGATTGGCGCAGAGGAACACTCTGGTTCCCACCCGATCCGCCTCTAGGGTTTGCACCATTAGACTCCGCCATACCCCGATCTCCACGAGCCGCCAAACCAGAGGTAGACACAAGTCTCGGTATAGCCCTAGGGATACCGAGGTATAAGCGCATGCGACATGGACTCTTGTCGGACAGATTTGACGCTGGGCCCTCATGGCCCACACGTAAGGGGTCGAGACCGGGAGCTCTAGGCCTCATGCCCGCTCACGCCACGTCCAGCAAGGGCCTCTTGCCCATTTAGCGATTTTTTTTGAAATGATTCAGTTCTGTCTCACCTAGGAAAAACGGATCACCAGCGATCATCGGCCTTAGCCGGAGAACGGCGACGATGCCGCTGCAAAGCACATCTTGCAGTCCCGGAGATGCATGTCCTAGATGCCCGATTATTCCTTCGAAAGACTCGAATCCATTCGGACGCATTAAAATTATGTAATAGAAAGGTAGACGGCGAGAGCACCGAGATTTTGAGCGGGGGCCTCGATGAAGAAGAGGAGGACGGGGAACTCACCACCGGTGAAGAACAAACCTCCAATGGCGAATGGAAGAGGATGCGAGCCGCCTCTTGCTGTTTCCTCCGCTTCACAAACCTTTTGAAGATTCTTGAAGATGATTCCTTGAGAGTCGTCGGGGAGGCGTCGTAGGACGGGCGGCCCGACGAGGAGAAGGGCGAGATCATCTCGGCCTCATCATCGGATGACTCCGACGAGGCAAGGGCCCAGAATCGGCCGCCAGGGCGCCCAACTCTGACGACCCCTGAGTCGCCACCAGAGTCGCCCGTCATCTCCTCGAGGTCAAGGCCCTGATGACTCTTCTGACTTCTTCCCCATGTTGGTATGGTTCTTTTACTGCGATGATACTAAAATATTTGTGGTTTGGTGTGTCCGACATTTAGGCTAGGCATAGTGGGAAGTAACTTAGACTAGTAACATATGTTACTATCTCCATAGTGGGTAGTGTCATATATGTGATAATTAGGGACCATTATTTATTATATTGTAGACTCATTTTGCATTGGAAACCATTATGTGATGGTAATATATTATATTACTCTATTTGCCTCTCACTCTTTATTAATTATTTGCTATATTATTATTTTTGCTTAGTTGACATACATGTTACTACCTGAGTTACTTTCACTATGGGTAGTCTTAGACATCTAATGTTACAGGCAAACATTGATTCTTGACCAAGTTCTGCTACAGATCCATGTCATATTGTCTGTTATTGTCATGGTTTCATCCCTGTGTAAACTTCCATCTTTTCTTGTCTGTAATATTTATTTCCCTCTGGTCAGTCATCAATCCATAAATTCAAAAGTCTTGCATGAATCTGTAACTGTCCGGCACAAGCGTAGAACGTTGAGGTACTCTTTTCATATCTTTATATTCTATTCTCGTTAGGACTTGGAGTGTAGTTAGGCTGTTTCTGTTACCATTTTGTCTAATTTGGTAGTAAGAGGAATCATAGTATCTAAAGGTATAATTGGTGCCCCCCATTGAGGCTTTCACAGCGATTAGCCAACGTGGACCGTCGGATCGCCGCCTTCGGAGCATCTCGGCCGTCCATCCGCGGTGGTTTTTTTTTACTAAGCGCCGCTGCGTTTTTTTCTGCACCAAATATTTCAGCCCAGAGGTCAATGACAGGTGGGCCACATGCTCAGGGACCCGGCGATCAGAGGGCAGGACACTTCCCACTTGCCTGCCCACTTGCCTGCCCACTTGCGTCTGACAGTGGGGCCGCGGTTATACCAGTCAAAAAGAATCCAAAATATCTCCCGTAAAAAGCCAGAGACAAAATCGTGCCCCCAGTCACGTTTGGGGAAACCCTAGCCCCCAATCCCTGCGCACCATGAGCTGCACGGCGGCTGGCCTCCTCCTCTTCCTCCTCCTCCTTTCTCCCCTCGTCTCTCTCATCTCACCCTCGAGCGGCGCGGCGCTGGCGGCTGGAGCGGCGAGGCGCTGGTGGCGCGGCGCTGGCGGCGTGCTGGTGGCGCGGCGCTGGCGGCTGAAGCGGCGAGGCACAGGCGGCGCGGCGCAGACGGCTGGAGCACGCTGCTCGTCGGCGGGACGCAGCCGGCTAGAGCGCGCCGCTCGCCGACGGGACAGAAGGGCGCCGACACGGGTCGCCGCTGGCCGGGAACGTGGAAGGGATTTCCTCTGTATCTTCATCCTCGCCGAGAACATCGGTCAACAGAGCAGCGGCTGCCTAGATCTGCCTCTTCATCAAGGTCCTGCATCATCCCTCCCTCTCTAGATCCCCTTCTTGCAACAGCCAAGGGGATTTTTTGTGCATATCCACAGCTTGAGATCTAAAGAGGATTGAAATTGCAGATTTTTATATTTTGGTTCAGTTGATATGTTTGAGCAATGATTTACTTTCATATAAATTTTATGGTGACATTATATGCCTCTAAATAGTCTCTTACCCATGTGTGTTTGTATATCTGTATTGGAAGCTATACTGGAAGGGTACCTCTGATAGTGCTTTGCACCCAAAAAAAGGCACGGAAGAAGTTTTAAAATTTTAGTTGGTTACAACTCTTTTGTTCTAGGCTTCCAGTGCAATGCCATTTGCAGTTATTGTGGCTTTATTCACCAAAAGAAATCATTATTGTGTCCTACCTCTGATAAATGTGCTTTCTGCCTGCCGTTGATCTTCAGGTGTAGTGAATACTTGCCGCTCTATTCGGGTATGGAAGGACGTGAAGCAAAATAGCAAAAGGAAAAAGGTATATGCTCCCCACAATGATTTTGTTATAAGAGGCACTCAAGTTTATTTCTGTGTTTTTCTATAACAGCTTTAGAACCTATTAAGATGTATGTATGTCATACTTGGAGGGAGTGTGCAGTACTTGGGAGTTAATGCTTTAATTTGTAGATTGTGTGAAAGAGGAGGCGACTTAGGGAGGAGGTGGAGCGGCAATAGAAAGAAGAGGTGAATCGTAAGATCACCTCTCAGAAGACCCTCTCCATCATCCTCGTGTGCGGGGCAAAAAAGGCCATCCTCCAAGCACGAGCCTGGAAAGGTCACCCGCCACCACCTCCCTCGCACCACTACCGATGCATATTTTGATAATCCACTTGGATTTGACATACCTGAATTCATTTGCATCCGTTGGGTGTCGTTATACAAGCAAATATTGTCAAGCACACTGCCAGTTTAGGGGTTTTCATTATACAAGCAATTGAGGCAGTAGTATTTAAGACCATACATGAGCTTTTAAAGATGGTACTATACTTTACATCCTTTATTTATAAAATGGGCGTTACTATTACTATCTAGGTGCAAAACTGGATTGTAATTTGTAAGATGAAGTAAGTTTGACATGGTTGTGAAGTTGTATCGCGTTAATAGTGAATTTGGTTTGGCTGGAACTGCTTTTCAGAATGTTAGTGCTTCAGTGATTTCAAAATTGACAGTTCGACATTATTGTACTGGAAGATATAGAGTATTAGTCTCAAATCACCCTTGTGTCCGCCTCTGAAGTGATTTTCTTGCCCTGGACCATGTACTGGCTGACCATGCCATTTAGGTGTGAATTAAATAGTTACATGATCGCTTTCTTGCTTGATTCTGTTGTTCCATCTCAGTCATGGTTTTAGGGATATTTGTTTAATTCCATTGCTTTTTTATAAAGAAAGATCAGTATTTAAGGTATGCAGTTTCACTGCTTTTCTTAAGCATGCTTGCTTTAGAACCATTGCCTTTGCCTTTAAAATTGTAAAGCATTGTTCTGCAATAACATGGTTTCAGATTTGGTGGCTTTCATGTTAACGATGCATTATGTTAGCTAGAAAGTAAGGCTTGCATGGTTTCTTATTGTACTGATTACTGGCTAGCTTCTTTCCCAATTTTTTCCTCTTAGACAGAAGCTAGAAATTTAGATCCATATACGACTAAAGGTGTTTGTATGTACGGCTAGATGCGTTATCAAGATTGGTAACTTGGAAAGTTTCCATATTTAGGTTTAATCAAGGAAAGCATTTATGATCTTCCTATTTGTATTCTCTCAAGGAAAGCATATAATTTATTGACCCATGCCAATAAAAGATATTTGAAGCTATAAGCATGTGTTGAGTACAATGCAAATTCTCCTGGATGTAGTGTTTGGCTGCGAGTGCTGAACATGTATTATCTTTATATGTTTCATCGATAATAAAACAATTCCTTTTTTTACCTGATGCAGGATGATGTGATTATTATCGAGAACACTATCAGTCAGCGGTTTTCGTTGTACAAGCAATGCGCTCATCTGCTAGCTACTTGCTACTAGAGGTAAAACTCAAATGTCTTTAACTGCCATGGTTGTGTGAAAAGTTTGGTGGAACTATTGTGTCAGCGGCACAAAATATATATTATCACATGAACAGGTTATCAGAAGTAAATAAGGAATTTTCATTATCCAGGAGTACATCGTTAAATAGCAGCTCCTTAAAATCATTATAAGTGTTGATATATCATTTCTGTATTTTAGATGCTTGGATAATTACTTCTATTTGATTATTTTGATCTTTGTCAGATTACCAATTTATATTACATATTTACAGGTTAGGTGTGTATTGTTCATTAAATCTACAAGTGATGGCCAACTTGGAAGTGGTATGATCAAAAGATACTGTAAACTTTTCAATGAAGCACAGTGCCTAGCCGAGCATTTGCTTATGTTGTGATGTTAAAGTTGTGCATTCCCTTTAGCCAAAACAGCACTTTGAAACTTATATTTGTCGAAGGATTATTTATTTGCGATCTCTCTATAAGCGTTTTGCACACTCTCTTCTCTAAATTTATTGACCTGTTTATGGGCACATTGAACCGGTACACATGCACTTTTTGTCAAAATCGAGATTTTGGTACGGCCCCGTTTATCTGCACATTGAACTGGTACACATGCCCTTTTTGTCAAAATTTAGATGTTCGTAATGGAGACACTAAACAGATTTTAATGCCAGATCATTCATTCTCATTTCTGCACAATTTGCTAACATAAAATGTTTCTATACACTTTGATTATCAACAGGCTAAACTAAGCTGAGATTTGTTGAACTACAGGTATCGAAAATGATGAGGAGAAAAGGAGAGCCAAATTTAGACGTAAAGCTGGGAGGTTTTATAGAGGGAAAGAATGGACAAAAGCTGCTGACTCGATTCGGTTTAATCCTTCCATACCTACTGTACTAGGTTTTCTCTTGGGAAGTTACCAAGCTGCACTACTTCTAGCAGATAATTTGCATTGCCATTAGGCTGTTTTGAACATGCATTTGAGCACAGAGGTTGATTTGGTAAGGTTTGAGTGACTTAGCATTGATGCTCCTTGAGTGTTTCTAATGATCTTTTTTAAGGTATTTGATGGAGGCCAATCAAGAAAAATACTCAGGTAGTAGCAGTGCCAGCTGATTTTTCAACCAGCTCATGTTCGATAAATTTCTTTCTTGAAAGATTACAGCTCAGACCCAAATTACATGCTGCATTTAGCCACTATTTCCAATGGCTTTCCACAAGAGAACTTGAATTGGTGGCATTCTGAATGAACGCTTCCAAGCCAGCGAGTATTGATTATTACCATTGACATACTTTTTTTATTTACTGCAGATTTTTGGGTATGTGATATCGGTACTTTTGGTAGGCTCTTTGGTAAATTCCTAGCTGACTTTCTCGGGACGATATTCCTGTGGGAACATGAAAAAACCACTATACTGAGCTACCAATCTTTTCTAATTCGTGGCAATATAACATGCAGAATGATGACTACAGTTATAAGAATGGTTGTTCTTGACAAACAATGCAGCCGTAGGTACTTCAGATTTCTTTTTATTTCTCACAGAACTGTAGATGTGGGCACTATCTACTTTCAAGTACCCATTTTGTTTCTTTATTTCTCTAATCTAGCTAACTATAGTTGTGTGTTCTTACTTCTCAAAAGATTCACTACATAAAACTTGCATTTAAAATAACTATTGTGAGTCTTTATACATTGTTTGATCTGAAAATGAATTAATTACTCAGAAACCAATTGCAGGTCAAGGATCATGTTTAAGCAATCAACTTGCTGTTGGTTGTGGACTTTGAAGATCTGAAGAACTTAAGTCAAGATTGATTTACTTGGAATCATAATGTCTTCAGTCTAGATGGAGGAACCCCAGATCAATTGTTCTGTTGTTTGTGCTTTCAACCATAATATGTTCAGTTTATGGATATAAGAGATAGTTAGGTACTGCTCTGTTCCGTGCATTAGCCTGCTCACTTTGCCTAAATTTACCTTCTTTATCTTTATATACTATATACTGAATATTACCGTCTATAGCTAAAGCTGCAGTTAGTAAATGTATCCAAGAGTATCTCTTCTGTCTCCTGCTATTGTATAAGTTTTTTTCGTTGCAATTACTTTGCTTGCTGCTGTCCCAGAGCCGATAAATAATTTATTTTATCAAGATCACCTCAGTTTTATTATCAATGAAGATACTAAAGTAAACTTCATATAGTGAGTAGACTGAAATTAAAATCCAGTTGATACGAGCAATTAAGAAAAACATATACATATGCTACTATCTACCTTTGATTTCTGACTCTAATATACCTTATTTTATTGTAAGTACACAAAGAAGAAAGAAATACCAGCAGCAACACGGGTATTGTGGATTTATCTCATGCCATCCGTCATTTACCCAGGGCGCAAAGAAAAGGAGATAGTCCACGAGGTTTCTCTTCAGCAAACTAACGGAATCATGTCGCACACAGAGAGAACCAAAGGTAAGCCTGCAAGCGGTGGAAATAGATAAGAGATATGGTTGTGCGTGCTTGCCTTTTTCGTCGCAGTGGTCTGCCTTCTTCACGACGAGCGGCTGCGCCATGGTCGCTGCTGAGCGGAGCGTCATGCGCGCAGACTGGCCGCTCAAGAGAGGACACTGGAAGAACAGCGTTGGAGTGCAGCGGCACGTACGAGGCCTCGCTGACACCACGAAGCTGTCCTTCGGCTAGGCCTTCGCCTTGGTCTCAACCCTACTTGCCACTGTCAGCTTCTCCTCCCGCCCCTCCATGAGCGAGGCCACAATCGGCCGCTTCCTATCAAGATCTCAGGCCCTCACCTCCCTGACCAAGCTCAAGCCAACTAGCGGGCATGAGTCTGCCGTTGCTGCCTGCCTAGCACGGCTGTACTGGGGGATTTGGAGCAGGTAAATTACTGAGCTGGGGCTCAATTTGGGACTGGAGGTTGATGATGGGACCTAGCTGGTCGGTGGACGCTTGGATAGATAATGTTGGTTCGAGACTAGGATACTTAGGAATTTATTTTAACTATGTATTAGTTCATGAATCCGAGTTCTTTAATTTATTCCGTTTATGGTATATGCCAAGTGGAATTATTTGATATAGACTTTCATTTCCAATACACTATACTATCTTATTAGAAACTAATGAGAATGCCCACTCCTTTTGGCCTGAATGATTTGTCAAGAAAACTAATTTTTTTTCTTTGGCCATGCAGGGTGAATCATATTCTGAATTTTAAATGCACCGAGGGGCCCATTTTCTAGCCAGAACAAAATTAGTAAAATATCCGAGACCATGGTGAGCATGTATTCTCTGCTCTCAGGTTTGCATCTTTGCGGTTCTATGCTTTCATGTGTTACAGACTCTTAATTTTATTATGCTATTAATCGGTACTAAAATAAGTATTTTTTTCTATTATAGATATTAATTGAGATTGAGTATGGAGAAGCTTAATGTTCATCCCTAGAGCTATAAGCGTTCTCTTTTGTTTCCTGGACGTGTGGTTGCGTATTAGGTAATATAGCTATTCCCTCCGACCCATAATACTCTTCGTTAATATAGATGTATCTAGACACATTTTAGTGGTAGATACATCCACATTAGCGAAGAGTAATATGGGTCGGAGGGAGTACTATATTTTATTGCTTTGATATAATTTCATCCATAGATTGTTATGCCTTATTTACTGTACTGAAGCGATGAAAGCATATGTTTAAATATCGATTGTTCTGTCCATTGTTCCTTCTCATTTCTAGAGACCTATGGTTTATTTGTTGCATCAGGCCTATTTAGTGATTCTGCTATTTCGAAGCAAGTCATCATTAGACTGCAATCTGTCAATTATATGTATACATATAATTCTGTATGCACATGCGCTGTTGTTTACTAGCAAGAAAAATATTTACAATGAGTGTTGCATTTGACGGTACCCTGTAGAGTTATTTCCCAGTGATGATTAATTATTAGGACATATATAATGTTAATGTATGTCCTAGACAATGACATTTCTAACCTGAAGGGGAATAATCTTTATTATTGTGCAACATAAAGCTTAAAGCCTTAGTTTTCAAGGTTGTAAGATATCTAAAATGCTTTGAAATCCACATGGTGCCAATTTTCATTGTTCAGAACTAAAACTTTTATGGTCTACATCATTTGGTACCCAGTTGCATGACTAAAGGAAATATTTAGAAGATGCATGGAAATATGAAAACCAGTATCTGTTCATAATATCATTTTATATTTCTAAGAAAAGGAATGCATTTCTGCTTGATGCTTAATTAATAGATGTCATGTATATCCAGATAGATGCCTCATCGCAGGTTTTTCCCCTTCCTTTATTCTTTGAATTTGGGATCTACTAGCTGTTCTTGCTTTTTCTTGACGGCTTTTGCTTTTTTGTTTCTTATTTCTTCGGTTCCCTCTCTTTGTTGTTTTGAGCTATCGCTTTTCTTTTCTTTTTTGGATTTCTGCGCTAATCAGTTATATTTCTTTTGTTTGTAGGTCATCCTCTTATCGGGCATTTCAGTCTCGGCTTGCCGTGGCCGCTTTAGTTTGACTTGGGTACAACAACTGCTCATGGTAATCTTTCTCACTTTAGATTAGTTTGTCCTTGCAGGCTTACAGGCTGCTATGCCTTTTTCTGGAATCCGATACAAGCACTTCTCTCTGAGCTCTCCGTCCTTCTCCTGCCCCAGTCGCTTACTTGCTGTCATGTTCTTCAATACGATTTAGTTGATGTTCTCCATCGTCGAGACAATCTCAAATGCTACCTCATTGTTTTTGTTACTATTTTGCCTCTATAGTTGTTACCGAGAAATGGCCATGGGGATCAAATAAGAGATTGTACATATTAACATTGATAATATTGTGTAACCAATGATTCTCTAAACCTCTATTGATTTCTGAAATACATTGCTCTTCTCTATAATATGGTTGTGCGCTATGTCGTGATGATGCTTATTTAATACAATATTTGTATCTATCTTTCTTCATAAAATAACCATATGAACGAACTCGACGGGATCGTGCGCCAAGGCGCACCCCTATATCTAGTATCATATGGTTATTCCTCTCTTTTTTGCAACTGATGTATGCATGGACTGTTATGTTACACATCTTGTTTTTTTTTCAAATGTTTTGGTCTGGTAAGTGCATTATTTTTTGGAGCACAAAAATGCATTTTGTACGTAACAAGATTTAGTTTACCGACTTATACTGTTTTTGGTTGGAAATGGAGATTGTATGGAATATAGTATTAGTGATTTGGATTCTTTTTTTTAGGTAAACAATAATATATTAAGCTAGCAAGTCGTCTCATTAAAAACATTCCAGACCTCTTAGGTACTCTGGCAAGGAAAAGAGTGCGTATGAAACTTGCTGCCATCATCAAAGTACTATTATATCGTTTGTAAGACTATCGAAAATAAAGCTAGAGGGTTCATCAATCCAATTACATGAGATATTATTTGAAAAGTAAAAACTAGCAATATTGTGAGCCACCTGATTGGCCTCCTTGAGCAAACCTTGAAACTAACTGAATCGATGGATGGAATTAAATCGACACACTCTGCATATATCGCCAAAGATTAGTTCCACCATCTTGACTCGCCATTGCATGCTTCAATTGTTTCAGTAGAGTCAGATTCCACGATCAATCTATTGCAGCCAATATCACGGGCTAGCTCGAGTCCATAACTCATAGCCAGCACTTCCGCCATAGCTACAGACTCCACGTGGGTAGAGAGAGACACCTCGCTGCCACAAAAGATCCCTCATAGTCTCGGATAACTGCCCTAGATGCACCAGCATGTTTGTCCACATAGAATGACGCATCAACATTGAGCTTCAACCATCTTGGTTCAGGTTTCACCCATCTTGTTGTTTCTGTTGTCAACGGCTTAGAGACCCTAGCTGCATTGGCTGAGATAGCTAGAATTGATAACTTGCATTTATAGTATGGTGGCACCGATTCACCATGAGTACGACGACGCCGCATCCACCAGAGATACCAGCATGTCACAACGACCAGCTCTTTTAATTCAACAACACTAAATCTGATGGCAGATTATGTGTTCAAGCACTCCAGAACAGAATGATCAGTCACCATAGCATCGGTGATTAAGCTGCTTAAACCTAGACTCTCCCAAATTGCGCTTGCAGGTTCGCATTTGAAGAGTAGATGGAGTATATCCTACGCATCAAGATGGCATAACGGACACTCGCTGCTGTCACCAATATGTTGGTTGATAAGAATACTTTTAAGAGGGAGAATTCCGTGTAGAGCACGCCAGACAAATTTTTTAACCTTGCTCGGAATTTTGAGTTTCCAAACTATCTTCAAAAACCGTATTTGTCGCCGAACTCCCTGGAAGTGCTAGCTGACCCGCAGAAGACCCAAACGGGTGACGCCACTAACAGTGATAGCCTGACCTAACTGTATAACGTCCATGGCTTGTGTGTCTCCATGCAATAAAATCTGAAAAACCTTGAGGATGGATTGGAATTTGGGGTATTCTGTTCACATCAACTGTATTGAAAAGAGTACCTAGAAGAGCAATATCCCATTGATCGGTTAAGGGATCAATTAAGTCACTCACCTTCGTTAGTACTGCCCCTCCCCTTGTAGATATAGCCTTACCATCCTGGCTAGAAGGTATTCAAGGGTCGGACCAAATATCAATACTTTCTCCATTGCTAACCTGCCATATGTGTCCCCTTTTAAAGGTTGCAAGGCATGTCACTATGCTTTGCTAAGTATAAGAGGACCCTGCTTTTGGCCCGGCCTTCACGATATCCCCATGAGGATAGTACTTCGCTCGTTGAACCTTTGCACATAAAGACTCAGGTTTGTTTATCAGTCTCCAGCTTTGTTTGGCCAACATGGCTAGATTGAATGAGTGGAAGTCTCTAAACCCCATACCACCTTCCATCTTAGGGTAACACAACTTCCACCAAGCATACTGTTATTATCATCACCCCACCAAAACTTGGAGATAGCATCCATCATGCGTTTACAGATCCCTTTAGGTATCAAGAAAACCGACATAGCATATATCAGAATTGCTTGCGCAACCGCCTTTAGAAGAATCTCCTTTCCACCAATTGACAACAGTTTTTCTTTCCATCCATTAATGCGTTGTATGATCCTTTCAATGAAGTGCTCAAAGCAATCACTTATGTCCGCTCCAACCAAAGCTGGGAGACCCAGGTATTTACCTGAAAGAGCCTCAGTGTCAATATGCAAAGTTTCACAAATTTCTGCCCGAAGCAATGCATTAGTATTTGGAGAAAAGAAAATGCTACACTTTGCTAAACTCACCAATTGTCCTGAATTAGTACAGTATGTGTCCAGAACACGTTGTAAGGAGGTTGCATTATTCATATCAGCTTTCATGAGAATATAAGGGAATCATCAGCAAAAAAGACGATGTGAAACTGATGGTGCATTCTTGCACACCCTTACCCCATCGATGCCACCAACATTTCTGGTTGTTTTTGTAACAAGATTCGTAAATTTAGCATCAGTATGCATTTCCCTAAACCATGAGAACATTTCTAGTAGTAGATTGAGGTAACCAACTTATGACCTAAGTTTCATTGTGAATTCTCTCCTGCATTCTGACAGGTTTTACTAGTCAAGCCTTTCAAGTAGCTCTGCTCCAGATGCCTTGTAAGTGCTACTGTTTTGAACCGAAGAAGCTTAGATGGTCATCAATTAGTTTCTCGGTTATCATACGAAATACAAGAAACAAGATCAATAATGGAATCTTAATTCAGGCATTTAACCTTAAAGCTTCCTCCAACTGTGAGGTTAAAAACTCCTTTTCTCGAGAACAAAATTTGTACTGTAGCTCCTAATTCTGAAACTAACTGGCGGACTTCTTTGTCTGAAAGATGCAATTTGGGATTATATGTTCTTGTGTTCATACGCAGGACTCCAAATTAGAGAAAAAGCTTATCTGTTTGTGCATTCCGAGTTTTTCTGCCTGTTTTCTCTTTTCTTCCCGTATAAATAGACGTTCTTCTAAGGGCATCTCCAACGGCCCGACGCAAATGGACCGCGTACGCCCGATTTGATCCGATTTTAACCAGGGCTGGGAAAAACCCAGCCCAGCGGCCTGATGCATTTTGGCCGCGGTGTCCGCGGCGACGCAAACGCGGCCCAAATTTGGGCGCGGTTTGCATCGCCGCGGACTGACCGTGCTGTCCGCGCGCATCATCTTACTCCCCCACTCGGGCCCGCCCATCAGTGGCACCTAGACCAAACACCCCCAAATCGCTTCTCCTGCTCCACCCGAGCCTTGCTGCCCGGCCGCCGACATCCCCTGGCCGCCGCTACTTCCACCTCCCGTTGCTGCCCCCCGACTCGCCGGCTGTTGTGGCCTGCCGCCGACGGCCTGTGCTCACACTTCCCGGCAGCTAGGTCACCGCATCTGATCGGCGTAGGACTTGTTCTGGGCCATCTGCTTTTGCGCCCACAAGGTGTTCGACCATTTGCGCGGCCGGTTTTCAGGTGAGATCCCCGGCCACCTGAGCCATTTTTTATGTGTGATATAGGTACCAATGTTCATCATATGCCTACTTTTTGAGGAGTTTCTCCATGTGCACGAGAAGATCCGTGATCGTGCTACTCACGATCAGCTGCACAGGGATTTGATTGAATATCAGTGGGCATTGGCAGGAATCATTCCAGGAGACGACTAGTTTTATCTTGTCTTGTTTTCATTTAAACTATGTTTATTTGAACTATATTGTCAATTCAAACTTTGTTGTATGGATATTTACATTTCCCATTATTATTGTAATATTACTATTTATTTGAGGTGTGTTTATTTGAACTATATTTATTTGAACTATGGTTATTTTCATTTTTGTTAAAAATGAGTCCAAATTGAGGCCGTGTGGCCAACTCTCCAAATGCGTCGGCCGCTGAGCGCAGTGCCAACGCAAATGGCAAAGGAAGTAGACAACTCCCCTATTCGTGTTCGCGGCCCAACGCAAACGGTCCAAATCAGCCATAATTTGGGGCCAATATACATCGAGCCGCTGGAGATGCCCTAACAGCACAAATGAGGCCCGTTTCAATGTGTGTTGAAGAAAATGAACATGCAACTGACAGAGAGCCCTAAACCCCTGCCCTCTGCGTAATACAAACATCATGACAAAGAAAAATGCAGCGAAATGTTCAGCTATGTTTGCAACAGAAGATGGAATAGTTCTGTTGTTGAAACTCTGCCATACTACTACTTTTGTTATCTATTATATTATTAAAACAACTAACAATCAATGGCTAAGATTTAACAATTTAGTTTTAAGATATACTAGCACGATACCCGTGCGTTGCTATGGCCTACAAATTTTAACCAAAATATACAGATAATTAATTGGTGACTTAATAATATTTTAAAAAATTGAGATAACAACAAACTACTGCTCCCACCATTATTCCCAAATTTTATAAAATCTAGTTTCATGGAAACGATGAAAATTAATACATTTAGTAGAATAAGTTTACCAAACAAGCGTATGGGTTGCAACGAAAAAATTAATATTATGCGATCTAGCCTGAGAATAACATGGCTCAAGGACACCCTCGGTAAGTCCATGTCTCTAATTTAACACGAAGTCCCATCCGTATCACGTACGGAATACATCCGTTGTGACAAAAATTTCATGATTTCTATATCAATAAATAAAAGTAAATTAAATCGGCAAAATTTATCGATTCTAATAATTCTGAATTCAGCTCCTTAAATTAACCACGAAAATAGTGCTAGTCTAACTTCAACATTTTGTAACTTAAAGCGCCGCAAGATTGGAGGCATTTATTGGCATTTGGCAAATCAAATAAACAATAACCGTCGCCGCAATCAAATAAATATTTTGTAACCTAAAGTAAAGCTTTTTGCTACTCATCTCATATTAGAAGGTTGAGGTTCCCAAAGGTTGATGTCAAGAAAAGGCCAAACTTCTAGTAACTACTTTGTTACTCATCGCAATCCAACAAAAAGAGTAAAAGAAGATCAGTATAAACAACGGAAATAGTCCTAGCATTTTCGTTTACCTACAAACTTCAGCAAGACATTATAGATAAGAATATAAACATGACATTCACGATTTGGAGGGAGTACAATGAAATCATTTTGTATGTGGAATAAAATGCTCATGAATAGTAAGATGATAAGTTAGCGGAGGACTATTGAAGTGTTAATGCAAACACACACAGTGACCAGCATCGGATCGAAAACCATTCATTAGCTGATATTGGTGTGAAATTATTTGTATGATGACGTTATCTGAAGCATGCCGGTGAACACTAAGATCAAAGGGAAGGGGTCAGCATGATTGAAATCATCTAAATGTAAGACTTGAGTGACTTCATTGCAGAGGTCAAGGACAGAACACACTACGAGATTGTTTTGGTTGGGTTCATAGCCTTGCGTCCCAGGCTTATATTCACTCCTTTGCAAAATGTGTTGACCAACGTCAAACTCTGTAGAGTTAGACAATGTAAAAAGATAAACATTATAATCCTTTGCAATATCTATTGCATATATCATGAAAATATATATATTGATGGTGCTTCTTTTACATAGTTTGATATTGTATATATGTTGATAGTTTTGACATATATTTGGTCAAACTTATTTTTTTGACTTTAACTAAATGTTTATACACAACATATTCTAGGGCTGGAGAGAGCTATGTGTGAGCTGAACTAAACAACAAACACGAACCGTGCATTTCCGCAGCCAACCATGCACGCTTATTTGTATTCACCCAATGAGAACAATTAAATGCTGCTTAAGAAAAAAGCAAATAATTTGTGTGGATTAGGTACATAATCACAAACGTGAAATGAAAGGAATATTTTGTGGGAAAATATAAGCAAACAGTGAGCAAACAATTTTTAGGATGCTAGATTAAGCTACAGTGTTTAGCAATTCGGAGTAATTAATAGCGGGCACGCAAGGGAGTAAGAGGAGCCAACTCCATGGGCATCTTGGTGGTGGTGGTGGTGGTGAGGGCCTCCACCTTCTTCTTGTACCTTGCCGTGCAATCTTCAGGGAGGTAGATCCCCACAAACGTCTCGACCTCGCCCCTGTCGTTCTTGCGCCGATGTAAGAAGTTGGCGCCGGCCGAAAACTCGTTGAGGGCGTCATCGGCGGCAGCGCCGTAAACGGCCTTTCCCCAGCCGAACTCGACGTCGTCGAACCCCGCATGGCCGAGGTCGGACACATGGGACGTACGGGACGGCCCTCCAGCACCATCACGCCGGCCACGGACTGCATGTACTCCTACGTGATCCTCTCCTTGGCCTCCCGGATGAGCCCCACCGCGTACCCCAGGTCGCGGCCGCGCAGATCCCCGGCCGTGCAGCGAGCCACCGTGAAGGCGTACACGTTTCCGTAGAAGCTGCTGGGGATCTCGACGCCAAAGTCTATCGGGCGCCGACTGTGCGCGTTCACGTCGATCATCAGGCGCACCTCGTCTCCCGGGCGTAGCCGAGCGCCGTTGTGCGGCTCCGCCACACGCAGGCCGTCAACAAGTCGAACCAGAACGCTGCCGTTCCCGGCGCGACCCGGCGGCACAGCGCGGCGAGGGCGTTGGGCCCGAATGAGAACTGGATGCGTGCCTGCTCGCATGCTGGCGTGGACGTGAGCTGGTCGTGGCTGCCGTCCGCCTCCCGGTACTCGTGGTGTGGGAAGGAAGGGCATGGCGGCTTCCGCACGTTGAACATCTCCCTGGCCCAGACGGGCGGCACACTCGGCGCTTCGGCTCCGCAAGCGATCTCACCGATAGCTTTGATGAACTGCGCCACGCCGGGGGCGTCGCCGATGCAGTGGCAAGTCCGGCTACCGACGATGAAGCCTCCGCAGGTGAACCGGATCCCAGATTCGTACGCTGAGCGGAACACATGGACGGGCGGGCCGATTTATGTGACGTACAAAAATAAACCGGTGTCGGTGGGTGTTTTTTTTACGAACTCTACGGACAAAGCCAGGAACACACGAACGGGGCGGGCCGATTTATGTGACGTACGAAAATAAACCGGTAGTTTTTTTGACCTACCACGGTTTTGTGACCATCGCGTCCTCAAGCCGTATTATTAGTTTAGATCAATGGTCGAGATTAGTCAATGTGGATCTGATCGTTCGAAGAGCTAGCCTGCTATACGGTACGTGTTACGTATTCAGCATGAACTCTTAAATTTCCAATCCATCGCATAGCGTATACGTCCGTGACTCCCGGCAGGTGGATCCAAAGCATGATGTAAACCAGCACGCCCCCTTGATATTCCATCTCCAAATCGCTGCAAGGCAGGGTATAGCAAGTCATCCGCAAGACCACGTACGTCCATGAAGAGTCCCTCACGTCCGGCGGATTGAAGTCGCGCGGCGGTGCATTGCTTGGATGTTTGGCGATCGTCGTATCGAAGGATTGAAGTTACGAGGCGATGGCATTGCTCGGATGGCTGGCGATCGTCAGGAGGCGAAGTATCATCCATCGAGATTTGACATGGCGATCAGAGAAGACGGCGTCGTGATACCAAGGCGTAGTGCTACCGGTCGAGATAAGGGGCAGTCATCAATCATCCTGGAGTATGCATGTCCGTGGCTGACGTGCTGCAGAAAAGCAGAGAAGAGGAGCTGATTGTAGCCAGGAGACCTGCCCCACGAGCTTGCTCCCCGCCACATGCCGGCCGGCTAGCTAGGCGATTTGCTACGCTCCATGAAAGACAGTTTGTTTTAAGGGGCCATCCGTGACTAATGGTATGCAGTATATTGATAGAGGTGTGGAGCAGACTCATAGTTACTACAGGTAGTTGTAGTCGGGAAACAAAGATAGTCATATGAATTGGATTAGCAGTTTTGTCAAAGGATGAATGGCTGGTATCGCATATGAGATTGTTGTATTTTTTGGAGGATATGCATGATCGGCTAACTGCTTAATCAACAGAGTCAAACAGAATGCCACGAAGGTACGTGCTGAAAACTGAAGAGACAAGGTAGAGTCTAATTTTTTATAACTAATATGCTACTCCCTCCGATCGGAAATAAGTGTCAGCAATTTTGAACTAGCTTAGTACAAAGTTTGTACTAAGTCCCCGACAGTTATTTCCGATCGGAGGGAGTACAAATTTATTCATTGGACTGATGTTGAAAAATATTTTCAAAATATATATATGTTTATTTAAATTTTGCCTATGTTGATGACTTCCAAAATAGAATGCACTCAACCATCCCTTGCTTGCTTAGACAAGATGTAAGAGATATATGGCTCGGTAATATATAAGGATATGTAAGTTGTATTGCCTACACAATAGGTGGAATAACAGAAAACCAATGTATAAGAATCAATTTTTTCACCCATCAGAAAGATATGTAGTTTGGTAATAAAGATATATGTAACACCTCAAACATAAATCCATCAGCATATGTAAGTTGCTTTTCGCACCATAGTAAATCCTAGAAACCTCAAAATTTATCTATTTACTATTTTATTACTAACAAATATGGGAAAATCATTTTTTATACATATAGTAGATATATACAATATTTGGAACCAAAGTCGATTTAATGAGACGGAATTTTAATTCAGAACACATGATAGATACATCCATAATTCCATTGACATGGATCAATTAATGTAATATTACACAATTCAAAATGATATAATTAGTAGTTGGATTCGCTTATTGCAACATGTAGAAAAATACAAGCATATTCATAATAAGTAAGCTATATAGATTGAGTGAATGTTTAAGCAAATAATGTAAATATACATCAATTGATATGCTAGCTTGGATCGAGCAATAATGCATATGTTGGCAGGTGGGTATATATTGCAGGAACCGATAAAAGAAACTGAAATTGTACATGAACCAAGGGAGTGAATAGGCGGTTTCAGTACAAACCGTACATGGTTAGATCCAATTCTTCGTGGCAGCTGCTCAAATTTGTGCTGGGCACGACACGAAACGAGAAGGGGATGGAAGAAGAAAATATGATGTTTCGCATGAAAGTCTACGTATATTTTTCTTCTATCCTCCCATATCACATTCATGAAAAATGAATAATTATTGCTATGAGGAAATAAGGTTAGGGTAGGAAATATATTTTAAACATAAATATTTGTATAAACTAGCCGCACAAATGTGTGGGCCATAGCTCTAGACCATTATTGCAGGAATTTGTGGAACGGTCACAAGAGATTCAGACATTAAAGAAAGGGATTGTAGTACGCTTTTCTAATCTTTATCTCTTCCTTTGGATTGAACATATGTCATGGAAGTGCTACCGCTCCCATACATGCATCTGATTTTTTTCCAAGTAAATATCAGTTTAAGATTTGGTACAATGAGCTTATGAACTACTTTTAATTGGTTCAGCAACATAATAATTTCCTGGCTAGGGCGATGGTTGCGCTAACTGAATTTTATTTTCTAGGAAACCTGAACAGAATCAGAGATCCAGTTCAAATTTGGGAGCAAGAAGCGCTCTAACTTCACTTGTGAGCGAAGCATCTGGGAATAGATCTTGACATGTTCGGCGTCCCTAAGAATACCGAACTCATCATTTTTATGTCCTCCAAGAACAAGGTAGACCTGGTATTCATTGTCTGCGAGGATATGTTTCTTGCGCACGGAAACATGTTTGCCACAGTCTCTGTTCTTTATCAGATGGATGCTCGAGTGTTTCAATTTTATTGCGGTGGCTGATATACAAAATGGACATATTCATACCGCAACATCGCCGAACTAACACAAACGAATCCACGAAAGAAGCAATAGCATCGCTCTCATCTTCTATTGAATACCTCAATCTAATATGGGTCGGAGTAGAGAAAATAGATGGGCTATGAGTCTATGACCCGTGGAGCACAGCAGCTGCTACATAATGTGAACACCAGATTTCATCAAGAGGCATAAAGCACAATGGAATTCACAGGAAAATCATTAGCTAACAAAAGTTTGCATGGTATGAGCATAAAATTGCAATCACCCTTTATCAAAGATATACAATAAAGCAAGGTTCCAATACGACCCATAAAATAGCAATCAAGGTAGAAAATTCATAGCAGCACAACAACATGAGGCTACAATGCTAGAGCAGTGTGTAAGTATGTGCTGCTCATCTAGAGATGCTTCTCCTAGACGAATTTAAGAATGCTGGCGCTTCACATCAATGGCTTTCTTCAAATTCCTCCCATGTGCAAAGGAAAGAGGGGGTGGCAAGATTTTGCCAATCTGCTTGTGCTCACGCTTGATGGTGCCCACAAACTGTCGCTGCACCCATGGATAAGTCCTACTCACAGTGAGCGCCATCCTTAGCAGTATCATAAATATGTTTAAGGGTATTTTTATGTAGATGGGGATGGATCTAAGTATCTTATCTTACGTGAGACCGCGTGCATTCACGGACCATGGTTATCCTGTCCCTGTCAGGGCGAAAGCACATGCTAACCTTGCCCATTGGCTGGGATCTATCAATAGATGTCGGAAAATTGTTCTCCCAAACAAACCTCCCATAGGCCCGCGCATTAGCGCGGCTAGCTTCTTACTTATTAAAAATATTTCCTATATAATTCTAAGTATTATTTCATGTTACGTTAAATTAGTTAAATATAGATACCTACAAACAATTTATATGAATTGTAGGGGTGTGGGGAAAAAAGGTTTTTCTTTTTGCCTTCGTGATCTCATTTATGAACACAAATTTGACTTTATTGGTCTTCAAGAAACAATGAAGAGGAAAATTGACAGCTCTGTTTGGAGAAAGTTTGATCTGGACAATTCATATAATTGGCTTTGGTCTCCCTCTGTGGGACGTTCTGGTGGAATTCTATGTGGTATTAAATCCTCTAGATTTAATATCATATCTTTCTCTGTGGGAAGGTTTTTTGTTAAGGCTAGAGTCTGTGATTTAAAGTTTCAGAAGGAGTACTGGTTAGTAGTTGTGTATGGAGCTGCTCAGGATGAGGATAAAGATTTGTTCCTTCAGACTTTTTCTGATATCTGTGAGAACTTGGACATTCCATCATTAATTGGTGGTGATTTTAATATTTTGAGATTTGCAACTGAGAAAAATAAAGGTGGTGGGACAACTAGATTTTCTGATGAATTTAACTCAATTATCAGCAAGTTTGCTCTCAGAGAACTTCCTCTAAGTGGTGGCATGTTTACCTGGTCAAATAATCAGGAAAATCCTACTTTGGAGAAGTTGGATAGAATCCTGATAAATCATGATTGGGAGAATTTTTTCCCATTATCAAGTGCAAGGAAAATTCCTAGGGTAATGTCAGATCATAACCCCATTATTTTGGACACTAAGGAAAATGTGGAGGTCAGAAGCAGGGAATTCAGGTTTGAAAAATCTTGGTTACTACAGCCTGATTTTCAGTTAAGGGTGGAGAAAGCCTGGAAGACTCCTGTGAGAGGGAGTGATAGTATCAGTGTGGTCCAGGAGAAGTTGAGGAATGTAAAGAATAGTTTGAAAGGGTGGGGGGCAAATGTCAGAGGAGACTCCCTGAAAATCAAAAGAGACTTGCTGAGTGAGTTGGAGAATTTAGAAAGTTTAGAAGAAGAAGATAATGTCTTACCTGGCCCTTTGTTTGCCAGGAAAGGAGAAATTCAGTTCAAACTCATGAAAATCTATGAGGATGAGGAATTATACTGGTTCAGTAGATCAAGTGAGAAATGGTTACTAGAAGGGGATAACAACACTGCCTATTTTCATCGTGTGGCTAATGGGAGGAGAAGGAAAAATACCATGTATTCCTTGAAAAAAAATGATATTCATATTCAGGGGACTGCTGATTTGTTAACTCATGCTACTGAGTACTATAAAATGTTGTTTGGTCCTGGGGAAGGGAATTTGATGCAGTTGGCTGACAGTGTTTGGTCTGCGCAGGAAAAGTTGTCTGATGAGGATAATATAAAGTTAAATGAGCCTTTTTCTGAGGAGGAAATCCAAGCTGCTATTAATAGTATGGTGAAAAATAAAGCCCCAGGTCCTGATGGAATTCCTGTTGAGTTCTATCAGGTCTGTTGGCCTGTTATCAAAAATGATATCATGAACATCTTCTTTGACTGGAAGTTGGGAGTGTTAGACCTCTACAGATTAAATTTTGGTATGATTATTTTGTTACAAAAAACTCCTGATGCAGATGTGATTCAGAAGTACAGACCCATCTGCCTTCTTCAGGTACTGTATAAATGGTTGACTAAGGTTGCTACCCTCAGAGTAGAACCCTTCATGAATAAATTGATTTCTCCCTGTCAAACTGCCTTCATCAGAAAGAGGAACATAATGGATGGGGTGATGTCCTTGCATGAAATTCTGCATGAAGCTAAAAGGAAAAAGCAACAGGGTGTGGTGTTGAAATTGGATTTTGAAAAGGCTTATGATAAGGTCGACTGGAATTATCTGATGAAGTGTATTGCACAGAAAGGTTTTTCTGAAGAGTGGTGTACAAGGATAAATGGTATAATCAGGGATGGTACCCTATGTGTAAAGTTAAATAACACAAGGGGGAAAGATTTTGGCAGTCATAGAGGGGTGAGACAGGGTGATCCTTTCTCTCCTTTCCTGTTTAATATTGCTGCTGAGGGTTTGGCTAAAATGATTGCTCAGGCTCAAGAAGCCAAGTTGGTGACTGGGTTGGTTCCTCACTTAATTGAGAATGGGGTGGTGATTCTTCAATATGCAGATGATACAATTTTACTGATTCAAGATAACATGGAGCAGATTATACACATGAAGTTAATCCTTTATATGTTTGAGGCAATGTCAGGATTGAAAATCAATTTCCTTAAAAGTGAAATCATGATGGTTTTGCATGATGATGAGAAGAAATTGGTTTACTCTGACATCTTTGGGTGTCAACTGGGGGATTGGCCCATAAAATATTTGGGGGTGCCTGTGTGTGGGACTCGTCTCAGGGTGGCTGATGTGGATTACCTCTCTGATAAGCTGATGAAGAAACTTGATGGGTGGGTGGGCCACTCCTCTTCGATTGGTGGGAGGTTTTCTCTCATCCAGTCCTCTTTGAGCAGCACACTTATCTATCATATGTCAATGTATTTGCTCCCACTTACCAATCTGGAGAAATTGACTAAAATAATAAGGAAGTTCTTCTGGGGGGGAAATAGTGAAAAGAGAAAATATCACTTAGTTAAATGGGATCTTGTTTGTAAGCCTAGACAGAAAGGTGGTCTGGGAATTAAGAATCTGCAGTTGTTTAATCAGTGTTTGCTATGCAAATGGTGGTGGAAGTTGGAGACAGAAGAAGGTCTTTGGCAGAGCCTGGTGAAAGCCAAGTATGACATAAATAAAAGTCTGCATCATATAAAATTAAGGAATGATGATTCTCCTGTTTGGAAAGATCTGTGGAAAGTGAAGCACTTATACCTTAATCAGAGGATGATGGTGGTGGGTGATGGTAAATCTACTGATTTCTGGAATGATGCCTGGTGTGGATCATCTCCATTTTGTGAAAAATTCCCTGAACTGTTTGAGATCTGTCTGGACCAACAGCTGACTGTAGCTGAGGCTGCAGTCCTAGGCTGGCAATTCAGATATAGGCGCTGGATGAGTCCTGAGATTCAGTCCCAGTGGCGCTGTATGAGAGATAAACTGGCTATGATTGCCCTCAATCGTGAACAGGACAAACCTAGATGGAAACTTACTAAATCTGGGATCTTTTCTGTTAAGTCTTTATACAACAAACTCTCGGCAGTTGGAGTTGACAGAAGTTTTAAGCAACTTTGGAAAGCGAAAATTCCTCTTAAAATCAAAATTTGGCTCTGGTTAATCTGGCATAATGCAATAGCCACAAAAGACAACATGAAAAAAAGAAAATGGATTGGTAGTTTTACTTGTCAGTTTTGTCCTGCTGATGAAACCATCACTCATTTGTTTTTTACTTGTCCCATGGCTGCTTACATGTGGAGTACTATAAGTACGGTTTTAGGTGTCTTTACTAGACCTTCCTGTTTTACTCAGTACTTTTGGTGGATTGCCAAAGTTTTCCCTGTTGGTCCCAATTTTCATATTGTGGGGATTGCAGCTTTGTGCTGGGCTATTTGGAAGACTCGAAATAATGCTTGTTTTGAGGGCAAGCTTATTTCCTCTCCTGTGGGTCTGATCTGTTACATGTGTGCTTTTCTTCGATATTGGGCAGGTCTTCAGGGGGAAAATGATAGGGAGATGCTGATGGAAGGAGCTTCACGCCTTCAGAGAGGTGCAATGGCGGCGCATGAGATGGCCAGACAGGTTGGGGCATCTAGGGCAAGAATCCAGGAGGGTGTTGACGAAGATGAAGAAGTTTCCGTCTGAGAATTCAAGCTCCAAGTTTTACTGTTAATCTGGGTCGTTTACTTTTACTGCTGGTGTTGTAATATTCCAGTGAAATCCCCTGCCGCGTTAAAACATTCAGGTTGCCTTAGGTAGCAGACTTTGCTGCTGCTTGCGACCTAGGTTTTAGCCTCATCGTACTTTTCCTTTCTTTTGTTGTCGTGTTTGTAAAAAGACCTATGTTCTGTTATCCTTGTGATAGTGGAACCCGACTCCATACGTGGGGGCGTATGGAAAAAAAAATAGATACCTACAAACTGATGTGGATTAAATTAAACTAATATTTAGCGATTGACTTGAAGTGATGATTTAATTTTTTATAAGGGATTCAATATTTTAAATTTGGTCTAAGGTATTCATATATTTATGACTGCTTCGTGACAATAGTAATGTACCTATTATGGCAGAAGCATAAATATGAAATTGAGCATTTTCAATAAAATAGATAAAAGGTTAATTTCTATCAAAGATATAGTAAGTTGATTACATCCTTTGACTCCTATATATTTTATACTTTATTTTTTTGCATAAATATGGACAACATTTCTAGCTATAAAACATCCCATAATTTATCCTTATATTTACTATAAACTCCTATTAGATGTAATTGCGCACAAAAAGAGACTCATATGATATGTGTTGGAGAAAACACAGATTAACATCCACAATGTGAACATTATCCTCTCCAATCCTGGGTAAGGCAACCATGTTATAACATGAATGAAACATAAATATTACACCTTTGTAAGTAGAAAAATATGGTTGCAGCCGCCATTGACCAATAGTTAGAGTTGTTGAACACCCGACACTAGTCCTTTTTTTAAAATACTAGAACACTAATCCTTTGCACGCGAGGACAAGGAGAACCACGAAGAGAAGGGAAAGTCGACTAAATAACTGGAACGTCTTGACTTGACTCTTCTACGTACAACATAGCCAAAAAGGATTCGCCAGTCAAATCGTCTTATACGTGTTTCGTGATCCCTCGCAAACGAGAACGATATTTTTTCTTAACGGGAGAACGATAGTCATACGAGGTTAAGTAGAAGCCACCAGGTGCTAACCAAAAAAATTATCCAACTTGAGCAGGAAGAGGGAACAATTATTGGACAAGAAAATTTAAAAAATTATATTTCCGAGTATTACAAATTTTTATTTGGGGCACCTGCTGATTCAAATGTCTCTCTTGTTGAGGATTTTAATGATGACATACCTCAGCTAACTTAGGATGAAAATAATATTTTAACTGCTGAGTTTTCGGAAAAGGAAGTGCTAGATGCTATTGAGCAAATGGAGAAGAATAAAGCCCCGGGTCCTGATGGAATCTCGGCGGAATTCTATCAAACTTTTTGGGACCTTATAAAGGAGGATTTCATGGGTATGGTGAAAAGTTTTTACAGTGGGGAGTTACCTCTGTTTCGGCTTAATTTTGGGACAATAATCCTCCTTCCAAAAAAAGAAAACGCGATTCAAATTCAGCAATATAGACCTATCTGTTTGTTAAATGTAAGCTTCAATTTTTTTACCAAAGTAGCGACAAACAGAATCTCGATAATTGCAGAGAAAGTGATCAGACCAACGCAAGCTTTCATGCCAAGAAGGCATATTCTTGAGGGGGTGGTGATCCTCCATGAAACCATTCATGAACTTCATAGGAAGAAATTGGATGGGGTTCTTTTGAAACTTGATTTTGAAAAGGCATACGATAAAGTTAAATGATCTTTTCTTCAACAAACTTTACGCATAAAAGGTTTCGACCCTAAATGGTGTGATTGGATAAAGAATTTTGTTGAAAAGGAAAGCGTTGGTATTCGTGTGAATAATGACATAGGTCATTATTTTCAAACAAGGAAGGGTTTGAGACAGGGGGATCCCTTGTCACCTATACTGTTTAACATCATTGCGGATATGCTTGCGGTTCTAATCGCTAGAGCTAAGGAAGATGGTCAAGTAGATGGACTCATTCCTCACTTAGTTGATGGGGGTGTTTCTATTCTACAAAACGCTGATGATACCATCATTTTTATGGAACATGATCTTCAGAAGGCGCTTAATATGAAATTAATATTGTGCATTTTAAAAAAATTGTCTGGTTTGAAAATAAATTTTCATAAGATTGAACTATTTTGTTTCGGACGTGCCAAGGAGATACAAGATGAATATAAGGTGTTGTTTGGTTGTGAGATAGGTTCACTTCCTTTTCAATATCTTGGTATTCCAATTTATTTTAGAAGACTTAAAAATGGGGAGTGGAAGTTGATTCAGGATCGCTTCGAGAAAAGATTGTGTAGTTGGATAGGCAGGTTGCTTTCGTATGGGGATAGACTAATTCTTATAAACTTGATTCTTACAAGTCTCCCTATGATAAGGGTATAGATAATAGAGCCCGTTAGTTGAGTACCCCTGAGGCCCGTTAAGCTAGGCCCAATTGTAATACTAGTCGAAATACGAGTTTATGTCGTATGTCGATATTGTAATCTGTATCGGATACCACCCGATCCTTGAGACCTGGCCACCTATATAAAGGGGCCAGGAAGGGACGGTGTGAGACAGATTGAAAGCAAGCCAGGTTCTACACCCACGTTTACTTTCATAGCCACCTTGTTTGACTGAGTTTACCTTCAAGTTCATCCGACGCCCTGTCTCCCCGATCCTAAGTCCTTCATCTAGGACATTTGCTGAGTTAACCCTCGTCAATTGGCGCCGACCGTGGGGACTTCGGGCGTTGGCATCATGAACTCGACGGTTTTTTTGCTTTTAGCCAACAACAACTCGCAAGTCGACGAAACCCAGATACCCTTCGGAACCGTCGATTTTCAACCTCACCAGTCAAGTTTCACGCAAGTATTCGAGAGTATAGATCAAGATATGGATTTGACGATCGGAAGTCTAAACTTTCACGTCGGATCACTAGGTTCGATTCGCCTTTCAGATCCGACGAAAACGGGTCCGTCGGCAAGTGAACCCGAGACAGTAGCAATGTCGGAGTCATCAGAAGGCTCTTCCAGCGAGGTAAACTCACCGGTCAGCTTAGCAGAAGCAAAAGAAGGAAAAATTGTAGGAGGCAACAAAACCATGGAGAATTTTGACCTAGAAGTGCAACTCGAAGATCTCACGATCTACCATGATGACACCTCAGACCAATCAACAGACACCTGGAAAATGGGACTAGAACTTTCGGAAGATGACAATTCGATCTTCTCAAGTCACAACAGCAAGCTCGATAATCGGTATCAGATACTCGCCATCACAGGAGATAACTCAGAAGAACTCGACGACAACAACAACCCAGTGCTTAATCCAGCAAATATAAACAGATGGGCAAATCACTTAGCAGAAGGAGAAACCGTTGACTCCCTCGCAACAAGGGTAAAAGTTCGACTATCAGAAGATGAGTGGAGAACAATCAATAGAGCCGTGGAGTACGGTATGCCAATACCAACAAATTCCAGCCAAAACATGCTTTTGGGATACCATTACGCCCTAAGGCAACAGGCGAAGCAATTAGCAAAGGAGAGGATTGAAATACAGAAAAGGAAGGACTCAGCCATTGCAGCAAGCGACGCTGCTCGCAGAGCACGTAGTGATGCATCGTACACAAACAGAAGGCATCATCGACATGGATCGAGGTATGAGAATCTAGAGTACTCAGAAAGGCAAAGTATCTCGAAAAACCTCGACTCGTCCTTCCTATCGGTCGACGAGCAAGGAAATATTATCCTAAAAACTCCGGAAGCAGCATTGGTGGCAGCTCAAGCATACCTGCATACAACACGACCAAATCTAGGGGACCTGAGGGAACATATGCACCGAGCAGCGCTAAATGGATTAAAGATGGTAGGCAACAAATTATCAGCAAAAGAGGAGGAGGCATATCGCAACAAAGGAACCCATAAACCAAGATCACCACGCCATCACAACAGTCCTCGGCACAGAAGTGGAAGTCGCCGATCTAGGACGCTGCTAGTGCCAAGTTGATGAAGTAAATAACCGGCCCGTTGGGAACCCCAAGAGGAAGGTATGATGAATATAGCAGCAAGATTTTCCCTCAGTTAAGAAACCAAGGTTTATCGATCAGGAGAAGAGCAGACAATACGACTGAAGGTGATGCGGACTGGCTTAGTAACACTCCAACAAGGGCGTCGTTTAACGATACTTGTTGACTCGTCTTCGACCAGTAGCAACGCGGAACCTGCACACAACACAACCAAATACTTTGTTCCCAACTTGCGATGAGGTTGTCAATTTCGCCGGTTTACTTGAAACAAAGGGTATGAGCGTATCGAGTGGAAAGCAGTAGAAGAATGCGAGTAAAGTAAACAGTGCGAGTAAAGTAAATAGGTGATAGCAATATGATGGAAATAGGACCGGGGTTCACAGTTCACTAGTGGTGTCTCTCCATAAGATAAATAACACATGCTGGGTAAACAAATTATAGTTGGGCAATTGATAGAATAAAGATAAACGTGATATGTCGAGAAGATCACTATGAGATTTACTCTGGGCATTACAACAAAATACATAGACCGCCATCCAACTGCATCTATGACTAATAATCCACTTGTGGCGAATCAATCCGAGAACTCCACAAGTATTAAGTTGCGAACAACAGATAATTGCATTAAGCAAAGTGTGTAATGTAAACAAAGCATATGCCCTTGAGCATATGAATATTGTTTTCTCCCTAGTAGAAACAGCACATCTACAACCTTAGAGGTTTCTGTCACTCCCCTAGATTAAATAGAGGCATGAACCCACTATCGAGCATAAATACCCCCTCTTGGAGTCACTAGCAACTACTCGGCCAAGATAGCTACTAACAACGGAGAGCATGCAAGATCATAAACAACATAGAGATAACAAAAGATATATTTCAGTATAGCAACTCAATCATAACACCAATATTCATCGGATCCCAACAAACCAAACATGTAGAATTACATAACGGTGATCTCAATCATGTAGGGCAACTCATGAGATCTAAACATGAAGCACATGGTGGAGAAGACAACCATCTAGCTACTGCTATGGACCCATAGTCCAAGGTAGACTACTCACTCATCACTCCGGAGGCAAGCATGGCGATGAAGAAGACCTCCGGTGGCGATTCCCCTCTCCGGCAGGGTGCCGGGAAGAGCTTCTGGACCCTCCCGATCTTCGGGTCGATGGCGGTGGCGGATCGCGATGTGTTCTGGAAAATTGATCGGGTCCTTAGGTTTTTTCCGTTGGGGGGTCTTTATAGGCGAAGGGACATCGTCAGAGGTGGCCCGAGGGGCTCTCACACATAGGGGGCACGGCCAAGCCCCTGGCCGCGCTGCCCTGGTGTGTGGGGCCCTCGTGGCCCCCCTCCAACTTCTCTTCACATCTCTGGAAGCTTCCGGGAAAAATAAGACTTCAGGAACTTGTTTCGTCCAATTCCGAGAATATTTCCTGTGTATCACTTCTGAAACATAAAAACTGCAGAAAACAGGGAACTGGCACTGTGGCGACTTGTTAGTAGGTTAGTTCCGGAAAATGCATAAAAGTGCCACGAAGTGTAACGAAACAGTAGGCAAATGGTGTAAGAACAAGCATGGAGCATAAAAAATTATAGATATGTTGGAGACGTATCAAGCATCCCCAAGCTTAACTCCTGCTCGTCCTCGAGTAGGTAAGTGATAACAAAAGAATAATTTTTGAGGTGACATGCACCTACACAATCTTGATCATATATGTAAGCATTTGTGAGCTGGGATCATAAGAACTTAAAACATGGGCATGAAGATATAATCTTGACAATAAGAACTTAGCAACCATGTTGTAAACATGAAAATGAACACAAACAAAAGATCATGAAAATGAAACAATGAAAGTCAAACATGTGTTCAAATCATAAGGAAAAACATACAAATGGTTTTCAGCTTGTCCTTCATAGAGAGCAAAACATAAATGTATAGGACACCTTCAAGTTTAAGAGGGTGACTAGATACAAATAATTTAAGAACAAGTGAAACCAACAATATGAATCAATCAATGAAAACTTTGGGACAATGCACATTATACTAAGAATGACAACTTTGCTCTCTTAAGGTGCATAAAGAAAGAAGGTGGTGACTCAACATAAAAGTAAGAGAAAGGCCCTTCGCAGAGGAAAGCAGTGATTGCAAGTTTTATAACCTTCAAAAATTATGTTACTTACCGGCTTTGAGCTCTCATTGCCCCCATCATAAGCATCTTGAATGGTTAGAGTTAATGCGAGAACAATTATGATGCATATGCTTGACAAATCATAAGTTGAAAACCTCGTGTCCCGTGAATACGAGTACCCAAACCTCATGCTACTCAACTTAGAGTCCCAAGCAAGGCTCTTGTCATTGTAAGTATATATGTATCATCGAGAACCGCCAACGGGGTACCTCCGTGCCCGATGACATGGAACAAGCCCACATCAAAATGACAGGACAAGCAGACAATGAACACCTCGACATCTCTTTTATTTGCCATTTGTTTAGCTTTTTATTGTGAGATGCGTCGTCGAATGTCCACCATGGGTATGCTGCAAATTTCCACCATGAATTATGCATGGCTTAGATTGGCGGCCCAGGCGTTTCCCTAACACATATACAAACTCCATGACCCCCACAAGATTCCCAATTCATTTCACACCGCGGGCATCCATAAACAAAAGATCACGATATCAACTCAAATAAGAAGTGCAATGTTGAAAGCTTGCCCCATGACGGCATGGATGGGCTAGAATCCAACTTACAACTTGCAAGCATAACAACTTAACATAAAAGACCACAATGTCAAATTTTTAAGAACAGTAAAAAGTAAAGTGTGCCTTCCGGTTCGTGAGAGCTTTACTGACCAATTTTCGCATAACACTGGTAACAGTTTAATTTGAAGAAAAAATAAAAGCAAGTCAAATTTACTTGGAATAGCAAATTGCTAGTAGGTATGTATGGTGGACACTTTGGCAAACTTTGGCTTTTAGGAGTTGGATGCACGAGTAGAGCTCATACTCAGTACAAGGCGAGGGCTAGCAAAAGACTGGGAGCGACCAACTAAGAGAGCAATAATGGCCATAATCATGCAAAGCGACAAAGCGACATTAAAAGAAGCATAAGATGGCATCAAAAGTCAAAAACTAAATGATCATAGAGGCTATTGGCGACTTTGTAAGAGTCTAACATGTGTGAGCATGCGCCAAGTCAACCCAAATAAAGCATCAAGGAGAAAACCAAAATAATGCTTCCAAACAATAAAAACAACGCATGATTTTTTCAAAGGCTCATTAAGCAATCTCAGTTATTTGAGACAAGTCATGCTACATCAAAACCACTAAGCATACTATCAAAAAGACATCAAGCACGACATGAAAAAGCCTAAGCCGCAGTCTACACAAGCTCCTTCTTGTACCACTATTTTGCATAAAGCTTTTTCTCTTTTCCAACACCATTTGAAATTTTTTAAGACACCTCTTTTGATGAAACCCAATAAAGATCAGAGGCAAAAATACACCTTGATTAAAAGATATGACAAGGTCTGAACGCAAATCAAGGCAAAAATGAAAACCAAAAGCAGTAGCGGAAAAAGAAGAACACTCGGTTTTTGATAAGAGTGAAAACTAGAGCGTTCTTGGCAAATGAAAACGAGCACATCTCCTCCAAAAGAAATTTGTTGGGGTCCAACCATTTATTGCAGCAAACAAACTAAACTAACTAAGAAAACTAAAATAACTGACACTCCAAGAAAAACACATAGTGCACGAAGCAATAAAAATATAGTGTCTTGAAAGGTGACCTGATTTTTGCCGATGAAGAAGGGGTGCCTCGGGGGCATCCCCAAGCTTTGACACTTGTACTTCTTGGATATTTCTTGGGGTGATGCATGGGAATCCCCAAGCTTGAGCTTTTGTCCATTCTTCAACTCATCTCATCATTCTCCAATCCCTACACTTGAAAACTTCCTTCATACAAAACTAAACACAATTCTATTAGCAACATTAGTGTAGGCATAACATATAATCAACCTCTTTTTGCTTCAGGTTTCAACCCAAAACCACCACATATATAGCATATACTACTGTAGCAACTTCCCCAAAAGTTCCATCATCAAAAAAACTCAAAAGAAAGCGATAAAGCGGCAAACACAAATATTGGCAGAAATCTGTCAAAACAGAACAGCTGACAAAGGTCGAATTTTTGAGGGGTTTTCTGTTGCTCAAATAAAAAAGTGTTCAACTAACGAAAGTTTGGATATAACCTGGGGCATATGCACAAGAAATCGCAGGTCCAAAAGATATACAGGGCATTTATACGAATTTTTACGGTGCAGCACCGAAAACAGTTTCAGAACAGCAACATCCCCAAATCTTTACCTCACTCAAATTAGAGGCTTCTCTTGGCACAACAATAAATTAAAAAGGATAAGGAGAGGTAATTACAGTAGTAATAACTTCCAAGACGCAAATAAAAGAAAAAGTACTGAAAATAAAATATTGGGTTATCTCCCAAGAGTGCTTTTCTTTAACGCCTTTGAGCTAGGCGCAGAAAATTGCGAATCAAGTAACATCAAGTGATGAAGCATCAAGCTCATAATTTGCTCTAAGAATAGAGTCAAAAAGTAATTTATTCCTTTTCCTAGGGAAGTGTTCCATACCTCTCTTGAGTGGAAATTGATATTTGATGGTGCCTTCTCTCAGATCAATAATGGCACCTACAGTTCGAAGAAAAGGTCTTCCCAAAATAATAGGACATGAAGCATGGCATTCAACGTCCATAACGAGAAAATCAACGGGGACAAGGTTATTGTTAACCACAATAAGAACATTATTAATTCTTCCCAAAGGTTTCTTCTTAGCAACATCAGCAATAGGAACATCATAATAACATTTTTCAAGCGGTGGTAAATCAAGCATGTCATAAATTTTTCTAGGCATAATAGAAATACTAGCACCTAGATCACATAAAGCATGGCAATCAAAACCATTAACATGCATATCAATGATGGGTTCCCAACCATCTTCTAACTTCTTGGGAACAGAGGCTTTTTGCTACAACTTTTCATCCCTAATTTTCATGAGAGCATTGGTAATATGCTTAGTAAAAGCAATATTTAAATAACTAGCATTGGGAGTCGAAGCAAGCTTTTGCAAGAACAAAATAACTTCAGATATATTGCAGCCATCAACATCAAAATCATTAAAATAAGTAGAGCTATCATCTCCTAAACTCCGAAAAATTTCAGCACTCTTTTGAGAAAAAGTTTTGGCAGTTTTAGGCTTTTTAACACAAGGAGTGGGACTTTTCTCAACACCAATCAAAGTAAGAGGATTGCTAGCATTAGGAACAACATCATCAGAGGTAGTAATAGTACAAACTTTCAAATTCCTAGCAATCTCATCCTCTCTTTCCCATCTAGCATGCAATTCTGCTAACAATCTAAGATTTTCATCATTTCCAACTTGGATAGCATTAGCAGTAGCAAAAACATTGTTCTCTTTCACATCATTAGGCAACACTTTTAATTTCAGAAGTTCAACATCATGAGCAAGGCTATCAACTTTAGAAGCAAGAATATCAATTTTGCCTAACTTTTCCTCAACAGACTTGTTAAAAGCGGATTGTTTTACCATAAAGTCTTTGAGCATGACTTCAAGTTCAGAGGGCGCGGCCCTAGTGTTGTTGTAGGAATTACCATAAGAATTACCATAACCATTACCATTGGTAGAAGGATACGGCCTATAATTGTTACTAGCAAAATTATTCCTATAAGCATTGTTGTTAAAATTATTGTTTCTAATGAAATTCACATCAACATGCTCTTCTTGAGCAACCAAAGAGGCTAAAGGAACATTATTAGGATCAACATGAGTCCTATCATTAGTGAGCATAGCCATAATGGTATCAATCTTATCACTCAAGGAAGAGGTTTCCTCAACAGAATTTACCTTCTTACCTTGTGGAGCTCTCTCGGTGTGCCATTCGGAGTAATTTACCATCATGTTGTCAAGTAGCTTTGTTGCGGCGCCCAAGGTAAGAGACATAAAAGTGCCTCCAGCAGCTGAATCAAGTAGGTTCCTCGAAGAAAAATTCAGTCCTGCATAAAAAGTTTGGACAATCATCCAAGTAGTCAGTCCATGAGTGGGGCAATTCTTTATCATAGATTTCATTCTTTCCCAAGCTTGAGCAACATGTTCATTATCAAACTGACTAAACTTCATAATATTGCTACGCAAGGATATAATCTTAGCAGGAGGATAGTATCTACCAATAAAAGCATCCTTACACTTAGCCCATGAATCAATACTATTCTTAGTCAAAGACAGCAACCAATCTTTAGCTTTTCCTCTCAAAAAAAAGGAAACAACTTGAGCTTAATAATATCACTTTCTACATCCTTATATTTCTGCATCTCACATAGATCAACAAAATTGTTGAGATGAGCTGCAGCATCTTCAGTACTAGCACCAGAAAATTGCTCTTTCATAACAAGGTTCAATGAAGCAGGCTTAATCTCATAAAAGTTTGCAGCAGGAGCAGGTGGTGCAATAGGAGTGCAGGTAAAATCACTATTGTTCGTGCTAGTAAAGTCACACAACTTGGTGTTTTCAGGAGTAGCCATTTCAGCAAAACTAAAAGTAGATAAGTAAAAACAACAACCAAGGATTCTAATATTTTTTGGATTTTTGATATAAAATGATGCAGGTAAAATAAAGTAAAGCAAAACAATAACAAAGTAAAGGATGTGCGTGCGAAAAACTCCCCTCGCAGAAGTCTTCCACTCTTCCCCGGCAACGGCGCCAGAAAATTACTTGCTAGTGCCAAGTTGATGAAGTAAATAACCGGCCCGTTGGGAACCCCAAGAGGAAGGTGTGATAAATATAGCAGCAACATTTTCCCTCAGTTAAGAAACCAAGGTTTATCGATCAGGAGAAGAGCAGACAATACGACTGAAGGTGATGCGGACTGGCTTAGTAACACTCCAACAAGGGCGCCATTTAACGATACTTGTTGACTCATCTTCGGCCAGTAGCAACGCGGAACCTGCACACAACACAACCAAATACTTTGTTCCCAACTTGCGATGAGGTTGTCAATCTCACCGGTTTGCTTGAAACAAAGGGTATGAGTGTATCGAGTGGAAAGCAGTAGAAGAATGCGAGTAAAGTAAACAGTGCGAGTAAAGTAAACAGGTGATAGCAATATGATGGAAATAGGACCGGGGTCCACAGTTCACTAGTGGTGTCTCTCCATAAGATAAATAACACATCCTGGGGAAACAAATTACAGTTGGGCAATTGATATAATAAAGATAAACATGATATGTTGAGAAGATCACTATGAGATTTACTCTGGGCATTACAACAAAATACATAGACCGCCATCCAACTGCATCTATGACTAATAATCCACTTGTGGCGAATCAATCCGAGAACTCCACAAGTATTAAGTTGCGAACAACAGATAATTGCATTAAGCAAAGTGTGTAATGTAAACAAAGCATATGCCCTTGAGCATATGAATGTTGTTTTCTCCCTAGTAGCAACAGCACATCTACAACCTTAGAGGTTTCTGTCACTCCCCCAGATTAAATAGAGGCATGAACCCACTATCGAGCATAAATACCCCCTCTTGGAGTCACTAGCAACTACTCGGCCAAGATAGCTACTAACAACGGAGAGCATGCAAGATCATAAACAACATAGAGATAACAAACGATATATTTCAATATAGCAACTCAATCATAACACCAATATTCATCGGATCCCAACAAACCAAACACGTAGAATTACATAACGGTGATCTCAATCATGTAGGGCAGCTCATGAGATCTAAACATGAAGCACATGGTGGAGAAGACAACCATCTAGCTACTGCTATGGACCCATAGTCCAAGGTAGACTACTCACTCATCACTCCAGAGGCAAGCATGGCGATGAAGAAGACATCCGGTGGCGATTCCCCTCTCTGGCAGGGTGCCGGGAAGAGCTTATGGACCCTCCCGATCTCCAGGTCGACGGCGGCGGCGGATCGCAATGTGTTCTAGAAAATTGATCGGGTCCTTAGGTTTTTTCTGTCGAGGGGTCTTTATAGGCGAAGGGGCATCGTCAGAGGTGGCCCGAGAGGCTCTCACACATAGGGGGCGCGGCCAGGCCCCTGGCCGCGCCGCCCTGGTGTCTGGGGCCCTCGTGGCCCCCTCCAACTTCTCTTCGGATCTCTGGAAGCTTCCGAGAAAAATAAGACTTCAGGAACTTGTTTCGTCCAATTCCGAGAATATTTCCTGTATATCACTTCTGAAACACAAAAACAGCAGAAAACAGGGAACTGGCACTGTGGCAACTTATTAGTTGGTTAGTTCCAGAAAATGCATAAAAGTGCCATGAACTGTAACGAAATAGTAGGCAAATGGTGTAAAAACAAGCATGGAGCATCAAAAATTATAGATACGTTGGAGACGTATCAGACGCCATCACCTGGACGATACAATAGTCCAAAGAACAAAGGAACCCGACGATCCAGAACTCCCAACAGAACATATGACTACGAAGACGATGAAAAGGAGATGGGGGCGCCATGCTTTACCCGTAGGGTTCGCATCACGCCAGTACCCAAGGGTTTCAAATTACCCCATGATCAACAAAAGTATGACGGATCTCAGGAGCCACTGTCATGGCTTTCAGATTATCTACAAGCAGTAAAATTATTAGGAGGAACCAAGGAAACAGCAATGCAAAGTTTGCAATTACACCTCACCGGTGCAGCAAGGTCATGGCTAAGCAAATTAGAAAAGGAAACAATTGGAAGCTGGGAGGAGCTCACAAAACAATTTACAAGTAACTTCAAGTCGACATACAAGCGGCCAGCATCCATAGAAGAAGTCAAAGCCTGCGTACAGCAATGCGGGGAGACATTAAGAACATATATCCAAAGGTGGAGTATTATCAAAAATTCGGCAGTCGAAGTCTCGGACGAAAGAGCAATTGATGCATTCATAATCGGGTTACGACGAGGAGACCTAGTCGAAGAGATGGGCAGAATCAAGCCAAAAACAGTATCAGATCTAATGGATGTGGCAAACAGATTCGCAGATGGAGAAGATGCGTGCAACAATAAACGCACGCGATCGCCAGAAGATGATAGAGGAAACAGATATGGAGGTCAAAGGAGAAGGTCCTGTAATTATGACAATTACGACTCCCACAGCCAAGTAGCCGCAGGATATAAAGATAACAACTACCAAGGCAACGATCGCAAAAGTTCGGGATATCGTAATTATGGCAGAGAAGAGTACAAAAAGTTTCTGCCAAGGGAATCCAGATAGTACAACCCATCACCAGAAGATATGCTCAACGGACCATGTCATATCCACTCTGCATTCGTCGATGGGAAACGAGTATCCAGACATGCAATGAAAGATTGCACTACGTTCTTGAAACTATAAGAAGCTGCACTTAACAAGCAAGCTGAAGCAAAACGCCAGGGATACGAGGGAAACACAAGCAACACACCTGCAACCCAACAAGGAAACAGTGAAGCTCCCAAGGGTCAAGATCAATCAAACCAGGGACGTGACGATGAGGAAGGATACGCTCCATCTAAAGGGCACATCACAGCAATGATATAACCAGTGCCCAAGTCAAACAAAGAGGAGAAAAGCATAACTCGACAAGTTAACCTCGCAATAACTTCACCTCCAGCAACAACGGAATATCTACATTGGTCAGAGCAACCCATAGAATTCAGCAGAGATGATCACCCAATAACAGTACCTCGACCAGGAAACGCGCCCTTGGTACTCAAAGCCCAAATAGGGACGTACGATGTCGACAGAATATTCATGGACGTAGGAAGTGGAATAAACCTGATCTACGCAAAAACCCTACGGGCAATGCACATTTCCTTAGGGTTCCTGAAGCCAACTGACTGCTCCTTTCACGGAATAGTCCCAGGGAGTGCTAACTATCCACTTGGTCGAATAGCACTCAACGTTTGCTTCGGAAATCGGCAAAATTACAGAAGGGAGAAACTCGACTTTGAAGTCATGGACTGGCCATCACAATATCATGCGATCCTCTGGCGACCCGCATTTTCGCGATTCATGGCAATACCTCACTACACTTATCTGGTACTAAAAATGCCAGGACCCAAAGGAATTATTATAGTCAAAGGAAGCTTCGAGTTATCAGACCTATGCGACAAGGAATTTCACAAGATGGCCCAAAACTTCGGCATGATGGCAAGCTACGGGGAACCTAACTACAAAACAAAAAGCACGACTACAGGAGTCACGCAGCAACTCGAAGGAAACCCCAAGGAACCAGAAGTAAAAAAACCACGGGTACAGCCACTAGAGCAAGAGAAGTCTATAGGAGAAGAAGAGAAGACTCAAGCGACATAGGCGAATAAATAGAGTAGGAAAATAAGGCTGTAAAAGCCATGAGTTATTCCACGGCAATGCCCTCTAGATCCAGAACATAGGTCATTGGCCGGATCTCTTGGGTTATCCCATGTATCTTACATTATACGGATAAATAAAAGACAAAAGTTCCTCTTATTTGAGTTTACGTGTCTTCAAAAGTTGCGGCAAGCGCACCAACATACACACAAAAGTGCAATGCTCTGAGGATAAAAAATTCTGACACAAAAAAGTTAGAAAACAGCAAACTCTCGCATTATACGCACACAAATATTACATCAACGGCTGATCAGAATCGTCTACGCCCAAAGGATCTAAATAGTGATGCTCGCGGAAAAACGCGGCATCCTCTCGAAGCAACCTAGCTATGAGCCTCCTAGCTGGTTGAAGGGTAGCATCCATATGAACTCATAGCTGAGCTCCTCCCGAAGGCAAGCTTAGTGACATGGAAATAAAATTGAGCCTCGGGTGCCACTTGCGCGTCCAACCAAGTGCAAAATTGGCACCAGCCACTAAGTTAAGTTCTATCAGGCGATGAATGCGCTGAGTAGACCTAAAAGCAGTAAGCAGCTGAGGAAAAGTTCCAGGAAGAGGATTACGAGGAAGCATCACGGAATGCATCGTAGTCAGAACTTTTCGACAACCATCAACCGCCTCTCCAATGTGTTGAGCACGATCTTGGAGGAGCACAATGGCACTACGGCGCCGGGGATCAAACCAAAAAGTTTTGACTCCACCTGACGATCTCTCAAGAGCCGCGATCCGTTCAGAAACATGGCGAGCTTCACTGACAAAGTCCAAGCAAGTACCTACAGTAATAAAAATCATGGGCTAGCAGCATTGCAGTAGAAAAGCAAAAGAGGAAAATGGCAGGGAAACTTACATCGCAGCAACTCACAAGCAGACTCGATAATACCAACGAGAAAGGAGTCGCACTCCTCCAAATACACAATTTTAGCTGTCAGACTCGACACCTTATCCTCGAGTATGGATATCTGCTTCATAAAACCGCAAGATTTGCTGGCTTTATCCATAGCCATCTGGGCTTGGCGTTTCGACAAAGTCAAACGGCTCTCAAGATCTGCAATCCTTGAGGAATACGCGGTACATCGGCAAGAAGGACGAGGAGGCGAAGAAGCCCCGTTTAGTCGAAAGCATCGGCAGAAGATGGAGCTTGACCGCGACCAGGTAATTCACCAGCACGCATAGGCTGGAAGACAAAAGAAAAAGAAGAGAGGAGCATCTCAGAAACTAAACCAAACACGTCATTTCACAAAAGATGATATATTTACAAAAGCATAAGCCCTCTGACTAAAGTTCTTGGGCTACATGCGACTAAAGAGTTTGCTACATCAGAATAAAACTAAAAAATTACTAGGGAGGCCAAGTCTACGCCACCTCGGCCTCAGGATCTGTAGCAGAAGAATGCGTAGCAGAAGCAGCACCAGCGCCAGGAGGAGGCACAGACCCACTTGTGGCCGGAGTCGAAGAAATCGGCGTCGTACCGGTCGCAGAAGCCGCCGAAGGGGAAATCATCAACACGATGCCTGGTGCATACTTTTTTGCCTTCTCGAAGAAGGCCTTCAGTTCCAAGCGAGGACGGCCGGGGGAAGAGCTCACCTTCTCCCAATTAACCTCCTCACCATGCGCATATGCAAATGCAATGGCCCCCTCGGCACCTCGCTTCAAGGAGAGACCCTTCATAGTAAGTATGGGGTCATCATCGGTGTCGAAGGCTTTGGAAAGATTCTTCAAGTCCGGTACATTGGCCTTTTTCTTGGGCTACAACCCGACAAAAAACCGCGTAAGTACGCGGTTAATCAACTCAAAGATTTCCCGGACAGATATCCAGTTCGCTTCCAGCAAGCTGACCGTGGCCAAAAGAGGATCTTCGTCTGGCTGCAAAGTCGACGCAGATACTTCGCTATATTCTGCAAAACCAAGGAAACAGCAAACAGCAGAAAAGGAACGCATGAGCAAGCATTAGAGAGCAAGAAAACCGACAAAATTAAAAGAAAGTTATAGTACCTCTAGCAGCAGCAGACATCTGGTTTAGCCGTTCAGCCACGGCCTGTTCCCGCTGGAGGTGCTCCTTCTTAGCAGTAGCCAGGTCCTTTTCTGCTTTCTTCGCCTTAGCCAATGCTGACTTAGCAGACTTCTCAGCATTGACCTTGGCAGCAGTGGCGACATCAAAAGCTGTCCTGGAAGCTTTGAGTTCAGCTTCCAGCGATGAAACGCGAGCATTGGCTGCCTTTAGAGCACCTGAGTTCAACAAGGAGGAAAGAAAAAGTCAAGCAAAGAAGCAAAGACAGGCATGCAAAGATAAGCAAGTATTGAAAACGAGATTTACCTTCTGAGGCCTTAGCAACTTTCAGGTACTCGACACATTCATTGCCCAAGTCGACGAATCTCTTCATCAGGTTCTGTCCAGAAAATAGGACATGAGTATCAACACGCAAAAGTTGAAGTAAATAAAACAGTATGTTTACACACGTCGTTGGAGGAGCTTGTGGACTGATGGGCCTCAAGGGCAGCACCGGCGTCGGACGCTTTCTTCAAGCGCCCAGAACTACGAACAGTGACTACCTTCTTGGTAGGCTTCTTCAAAGCTTTTTGAGGTTTCGCTGCTGGATCAACCTCCTGTGGCGATGGCTCGTTGATGACAAGAGTATCAGTGATGGGGGCCTCAGCAGCAAATCTCTTCGGGTTCTCCTCGTCACTGAGAAATAGAGAAAAAGACAAAGTCATCTATCAAGGTTGATAATAAAAAGATAAATATATGTAAACAAACAGATGAACACTCACGAGTCCATGAAGTCGAAGAGTTCTCCGCCGTCCTCTGGCTCGAAGGATTCCCCGACCACAGTCTTAGGGGCGGAGGCACTGGAAGAAGCAAATTCTTCAACACATTTCCTCTTCTTATCCATGACAAGGTCTTCAAAAAGCGCAGGAGGAGGTGACATCATTGAACTGGTTCTTTCCAGCGAATCCTCGCCTTCATCTCCATCTTGGCTGTCCTCAGTCTCGGGGGCTTCGGAGGCCGCAGAAACAGGAACATGCGGAATAGCCCCTCCCTCTGGGAGAGGAGGGCGAGAAACAAGAAGTCGATGATCCTAAAAAGACAAACAACCCGAAAGTTACAAGGTGAACAATAATAAGAGAATGACAAGACAAGTAAAGACAGCAAAAATTACCGCAGGCAAAGGATGCTCGGAGTCGAAGTGGTTTGCGGCTAAGTCTGCAACTTCATGATCTTTGGTGAGAGTGGTAAGAGCTCTCACACACCTGTCGAGATCCTTCTTCTCCATAAGATTTTCAAATACTCGAGAAGGATCCCCCAAGCTGGAAAAAGTCCACAACTTGGAGAGATGATGATGCAGGGGTTGAACCCGACGTTGCAGGAAAAACGCCATGAGTTGTGTACCCAAAAGAGCACCTCCTCTACCACTTTTTAGCTCCTGGATGCGGGCCAGGAGTGGCTTGATCTCCTCCATCTCAGCTTCCGTGGGAGGCGAATCCCACGAGGCCAATTTCTTCAATTCTTGGGAGGCGTCAAATGGGGCAAGGTCGTACTTGTCGGAGGGGGAACTCTTTTGATCCTTGATGTAAAACCACCTGGTCCTCCAACCTTGTACCGAGGCAGCCATTGAAAATTCCAAATATTGTGATTCAGAATGAACAGAGATACAAGCTCCACCCAGTTCGAGTTTCTTGGACAATGCGACACTGGGGCGGAGCCGAAACAGGGCTCTCCAAAGAACAAAGTGGGGATCAATCCCCAGAAATGACTCGCATAGAGTTATGAAACAAGCAATGTGCAAGATGGAGTTTGGTGTGAGCTGGTGAAGCTGCACACCATAAACAAAAAGAAGCCCACGAAGGAATTCGTGGCAGGAAGGGAAAGACCGCGCAAGAGATAGGCGAAGAACATCACCCGAAAACCATCTCTGGGCTTGGGGATCCGTTCAGTACTTGGAAAGATAACCTGGTCGTCGTCGGAGACGAGGCCATCCGCTCGGGCCTTGTCCAGCTCCTTCTGCGTAAAGGCAGAAGGCACCCAGCTCGTCGTGGCGTTCATCCCCTTGGTCATCTTGTGCTTCTGCGCCTGATGCTTCACGCGCATCTACGATCTGCGCAAGGGGGCTAAGCAGGAGATCAAAGGAGCGCAGAGATTGCAACAATGGTGGCGGCGGCGGAAGCAATGAACTGGTAAACAGTAAATTTCCCCACTCTCCCCTTATATAGCTTCCAGGTAACGGAACGTGGGCTGAGACGTGGTGCAAGGAGCGGAAACGGTAGCCCACTAACGGGCAGAGGAATTGCGAAATTACCACGCTGCCCATGGGTAACGGTCAAAATCTAGAGATAATTACAAATAGATTAATGACATCAGAAACATACGGGTAACAAGAACTGAAGACTATGATAGCAGTGGAGGCTAGTAAGATGAATATTCCAAAGATGGTTCGAGTTGGCGAACTTGAATAAAGGAAGATCAAGGAAGCCGACGAAAAATTGAGCCCGGTAAAAGAGGAATCATTCTTTGAGTCTATACCTAAAAATATTCGGCTATAGCCTCGGGGGCTACTACCATCGGGAGCGCTGGGCGCGCACCCGACGATATTATTAAGTCACATTATGATCTCACAACATGAAAGAAGGCACGCTGTCTTTAAGACTACACTCGGAAAAAAGATTTTTTCGACTATAGCCTCGGGGGCTACTTACATCGAGAGTGCTGGGCGCGCTCCCGATGATGTTTTATAATGAACAGTGAAGGCGAAGAAGATTCTGGAAGCATCATTACTACCATCGGGAGGAAGATTTTTATCGATCAAGGTTGAATAAACCCGAATATTTTGTACGCTGGAACAGTCAAACAAGGCTGCGACATATGATTCTCGAGTTGCGTCATCGCGACAAAACTCGAATGCCGTGACTGGAATATGTCACGAAGGTAAGACCCTACGATCCGTCCTGTGTGGCCTGGTATACGCACATGGATGCGCTCTGCTGGTATGTATCTGTGTCTACGATGCGAATCCTGGTGGACGCACTGGGTACCCTGAGAACCACTGGGACTCATTCTTTGTAAGTCCTAAATGCGGCAAAAGAATGGGTTTGACCGGTTTCCCGAATTCAAGTCCAAGGGGATTGAATTTGAAGTAGGTGGCAAGTGTCTGTTCCGGCAGTTAACTGACCTCTTGATCCGTCAGAGTTGTCAGGCTTGTTTATCAAAGCCCCTTGCGAGATATTATAGAAAAAGATAAGTCGAAAGACCAAGTCGAAGATTTCAAGATTTGAAGAAGTCAAGTATTGATCAAGTCGAAGAATTGAAGATCTGAGATTCAACCCGAATCTGCAATTCTGGTAGAATCTCGGGGGCTACTGACAAGGGTATAGATAATAGAGCCCGTTAGTTGAGTATCCCTGAGGCCCGTTAAGCTAGGCCTAATTGTAATACTAGTCGAAATACGAGTTCATGTCGTATGTCGATATTGTAATCTGTATTGGATCCCACCCGATCCTTGAGACCTGGCCACCTATATAAAGGGGCCAGGAGGGGACGGTGTGGGACAGATTGAAAGCAAGCCAGGTTCTACACCCACGTTTACTTTCATAGCCACCTTGTTTGACTGAGTTTACCTTTGAGTTCATCTGACGCCCTGTCTCCCCGATCCTAAGTCCTTCATCTAGGACATTTGTCAAGTTAACCCTCGTCACCCTATGTTTAGGTTATCGTTCTTTGAGATTCCAAAGGGGGTTAGAAAAAGACTAGAATTTTTCCGATCTCGCTTTTTTTGGCAAAGTGATGGGCATAAGAAGAAATATAGGCTCACAAAGTGGAACATGATTTGCCGCCCTAAGGACCAAGGGGGTCTGGGGGTTGAGGTGCTTGAGTTAAAAAACAAATGCTTGTTCAGCAAATGGCTATTCAAGCTGATAAATGAAAATGGTGTGTGGCAACAATTACTACATAACAAATACTTGCATTCCAAATCTTTGTCTCAAGTCAATGTAAGACCAGATGACACTCCTTTCTGGAAAGGTCTAATGCATGTAAAGGAGGAGTTCTTCGAAAGAGGAGCTTTTATCCTAGGGGACGGAGTGATACGTCTCAAACGTATCTATAATTTTTGATGCTCCATGCTTGTTTTTACACCATTTGCTTAGTGTTTCGTTACACTTTGTGGCGTTTTTATGCATTTTCTGGAACTAACCTATTAACAAGATGCCACAGTGCCAGTTCCCTGTTTTCGGCTATTTTTGTGTTTCAGAAAAGTTACACAGGAAATATTCTCGGAATTGGATGAAACAAAAGCCGAACATCTAGAAATTTACAGAAGCTTCTAGAAGTCCAAAGAGGAGACGGAGAGGGGCCACGGGCCGGCCACACAACAGGGCGGCGTGGCCCAGCCCCTGGCCGTGCCCCCTACGTGTGTGACCGCCCTGGTCCACTTCTGACGCTGCCCCTTCGCCTATAAAGACCACCCGACGGGAAAAACCTAAAGACCCGATCAATTTTCCAGAAACACATCGCGATCCACCTCCGTCGTTGACCCGAGATCGGGAGGGTCCAGAAGCTCTTCCCGGCACCCTGCTGGAGAGGGGAATCGCCACCGGAGGTCTTCTTCATCGCCATGCTTGCCTCTAGCGCGATGAGTGAGTAGTATACCTTGGACTATGGGTCCATAGCAGTAGCTAGATGGTTGTCTTCTCCACCATGTAATTCATGTTTAGATCTCGTGAGTTGCCTTACATGATCGAGATCACCGTTATGTAATTCCACATGTTGTGTTTGTTAGGATCCGATAAATATTGGTGTAATGTTGAGTTGATGTTCTGAATCATATATCTTATGTTATCTCTATGTTGTTTATCATCTTGCATGCTCTCCGTTGTTAGTAGCTATCTTGGCCAAGTAGATACTAGTGACTCCAAGAGGGGGTATTTATGCTCGATAGTTGGGTTCATGCCTCTATTTAATCTGGGGGAGTGACAAAAACCTCTAAGGTTGTAGATGTGATGTTGCCACTAGGGAGAAAACAACATTCTTGTGTCCAAGGACATTCATTTTGTTTACATTACACACTTTGCTTAATGCAGTTATCTGTTGTTCGCAACTTAATACTCATGGGGTGTTCGGACGATATCCTCGTGGGTGGATTATTAGTCATAGATGCAGTTGGATGGCGGTCTATGTATCTTGTTGTAATGCCCAGAGTAAATCTCATAGTGTTCCTCTTGACATATGCACGTTATCTTTATTCTATCAATTGCCCAACTATAATTTGTTTACCCAGCATGTTGTTATTTATCTTATGGAGAGACACCACTAGTGAACTGTGGACCCCGGTCCAATTTCCTTTATATTGCTATCACTTGTTTACTTTACTCGCACTGTTTACTTTCTTGCATACTACTATTGCTTTCCACTCGATACGCTCATTCCTTTGTTTACAGCAAACCGGTGAGATTGACAACCTCATCGTAAGTTGAGAGCAAAGTTCTTGGTTGTGTTGTGTGCAGGTTCCATGTTGCTGCTGGTGCAAAGCAAAGCCCTGGACGAGGTGCCTTATAAATTTTCTAGAGCTGTCGCGAAGCTAGCAAGCATCACCTTCTTGAGTTTGGCTTTTTCCTACTGGACGATTAAACCTTGGTTTCATAACTGAGGGAAAACTTGCTGCTATATTCATCACACCTTCTCTTGGGGTTTCCAACTGGCCGGTCATTTACATCCTCAACACCGAGCCACCAACAAGTTTTCTGGCGCCGTTGCCGGGGAAAAAGAAGACTTCTGCAAGGGGAGTTTCGCACGCACATCCTTTGCTTTATTTTAGTTTTGCTTTACTTTATTTTTGCTTGCATTGTTTTATCAAAAACACAAAAAAATTAGTTTCCTTTTTAGTTGTTTTCTTTTGTCTGCTTTTAGTTTTGTTAGAATGAGTAATCCTGAAGTAGAAGTTCATACTTTTAAGCAGCAAGGGGGAGAGAGTTTGAAAGATGCTTGGTACCGTATTAGCAATTATCATCATAGGTGTACGAAGAAGCATTCTACCATGATCCTCCTTAGAAATTTTTATGTTGGTATATCTAGTTGGGTGATACGTCTCCAACGTATCTATAATTTTTGATGCTCCATGCTTGTTTTTACACCATTTGCCTACTGTTTCGTTACACTTAGTGGCACTTTTATGCATTTTCCGGAACTAACCTATTAACAAGTTGCCACAGTGCCAGTTCCCTGTTTTCTGCTGTTTTTGTGTTTCAGAAGTGATACACAGGAAATATTCTTGGAATTGGACGAAACAAGTTCCTGAAGTCTTATTTTGTCCGGGAGCTTCCAGGGATCCGAAGAGAAGTAGGAGAGGGGCCACAGGCCGCCCTCACACTAGGCTGGCGTGGCCCAGGCCCTGGCCGCGCCGCCATGGTGTGAGGAGGCCTGGGGCCACTCCTGACATCGCCCCTTCGCCTATAAAGACCCCCCGACGGGAAAAACCTAAGGACCCGATCAATTTTCCAGAAACACATCGCGATCCGCCGCCGTCGTCGACCCGAGATCGGGAGGGTGCAGAAGCTCTTCTCGGCACCCTGCCGGAGAGGGGAATCGCCACCGGAGGTCTTCTTCATCGCCATGCTTGCCTCCGGAGCGATGAGTGAGTAGTCTACCTTGGACTATGGGTCCATAGCAGTAGCTAGATGGTTGTCTTCTCCACCATGTGCTTCATGTTTAGATCTCATGAGCTGCCCTACATGATTGAGATCACCGTTATGTAATTCTACATGTTTGGTTTGGTGGGATCCGATGAATATTGGTGTTATGATTGAGTTGCTATACTGAAATATATCTCCCCGCATTGCTGTACGCAGGCTTTGACTTCTTCTATGGATGCTGGCCGCTTGTATGTCGACTTGAAGTTACTTGTAAATTGTTTTGTGAGCTCCTCCCAGCTTCCAATTGTTTCCTTTTCTAATTTGCTTAGCCATGACCGTGCTGCACCGGTGAGGTGTAATTGCAAACTTTGCATTGTTGTTTCCTTGGTTCCTCCTAATAATTTTACTGCTTGTAGATAATCTGAAAGCCATGACTGTGGCTCCTGAGATCCGTCATACTTTTGTTGATCATGGGGTAGTTTGAAACCTTTGGGTACTGGCGTGGTGCAAACCCTATGGGTAAAGCATGGCGCCCCCATCTCCTTTTCATCGTCTTCGTAGTCATATGTTCTGTTGGGAGTTCTGGATCGTCGGGTTCCTTTGTTCTTTGGACTATTGTATCGTCCAGGTGATGGTGTCTGATACGTCTCCAACGTATCTATAATTTTTGATGCTCCATGCTTGTTTTTACACCATTTGCCTACTGTTCGTTACACTTCGTGGCACTTTTATGCATTTTCTGGAACTAACCTACTAATAAGTCACCACAGTGCCAGTTCCCTGTTTTCTGTTGTTTTTGTGTTTCAGAAGTGATACACAGGAAATATTCTCGGAATTGGACGAAACAAGTTTCTGAAGTCTTATTTTTCTCGGAAGCTTCCAGAGATCCGAAGAGAAGTTGGAGGGGGCCACGAGGGCCCCAGACACCAGGGCGGCGCGGCCAGGGGCCTGGCCGCGCCCCCTATGTGTGAGAGCCCCTCGGGCCACCTCTGACGATGCCCCTTCGCCTATAAAGACCCCCCGACGGAAAAAACCTAAGGACCCGATCAATTTTCCAGAACACATTGCGATCCGTCGCCGCCGTCGACCCGAAGATCGGGAGGGTCCAGAAGCTCTTCCCGGCACCCTGCCGGAGAGGGGAATCACCACCGGAGGTCTTCTTCATCGCCATGCTTGCCTCCGGAGTGATGAGTGAGTAGTCTACCTTGGACTATGGGTCCATAGCAGTAGCTAGATGGTTGTCTTCTCCACCATGTGCTTCATGTTTAGATCTCATGAGCTGCCCTACATGATTGAGATCACCGTTATGTAATTCTACATGTTTGGTTTGTTGGGATCCGATGAATATTGGTGTTATGATTGAGTTGCTATACTGAAATATATCTTTTGTTATATCTATGTTGTTTATGATCTTGCATGCTCTCCGTTGTTAGTAGCTATCTTGGCCGAGTAGTTGCTAGTGACTCCAAGAGGGGGTATTTATGCTCGATAGTGGGTTCATGCCTCTATTTAATCTGGGGGAGTGACAGAAACCTCTAAGGTTGTAGATGTGCTGTTGCTACTAGGGAGAAAACAACATTCATATGCTCAAGGGCATATGCTTTGTTTACATTACACACTTTGCTTAATGCAATTATCTGTTGTTCGCAACTTAATACTTGTGGAGTTCTCGGATTGATTCGCCACAAGTGGATTATTAGTCATAGATGCAGTTGGATGGCGGTCTATGTATTTTGTTGTAATGCCCAGAGTAAATCTCATAGTGATCTTCTCGACATATCATGTTTATCTTTATTATATCAATTGCCCAACTGTAATTTGTTTACCCAGCATGTGTTATTTATCTTATGGAGAGACACCACTAGTGAACTGTGGACCCCGGTCCTATTTCCATCATATTGCTATCACATGTTTACTTTACTCGCACTGTTTACTTTACTCGCATACTCTACTGTTTTCCACTCGATACACTCATAACCTTTGTTTCAAGCAAACCGGTGAGATTGACAACCTCATCGCAAGTTGGGAGCAAAGTACTTGGTTGTGTTGTGTGCAGGTTCCGCGTTGTAGCTAGCAAGCAAAGCTTGGACGAGGCGCCATATATAAATTGTCCGAAGCTGTCGCAAACTAGCAAGCATCACCTTCAGTCGTAATTGTCTGCTCTTCTCCTGAACGATTAAACCTTGGTTTCTTAACTGAGGGAAAACAAGCTGCTATACTCATCACACCTTCCTCTTGGGGTTCCCAACTGGCCGGTTATTTACTTCATCAAATTGGTAGCATCAAGCTTCTTTTCTGGCGCCGTTGCCGGGGACTAAAGAAGAATACTTCCAAAGAAAGAAGAAGAAGCTCCCACGTCAACTACACGCCAGCATTGGGATAGGTATGTTCTTGATACTCTTGCAGGAGGTAATTTTCTGGGTACTCCCACTCTTGAAGCATGCACTTTAATAGAAAGTTTAGTGGGAGTGCCACCTATCCATGTTGTTAAAACTGAGATCACTTTGGAGGAAGTTATAGAAAAACTAGAATCTTTAGAAAAAAGTTTGCCAAATATCCTTGATAACGCTAGCCGAGTTAATGAAGCGGTAGAAAGTATAGGTAAGAGAATCACCATTTTAGAAGCTAGCACTACTCTTGATAGTCAAAACCTTAGGATTGGGAAACTAGAGGAATCCATGGAAACTTTAAGTTCAATTGTCTCTTCTCTTAAGTTTAAGAAGGAGAAAGCTTTTGTTGGAAAAGAGCAAAAATTTATGTATGTTCCCAAGTTGTCTGTGCCTAAACCGCAGCATGTTTTTAAGATTGGTAAGACTTTTAGTTCAACTAAGAGTGACTTGCAGGTTGAATCATCTTTGAGAACCTCTAAAGTGCCTAGCGTGGTAAGTGGTGATCTTGAGGAAACAGTTGATCTTAATGCCTCTTTCGAAAATACTTGATTTGCACCTTTCTGTGCCTAGCTCAAAGGCGTTAAAGAAAGGGATTTATATTTTCATGCCCTCGGGTCCTTAGTTGTACTTAGTTTTCCCCAGCTCCTTAGTTTTTCCTCAGTTTTGCCCAAGCCCTTGTCTGAAACCCTCACAAGGAGCTCGGATGGGAGGAATCCCGTTCAGTTGACCGTTCTGTGCTGACGAGTGGGGCCGTGTCGTGTGGGGCCGCGTCGTGCGGGGCTGGTAGAAAGGGACCGCGTGGGACAGGACGAGACCGTGTTTGGTCATACGAGCGGAGCTGGGGCCGTAGCGTGTGGGGCCGTAGCGTGTGGAGCTGTGTGGGTCCGGGACATGGGCACGAGTGGTTTCTGTCTCTTTCACCCAGATTAGCAGTTTTCAATGCACCTTTTTCCTCTCTCTCGCTCGATCTCATTCATTCTTGATTGCCCAAATTGGTAGCAAATCTAGAGCAGCTTCTCCTTCTGTTTTTTAACGCCATTCATTTCTTTATGCCTTCGTTTTTACCCAATCAGGTACTCCCTCCGATCCATATTACTCTTCACTAATACGGATGTATCAACCACTAAAATGTGTTTAGATACAACCACATTAGCGAAGAGTAATATGGATCGGAGGGAGTAGGAAATCTAGGGCACAAATCCAGAGAAAATATACGATAAGCTACATGCAGCAGCCAACATAGCATAGATAACAGTAGGGACCCATAACAGTACTACCGATGGAGATCCAACATAAGCTACATTTTACATGAATGGGATTAAGCTTGGAGGCTGCGCAGGTGAATCCCAAGTGCTTTGTGTTTGGCCATGAACGCATGCACGTTCACGGTCGTTCCAACTGTAGTGCCGCCAATGGCTCTGCCAATGGATTCGGCATGGTTCACCAGGCAGTTGAATCGGTGGCACGGAGCCTCCTGTTGCAGAAGGGGCACCTGTAAACGCCTCAAGCAAAGTGGCGATCGTAATGGCCGGACTGCAGCCTCCTGAGGACGTGACGAGTCTTGGTGTGGAAGGACTCGTCGTCGCTGTCGACGTCGCTGCTCTGCACCTGTCACGTAGCACCAAAGATCGAAAAACATTGAGTCAATTGCAGCGATGATGGAATAGAGAGTCAACAAAAGATCATGCATGATAATATGGGCATGAAAAAAAGAGGTAGCCTCAGTTACATTGGACACACTTATATCCAGGATTTGAGTCAGTGAACCAAAGATCATGCACAACAAATTTGTACACACCAATTGTTCACTGACCAAACCCTGAATCAATTTGTGCCCAAATATTCTTCATCATCGGCACAAATTAACCGGATGGGATTGATTACTCACATAAGTTAACCGAATCTTAAATAAAAGCAAATCACAAACACTAATAACGCAAGATCTAGAACTAGGAACAGACGAACCCTAATAACGCAAGATCTAACACGCAAGATCTAGAACTAGGAACAGACGAACCCTAATAATGCAAGATCTAACACAAAAGGATTGAACTAGGAACAGACGAACCCTAATAACGCAAGATCTAACACAAAATGATAGAACTAGGAACAGACGAACCCTAATAACGCAAGATCTAACACAAAAAGGATTGAAATGGGATAAGAACAAGGGAACAAAGGGTTACCTCCTCATCGTCGATGATGCTGGTGTTGTAGGGGTTCTCCGGGGCGACGTACGACTCTTGTTCGTACAGGTCCCAATCGACGGGGAACTGGACGGGGGCGGCGGCCGATGCGCCGACGGCTGATGCGCCGGCGGCTACGTCAGAAGCAGCGATGGGGGCCTGGACGGGGGCGGCGGCCGATGCGCCAGTGGCTGATGCACCGGCGGCTACGTTCGAAGCAGCGACGGGGTCCTGGACGGGGGCGGCGGCCGATGCGCCGGCGGCCGATGCGCTGGCGGCTAGGTCGGAAGCGCCGACAATGGGCATCTCATTCTTCTCCATCGCCGGGGTTTTTTCTTCGGGGTTTTTTCGACGCGAAGTGGAGAAGATGATGGGACAGGAGAGGCGGTTGCAGTGAGAATGAGAGAGCGGGCGAGCGTCGAGGGAGAGAAAGAGGGGCTCTATAAAGACGACGGTGGCGTGTACCGCAACACGCGTCCGCTATGCACGGCTGCAGCGTGCACCGCGACACGAGGCTAACCCTTCAACGTTTAGTGTACTCAGTTCTAACCTCGGGCCTTATACAGAAATTTTATCTGTACTCAGTTTTCCCCTCGAGTACTTAGACTGGCAAGTGCAATATACTCAGTTCTACCCTCAAGTAGCTGGTCAACAGAGAGTCAACAAATGAGATTAACATAGCTAATTGAGTCATTTCATGCGCAAAAAAATCCAAAAAAAATAAAAACATAGTGGCACCTACTCATGGAGTCTTCCTACGTAACCTGCCACCTAGGAAACCTTAACAAACATAGATAAATCAAGTTTTACCACAAATTACCACTTCTCAGAATCACTAGTAGCTATGAAGATGCATGGTTTTCCACTCAAACCCCTTTGCAAAACATCTTCCCCAAAACATAATTTGTCTAAATGAGGCCATAATTGTCACACTCATGTATATTTGAATTGCAAATAATTTGATGTAGCCCAATATGAATTATATTGTACAAAACACGCATTTTTCATTTTGTAATTCTTTTGTTTGAATCCCTTAGTCTATTTACTATTTACGAGCTCTTGGTTTCTTAGTACTACTCAGTTTTGCCCTCAACTACTGTCACAAATGCTCTCAGAAGCCCAAACTTATCCTGATTGGTTGAGCCGTTGTCACACGGATCGACTCCACCAACCGTTGATCCACTGATCTAACGGGCAGTATACCCCTATCCGTCTCTTCGTGGCCACCCCTCTCTCTCTCTCTCTTCGTGGCCACCCCTCTCTCTCTGTCGGTGGATCAATGGTTGGTGGAGTCGATCCGTGTGACAAGAGACATGCATTTATGGATTATTTTGCCACGTAACTATATTCCCTCTATTTATGCATTATTTTCCATGATTTAAAAATGTTAAACTAAAAAGTGGTATAATTTTGGTGTAAACAAGAGACATACATATTTGCGGATTTCGGTGAATGGATTATTTATCACCCCTCTAGCAATTATCAACTATCTTTAGCATTCCTTTTCTTATAGGGAATATAGTTTTGGTAATTTGAAACGGCCCAAAAGTGGTATAATTTTGGTAGAAATATGAGACATACATATTTGGCATATTTGGGGGATTTCGGTGAATGGATTATTTATCACCCCTCTAACAATTATCAACTATCTTTAACATTCCTTTTCTTTTAGGGAATATAGTTTTGGCAATTTGAAATGGCCCAAAAGTGGTATAATTTTGGTAGAAACATGAGACATACATATTTGGCATATTTGGGGGATTTCGGTGAATGGATTATTTATCACCCCTCTAACAATTATCAACTATCTTTAGCATTCCTTTTTTTAGGGAATATAGTTTTGGCAATTTGAAACGGCCCAAAAGTGGTATAATTTTGGTAAAAACATGAGACATACATATTTGGCATATTTGGGGGATTTTGGTGAATGGATTATTTATCACCCCTCTAACAATTATCAACTATCTTTAGCATTCCTTTTTTTAGGGAATATAGTTTTGGCAATTTGAAACGGCCCAAAAGTGGTATAATTTTGGTGGAAACATGAGACATACATATTTGGCATATTTGGGGGATTTCGGTGAATGGATTATTTATCACCCCTCTAACAATTATCAACTTTCTTTAGCATTCCTTTTATTTTAGGGAATATAGTTTTGGTTATTTGAAACGTCCCAAATGTGGTATAATTTTGGTATAAACATGAGACATACATATTTGTGGGATTTCGGTGAATGCATTATTTGTCACCCCTCTAACAATTATCAACTATCTTTAGCATTCCTATATTCCCTAACACTTATTTTTTTTTTGGTAATTTCGGTGAATGCACACACTAACTTTGAAAACAACTATAAGTACATGTAACTGAATAATGGATTTGTAACAAGGGATCCCTTGTAACAACTTCTAGCGCTTGATGAGCAATGATAAGAATCCGATCGCAATTATACAACAAAAAAACAACCAGCCATCAGATTAGCTTGCTTCTTCAACTCGATCAGCTGCTTTAACTACTTGTTCATTTTCTTCAGTTCTCCCTTCACTTCCACCAGTTCTGCATTGGGAGCATTAGGCATAATCGAAACGGCTCCTCTCTCCGCCGCATTCTCTACAGCAAGTCCCCCCCCTCCCAAATTGCGCTCCCCAATAGCGCCAATTGATTCCTGCAATTTAAGCCTCTGAACGTACACACCGATCCACTCGAAATACCTGCATTTCTTCAGGATCTAAAAACAACAACGTGAACCCTAAATCCCAAATTCGAGGGAATAACAAGAAAATCGAGAGAAAACAGAGCAATTGGAGTGAGATCTAACCTTATCCCCCTCTCTATATGGCAAGCTCTCGCATGCAAGGAACTCACGTCCACGGTTGCCGTTGTCGTCCGTCTTATAGATCGACCGCTTCAGAGGCTCCTGGCGTGGGCAGTCAGGGCATCTTGTCAAAGGCATGGGTCCATACTGCGGCCATGAAGAACGAGAGGTCGAAGAGAAACTAGACATCACCCGCCTGCCGGAGAAGGGTTGCCGCTGGCGGAGAAGAAGAACAATGGGGCACGGGGAAAGAAAGGGGAAGCAATGGCACGGGCATGGGCGCGGGGCTGGCTCAGGCTCCCATTTTGCAACGGTCACCTGGGTAAGCTGTGGGTCCGGCGCGCTAACGTGGACAAGTTGTGGGTCCCACGATGATCTAGATAAGTGGAGACGTGTCCACTGCGGGGCACCAACAGCGGCCCCACTTGCCAGCACCAACAAACGGTCAACTAAACAGGATTCCTCCCATCCAAGCTCCTTGTGAGGGTTTCATACAAGTGCTTGGGCAAAACTGAGGAAAAACTAAGCGGCTGGGGAAAACTGAGCACAACTAAGGACCCGAGGGCACGAAAATAGAAATCCCTAAAAGAAAAGCACTCTTGGGAGATAACCCATTGTTTTACTTTCAGTACTTTTTATTTTATTTGAGTCTTGGAAGTTATTACTACTGTAATAACAGCTTCTTATCATTTTTATTTCGTTGTTGTGCCAAGAGAAGCCTCTAATTTGAGTGAGGTAAGATTTGGGGATGTTGCTGTCCTGAAACAGATTTTGGTGCTGCACCGTAAAAATTCGTGAAAATTCTCAAAATATCTTTGTGACCTGAGATTTCTTGTGCATATGCCCCAGGTTATATCCAAACTTTCATTAGTTATACACTTTTTGATTTGAGCAACAGAAAATCCTCAAAAAAATCGACCTTTGTGAGCTGTTCTGTTTTGACAGATTTCTGCCACTATTTGTGTTTGCCTCTTTATCGCTTTCTTTTTTAGTTCTTTTGATCACACAACTTTTGGGGAAGTTGCTACAGTAGTATATGCTTTATATGTGGTGGTTTTGAGTTGAAATCTGAAGCAAAAAGGGTTGATTCATTATTATGCTTACACTAATGTTGCTAATAGAATTGTGTTTAGTTTTGTATGAAGGAAGTTTTCAAGTGTAGGGATTGGAGAATGATGAGATGAGTTGAAGAACGGACAAAAGCTCAAGCTTGGGGATGCCCATATAACCACAAGAAATATCCAAGAGGTACAAACGTCAAAGCTTGGGGATGCCCCCGAGGCACCCCTTCTTCATTGGCAAAAATCAGGTCACCTTTCAACACACTATATTTTTATTGCTTCATGCACTATGCGTTTTTCTTGGAGCGTTAGTTGTTTTAGTTTCTAGTTTAGTTTAGTTTAGTTTAGTTTGCTGTAATAAATGGTTGGACCCCAACAAATTTCTTTTGGAGAAGTTGCCTTGCTTTTCATTTGCCAAGAACACTCAGTTTTTCACTCTTATCGTTCAACGAGTGTTCTCTTTTTCTAGAACTGCTTTTAGCTTTTGTTTTTCGCCTTGATTTTGGTTCAGATCTTGTTATATCTTTGCATCAAGGTGTATTTTGACCTCTAGTCCATGTTGGTTTTCATCAAAAGAGTTGTTTCAAAAAGGTTCGAATGGTGTTGGAAAAGAGAAAAAAATTCATGCAAAAAAGTGGTACAAAAAGGAGCTTGTTTAGAATGCGGCCTAGGCTTTTGCATGTCGTGCTTGATGTCATTTTGATAGTATGCTTAGTGATTTTTGCTGAAGCATGACTTGTCTCAAATGACTGAGATTGCTTAATGAGCCTTTGAAAAAATCATGCGTTGTTTTAATTATTTGGAAGCATTATTTTGGTTTTCTCCTTTGATGCTTTATTTGGGTTGACTTGGCGCATGCTTACACATATTTGACTCATACAAAGTTGCCATAAGCCTCTATGATCATTTAGTTTTTAACTTTTGATGCCATCTTATGCTTCTTTTAATGTTGTTTTGTCGCTTTGCATGATTATGGTCGTTATTGCTCTCTTAGTTGGTCGCTCCCAGTCTTTTGCTAGCCCTCGTTTTGTACTGAGTATGAGCTCTACTCGTGCATCCAACTCCCAAAAACCAAGTTGTTCCAATGTGTCCACCATACATACCTATTAGCAATTTGCTATTCCAAAGTACATTTGACTTGCTTTTATCTATCCTTCAAATTAAACTCTTTTTGGTGTTATGCGAAAATTGGTCAGTAAAGCTCTCACGAACCTGATGGCACACTTTACTTTTCTCGTTCTTAAAATTTGACATTGTGGATCTCTTATGTTGAGTTGTTATGCTTGCAAGTTGTAAGTTGGAAATTAGCCCAGCCATGCCGTCATGGGGCAAGCTTTCAACATTGCACTTCTTATTTGAGTTGATATCGTGATCTTTTGTTTATGGATAATTGCGATGTGAAATAATTTGGGAATCTTGTGGGATCATGGAGTTTGTATACATGTTAGAGAAACGCCTGGGCCGTTAATCTAAGACGTGCATAATTCATGGTGGAAATTTACAGCATGCCCATAGTGAACATTCGACAACGCATCTCAAAATAAAAAGCTATACCAATGGTAAATAAAAGAGATGCCGAGGTGTTCATTGTCTGTTTGTCCTGTCATTTTGATGTGGGCTTGTTCCATGTCATCGGGCACGGAGGTACCCCATTGGCGGTTCTCGATGATACGTGTATGCTTACAATGACAAGAGCTTGCTTGGAACTCTAAGTCGAGTAGCATGAGGTTTGGGTATTCGTACTTCATGGGACATGGGGTTTTCAACTTATGATTTGTCAAGCATATGCTTCATAATTGTATTTGCATTAACTTTAACGATTCAAGATGCCTATGATGGGGGCAATGAGAGCTCAAAGCTAGTAAGTACCATAATTATTGAAGGTTTATAAAACTTGCAATCACTGCTTCCCTCTGCGGAGGACCTTTCTTTTACTTTTATGTTGAGTCACCACCTTCTACCTTTATGCACCGTCTAAGAGAGCATAGTTGTCATTCTGAGTATAATGTGCATTGTCCCAAAGTTTTCATTGATTGATTCATGATTTTGGTTTCACTTGTTCTTAAATTATTTGTATCTAGTCGCCCTCTTAAACTTGAAGGTGTCCTATGCATTTATGTTTTGCTCTCTCATGAAGGACAAGCTGAAAACCATTTGCTATGTTTTTCCATATAATTTGAACACATGTTTGACTTTCATTGTTTCATTTTCATGATCTTTTGTTTGTGTTCTTTTTCATGTTATAACATGGTTGCTAAGTTTCTTCTATCAAGATTCTATCTTTCATGCCCATGTTTTAAGTTCTTTTGATCCCAGCACTCAATGCTTACATAGATGATCAAGATTGTGTAGGTGCTGAACGGATCGTAAGGGCACCTAGAGGGGGGTGAATAGGTGCAACTCAAATTTTAATTCTTTTTCAATTTAGGCTTGACACAAAAGGTAAATTCTCTAGATATGCAACTAAGGTGAATTTACCTATATGACAACTAGCAAGCTAAGCAAGATACAAGATATAAAGGCAATAAAGGATAGAGGTAACCGAGAGTGGAGCACGCGGAGACATGGATGTAATTCCCGTAGTTCCTTCCTTTTTAGGGGAAGTACGTCTACGTTGGAGGGGTGTGGTTGCCACAAAGGCCTAACCAACGCCACAAAGGCTCACCCTATTCTCCGGTGCAAGCTTCCGCCACAAAGGCCTAGCTCACTTTCCACTAAGGGATTCCTCAAGGCGGAACCGGCCTTTACAATCTTGGGGCACGCATCCACAACCGAATTGGAGGCTCCCAAGCACAACACAATGCTGTCAAACAACAAGTAGCAAGATATCAAATACACAAACAAGGTCTTGGGACACAAGGGAACCCAAGACACAAGGGCCCTCAAGCAAATGAGAGGGGAAATCAAATCGCTTCGGTGAGGATGTAGATGATGGTCTTCTCCTTCGATTCTCCAAAGATCAAGAGCTTTGGTGGGTTGAGGGAGGAGATCTAGTTGATTTGGTGGCTCCAACAATGGTGTTCTTCAAGCTTGGGACGAGCAACTCATTGGGGAAGAAGGTGGGGGGTATTTATACCCCCCCCAAAAATCAGACCATTGCCAGCCAGAAAAGTTCGGCTAAAGCCGGAGTTAAGTCCGGCTAAAGCCGGTCACACCGGCTAAAGCCGGCCTCCACACCGGCTATAGCCGGTCTGAAAAATCCGGCCCTGCCGGAAATAGCCGGACAAATAGCCGGGTTACTCCAGAGGCGCGGAGCTCCTTCCGAAACAGGGCAGTCCGGCTATAGCCGGTCTGGGGACCGGCTAAAGCCGGCCTTCCTGGCCAAACTTCATAGAAACCATCTCCCAGAGCATATTTGAACCATTTCCTCAAGAATTTCCTTTGGGCAATATTAATTCTCAAGTATAATATAGGAAACCCAATATCTTGTGCAAGAATATAATAAAATCCTGCAAAGCATAATCACCACATTAATAGATAATGTATTGTTAACAAACGCCAAAATCAATTAGGCGGGAAATGCTCTTCCAATCTCCCCCTTTTTGGTGTTTGATGACAATACATAATTTTGCATGTTTCAGGCAATATAAAATATCGACGGAGCTCCCCCTTGCTATGTGCCTTATTTTGAATTTTGTATTTGAATACAAAGGCACATCAACAATAAGAACTCCCCCTAGATTTTATAATGTGATCCATATGTGCACAAGATATATAATAATTCAATAGCACATAATTAATCAAGCATATAATATGACAATATATATATAGAACAAAGATAGTCAATAGGTCTACCACACATAATAATAGCACATAGTTCAATGCATAGTAGTAGATGATAATCCAACTAGAGTTCAACCATGGGACACAAGCGAGCAAGCACACGATAAGAGCTTGTGACCCCCAACCAAATCCAAATGGAAAACCAACACAAATCCAAATGGAAACACATGCAAATGGGACTTTCTCCCCCTTTGGCATCAAGACGCCAAAAAAGGGAGACAACAACACGAGATCACTCCTCAACGTCATCAAAGTCCTCATCATCTTCTTGGTCATCATCTTCTTCCTCTTCATCATCATCTCCATCTCCTTCTTCATCTTCTTCATCAATGGCTTCCTTGCCCTTGGACGTGACTTCGGCTAGCTCATTCCAATCAAAAGATGAGCCCTCATTCCACTTGCCAAAAGAAAAAGTGTCCTCGGATAGATCTTGCTCTTGGGACTCCTCGTCATGGCTAGCTCCTTTGCCCTTCTCCACAGTCCTCAAACGAGCATCCAAATCCCTTTGCTTCTTGTGAATGTGCTTGCGGTCCACATAGTCCTTGTATTGAGTTTGACGCACATCATTGTTCATGCAAAACAAAGCCCTTTGCCACCACTTGAGCTTCTTCATCTCTTGACCCATTCCACCACTTGGTGGATCCGCATTCTTCCTCCTACAACCACTAGCATAGCGGTTGCCACCCAACACATCGCTCGAAGAGGGAAAAGCACTTGAGGTGCTAGACACCAAATGAGCGGTCTTCTTGTAGAGCTTGTTGGGCTTGTGCACTTCCAACTCTTCATCTAGAAAATCTTGCTCAATCTCAGAGTCTCCTTCAATGCCTCTGTCAATGATAAGCCTCATGATAAAAGGAGCATAAGGAGGGATTTTCCTGTCAAGCATAGCAATCTTCATCTCCATGAAGATAAAGTACATCACATCGAGCTCCATCCCTTCACACTCCCTTCCGGCCTCGAAGACAAGACGGGCATGGTGGAGTAAATGCACGAGTCCACCTCTGATAGAATCATTGTTGCCCCCACTTGGAGCAATGTTGGCACGAAACATCCAAAGCAGAATATCATAGAGGGGAAGGAGATTTGCAGTCTCTCCCGCTCTGCCCCCAGGACCATAGAGACACTGGATCTTCCTCTTGTTGTACTCTGTGGTGTCAAGATGCAAACGGGCACCTCTAGGTCGATGAATGCCATCAAACCTATAGCCCAAGAGCTGCCCGAAGCGAGAGATGGTAGAGCTCTTCCTCACTTCACCTGACATCCAAGTGAAACCAACCTCATCCCGAGTATCAAACTCCAAAGTGGCAAAGAACTGCTGGATCAAACGAGGATTATAGTCTTGTCTGAAGACCATCAACTTGTGCAAACCCAACTTCTGAGTGACTCAGAGAGCATCAGCAAAGTACTCATCCCTGGACAACGATGTAATGTTGGTGAACTTCATGGGGCAAACCTTTGTGCTCATGGTCTCATACACCTGCTCATAGATCCTCTGATGCTCTGACCGGTAGAAGGAACCACTGTCTATGTCCCTAGGCATGGCATAGAACTTCTGTTCACGGAACTCACGATACTCTTGCTTGGACAACTTCTTGAGATCACCAATGTTAGCAAACAAAGATTTCTTCTTTTGTTCTTCCAACCGCTTCTTCTTCATAGCAGCGGTCATACGAGCATCGTGATGATCCTGACGGCGGGCAAGAGAAGGATCAACATAGCGAGACCGCTTGGGTCGAGAACCACCTGCAAACAGCACATAGGTAGATAGCATATAGGATGAGCATGCATGCCAGAGGATCAAAGAGCAATAGCACAAAAGGAAAAAACATGACAGTACTTGGTGATCTACACCGGCTATTTCCGGTCTCAGGCCGGCTTTAGCCGGTCAGGCCGGCAAAAGCCGGTCTGACACCGGCTTTAGCCGGACCAGATGAGCAAAAACGAAATCTCAGGAGTAGGCCACCAAAACTAGTCAGGTGTTTTCAATCTATGCAATGCAGGAGGAATCATGAATCCAAAGTCTCCCAGATGAATCAACAAGGTACCAAGAAGCAATCAACCCTAACCCTAGGGAGACCTAGGGAGAGAGAGAGAGAGAAGAAGTTAGGGAAGAGTACCCTGATCCATGGGGGAGGGCGCCGGAGAGGATGGCCGGCCGATGAGGAGGTACCAGCGGCCGGAGGATAGGCGATTGACGGCGGCGGCTCCAAGGGAGAGGCTCGAGCGGAGGAAGATAGGCGTGGGGGGGTAACTGAGGAAACCCTCACCCCCATAGCCTAAAGAGATGGGCTCGAAAACCCTAGGCCGGCAATAGCCGGGTGGGCCGGCTAAAGCCGCACCCCGGCTATTTCCGGTGGAATACCGGCTATAGCCGGTCAAGATGACCCAAAACAGATGGATAAGATTTCAGGAAATTCTGGGCATGCAAGAAAGGATGTTGGGCTTTAGATAAGTGGGCTTAGGATAGAAAAACATGCATGGAGTGGTTCTCGGCACTTGACATTGCAAACACAAGAAATCTTTGGAAAATCCAATGCAAGTGCCTTCCCATTTCAAGGAAAGAGATAATGACGAAAAAGTTCAATAAACTCAAATAGAATTTGCAAGGAATCAACTCTTCGAAAAGAAGAGGTCGGTGGCCGAGGCCACCATGTATGAGTGCTATGGCATTGGACCGCAAAGATGTATCTTGGGTCCATAACCAATACTCGTCATTGAAACTCATATATCACAAAAATGATAGAAAGAGAACAATTTTGTCACTATTGGCATTATGGGGGGAGTGATAGCCCAATTGATTAGGACCGCACTCCCCCTATCTCCCTGCCCACACCTAAACCAAACAAGTATTGAAAAATAGGTGTGATTGCAAGATGCTCAAGCCACACTCCTTGAATCAATGATATTTAGCTCATTCCTCAAATATCCAAATCTTGCTTCATCAAGGGGCTTTGTGAATATATCGGCAAGTTGATCCTTGGTGCTCACATATGCAAGCTCAATATCACCACGGGCAACATGATCTCTAATAAAATGATTCCGGATCTCAATATGCTTGGTTCTTGAATGTTGCACCGGATTATAGGCTATCTTGATAGCACTCTCATTGTCACATAAAAGAGGCACTTTGTCACAATTGACACCATATTCCTTTAAAGTTTGCCTCATCCACAACAATTGAGTGCATCCACTTGCGGCGGCAATGTATTCGGCTTCGGCGGTGGAGAGAGATATACAATTTTGCTTCTTAGAAGACCAACACACCAAAGACCTACCAAGAAATTGGCAAGCTCCAGAGGTTGATTTCCTATCATCCTTGTCACCGGCCCAATCCGAATCCGTGAAGCCACAAAGGGAGAAATCCGAGCCTTTGGGATACCAAAGCCCATAAGTTGGGGTATGAACCAAATATCGAAAGATTCTCTTAACCGCCATAAGGTGGCTTTCTTTAGGAGCGGCTTGATACCTTGCACACACACCTACACTCAACACAATATCGGGTCTAGATGCGCAAAGGTAAAGCAAAGAACCGATCATAGAATGGTATACCTTTTGATCCACATCTTTACCATTGGGATCAAGTTCAAGATGACATTTTGTGGCCATTGGTGTGGTGGCCCCATTTAGTTCTTTCATCTTGAACCTCCTGAGCATGTCTTGGACATATTTGGCTTGATTAATGAAAGTCCCTTCTTTCAATTGCTTGATTTCAAAAACCAAGAAAGAACTTCATTTCGCCCATCATAGACATCTCGAACCTATCGGTCATAAGCTTTGAAAATTCATCATTAAAAGCTTTGTTAGTAGAGCCAAAGATAATATCATCAACATATAGTTGGCATACGAAAAGCTCCCCATTGACCCTCTTAGTAAAAAGAGTGGGATCGATTTGCCCAACTTCAAACCCACGGTCTAACAACAACTCCCTAAGGTGCTCGTACCACGCACGTGGGGCTTGTTTAAGGCCATAGAGTGCCTTATGGAGTTTGTAGACATGGTTCGGGAAGTTGAGATCCTCAAACCCCGGGGGTTGCTTAACATACACTTCCTCTTTCAATGGACCATTTAGAAAAGCACTTTTAACATCCATTTGTTGCAACTTAAAGTTATGATGAGTGGCATATGCAAGAAGGATACGGATGGACTCAAGGCGAGCCACGGGAGCATAAGTTTCTCCAAAGTCAATTCCTTCCAATTGAGAGAAACCTTGAGCAACCAATCTAGCCTTGTTCCTCACAACAATTCCATGCTCATCTTGCTTGTTCTTGAATATCCACTTTGTGCCAATCACATTGCGGCACTCCTTTGGCTTCTCCACTAACACCCATACATTATTGCGCTTGAAGTTGTTGAGTTCTTCATGCATAGCATCCAACCAATCCGGATCTTCAAGAGCTTCAAATACTTTCTTGGGTTCAACCATAGAGATATAAGCATGATGAGAGCTAAATTGTGCCAATTGACGCCGGGTTGACACTTTGCTTCTTAAATCTCCAATAACCCTCTCAAGGGTATGACCTTTAAGCTCCAAATCCCTTTCAACTCTTTTCTTGCGACGGGCTTCGATCTCCTCATTTGACCTTGGAGGAGTCACTTGATCCTCTTGATCATTTTGGTCCCCGTCTTGACCATTAAATTGACCTTGATCATCATTATCTTCATGAGTAGGTTGATCTTGGTCTTGTGAAGAATTGGGGGCGGTTGAGATAACCGGAGAGGATGGTGGTGCCCCTTCTTCTTCATGAAGGTCCTTGTCTTGTTCTTCGGTTGGTGCATTAGTTGCTTCCTTGGGAGAGGCTTGATGAGCTTGTGAAGATGAAGGCTCCACTTGAGTAGAGCATAGTCCTTCTCGGTCCGCCACAAGGTGTCCCTCAATGGGGCGGCAAAATCCCACGCCCATTCTTCCTATGGCTTCTCGAGGTATTTCATCATCTACATCACAAGAAGCAACATCTCGCCCCCCTTGGGAGCCGTCATTCTCTTCGAATACCACACTACAAGATTCTTCAACACGTCCGGTGGACTTGTTGAAGACTCTATAAGTGTGGGATTCGGCACCATAACCAACAAAAATACCTTCTATTGCTTTTGGATCAAATTTACCTAAACGAACTCCTTTTCTTTGAAAGAAACACTTACACCCGAAGACTCGGAAGTAGGAGATGTTGGGCTTGCTTCCGGTGAGAATTTCATATGGAGTCTTGTTTAGGCCTTTGCGGAGGAAGAGCCGGTTTGAAGAGTGACAAGCCGTAGAGATAGCTTCGGCCCAAAAGTTGTATGGAGACTTAAACTCCGCCAACATGGACCTAGCCATATCCATAAGAGTCTGGTTCTTCCTTTCGGCTACACCATTTTGTTGAGGGGTGTATGCAGCGGAATATTGATGACGAATCCCCTCATCACTAAGAAATCCATTTAAGGTGTAGTTCTTGAACTCCGAGCCATTGTCACTTCTAATTGCCAAAATAGTTTGCCCATGTTGACGTTCAACTTCCTTGGCAAAGTCGATGACGGTTTGTTGAGTCTCACTCTTATGCTTGAAGAAGTAGACCCAAGTATATCTTGAATAGTCATCAACAATCACCAAACAATATTTCTTCCCACCAAGACTTGCATGAGAGGGAGGACCAAAAAGATCGACATGAAGGAGCTCCAAGATCCTCTTGGAAGAAATGATAGTCTTGCTTGGGTGGGGAGAATCATGCATTTTTCCTAGAACGCAAGCCCTGCAAACACGATCTTTGGCAAAAGAAACATTCTCTTTTAGTCCGAGTATGTGGCCACCCTTGTGAAGGCTTTGCAAAGTTCTCATATTGACATGGGCTAGTCGGCGATGCCAAAGCCAACCCACATCGGCCTTTCCAAATAAACACATTGCACTTGTAGTGGTCTTCCCCGAGAAGTCCACCACATACAAGTTGTTTTCAATGTGCCCAACGAAAGCGACCTTTAGAGACTTGCTCCACAAGAGTACCACAATTTCATTATCAATGAAGACGGCAAAGCCCATCTTACCAAGTGCACGAACTGAAAGTAAATTGTAACCTAGGGTCTCAACAAGCATGACGTCCACAAGGGAAATATCCGGTGCGACCACCACCTTGCCAAGACCCAATACCTCGGATTGTGACATGTCTCCATAAGTGACGGTTATATTGTTGTCATTAGGCCTCATCTCCGTCATAATCTCCTTGCTTCCGGTCATATGACTTGTGCATCCACTATCAAGCACCCATTTTGATCCACCGGAAGCATAGTCCTACAAGAGATTATTGCTTGGTTTTAGGTCCCCATTTCTCAATGGGTCCTCTTTTGTTAGAAACAAGGGTCTTTGGAACCCAAATAGACCAAGCAACATAACCATCATTTGGACCAACATATTTTGCATAAACATCACCATAATAATCACGAAATAAAACATAGTGAGGGTTAGCAATTCCCGCATGATCATCATGAGTGGCTTTGCCACCCACAATAGGATCCTTCTTTGCTTGTGCGGGCTTGGCCTTCTTTTTCTTGATGTTCTTCTTCTTCTTCTTTGAGACAAAGCCAATCCCCATTTTATCACCAAATGCCTTTTGCTTACTCAAAAGGTCATTCAAGTTTTTCTCACCTATGGGAATGGAGGACTTGGCAAGCTCATCTTTCAACCTAGCATTTTCTTCAATAACATTTGCATGATCACAAGTAGAAGTAGAAGAACTAGGCACATTATTCTTAGTCAATTGAATTTGAAGTTGTTCATGTGACTTGGTAAGAATAGAGTGTTCACTTTTCAAGGCCTTGTGAGCCTTGTCAAGATCTTCTAAATCCTTAACAAGTATATCATGACCAACACCAAATTCAACTTTTTCCTTTTTAAGCATTTTTACTTTAGCACGAGCATGGTCACGCTCTTTAATGAGTTTGGAAACAACTTCATTATTAGCTTCCTCAATGGAATCGAGCTTCTCTTCAAGAGTTGCTCGTTCCTCTTGCTCTTCTTCAAGAGACTCGGTTAGTGAGGCAATATCTTGAGCATATTCTTTTTCAAGCCTCAATTGTTCATCTAGTTTTTCAAGAGTTTTACCATATTGGCTCAATAGACGTTCAAAGTGAAGCTTGTGAACACCATCTACACTAGACACATAATCATCAAAAGCAACAATTTCTTCCTTTACTCTAAGACTAGCAAGATCATTCAAGAAAGCATCATTTGTCTTAGAGGAAGAGAAAGATGTGGGTGATACCTCGGAAGACTTGGCCATAAGGCACTTGACGTTCTTGAGAAGAGAGTCCTCATTGGGGGATTCAAAGAGTGATGTGGAGGAAGTGGAGGTGGTTGCCATTGCGGCCATCTCACTAGTTGTGGTTTCTTCTTCATCACTCTCACTTGCGGAATACTCTTCTTGAGTCAAGAACACAAATTTTGGTTGTTTCTTCTTTGGTCCACCCTTCTTCACAAATGGCTTCTTGGATGGTGACTTGGTCTTGCTTTTGAGGATGAGCTTTCCACCATGGTCTTCTCTCTTCTCATAAGGGCACTCGGCAACAAAGTGGAATCTATCATTGCAATTGTAGCAAGTCCTCACCCTTTGACCATTGTTGTCATTCCTTTGATAGCCACTTGACTTGCTTCTTCTTTGATTGTCTTCTTTAGCCTTGTGTGGATCAACCCAAAAGATTTTTCCATAGAAGGCCATGTGCTCATTGTACTCATGTCTTATGTCCTCGGGACACATCTCTAGCCTTGCTTCAATGCTAGCTTGAAGAGGAACCTCTTTCTCAACCACACTAGCCTTTAATGCAAGATTGGAGCTTCTTTGCATTCCTATGGCACGAGCACGAGCATCTTCCGCATTTTGTGCGGAAACCTTGTAGGCTTGAATCTCTTGCATCACTTGATTGGAGGTCATCTCATTGAAGTTGTGCTTTCCTTGAACACTCTTCACATCCGCGGGCTCATATGGAGTGAGAGCAAGAATGTACTTCATCTTGATCCACTCATCATCAATATGGTGAGCACCGAGGTTCTTGAAGGTGGTAGCAATAGCCTTGAGTCTTCTATACATCTCTTGATGATCCTCACCATCCATCATGAAGAATCCCTCCGCTTGATTTGAGAAAGCAATATATCTTGTTTTCTCCATGCTCTCATTGCCAACGAAAACATCGGAGAGACCTTCCCAAGCTTCTTTGGCGGTAGAGAAGTGTTGGATGTGAGGCAAGTCCTTGGGCCCAACGGCGACTTGAATCATGTGGAGAGCGGTTGCATTGAGTTGACTATTGACCGTCTCTCTTCTTGTCATGTTGGTGGGATCCACGGCCTTGAATCCTTCTTCAACACTCCTCCAAAGCTCAATGCAAGAACTGCGCATATGAGAGATCATTTGATATTGCCATTGACCAAAGTTTAATGCATCAAGCTTAGGCGGATCACCTCTATGGTTAATATGAGGATGAGGAACCGGCGGGTCGGGTGAATACCAATGCGGGTATTCACCTTTCCCGTCGCCCTTGGTGGAAGACTTAGCATAGCCATTTTTGTCGGCACCCTCCTCATCTATCCCCACATTCTCCACTTGTGGAGTAGCGGGTTTTTCCGGAGGTGGAGAAGCATTAGCAGTTTTAGCTTGCATGAGTTACGTAATCATTTCACGCAACTCACTTATTTGAGATGTCATGGAAGCCATGGATGATTCCAAGGATTTGAACTCACCCATGGAAACTTGACCCGGTCCCTCCGATCCCTCCTTTGGTGGTGGATCCATACTCTTAGGCAGTTAAGCCCGAAATAAGAGCCGAGGCTCTGATACCAATTGAACGGATCGTAAGGGCACCTAGAGGGGGGGTGAATAGGTGCAACTCAAATTTTAATTCTTTTTCAATTTAGGCTTGACACAAAAGGTAAATTCTCTAGATATGCAACTAAGGTGAATTTACCTATATGACAACTAGCAAGCTAAGCAAGATACAAGATATAAAGGCAATAAAGGATAGAGGTGACCGAGAGTGGAGCACGCGGAGACACGGATGTAATTCCCGTAGTTCCTTCCTTTTTAGGGGAAGTACGTCTACGTTGGAGGGGTGTGGTTGCCACAAAGGCCTAACCAACTCCACAAAGGCTCACCCTATTCTCCGGTGCAAGCTTCCGCCACAAAGGCCTAGCTCACTTTCCACTAAGGGATTCCTCAAGGCGGAACCGGCCTTTATAATCTTGGGGCATGCATCCACAACCGAATTGGAGGCTCCCAAGCACAACACAATGTTGTCAAACAACAAGTAGCAATATATCAAATACACAAACAAGGTCTTGGGACACAAGGGAACCCAAGACACAAGGTCCCTCAAGCAAATGAGAGGGGAAATCAAATCGCTTCGGTGAGGATGTAGATGATGGTCTTCTCCTTTGATTCTCCAAAGATCAAGAGCTTTGGTGGGTTGAGGGAGGAGATCTAGTTGATTTGGTGGCTCCAACAATGGTGTTCTTCAAGCTTGGGACGAGCAACTCATTGGGGAAGAAGGTGGGGGGTATTTATACCCCCCCAAAAATCAGACCGTTGCCAGCCAGAAAAGTCCGGCTAAAGCCGGTCACACCGGCTATAGCCGGCCTCCACACCGGCTATAGCCGGTCTGAAAAATCCGGCCCTGCCGGAAATAGCCGGACAAATAGCCGGGTTACTCCAGAGGCGCAGAGCTCCTTCCGAAACAGGGCAGTCCGGCTATAGCCGGTCTGGGGACCGGCTAAAGCCGGCCTTCCTGGCCAAACTTCATAGAAACCATCTCCCAGAGCATATTTGAACCATTTCCTCAAGAATTTCCTTTGGGCAATATTAATTCTCAAGTATAATATAGGAAACCCAATATCTTGTGCAAGAATATAATAAAATCCTGCAAAGCATAATCACCACATTAATAGATAATGTATTGTTAACAAACGCCAAAATCAATTAGGCGGGAAATGCTCTTTCAGGTGCATGTCACCTCAAAAATTATTTCTTTTATTATCACTTACCTACTCGAGGACGAGAAGGAGTTAAGCTTGGGGATGTTGATACGTCTCAAACGTATCTATAATTTTTGATGCTACATGCTTGTTTTTACACCATTTTCTTAGTGTTTTGTTACACTTTGTGGCGTTTTTATGCATTTTCCAGAACTAACCTATTAACAAGATGCCACAGTGCCAGTTCCCTGTTTTCTGCTATTTTTGTGTTTCAGAAAAGTTACACAGGAAATATTCTCGGAATTGGATGAAACAAAAGCCGAACATCCAGAAATTTACCGAAGCTTCCAGAAGTTTGAAGAGGAGACGGAGAGGGGCCACGGGCTGGCCACACAACAGGGCGGCGCGGCCCAGCCCCTGGCCGCGCCCCCTACGTGTGTGACCGCCCTGGTCCACTTCTGACGCTGCCCCTTCGCCTATAAAGACCCCCCGACGGGAAAAACCTAAAGACCCAATCAATTTTCCAGAAACACATCGCGATCCGCCGCCGTCGTCGACCCGAGATCGGGAGGGTCTAGAAGCTCTTCCCGGCACCCTGCTAGAGAGGGGAATCGCCAACGGAGGTCTTCTTCATCGCCATGCTTGCCTCCGGCGTGATAAGTGAGTAGTCTACCTTGGACTATGGGTCCATAGCAGTAGCTAGATGGTTGTCTTCTCCACCATGTGCTTCATGTTTAGATCTTGTGAGCTGCCTTACATGATCGAGATCACCGTTATGTAATTCCACATGTTGTGTTTGTTGGGATCCGATGAATATTGGTGTTATGTTGAGATGATGTGTTGAATCATATATCTTATGTTATCTCTATGTTGTTTATGATCTTGCATGCTCTTTGTTGTTAGTAGCTATCTTGGCCAAGTAGATACTAGTGACTCCAAGAGGGGGTATTTATGCTCGATAGTTGGGTTCATGCCTCTATTTAATCTGGGGGAGTGACAGAAACCTCTAAGGTTGTAGATGTGTTGTTGCCACTAGGGAGAAAACAACATTCTTATGTCCAAGGACATTCGTTTTGTTTACATTACACACTTTGCTTAATGCAGTTATCTGTTGTTCGCAACTTAATACTCATGGGGTGTTCAGACGATATCCCCATGGGTGGATTATTAGTCATAGATGCAGTTGGATGGCGGTCTATGTATCTTGTTGTAATGACCAGAGTAAATCTTATAGTGATCCTCTTGACATATGCACGTTATCTTTATTCTATCAATTGCCCAACTGTAATTTGTTTACCCAGCATGTTGTTATTTATCTTATGGAGAGACACCACTAGTGAACTGTGGACCCCGGTCCAATTTCCTTTATATTGCTATCACCTGTTTACTTTACTCGCATTGTTTACTTTCTCGCATACTACTATTGCTTTCCACTCAATACGCTCATTCCTTTGTTTACAGCAAACCGGTGAGATTGACAACCTCATCGTAAGTTGGGAGCAAAGTTCTTGGTTGTGTTGTGTGTAGGTTCCACGTTACTGCTGGTGCAAAGCAAAGCCCTGGATGAGTCGCCTTATAAATTGTTCGGAGCTGTCACGAAGCTAGCAAGCATCACCTTCTTGAGTTTGCCTTTTTCCTACTGGACGATTAAACCTTGGTTTCATAACTGAGGGAAAACTTGCTGCTATATTCATCACACCTTCTCTTGGGGTTTCCAACTGGCCGGTCATTTACATCATCAACACCGAGCCACCACGGAGCTAATATCAGATTTTGGGAGCATAAATGGTTAGGTGATAGACCATTGGCAACTCAATACCCCTCATTATATAATATTGTGGGACATAAGAATCAAACAGTAGCTCATACCTTTGCTTCAACTCCCATTAACATTGAGTTCAGGCGTTCTTTAGTTGGGGGCCGTTGGGATAGGTGGCTACATCTGTTGCATAGGCTAATTGATGTACGATTGGAGCCAAAGGAGGATGAGTTTCGATGGAGACTAACTCCGTCTGGAAAATTTATAGTTAAATCAATATACTTACATCTGTTGAATGACAACACTGTTTATCTTCATAAATATCTTTGGAAAATGAAAGTGCCTCTCAAAACCAAAAAAATTATGTGGTTTGTTCATCGAAAGGAAATTCTAATGAAGGATAATCTGTTAAAAAGAAATTGGCAAGGCTCCTCTAAATGTTGTTTGTGTGATCAGGATGAGTCAGTTCAACATCTCTTTGTCAAATGCCCTTTTGCTAAAATTATCTGGCAGATTGTCTATATGGATTTTAATATAACTCCCCCTTAGGGAAGTTCACACATGTTCGGCAATTGGCTTGATGGTGTGGTTAAATCTGAAAAAATAAATATTAGAGTGGGAGTTTGCGCCATTCTCACAGCAATATGGCATGTTCGGAAACAAATCATGTTTCCCCACTTTCTTGCAGGTTATCCCTTTAGCTATCCACTGGATCCATATGTGGTCTTATCTCCGGCCGGTGGAGCAATGCCGGGACATGGATATTGGGTTCAACCGTTTGGAGACGGTAGCACGGGATATCTACAACCGATTCGGTTGGCGGTTTGATGGTCGCCTGACATGTTGATGCATATGGTTATGTTGAAGAGTTGTATCTTTAGATGGTTGGTTCATGTATCCACTTTGTGTGATCAGTGAGATGTAATACTTGACACTGCTACTATAATAATGTTTGAATAAAAAGCCGTATGCATCAATTGATGCAGAGGCTGGGACCATTCCCCTTTTTGAAAAAAAGATCACAATAGAAACTCACGTGCCCTTATATTAGTCGTTGCATCATTTGTCGCTTGTAAACAACTCTAGCCTCTAGGGACGTAACAAAGTTCGAACACATTTGTGCACATGGAATGCGAGTATCTTATCTATTTTTTCTTCGAAGTTTCACATGGTGATTTTGTCAACGTTGTTAATTTAACAACAGCTTCTAGAATGTATAGTCATCTAAGTTACTCCATACATACTCCCTCCATCTCGGTTTATAGGGCCTACACGTAGTTCTAGATAGTCATTTTTATTAATATAATATAAATTATATAACACAAATTACATCATAGGAAAGTAGAACACATAAAGTTTTTAATGATATATTTTTGTAATATATACCTTGTATTATGTTGGTCAAATTAACAAAGAAATACGCGCAGAACCTATAAACCAAGATCGAGGGAGTAACTAAAGTTGAAGGGGAGCCTTGCGCAGTGGTAAAAGCTATCGCCTTATGACTAGGAGGTCACGGATTCAAGTCGTGGAAACACCCTCTTGCAAAAATTGCAGAAAAAGACTGCATACAGAGACCCCAAGTGATCCGACCCTTAGCATGAACTTCAACAATCTCCTGAACAAGACAATACTTCCAGCGCCAAACAACCACTTGGGCTGATTAGTTATACCAACTAAGCTTGAGCAAAGCTCAAACTTAGCAACATGAACTGGCTTTGTCATCATATCAGCATGATTATCATGAGTACTAATCTTGTATACCTTTAGTTAACCTTGAGATACTATGTCTCTCACACAATGGTATTTGATATCAATGTGATTGCTCATCTCATGGAATATTTGATCTTTAATTAGGTATATAGCACTTTGACTATCGCAAAACAGGTTAACACAAGCATCATCACTACAAAGCTTAGCATACAAACATTTCAACTAAACAGACTCTTTACATGCTTCCGCAATAGCCATGTATTCAGCCTCAGTGGTAGATTGGGCAATAATTGGTTGCAAAATTGCCATCTAACTCACAGCACAATCACCAACAGTAAATACATAATCTATATGGGACCTTCTCTAATCCAAATCAGCAGCAAAATCTAAATCCACATAGCCAGCAAGTCTCTTTCCAGTTCTACCAAACTCCAAACAAGCTTTGGAAGTATCGTGAAGATACCTGAAAATCCACTAAACAACCTTTCAATGTTTTTTACCAGGGTTAGCCATGTATCGACTGACCAAACTCATAGCATATGACAAATCAGGGTGAGAACAAACCATGTCATACATCAAAGAACCAACAAGACTGGAGTATGAAACTCGAGACATATACTCAATATCTTCATCAGAAACATGACATTGAATAGATGAAAGTTTGAAGTGTGGTGCAATAGGTGTTGTGAATTTCCTTGCATCGGGCATATTAAAATGATGAATTACTTTGTTAATAAAATTATGCTGACTAAGAAATAGCAAACATGAATTTTGTCTCTCATAATTTTCACACCTAGGATTTTTTTTTAGTAGCACCAAGATCCTTCATCTCAAACTCACTACTCAGTTGTGCCTTTAAAGTAGTGATCTCTTTCTTGCTCTTGGCAGCAATCAACATATTACAACAAAGTATATGGGTGATCCATCAACAAACATAATATAAACGCAGCCATCATACTGTGATATCTTGAAATCATGTGCAAGCATAAATGAATCAAACTTTTTATACCACTGTCTTGGTGACTGTTTGAAACCATATAAGGACCTCTTTAATTTGCAAACAAGATCCTCCTTACTAGGAACTATGAACACTTCAGGTCGGTCTATATAAATCGCCTCCTCTAGTTCACCATGATGAAAATCAATCTTCACATCTAACTACACAAGTTCAAGATCACGCATAGCAACAATACCAAAGAATGCACAAATGGAACTAAGCTTCACAACCAGAGAGAAAATATCATTATAATCAATACCTGGAATCTGGCTTAAACCTTTTGCTACTAACCATGCCTTAAACCTCACAGACTCTTTAGGAGACAAACCTTCCTTTCTTTTAAATATCCACTTATAGCGGATAGCCTTCTTGTAATCTTGTGTTTAGGCAAACGCACAACATCCCATGTGCCATTTTTCTCAAGCGATTGCATCTCTTCTTGCATAGCAGAAATCTACTTCTCATGGTCAACGGATGCAACAGATCCAGTATATGTAGCAGGTTCAAAATCATTCTCCACTCGTTCAGCACAAATCATAGCATAATTAACAATGTTACATTCTTCAATTAAACGCTTATAAGGAGAAATGATTATCCTTGGAAAATTAGCTACAATGGACTGACTTTGTTTCTACAAAACAAGTGGTGAGGGTGGAACACAATGGTTATCATTATCATTAAATTAGGCTTATGATCAACATCATCATTTTCAGCAATTTCATTTTCTTTCTCCTCCATGTGCTCCGCCTGCACATTAGCTCTCTGTTTCTCATCATCAGAAGCATCAGAAGCAGCAGTATCAGCAAGTCTGACTATCAGTAAACATAACAGCCTTATTGAAAACAACATTCCTGCTCATCTAAATTCTTTTAGTTTCGGGATTCCATAACTTGTATGCCTTAAATTCTGAACCATAACCAAGGAACAATTAACAGGTCTAGGCTCCAGCTTTCCATTATATGTGCATAAGCAGTGCAACTAAAAACTCTCAGTTGTGAATAATCAACAGGTGTACCAGACCATACCTCAATGGGAGTTTTCTTATTAAGTGGAATATAAGGTGACATGTTGATCAAGTAACATGTGATGGAGGCTGCTTCAACTAAAAAATGTCTGCTCATACCTGCATTGGAAAGCATACAACGAGGCTTTGAGATAATGGGTTTGTTCACTCGCTCTGCCACACCATTCTGTTAAGGAGTGTATGGGATGGTGTGGTACCTAATAATGCCTTCATCGCTGCAATAATCATTAAACTCATTTGAACAGAACTCCGTACCATTATCAGTACGAAGCAATTTTACCTTATTTTCAGTTTGCTTCTCTATCATAACTTTCCACTTCCTAAAAACATCAAAAGCTTCATATTTATGTTTTAGAAAATAAGGGCACACTTTTCTAGAATAGTCATCAATAATAGTAAGCATGTAACTAGCACCACCAAGGGATTTTTTACGGGACGCTCCCCATAGATCAGCATGCACATAATCTATATCCCTTTGGTGTTATGAATGGAAGCATTAAATGTAACTCTCTTGTGCTTACCAAAGATGCAGTGTTCACAAAACTCCAACTTACTTATATTGTAGCCATCTAACAACTCTTTCTTGATAAATTCTGTCATGCCATATTCACTCATATGGCCAAGACGTGCATGCCAAAGGTTAGTTTTACTAGGTTCATCAAAAGTAATAGCAGCATCAGCAATACCAGGCAAAGTGCTACTTCTAAGAACATATAATTTAGCAGAATTTATATCACTAATCATGTGAACGAGAAAACCTTCTGATACCTTCAGAACTCTGTTGCCACCTCTATACTTGTACCCTTCGGAATCAAGAGTGTTGAGCGAGATCAAATTTCTCGCCATGGTTGGTATGTGTTCGACACCAGTCAACGTGCATGTCATCCCATCATGTGACTTGATCTAAACGGAGCCAATGCCCACAATCTGACACGGCGTATTATCTCCCACACGTACAAAATCCCCAGTCTGCACAAACTCATACGAACTGAACCAGTCTTTGTTACAGCAAATATGAAATGAAGTGCCACTATCAAGTACCTATTCATCATCACCATAAAGACATGTGGAAAAATAAATAGGACATCACCATCAGAATTATCACTAAAAACAAACAACAGAGGCCTTACCATCACCATCAGTTTATTTTTAGATTGGTAGGTACCGTTTCTTTTCTCCTTGTTATGCAGCTTCCAACAGACATCAATTGACGAGATTTAATCCTGGCAATGTCCTTGATGAAGGACTTAGGATCAGGGAAAGAGGGCATCGGATGAACTCGAAGGCAAATGATTGGAAAAACAAGGCAGAACTTGTGATATTATTGAGACAAAGCTTACAATTACAAGCCAAATCTTGATGTGTCCCTGGCCGGCCTCTCCTGGCCCCTCTTTATAGGTGGTCAGGTCTCGAGGTCCTGGTCGGGTTCGATACAGATTCATCACTTTATGGCGGTTTTACATATAAACTTCCGTATTCGAATACAGGATACATCGGCTCCTATCTTGGGCCATAATTACCGTGGGCCTTAATTCTAATATATACCAGGGGTATCAATGCCATGGACCCTCGCAGGCGTACCCATGTCATCAATATTATGATTATTTTTCTTACAGTACCTATAGAACTTGTCTCGTCCCTTGGACTTTGAGCGACCTCTATCGGCCTTGCTCTTATCTTTGTTGTTGTTGTTGGTGGTGGTTTTTTGCTCAGTCATGTCCTGCCATGAATCTGCACTGCTTCTGCCTTTGACGAACCCAAGCCTCTTGGCGATGGGCCTCGCTTCGCTCGTTAGAACTTGGATTTTACTTTGTAGAAATTGGATCAACATATAATAGATGTGCCGCTCTGAGCTGTGCGCGTCCGGGCGGAGCTGCCTTTTTCCATATCGCGGGAGGAGGTAGTATTTTTCTCGTCGTGGGAAGGGGTGGCTTTTTTAGCAAACAATGCAAACTTTATTAATTTAAGAAAATAAGGTTAGATCTTCCGCTAATTGTGGAACTAGGAACAAAGGTGGATCATCTAACCATAAATTTGTATCTAGATCGTCATTGTATCTTGCCACCAGATGCGCCGCTTTATTTGAATTCCTCGGACAATGAACAATTTGTGTCGTATTGAATCCTGCCAAGATCATATGACACTCATCCAAATACGCAGAGCCCACAATCCGATTGTTTCTCGGATCTGCTAATGCCTGGACAACCTCCATGCAATCTGACTCGACATGTATTTTGTTGCACCCAATACGTTCCGCCAATCTGAGTCCATGGCGGAGAGCTTGAGCCTCTGCAGTTGTTACGTCGATCACCCGTACCACTTCTTGACGGCAGGCACCCATAAACTGCCCGTACGAGTCGTAGATCACGCAACATGTCGACGCATTTCTAGCTCCCAAGTCGACTGCGACATCTGTATTCAATTTCAACAAGCCTGAAGGTGGTTTCAGCCATCCTTCCTTCGACACACCACTTTTATTCTTCTTCGTATTCAGGCTGTTTTCCACCGTAGCTCTACAGATAGATCTAACAGGCTTGCAGTCGAGGATTTACCCTCAAATTTAATCTCCCTTCGACGAAACTATATGAACCATGCAGTAGTAGCTATAATTTCATGAACAGAGCACTAGTAGAAAACAGGCCTAATATCCAGGATGAATTTGAGCTTTAGTCCCGGTTGTGTTTTGATCCGGGACTAATGCTCACATTAGTCCCGGTTCAAAAGGCTATGTGGGCCAGAAATCTTTAGTCCCGGTTCAAATGGGACCTTTAGTCCCGGTTGGAGATACAAACCGGGACTAAAGGGTTAGTGACCTTTAATCCCGGTTGGTATCTCCAACCGGGACTAAAGCCCCACCCTTTAGTCCCGGTTGGTGTTACCAACCCGGACTAAAGGGTCTCCCCCAATTTTCCTCTCATGCCTACCCCCCCCCCCCCCCGCGTAGAAAAAACGTCTAAAAAAAATAAATGAAAATGATAAAAACTTCAAATTTCAAAATCCTTTGACATGCATGTACCTCATACAACTAACTTTTATGGAAAATTTGAAATTTTGAATTTTTTTGCAAAAAAAGGTTGTTCCAAATCAAAACGGCTCTAACTTTTGCATACGGACTCGAAAAAAAACGTATAATATATGAAAAATTATCTACACAAAATTTTACATCCGATTTCAACGGCCATAGGCCGTTTGCACAAATTCTACTTTCTCAAAATTCCAAAGGGAAATATGAAAGCAGGAAGATTTTAGTTTTTGTTAGAAAAATGAGAAAAAAATGATTTTTTGAAGGATTTTTTAATTTCTTTAGTTGTTTCTTCCACTTTTTAGTTATTTTGAAGTTTTTAGATTATTTTGGAATTTTTTAAGATTTTTGAATTTTTTGTTTTTTTGAATATTTTGAGTTTTAAAATTAATAATTAAATTTTGCATAAAGATTATTTGAAATTCATTGATGCTTATTATTACTTAATCATTATTACTTATTTTTGAAATTATTTGGAACTCAAAAAAGTAAAATGATATGTTATCAAAGTCTAAGGGGTTAATACAATTCATAGCATAGTATTATCAAGAAGTCGCGAGCGCAGTCTTGGAAGCTAGTAGGGAAGGAATGGAGAAGTTAAGCGTGCTAAGGGTGGAGTAGTGTAAGGATGGGTGACCGGCCGGGAAGTGGGACCACGAGTATATACTTTGACATGACATAGGGGTGGTGATTAGAGATTAGAGGGAAAACTGTCAAACAAATCAAAAATCCAAAAATTGGAAAATTCAAAAAAAATTGAAATAATCTGAAACTTTTTTCAAAAATATTTGAAAATAACAAAATAACCTTTAGTCCCGGTTGGTGTTACCAACCGGGACTAAAGAGTTCTCCAGCCCACAGCACTCAGGGCGGCCACGTGGAGGGTCTTTAGTCCCGAGTTGTGGCACAACCGGGACTAAAGAGGGGGACTTTTAGTCCCGATTGGTTAGTCCCGGTTGCTACAACCGGGACTAAAGGCCTTTACCAACCGGGACTAAAAGCCGTTTTTCTACTAGTGGAGCCTGTACAGATTATGATCGAATCTGGGAGCCGGGTGACATACGAAGCTTACGAGGGAGACGAATTCGGTCAGGAGACCTTTACTTACGAAATAAAGCGGTATTGCCCGGGTTTGTTTGACGTACAAAGACATCTTTTTTATGTACGAAGATCCATCCAGATTTTTTATTTACCACACAGTCACGACCATCACGTCTAGTTGTCCTTTTATTAGTAGAGAAGAGATATATACAGCGGGAAATGCACATTTGATCTAGGGTGCATTTTTTTCGATAAGGGGGACGGTCCCCGCCTCTGCATCAATCGATGCATACGGCCGTATCTAGGGTGCATATGCTCCCTTTATTCAAAAAACATATTTAAAAATATGAAAAAATTCGGAACAAAAATTGCGTGCGTACATCTCGACATTCTACATATGCATGACCAAGTTTCATGGTAAATTTATATCTTTAGTGTTGTGAGTAAAAAAGGTAAAAAAAATATCTGGTGCAAACCCTTATTTTACCATCCAATTTTGTCTTTTTTGCCTAGCTCATGAAAAGATTCAGTTTTTTGTGAAACAACTTGGCTCATGCATAGGTTATGAATATGTACATGCAATGTTTTTTTAAAAAATTGATAATTCAAAATATATTTAAATTGTATTTAAAATAAAGGGAGCATATGCACCCTACAGAAAAAGTCTCTCCCTATATACAGCAGAAGTCGAGACAAGACGATAGAACGATAAAAACGTACAGCCACTAAGGGTGTCTCCAATATGGTACTCCCTCCGTCCCGAAATAACCTGCGCGGGGAGGAAAATTTTTGAACTACATGCGATTTTACAAAAACGCTCTTCGTATTTGAAATTTGAAGCAATCAGGTCCCCGCAATCAGCTCCTGCCCGGCATGCACGCGATCAGCGCCCCCGCGCGATCCGGCCGCGATCAGCGCCCCCGCGCGATCCTCGCCAGCGGCCGCGCGTGATCCTCGCCAGCGCCCGCGATCAGCGCCGCGCGTGATCCTCGCCAGCGCCCGCGATCAGCGCCGCGCGTGATCCTCGCCGGCGGCCGCGATCAGCGCCCGCGCGTGATCCTCGCCTGGATCTTCCTCGCCGGCGGCCGCGCCCGGAGCTACCTCGCCGGCGGCCGCGCCCGGAGCTACCTCGCCGGCGGCCGCGTCTGCAGCTCCCTCGCCGGCGGCCGCGCCCGGAGCTCCCTCGCCGGCGGCCGCGTCTGCAGCTCCCTCACCGGCGGCCACGCCCGAAGCTCCCTCGCCGGCGGCCGCGCCCGGAGCTCCCTCACCGGCGGCCGCGCCCGGAGCTCCCTCGCCGGCACCCCTTACTGCCACCGCCTCCCTCGCCGGTGGCCACGTCCAGAGCTATCTTGCCGGCGTACCACGAGCAGGAGCTCCCTCGCCGACGCCCCTGCACCGTCGAGGCCGTCCGCTCGAACAGGAGCTCCGCCGGTGGGGCGCAGAGGAGGAGCTCCGCCGGTGGGGCGCAGAGGAGGAGCTCCGCCTCGTCCGCTCGACCACACTCGTCGGGAAGCTGTGGAGATTGTGTTGCTGCTGCTGGAGCTTGTCAGGAAGCCGTGGAACTCATGCATACTGATGCTGCTCCCCTACATTAGTGTTTTAGAGATCCTCTGTGAGAAATAAGAAGGTACAGTACAAATTGTACTCCAAAGTATCATCCCTGAAATGGTTCTGCAGTAAGAAAAAAAGGTGTTCAACTCATAACTGAACCTGTTTCGTATAGCTCATGAGTGTCAAATTTTTAGGCCTCATCCAGAACAAGTATCTTTGCTCTTCATAGCAATGCAGGAGCCAAACTCAGTAACTGTCGCTGTCCAACGCTAAAATTTTCACCAGCCTCAGAAACCTGCCAACAAAGTGATTTACCACATCAATTGTATTTTCAGTCAACAATCTCACAAGGCAACAAGTGTAAACTTCTGAATATTTTACCACACCAATTGTCAGCCTCGCCAGCGGCCCCTCCCTCGCCGGTGACAAGTGTAAACTTCTGAATATTTTTCCTGTCATGGGAAAAGTATGACCAGACTGAAGCAAGAAGCAAGACACGAAAATCAAACCATGCTTAAGCTCAACTAGATCACAGTCACATCAAGTTTAGTTCAGCATTACGGCCATGACAGACACACACGGTACCCCATGCATGCTCAAGCAAATTCAGAACCAAACCTGTGAGTGATAACTGAATTTTTTTACATTTCATTTTAGGAATCACATGCGAGCTTACCACTGCCAATCTATGCATTTATTCAGATGGCAAGGAATGCAACCTTGACCATGCGTTGTCTATGCCAGTTCCAGCCATATTCATGTTACTGTTAACTATCCAGGCAGTGAACAATTGGTTGCAGAAAACGAAATAGACAGAATCAAGAACAGTCTACAAGAGAGCAATCTACAAGAGAGCAATCTGCAAGATCAGTCTACAAGAGAGCAATCTGCTGTGTGTATTTGTTACAAAACCATTACCTTGTTAATGATAATTCTGTCAGCATACGCAATCTGCTGAACTGCTTCATTGACTATACCCTTGGGCTTTACTTCATCCAAATATAAACATCTGTATGATTGACAATTCATCAAATCAGCTTTGCTTTGCCTGCTTACTGATGATTAATTAAATACCAGGTTTACATATGAACGTCTGTATGATTGGTGATTGATTCAGTGTAAATGTCAAATTATTAAAATAGACAAAATCCAACAAAAGAACAACGGAATACCAGGTCGACATGGACATTTTATCTCCATTTTAATTGTTGCATATTGTACTCTAAATGAGATAATCATTTTCCTCTACTTTTATGTTAGGAATCATGTCGACCTCAAGTTCTCGGAGAAATAGAACGATGGAAGTTGAAGAGAACAAGAAAAGGCCCAAAATTGATGATATTACCATTGTTTCCTTTGTGTAAGTTCCAATTTCTATCCTAGTTTTGATTTCTAAGAGATGGTGGTGCTCATGTCATGTAAATTTAACCTCCTATTTATACAGCAACATGAAGGAACAAGTTGAAGGCAAAAAAGTGTGTAAGCTGGTTACCAAGAGGAAGAAAGCACCTCATAAAGCACTTCACATATGGAAATATAACATGATGCGCCAAAAGGAGAACATGTTCTCTTCACCATTGGTACATGGTAAGGAGTTCATGATTTCATTTTTCCTCATGGATTCAACTATTGTATTCTTGTTCTTAAGAAGTTCATTGACATGTCGCTCTTTTACAGGAATGTGTGTTGATCTAGCTAACACCTACAAGGTTGAATTCCCTCGAGGACAACGAGATGCTCAAGAAAAAGAACAAGATGCTCAACGACAACGAGATGCTATAGATTTGAATGTGCTTCCTCAAGAAGAACAAGATGCTCAAGGAAAAGAACAAGATGCTCGAGGAAAAGAACAAGATGCTCAACGACAAGAACAAGATGCTCAAGGAAAAGAACAAGATGCTCGAGGAAAAGAACAAGATGCTCAACGACAAGAACAAGATGCTCAAGGAAAAGAACAAGATGCTCAAGGAAAAGAACAAGATGCTCAACGACAAGAACAAGATGCTCGAGGAAAAGAACAAGATGCTCGAGGAAAAGAACAAGATGCTCAACGACAAGAACAAGATGCTCGAGGAAAAGAACAAGATGCTCGAGGACAACGAGATGCTATAGATTTGAATGTGCTTCCTTTACAAGAAGATGGTGCTATGGATCATGAGGAAGGAGATGGTGTTATGGATCATGAGGAAGGAGATGGTGTCATGGATCATGAGGAAGGAGATGGTGCTATGGATCATGAAGAAGCAATAAGAAAAACATCAGTAAACCTAACAGATCATCAAAAATGGGGTGCATATTTTGCCTTGGAGGTAATCGAGAGGAAAGACGGAAAAGTTCTGAAGAAAGACAAGGAGCTCGTGGCAAGCCTCTTGAAGACAAGCCTACGAACCGTTGAAACAATATGGAAAGTAGCAAAGCAACAGATTGCAGAAGGTCGAGAAGTTGATGTGTCTAGCAAGAAGAAGGGCAATGTTGGCCGCAAGAGAAAAGATCTAGAGTTATCAAGAGTAGCAACAATCCCACTAAACAGAAGAAGGACAATAAGAGCTCTAGCAAGGTCTCTAGGTGTTTGCCGCTCAACCTTACATAGAAGGTTCATGTTGGGAGAGATGAGGCGACACACTAGCACCTTAAAGCCGGCGATGACAGAAGCTAACATGATCAAGAGGTTGGAGTTTTGCGTCTCTATGATCGATGAGAGCAATGAGACTTTGCCTATGTTAAAGGAAATGGACAACATTGTCCATATCGATGAAAAGTGGTTTGACATGACGAGGGTCAAGAACACGTACTATCTACTCCCCGAAGAAACTGACCCAGTGCGCACGGTGAAGAACAAGAACAACATTGGAAAGGTCATGTTTCTAACTGCTGTAGCCAAACCCAGGTATGCTGCAAATGGTGATGAAATATTCGACGGAAAGATAGGCACATGGGCCTTTGTCAAGGAGGTAGCAGCTCTCAAAAAGAGTAAGAATAGACCAAAGGGAACTCTCGAATTGAAAACGGTGATAGTTAACCGAGAAGTCATGAGAGAGTACATGTGCAAGAAACTTATTCCTGCTATCCAGGACAAATGGCCTGACGAGGATTTGAGAAGGACAATATTCATACAACAGGATAATGCGAAACCCCATATCCTCTCTGATGACGCGGATTTCCAAGAGGCCGTAGCACAGAGTGATCTGAACATTCAGTTGGTTCAACAACCGCCAAATAGCCCGGACATGAATGTTCTTGACCTCTGCTTTTTCCGATCACTCCAGTCCATGACCGATAACAGCGCGCCTACAAGCATCAAAGACTTGATAGAGAATGTGGAGCGTGAATACCACAACTACGAGGTTGCCAAACTAGCTCGTAGCTTCATCACATTGCAGTCGTGCATGCGAGAGACGATGAAAGAAGGTGGAGGTATAGGGTACCATATCAAGCACATGCACACAGAACGTCAGCAGTTACAAGGAAGGCTTCCAATCGCTCTGGGAATCCCGGTTGAGCTGCTTGCAAGCACCAAGGCCCTTATAGAAAAAGTTAAGCTAGAGATAGAAAAGGAGAGCGAGAGATAGAAAGAGGACGTGTGCAGAGGAGCAGAAGACAGACACAAGCTTGCCTATCAACTGTTGTGTGCTTGGTACCAAAATGCAAATGCATGCATATGAGCATGTGCCAGTATATTACTCAAAGCAGTTTGGTTCAGATTTTGATTTTGTTAAACCTTCTGTCCAAATCAATCTTGCTAGCTATTGATCATGTCAAGCATATGAAATTAACATGTTCATTTCTAAAGTTAATCTTAGTTATTCAGGAATGCAGTCTATGGACATGGATAAATGGACTGTATGCTTTATGTTCATAAAACTTGCAGCATTTTCATTTACAGTAATAGATGCATTTTCATCTAAACTGTATCAAAATGTGTTGTTTAACTGAAAAGACAGCCCAAGAACTCACTGTCGACACATCCGAATCGGATGGCGAAGAGCTCATCCTTAACCTCTCCATCCGCAAAGTCGGCCGCGTGCCAGACGCAGGACTTGTCGCTGCCCGCGTGTTCCTGCATCTTCGTGGTCGAGATCACTGAACACACAAACACACACCAATCATCAAAGCCGCAACCGTCAGATCCTGCCACGAATCAACCCGAAGCAGCAGCAGCAATACATTCTATGGCGGGAGGAAATAGCTACAGACCGAGGTGGTTGGCGCATGACGAGGCAGACCTTGCCGTTCTCCTTCCACTGGTTCCCGGTACAGCTTGGCCTTCCTGCAACACCGCCACACAGCCGTTCCCGGTAGAATCAGCGCCAGATCGAGCCGGAACAAAGGGGAGCGTGAGAGGGGAGGGAAGGCGGGGGGAGCAGGAGCGGAGCTTACATGTCGACGAGGGACTCCTCCTCCTCCTCCTCGCCGGTGGTGACGGCGACCTCCTCGAGCCGCACGATGGGCGCGACCTGGGCAGCCATGCCGGAGAGGACGGAGCGGCGGCGGAGATCGAGCGGGGTAGGGATTCGAGGGGAGCAGCAGCTCGCCGGCTGACTTGCCGCGGGCTCCAGGGCTTGATATGACGCGGACGACGGAGCCAAAAATCGAAGCTTCCAGGAGCCCGACGACCCGGACGCCGCCATGGATGCCGCAGGTCTCCAGATCCAGAGCCAGAGGACGCCGACGCCGCCATTGACCGCAAAAGTCGAAGCTTGCCGGAGTAGGTTAGGGTTTAGGGCGGCGTTCTGTGACCGCCGGGATCCGCCGGTGACGGTTGCCAGCGGGATTTGGAGACGGGGGGCGGTGGAGTGAGTGCGGGCCTGCGGGGACGGGGGGCGGTGGGAAGAGAGTGAGGGCGGAGGGACGAATTGTTTCAGGTGAAATTATCCGGGGGGTTTTCGCAAAACTGTCATCGCGCAGCTTATTTCGGGACGGAGGGAGTAATAGGTACCATAATAGCTAGAGCATGCTAACGATTAAAGATGAACTGGAAAGAGAAAAACTGCGAACCATTAACAGTTCAAATCTATTACATATATATAGTATAGTATATTAGTATATGAGCGGAAGTTCAGTTTTGGTGGTCTTGTCCTTGTCTTGGCTCTCGGGGCATACGCGCTCTGGGCGGCTCTCGGCGGCGACGTCCCCGACCCGCATGACGGCCCACGACGCCCGGTCTTCAACAAAGTTAGGTCTCCTGAGCCTGACTTCAAAGTCCGCTACCCCGCTCCGCAGGTCCGCCACGAGGCCGTCCATCATGTATCCCGGGAGACGCACGCCGGTGCCCCTGGCGACGACGGGCAGGGTCACCGACGACGAGTTCCCAGGTCCGCCGACGCAGAGCTCGTGCGTCGCGGCGGCGCTGGTGGCGAGCAGGACGCAGCGGTGGGACACCAGCACGTACGTGCCGGGGTATACGCACACGGGGCGGCGACTGGGATCCGAGGAGGCGAGGCGGAGCGTGAGGTTGAACTGCGGGTCTAGCGCGAGGTCCTTGGACGGCGGCAGGTCGAGGCCGGAGGCGGAGTCGATCGAGATGTAGTAGCGCATGTAGGGGGGGTCTTCCTTGTTGCTGTGGTGAAACACGAGGAAGAGGATGCCGGCGACGACCAAGGTGGCGAAGAGCGAGTGCAGTAAGTACACGAACCAGTGTTCCCAGTCGCGGGGGGTTGCCATGGCGCGCTGGTGTCTTTGGCGGTAGGGTTGTGTTGTATATATATGCGTGGACGACAGCAGACATACTAGTTATATTCGGGATCGGACGGCTGCTCCGTTTCTGGTACGTGTCCGGTTTAGCCTTGTTATCGCATCGATTTGCGAAGTTCTGTATCAAGTTGGTTAGTACGTAGGCACAAACACAAACGTTGGTACTGACCGAAAAAAAATCAAACGAAAAAATGCAGTACGTACTGATCTCAATCTGAACATGTAACCGAAAAAAGGCTAGCTCCACAAATAATAAAGTACTACATGCATGTCTACACTCTATACGCATGCTTAATTAAAATCTGTGGCAGAAAAGAAGACAAATTATTCAGTCTATAAAAGGACATGGAACGAATGATCCCCCGACTACAGGAAAAAAAGATGCTTCAGTGGAATCAGCAAGTGAAAACTATACTTAATTCTGACACAAATTAACTATTCATAAATTATTATAATTGTTCAAAAATACTTTCGAGCGTTTGGATAAAAGCATACTCCCTCCTTGCCATAGTGGATATTAGTTTTAATAAAATTTAAATTTGACGAAAAAATGACCAAGTATATAACAAAAATACCCACATATACAACATCGGAAGAAACAACGTACCCGCTTGTACCCGCCTAGCTTCTATCTCTCTCCTATGGATGCAAAGGGTCGCCCCATCCGCCTCGCTTCGTAGTTAAATTTGGTTAGGCTAGTTGTAGAATTTTCAGGAAATTAGCTTAGTTTAAACTTTTTTTTGAACTGGAGCTTACTTTAAACTATAGCTCAAGCTTTTGCGGACTTATACTAGACTTTCCGCTTACAACCGTACTCTCTCCTCCTAGTATTGTTCAAAACCTGAAAATGCATTGTTCGATAGCTTCTGCTTTAAACGACAAGATTTACGTGTTGTAATTCTAAGCTTCACTATAATCCGGGACCTGGAGAGAGATATGTGTTCTTTTTTTTTTTGGACCTTCTCCAGTGAGCTGCACGCGGGCCAGATGATGGGGCCACCATGCGTGCATTGGGCCCGGTGACGGAGAGCACTGGTGGGAACGAAACGCTCACAAGCGAGTTGGGCCGGACCGAAAGACATAGCCCGCCCATCTGAAGCCCGCAGCGACGCTTGTGCTCAGAAGCTCGGGCACAACGGATACGCTGATGGATTAGTCCCACATCGACAGTCGAGGAGAATTCCGACCTGCTTATAAGCGCGCTTGTTACAGCTTACAATTCGAGAAATGGTCCAAATTTTTTCGAGATTTTGCGCGCCGGTCCTTTTCTCTCTCACAAGCGTATCCCTGATCGTTTCTTTCGCCCCTTATTCCTTCGAGATTTTCGCAGCCGGTCCCGGTGTTCTCGAGATTTCAGTCGCAGGTCCTTTGTCCCGGTGTGCAGAGCTTTTTATCCCACATATGCCCCTTGAACCTTCCTTTTTGCGTCCTCATGTATTTTCTTCTCGCACACCATCGTAGAACTAGTTTTGTCTGTAGGTTCCTGAGTTTTTTTTTTCACATAACAGGCTTTGGCACCTTGCTACTGACTCTTGTTCAGTTCTGCTGAGCAGCTACATGAGATTTTCAAGTTGCACATGATGTAATTAAGTTTTTGGTTTGGCAGGAAAAAGGGATTCAGATGCCATTCAGATGCCGTTTAGCAACTAAGTTTTTAGTTTGGCAGGAAAAAGGGAATTTATTTAAACCTCATGACGAATACAATCAGCGTTCAACACCATAGCGATTTCTGACGGTAATCCTTGCGGTGAAACAGCTGTTCTTCTCTGTACTTTCTCTAACTGGGCTAGCTCATGGCTCACACCATCAGCCTCCCGACTAATCTTGCTTATTTCTATCTCCCTTTCCCTAATGAACTCAAGTATAGAGCTAACCAGCCTGTCATGACGCGACATACTGACAGAGCCTTCTTTTTTTTTAGAAGGACAGAGCCTTCCTCGATTAACTTGATCGCTTCAACAGTCGGACTCCACTAGAATAGGCGTCTGGTCCAGTTCACAGCTACTAGTGTCTAACTCTAACCCCTCCAGCCCTCCTCCATGGCCACGAGCTCCGACTCCACAACGCTAAGCAACTAAGTTTGTTGACAACTGCAGCAAGATCTATATTTCTTCACAAATAGCTTGCAATTCAGACGGTCATGCAAAATTACATTATAAATTCCAGGTAACTACAGCTACAAAAGAATGCGCTTCCTTCTGCAGATTTTCACTTTCATTTGATGGTCCACTCGTCAAGGACTAAATATATTCAGTGTGCCGAAGCCCCCCTCGGCAATTAATTGCCCTTCAACTTCTCACCAAGGATTTTGTTCAATAAAACAGGACTCGCCTTACCCTTTGATGCTTTCATTACCTGGAAACAATTTAAGAATATGATCAGCTCTCATGAGTGCAGGGGTAAACAAACACTAGCAAGGGGAACACAGCTCCACATTCAAAAATTGACAAACCTGGCCAGCGAAATAGCCCTGCAACTTGGTTTTCCCAGCCCGATACTGCTCAAGTTGCTTCGGATTCTCGGCGAGTACTTTATCAACCATGGCCTCAATTGCTGCTGGATCTGATATCTGCCATTTCCAGTAATACAATTTTTCACTGACATAAGCCAAGCAATAACCAAATGCACTGAACCCTCATCAGCTAGAGTAGACCATGGAACAAATATTAACTCGTAACAATACAAATCAGAAAGAGGGCATTTTTTATTTTCTCAGTTTTCAGCTTTAATTCGATAATGTTGTTTGGCTGTTCCTCAACGGAAGGAAAGACCAGCAGAGCAATGGACACCGGTGGCTGGAGAACAGTGATCATATTATTTTGAGACATCAAACAATTGTGGTTCAAATTGGTTCCAGTATGACCAGTATACCTGAATCAAATCTTTCTCCTCTATCACTGACTTAACAGTTCCGCCCTTGGAAATGAGCTCAACCAGAATCTGCAAGGGTAGAATTGAAATGGTATTACAAGTTTTTAACACGATGACTAATGGTAAAACTTTAAGGATTACAAGTTTATAACAGAGCGCTTCAGGAAGGCCAAAAGTTTCAGCATAACTGAAGTACTGAAGTTCATTCTTGTGCAATCTGAAAAGACTTTCACTAGTAAGCAGCAGTGGAAAGAGGAGAAATTGTTTCCTTTCCTATTTAAAAACTTACTTTTACCATAGCCACCCGATTATGAAAACCATTTTTTGAACTGAAAACCATGCAAATCTTCAGACCAAATTAGTTCAAACGAAACTGTCAAATTCAAGATTTGGTCATCATAATTCATAGCCAGTGCAGCAGCAGTGCAGCACCATCAAACGGAAGAGATGATCCAGAAGTGTTGTACACAAAAGGAAATGGCTAAATTATAGGTCCAAACGGCATAACACACACAAAATAATAATTAAATGTTACCTCCTTGCCAATCTTCCCGCTTATAGTTCCATTCTTTATGGCTGCAATCATTTCAGAAAGCTCCAGAGGTGTTAATTTACTTTCATCAATAGATAGTTTTTCGTCCTTCAGATAAGCCGTCATGTCACCCATGATCCAATTGGCAGCCAGCTTTGCATCAGCACCATGCTCTAGTGTAGAATCGAAGAAATGAGCAACCTAGGAGGAACATACAGAGGTCACACTTCAAAATATACTTCAATAACATCCACATACATGAAGAGGTGAAATGAAAGCAATGCCGAAGATGATTACATTATCATCATTAGCCAGGAAAATAACATCTTGCATGCTGAGACCCATGTTCTCATAACGCCTACGCTTTGCCTCTGGAAGTTCCGGCATTGAATTACGAATTTCATCAACATACTCACTAGTGAGAACAACTTCAGGAAGATCAGGCTCGGGAAAATATCTGTAGTCAGCAAGTCCCTCCTTTTTTCGCATCGTGAAAGTTTTCTGAGGATGCAGATAGTGAAATGAATTTAAAGATGATAGAAAAAGGTCAATAAGTGAAAAGAAAAGTTAGTCAACAAGATGAGGCAAATACCTGCAAAGATTCATCCCACAGACGGGTTTCTTGTACAATTTCATCAGCCTGGCTTTCTTTGTGAAGAAGAATCTGCCGGGATATCTCATAATCAATTGCCCTACTTATTTCATTGAATGAGTTCATATTCTTTATTTCAACCTGTCAGAAATTAGAATTGAAGGAAGCATATAACACCACATTTCCATCTTGTAATAGCAGTAAATAGACGAAAGGCGGAACTTATCACTTCTTCATATAACGGTACCATTTAATCATTGTAATGCCCATGGTTGCTAAGATTTCATGGTCAGTGCCAATCGTCTTAGCAGCATAATTTGTCGAAATCCATGATTGGCCAATTTTTTAAGACAACATGTTTTTTCCTCTCGTGCACGCATCTGAATGTGTGTTGTGTTGCTATGTCCTTATGTGTTACAGTAGAAGAAGACCGCCAAAATAGCAGGAAATGCAACACGTACAAGGCACAAAAAGAATCAGAAGTATAACGGACATTCTCATAGGCAGAATTAACAAGCATACATGAAGGATTTTTTTTCAAACCTCCATACAAAGAACCAAACCTCTGGAGCATCTTTGGTTTGCGGGTTTTAAAAATGCAGGAATATGAAAAATGTGGGAATTGGATGTAATGCATGTTGAATCCAACAGGAATTTAAAATACAGGAATGTGTCATAACTCATAAATGGTTGTGCCACAGGAGAGACACGAAGGATTAGATTTTGACCTCGTGGACACTAAAACAAAAGGAAAATTCCATGAGGTTGGAAATTTCCTTTGGGACAGCATGCGAACTAACTCATGGGAAAAATTTATATGGTTTTTATCCTACAAGCCAAACAAGCTTCATTGGAAGAAAGCTCCAATGTCAAGTTGAGAAAACTTCCTATGAAATTCCATTAACCAAAGAGGCTTTGTAAGCTTGAGACATTTCTTGCATTCACCAAATGGCTAACCAAATAACTTCCATATGTATGCTCCCTACATACCATGTGATGTCATTTTTATATGCAGTACTGAAAATATCAAAGAGAATGTATCATATTCCTATGGATAAAGGGACTTTATTATTTAAACTGATGATTTTGTAAGACACATTTAGGCCTTGATGGCCTAATGTGTGCTAAGTTTGTGTACAGATGAATCATCAGATCATAACACTCCGATGCAAATGTTGTCGACATCAAACATATAAATATAGAATAACAATCAGCTGCCAAAATACTAAAGTTTTGACAATTACCTTTGTACCAAATTCTGATTGTCCAATAGGCCGAACAGATACATTCACATCACAGCGAAGAGAACCTTCCTGCATGTTACCGTTGCCCACTCCCAGGTATCTAACAAGCCTTTGTATCTCAGCACCATATTCAGCAGCCTCTATCCCTGTCCTCATATCTGGCTCTGAGACAATCTCAAGCAAAGGAACACCGGCTCTATTTAGATCAACCTAAACAACCAGATAGCAACCGATCAGTAACTTTAAATTTGTACTCCCTTCGTTCCAAAATATTAGATGTTTTAGCCTTTTTTAACATGCATGTATCCATACATCTTTTAGTGTGTAGGTTGGGAGCAAAATGAGTGAACCTACACTCTAAAAGTTATCTAGATACATATGTTCTAAAATAAGGCTAAAATATCTTATATTTTGGAATGGAGGGAGTAGCTACTAGTGTGACGAGCCAGTACATAATTGTGATGCTGAATTAGTTACATTTTATTTCTTCTGTCTATCTTTGATTTTCTGTCAAGATTGGAGGTGTAAATACACAAGTACACGGCTTAGCGATGCTTTCACATAACCACACGTGTATTGGCATCTTGTTGCAGATTGCCATAACCTCATCTTCTTGTATCAGATTTGAGAAGAGTCTTAGCTATGATGAAAGGCAAAGACATAAACATAGTGATCTAGCATTAAGTGCAGTAAAGCTGCTCTTGTCAGATTTGAATTTCAGTTGAACAGAGTGAAACCAGGGACCACATTTATATAGGTAAGTACACCTTCCTCTTTATTTCGAAAAGGGGACATCCCTGGCCTTTGCATCAATAGATGCACAAAGCCTCACTATATGCCCCATCTAGCATCAAATGTATAAGAAACCCAATCCCCTGTGGATCTTTTGAGTTATAGCCACATGTTTGGAAGAATTTATCTCTTAAGTAAATTCAATGACTCACCATCATTTATGAATGTGTTGGTCTAGAAAATATGATGTTGCACTGTGGTGAATGTCAATTTCCAAGATTCCAGAGCCATATCATGTATTAGCATATAGCAGAATAGCATGACAATACACAAAACAGGTAGCTAGGAACAGAAAGGAAAACCTGAGAGTAACTCCCGGAATCAGAGTGAAGCAGCTTGCCAGCATCTTCTTCCATATGAACCCTCGTGACCCCAAATCGCCTGTGACCGCCACCAAACTCCACTGGAAGATCCAAATCAAGGTAACCCTTCTCGGCAATGGGGATGTCAAACTGTGAAATCTGGTACCCCTTGGGCAGGTCTGGGTAGAAGTACTGCTTCCGATCAAATTTGGACGTCATGGAGATCTCGCAGTTGAGAGCGAGGGCTACCTTCACCGCACACTCGACGACCTTTGCATTCAGAACCGGCAATGTCCCCGGGTGGCCCATACAGGTGGGGCAAACAGTGCTGTTCGGCTGGGAGCCGTAGTCGTACGGGCAGGAGCAGAACGCCTTTGTGACAGTGGATAGCTGGACGTGGGTCTCGATGCCGATAACCGCTTCAAAGCCTTGCATCTTCTGCTCCGCTGCCTCCTTGGTTGCCTTTTGAATCGATTTGGGCACCGTTTTGGGATCAGTAGTAGCCTGCGCACTCTCCGCCCTAGTTGTGAAGCGGGCTAGTGGAGAGAGCCGAGTGGTACAGAAGAGGCCGGCATTCGCTCTGAGTAACGTTTGTGCTCTGATCCCTCTGAGGAGCGTTAGAGCCATTGCGGCCAATGCACCTCTCGTTTATTGCGATTCACAAATCTACTGGGTGAGACACAACCTGAAAGAGGAAGAGAGCTAAAAATGTCAGTAGCCTGGATTCATGATGACAGATTGACAGAACAAACCTGTAATTGCATAAACTAGTCCCGTAGCCAACGAGCTTTTACAAAGTTGGGAGAAAATGCAATGTTACTAGGGGAGGGAGGGGGGAGCGGGGGTTAATGGGAGAATGGTTGGGTAACTCCACCTACCTCAACCAGACCCACACGATTCTCTCTGTCAACCGAACCCCAACTAAACCTATAAAGTTCTCAGCCCAACCAAAACCAAACCAGCTCTATATTTGCACCATAACCGAACTTAACTTAGTGCGAACCCACGGTTTGAAACCGTTTGCTGAAGTGCGTTAAGAACCATTAGTAACCCATTTAATGTGATCGCGCTAATTACGGCTGCCCTGCAGCATGCGCAACGCAGCAGAAAACGGATGCCAACGAGAGACCACCGCATGCGAGATCTGCATGCTCCACGTAACGCACGCGACAACTAACCCTGCCTGCTTCGTCCCCTTCGTGAATCGGCAACCTGCTCGCCTTCGAGCGCGACCCAGCCGCGGGCCTCGACTACTTCGAGCTCGACCTCCACAACAACTAGGAGCCAGACACCCCCGATCAGGAGCCACCGGCCTTGTTGCCCGAGAACGAGGAGTACGTGAACCTCTGGTTCCAGCATGCCGTGCTGCTGGGAACCCGGGCGGTGCCAAACATCTACAAGGCCAAGGACAACGCCGTGCCCATGGATCTTCTCCCCGACGAGCCGCTCATCTCGCGCCGTCTAAATGCGGCGACGTCCCTGTGCGAGCCCATGCGCCCAATGATGGCGCAGACCTGGCATTTGCCCATGCACGAGCTTGGCGCAGACTGCCGTTGACATTGCTGCTGCGCATTTAGAACGTGGCGAGTGTGTTGGACGCAGGGCGTGGCATCGACGACGAGCTTGGCGCAGAGTGCTGTCGATATCGCCGCTGTGCACGTAGAACGTGGCGATCATGTTGGCGACGTAGGGCGTGACCTCGACGCTCAGCTTGGCACAGAGCGTGTGCACCTCACGTCCTTGGTGCACACGGTGACCACGGCCGCGTACACGTGGGAGTCGCAGGGCACGCAGCTGGAAGGCGCGCATCTCAGCAAGGCGACCGAGCGCGTCGTGGCAGCAGCCCTCCCAAGACCCTGTTCTTTTCCGGCATTTCGTCGAACACCCTAAGGGCGTCGTGTCGACATAGACCGAGGCGACGGCCGAAGACAGGACGGCGAAAGCATGGCCGCGGCCGTGCAGGCCTTGAACGCGTGAGTAATTTGGATGGAATCGGGGGACATCTTAAGCCTCGAACTGGTAACCCAAACCGGATAAGAACCATGGTTCTAACTTGCCTGGAACCAAACCTATTCATACCCGTACCCAACCGTAACCAATTTGTATGTACATGGAATTAATCTAAACCAAACTGTTGTCAAACTAACCCATTTACAAATTACAACCAAACCATACAAACTCATCAGGAAAAAAACGACCCAATACACCCAGTTTAGACGGAACCATTCTCAGATTTAGCGGGGGGAGGGAAAGCAGGAATGGTGCGGACGAGAGTGGTACCTCCACAGCGGCGAGGAGGCGCGCCGGTAGCGAGAGATCGACGGGCGAAGCGGCGCCAGCGGTAGGGGGAGTGGAGACTGGATAGTGCAGAGGCGCTAATCTTCCAATTTCACCCAGAAAAAAAGTTACTTGAGAGGTTCATCCATGGAAGATGTTGAAGAAGAGACGAATAAAACTGCAGCTGGGCCTGGTACTGGAGCTGGACGAATAAAACTGCACTTGGGCCTGTGAGAGCGGCTGGATCGAGTTGGGCTGCCGGTTGATCATCTCCTCTCTGGCCTGTGGGTTTTTAATTCGTCTTCTTTCTGGCCTTCGATCGGCTTGAAAAGACGATTATGCCCTCGTATCCAGAAAAGAGAACGAGCTCTCACGCAAATGCCACCTGGCACCTGCTAGGATTTTTTTGGCCTTTCTTCTACAACAATCCATATGTAAATATCAACCGGTTCTGAAACTTGAACAACGCACAACAACATAGACGTTGAACGCCTCGGCGCAGCACTGCGGTGCCAACCCATCCTCGATGTTATGCTGTCAACCTGGAGGAATTAGACGTTAAGTTCCAGAGCTAGTTCAGTCTTTTTCCTTATTTTTGGAAAAAGGGCCCAAGAAAGAGGGTCAAATTCACTTTGTAAACCCTCAGGTATCAAACCATCTCATCTCAGAAAAAAGGTATTGTATCAAACCATATTCATTCTGTTTTCATGCAAATCCCACCTCCAGACATTAAGGAAAACAAAAACTGCAAGTCATTAGCAAAACAAATTCTCCCTCCATTTCCAGCCTCAGGTTGGGAGATCATCATGTCAAAGGATCAGAATGTCTTGTGAAAATCATCAAGTCTCTCAGGATTGATCGGATAGTCAACTTATCAGCTTCTATTTAACCCACAGCTCAACCTAACAGATAGGTTGGCTATGATAAAAACAAGAAGTTTTCCCAAAGATGCTAGCCTGGGGCGACATCAGCAGAATGAGTACAAAATCCAACTAAGAGGCAACACATTTAGCAGAAAAACAAGACCTCTGAAAATAAAACAGTTACGCTAGCTACGATTGAAGAGAAAAGATCACCAGGGAAGTTAATCACGATGACTTGGTCTGCACATGGACTGGAGTATTACAAAAAATAGTATATGAATGTTCTAACCTAACGAGCAGACCCTGCTAGATAGAACCATCAGCATGTTCATGAATCCAGTACAAGGAAAAAAAATACACACCATCTTACTATCAGGCTATCACTTATCTTGTGTTGGGTGGAAAGGGAAAAAAGGTTATCAACAAAGCGTCTTACAGTTGACTAGGGAAGCAATTTCTCAGAAAATGGAACAAGTCGTGATTTTAATACAGCCGTTCCCCGGGAACTACTTACAAAAAGTACCTTACTGCTAAAGGACCATCTCGTGCAAATAGATGTCCAGAATAGCATTACACAGCTTGCGGCCTAAATTGGTATCCATCATAAGTTCTGGAACTGCAAGTTGTTCTGATTGGCCAGTCCATGGTGCAATTCAGTGATTTACAGGTCCAGCTATAACTTCACATACTTGTCAACATAGCCCTGAAGAAATGAAATAAAAATCGATTCATAGGTATCCAAACTTCAACTGACTAGTAGATTCACTACTCGTACAAAGAATTTATGCTGAACATGAGTAAAGAGGTCACGTGAAACACTATGTATACGTGAGTTCAGAATGTATGTGCACCCTTGCATAGGTATGCTTCAAATTTGTTGACCTTTTCGAGGAAAACAGTAGGGGAGTTCCCTGCTGAAATACACTAATATATTTCAAAGAAATTCAGGATCCACAGCCACAGGAAGCCTAAACAATCTGCAAACTAAAGTAGCTCAAACCTAGAGCTCAAACCTGCAACCAAAATAGGGAAACTAGACGAGTAACAAACGGAAGAATGACTTTGATCATCCTAAATAAAATCAACCTCTCAACCAATAACACAAAGAATTCGCTAACTGTCAAAAATCTCTAGCATTCCAACTCTTCCTTGTCCATATACTCCAACAAACAAGTGTGGGCAGCTCCATAAAGAAAATTTGTTAACTCCCTGTGATTCAGCTAATTCAAGCTACTTAAAAACTTGAGGAAATAAATCCAAGCTCCCAAACTAAACAGTGCAGAATGATATGGTACTTAATTATAACCAATTACCAAAGATTTCATGACACCTCCAGTCACAAAGTCGAGTTTAAGAACTGAAAAGCATGAAGTTGACAAGAACACACGTCAGGTTACGCACTATCAATGGCATGGCATGGCATAGTTTCTACGAAGGTGTTGAGATATTTAAGAAAATCATGTGACTTACCATAGACTACAACATACTGAATAAACTTATTGGAAACTGTAAGCAAAGGGGCAGAAAGAGTATTGGCAGATTCTGTAAACATACCATTACTAATTTAGTCACTTTCCTCTGAGACGACTGGACGTACTGCCTAAGCTTTGCTGGTGTTTTCGGTATATGATTGCTAGGGACCGCACTAGAAACTTTATCAACTGTTTTCTTGACAATCATTTTATAAGCCTCTCTGCTCATGTTTCCCTGCCTCCATGATGGCTTCAATACTTCCTTAACAAAATCTGCAATAGCAACCTTAAAAAGCTTCATTGATCTGGAATCTTTATCCTTCTTACTTACATCCAATGACTGATCATTGTCGATGTCACCAGGGATTTCTGAGCTCCAGTCTTTAGCTCCTAACGGCTCAGGACTTACATTCTCCACCACACCTGTTTCAGTATCTGCTGCTACCTCTCCAATTTCTTCAACTTCTGATTCGGCAACAAGCCCGAGTCCATGCATATTTTTACTCTCCACTTCTATGTTCACAAGTTTGGATGCATTGCGACTACCTGTGGCACTCAGATTTGCCTCTTGACCAAGATCCATCTTGTTGATTGAATTGCTTGAGGGTTCAATACTATCCAGAAGTGGATCATAGGGACCCCTAGAGGCAAAACCAGGATAAGATTGTTTCTGACGACTGGGCACAACTTCTGCAGAACTTTCATTGAAACGAGTTCCAGATCCAGGAACAGACTGACCAAAAGGACTAAGTGTATTGCTGTGCTCTAATGGTTTTCCTGAGGCAGACTCAACTGCATTTGGGCTTAGAACAGGAATATCTAGAGTTGGGTCTGTTTCAAAGGTAGAGGCAAATGGGTTGTAATGTGGCTTGATAGATGATTTAGGCAGAACAGCATCAGATACAGATACAGGACCTAAGTCAATACTTCCTGGAAGATTTGATGGAAATATCTGGAATGGGTAAACTATGTTAGGACCCGAAGCCAAACTGCCAGGAGGCTGCTGCTGGCCATATGAAGACTGATGACATGGATAGGGCAGGCCTACACCACCAGAAAACTCTGGCCGTCCATCTGAAAGAGGAACTGGGGCACTGTCAAGAGGAAAAGGCCTCTTAAACTCATCGGGGTGAAAGGCAGCAGCCTGCTGTTGAGAAGGAATAACTGGCTGGAGGGTATGCGGATGGAAATCCAATGGCCTAGGATGAGAAAGATCTTGTGCAGGATAGCTTATCTGATTCTGCAGGAAATCATTTGCTGTTGCCATAGCATTTGGCTGAAACTGCATATGGGGTAATTCTGAACTTGCAAGTAATGGTTGTCCTGGTAACAAACTCTCTTGGTGTGGTGATTTGCTCTGCTGTAGATTAGCCCGCTTAGCAAGTGGCGACCCGCTTTGCCTTCCAGGTGATGAACTGAAATGAAGAAGAAAACACATTCTTAGACATCCAGAAGGGGTATTAATACAAACTAGATGACATTAATTTTTTAAAGTACTTGCAATTTATGGAGATATATGGATTAATGGATGCATGTTTTAAGGAATGATACAAGGTCCAGTACCTTGGGGATGGACGGTGCTTGTTTTCTCCAGAAGGGCTACAGCTCCTCCTAGCCTGAGGTGACTGGCTACGGATTCGTTTTGGCTGGATCCTCCCCTGCCTTTCACTCTGTTGCACTCCAACAGACTCACTGCCACTTAAGCCGTCTTTGACTGGATACCCAAGCTCATCTGAACTGTGTGTTGGGTTTCTCTCATCCTTGAACTCATTATTTTTCGCTGCATTCACATTTTCTTCTTCGTTAGTAACCTGCTGATGACCAATTTCAGTATTTTTATCACTTGGTTGACTCGGCTCATTATCTTCAGGCAATAGCACAGGGTTGCTGGAAGCACCAGTGTGGTCCTCATCCTCACTATCATCTGAGGCATAGCCTTGTATTAATTGCAATTGGCTCCCAGCTTCCACGGTCACATTTCCAGTTTTAGACTTCCCAGTGCTGCCAGGTGGCAAATCACTGCCAAGGCTGGACATGTCATTGACAGCCTTTGGCACATTAACAGCATTAATATCTCCAGAACATTCAGCAGCAGCAGCAGCAGCAACAGGCGAAGAATTGGCTATGCTCAGATGTACCCTTGATGGTGAATCCTCATCTCCTGAATTCAACTTCATAGAGTAAATAAATGTACAGAAATAAACTAGTTCAAGAATGAAGTTGAATATAGGTAACAATATCAATTGAGAAGTGTGACTAATGGTACATTGGCTACAAAGGATATAAGCATATTGATAGTTTGCTATCACTGCCATGCAGATGGGCACGACTGATGATCATACAATTCTACCACAGAAAAAGACAAGACCTTGCTATCAAGTTAAATCTACAGGACATACAATAAACTCACATAGTAGTAATTAAGAATGTGCACCATAAGATGCATTAAGCTTAACACTGTGATCCAAAACGTGGCATGAGAAATGAAAATGCAGGATTTTTAGAACTATAACAAAGTGTGGCATATAAAGCGGGTGAGGATCCACGCACCATCCATATCCATATCCGAGTCATCGGACACAATGCACCCAGCTGCAGCTTCCTCATTTTTGCCTTCACGGCCACCATGCGGGGCACCTTCCTTCCCTTCTGGCTCGGCAGGTGATTCTGTGGTTGCAGGAGCAGATGGTGGCGAGGGGGGCATGAGAGGGGGAGACGACGGTGGTGGTGGCGGCGGCGGCAGCAGCGGAGGGGGAGGCGGCAGATTTTCAGGAGCGATGCTTGGCGGCCGAGGCGGCGGCGGAGGGAGAGACATGGGATACTGCGGAGGGGGCTGCTGATACATAGTTTGCGGCAGCGGCGGCGGGCCAGGCATAGGCATGTGCCCAAACCCCCTCTGCTGCGGGGGCATTGGCATGTGGTGCATCTGGCCGTGATGGGCATAGGGGTAGGCCTGATTCTGATGTGGCTGCACGCCGTGCTGGTACGGCCCAGGCGGCGGCCGATACTGCCCCAACGGCGGTGGTGGTGGTAGCGGCTGCTGGTGGAAGCCATCCGTCACTCCGGCTTGCGGTTCTGGTGGCGGGGGCGGCGGGGGCGGCGGGGGCTGTGGCTGCTGCGACGGCGGCGGCGGCGGCGGTGGCGCGGCATGACGGTAGTGCGGATTAAAGCCCCCTCCTTGCCCGTACATCCCCGGCTCTGAGTTCAAACCCTCTGAAATCTCCTGCAAAATAAATCACAAACACCAAAGAGCTCAATTTTAAGCCACCGGAAGGATCCCCATTCCGCGGACCCCAAACCCTACGTCGAATCGTGCGAGGATCGAAACAATAGTATCGACCGCACCACGAACCAGGTGTGGATGAGTCGGCGAAGGGGGGGTTCTCGAAATTACCTCCGGCGAGTTGGGTCCGAACTGGGACCGGAGCGAAGTCTCCGGTGGTTCGTCGAGGGTTCCCGACGAGCGGAGCTCCCAGGTGGTTGGCTTCGGAGTTCTGACGAGCGGGGGAGACCGGCGCGGGACCGGCGGCGCGCGGCGGGGTTCGGATGCGACCGCCGAGGTTGGGAGTGGGACGGATGGATTTGGGAGAAGGAACAGGCTCGGCTCGGGTCGGGTTGGGGTTGGGTCTTGGGTGGATGGGCTCGGGTCGAATCGTACGGGTGCCCGCTTGGTATGTGGTTACAAAAGTATTTGTGGTTTGTTTCAAGTTCAAAAAAAGATTCAAAAAGGTTCTGTGTTTGCGCTGCTAATCAGAATTGTAGCTCCGCAAGTATTTGGAATTAACGAACTTTGCAAGAGAATTTGTATTGAAAGTATGCTATTAGAACGCCCGCGAGTCTGGCTACGGCCTAAACCCTACTTGATATGTTTGAATATAAAAGTTAGTCACATCATTCAAAAAGATAGTCCCACGGGAAAGGACCAATTCCGTGACTTTTTCTTCATAGAAGAGTGATGCAACATAACGAAAATCGGGTGCAATAGGACTCAAACTCGGGTGGGTGGAAAGGCATCAGTCCATACCGCCACAAGACTTTGACTTAATCTGCTCATTTGGATATTAGTTGATGATCTCTTTTAGCGCATGATTCAAACTAAACTGATTGACAAATCGATGTATCAAACACGGTAACACAAAAATGAAAACGTAACATCCATTCCAAAACCAGGGAAGGTTCTTCGAAACTGACATCTCTAGGATCATCATTTTGCATCTCGACATTCCATCCACATAGGCAGAGAATCAAATCTTCACAAGCTAGGGTAACACCAATAGGTGAGAACCCGGTATCGCGGATGTTTTCTTTCTTGCGGATGAGAAGAAGCTCTATAACTCTATATTAATCAAACATCAACACTATAGAAAAACCTTTGGAATAAAAGAAAAATAGTCTAGTACTTCACGAGTCTTTCATCCTCTACATATCACACATGCCTATGACGCACGGATGATACCACCGTGTGTCGTCGCCTAAACTAAAAAGGTGGTACCCATGCAAGCGGCCTGAGAGTCACTGATCCTTGTTGGGATGGGATCTAGAAGATGACATTTGGATCAATCACACCTAAATGTTTATACGAGTCGACAAAATAACCAGATCGTCATCATTGTGACACCACTGGCCTAACTAGGGTACATCCAACTCCCACCACTTCTAGAAAGGAAAAGGGAAACCTGTCACCCAATCTCGTGTATAGGTCTAAGGGTACATGCACTGCCGAAGGTGAAGGGAGACTTTATTAAGCACCATCGCCAACATAAGGGCTAAAGAGATGGACAATGAATACCTACTTGTTCATTTGATCCTATCGTTGGATCTGACGGCACACACCACAATTGGTCCAAAGAGAAATCAGACAACACCATTATTGAACAAAGTCGCAAGCACCGTTGGACGAGCCGATGCAACGGACAAACAAAGAGCCCAATACCTACGTAATGCCCCAAGACTGGGTTAGCTACAACTCTCACTGGTAGACCAAGGCCTTGTCGTACACCCGCTAAAGCTAGCGGGAAGGAGCAAGCGTCATGGGAACCCTAAACTTATGAGTCGCGAGAGACACACAAATGGCTAGCTCTGTCCACACACCATGGCACATCCCTTGGAAGGAAAATTGTTCAACCCTACTTTGCCAATGCATTTTCTAGAGAAAACAAAGACTACATAAAATATGATGTATAGAACACTTGATCAAACCACATTTAATATTGTCGTCGCATGTAACGTCATCAAGGAAGACCAAATATAGGGTGATAATGTGTGGCATCCGGAGTCGTCAACGATGGGAATGTGGAACCAAACACCAAAACACCTTTGGTATCAGTGAGGTCAAGGAATGACCTCACCAAGACGAGTCATAGAACTGTTATGCGATCGACCTTGTCTACGCCGGTGAGGAGACCGTCGCCTAGGACAAATTCTTCAAGTGTTTTATCTTTGTTCACTGTCTTCCGATGTCAGGGAGATGGCTCGAGGCGAGAGGAAGTGATGGAAACACAAGGCTCGGCGAGAAGCTAATTGCCACACACAATCAGCAGAACCAGCAGACTTTGTAAACTTGTTGATGCAATATCGGTAACCACCACGGGATTTACAAAATATTCTATTCCCTCTATTTCAAATTAATTGACGCAACTTTATCTAGATACGGATGTATCTATACATTAGAACACATATAAAATGCGTCACTTAAAATTTGGAATGACGGTAGTACATCATTGTGCCAACACATTACACCACTTAATTTGAAACTATGGTAATACTTCCTCTGATCGGAAATAAGTGTCGGTGATTTTCTAACTTAGTAGCCCACATTGCACCATCCTGATCATGCGGGCACCATGGGAGGCAAGTACGCAAGCCACCAAATTACAAATACGTTTACGACAACAAACTTCAAAATCAGAAATAACCAGTGGTAAGCTGATATTAATCTACCTTCATAAGCACACCATGACCAGCCAAATGATGGTCACAGGAGAATAGCTCGGCTTAGAATAGTTACATCAGTCCCAATAGAGGTAATAGCACCGGGCATACAACAACTTGCGTGGTGGGAGCAAAATCATACAACAATTTGAAAACTGAGGTAAAGTAGTACACAAATGATACGTTGCAAACGTATCTATAATTTTTGATGCTCCATGCTTGTTTTACACCAATTGCTATATGTTTTGTCTACACTTTGTGACACTTTTATAATTTATTTGGACTAACCTACTAATAGTTGCAAGAGTGCACAATGTTCTTGTTTTACACTTTGATGTGTAGGAATTACCAAAAATACAAGTGAAAACCTTGTTGGAGTCAAATTGGGACTTTCTAGAAATCTGTGCCCGAACTTTTTTCGAAGATGGTCACGTTACGGGTCGAATACAGCGTCAAACGGAAAACTCTGCAATTACAAAGTTGTAGGGAATTTCACGGCGAACGTTCTGGATATAAAATTTACCTGATTCCGAGTCCGGACGACCGAGATAAGCCTGCTCCATTGCGGCCCAAGATGGGGAGACGGGAATCCGAGAGACTATATAAAGGGAGGAACCCTAGCTCGTGAGAGACACCTCCACCCACGAATTTGCAGCCACCAGAGCCACGTTTTCGCCTCCCCCATGGATCCCATCTCCATGAGGGAGGGCTCCCATGAATCCATGAAGGAAGAGGGCTAAGGGGCGGCGCTCTCCCATGATGCCGGCGGCGGGGAAGGAGTCCCCCGCGCCGTCGCCCGCGCCCTCGCTGCTCCTCTCCACCATCTTCACCGCTATGTCCATCACATATGTAGTGGTTCATCCTCCCACACACCTTTGTACCGTCCTATGTAAATATGGTGTTTGATGCTATAATATTTATCCTATGATCTATGTTATGTTTCCATAGTCTATTTGTTCTTAGATTAATTTGTTGAATGTCTTTGGTTCATTAGAGTTGTATGTTGATATGGTACTGTCCTTTGGTATCCATTATATTTATGCGCGCATGGATTAAACATCATAGGGTTTGTAATATGTGTAAGAGGAAGGGGGAAGTTCTACCGGAGTGACAGAAACCTGAGGACGCGAACCGAAATGTTGCACGTATGGGAGTAAGAGCACCATTAACTTAAGGCTATGGTTGGGGAAACCTTAATGCATTGTTAGTATTTGCGGATGCTTGCTAACAATCCAATCATATAGTACTTGTATTTCCAAGTAGTGAAGTGCTTGTATATTTAGCCTCTCCCACATAGAAAACTGCATCGAAGACAATGAACCCGATTTATTCACTAATTGAACTTAGACAAAGCCACTACTATTACCACCACTTTTCCACACTCATGGTACTGTTAGTTTATGGTTACTTAGTATATTTTATTGATGCAGCACTAACAATTACTTTCTTGTATTTATTATCTTGCAAAGCTATCTCTCATACCCGTATTGTTGCTCTAGTTTTATTTCCTAGATGATGCAAACGTTTAGTGTGCATAGAGTTGTATCAGCGGTTGATAGAACTTGAGAGAACATTTATCCTATCTTTAGCTCCTCATTGGGTTCGAAACTCTTACTTATCGAAAAGGCTACACACGATCCCCTATACTTGTGGGATATCAACAAACTTGTCATGGAGGTGCAAATCAGTATAAAATGGTTCTAGACATGACATGTGGCAACATATTATTTTGCAAAAAAAGCCTATGACATTTTTTTCTCGCACTACTGTCCTTCAACCTCTTTGCCCCTAAATTCGCCATGCTATAGCCACGATCATCAGCATCACTCTCTGCTACAACCTCCTCCTCGCTGGCCATGAGGTCCACGCATAACCGTAGTTAAACCTGACGATGAGCGGGCTGGCATCGGCGTCCTGGGCTACGCCGAAGGCTCCCTGGCGCTCGTCGGGCTGCTGCGCCTCCACCCGTCGGCGTTGACACTTCAGTCCCTTCTCAACGTTGCGATGTGTACTGCAATGGGCGCTCATCACATCCGTCACCTCCGACATCTCGCTGGTGGTCTGGTCAGCCAAAGGCCGCAACCCAGTCGGAAACAACGTCGTGGCAGAGCTCATGGTGGAGGGTGACCTGGTGCTGCGATCATCCCTGGACGGTGTGGTCGTTTGGTCTGCCGGCAGCAAGGGCCAGTCACCTGCGGTTTGCCAATGATGATTATGTACAAAAATGAAAGCTATGTGGACTTCAGCGCCTGTTTAAGGGAGAAGAGAATTTCTTAATGAAGCAAATACAGCATGACGCCAATCGACAACTCTGAGACATCGTATAACATTGTGCTTTCTCGATACCTTGTGATTTGGTATGGGAAAATTCTGTTGTACAAACTGTTTCATATCTGAACTACCAATTTATTGCGAGTAGTTAGCATAAAACCATGACATTTGCGCTTAAATTTTGAAAAACCGCAGGTTTTTGTTTAAATCGCAATATGTCGCAAGTTTACATGAGATTTTTTGCAATTCGCACTAAACTCGAATTAATCACGAATTGATGGGGAATCTGACTGGTGGGACCCACCTGTAAGGGATGACGTGGAAAAGAAAATAATAGACTTGCTGATATGGACCGAGGGGCCCACTTGTTAGCTCAATAAAAAACAAAAACAAAAAACAAAAACAAAATTTGGGTCATCTCCTCCACCTGCCCGTCCCCGGCAGCGAGCTCCGGCGCGGGCAGGAGCGGCCAGGCGCGGCGGCTCCCTGCAGGGAGGGCGCAGGCAAGCTACGACGTAGGCGGCCGGGCGCGGGGGCCGACGCGGCTGCTCCGGCCAAGTGGGCCACTGGGGCGGGCTCAGCCAGGCGCAGGGCAGGTCGACGCTTGGCGGCGTGACCTCGTCCCGTGGCTCTTCGCAGTGGCGGTGAGCATGGCGTCTGGCGGTGCGGCGAGCTCCGGCGCCACCTCCCATGGCTCCTCACAGCAGCGGTGAGCATGGCGGCTGGCGGCGCGGCCCCTTGTAGATGCTCGTCTAGGAAGAACGCGGGCAGGCGTGGGTCGGGGATGAGGTGAGGTCCAGCGCGGTGAATTCGGGGTGGGCGCCGGCGAGGCCCTGCCTGGCGAGCGCGGGCGCCGACGAGCTCCTCCCGAGCACAGGCGAGCTCCTCCGGAGCGGGTGCAGGCGCCGACGAGCTCCTCCCGGGCGCAGACCACACGAGCAGATGGGCGCGGTCGCTGGACGGTGGTGGATCCCTGCCGGCGCGGTCCTAGGCGGTGCGGAGGAGCGCCGACGGAGGCGGGGTTGCCGGGGACGGGGGCTCTGGAACCAGAGGAAGAAGACGACCAGTCTTTCTTTTTTTCTTTCTTTTTTCTTTTTTAATTAGCCTGACAAGTGGGCCCATGTCCATGTCAGCACATATACACATTTCTTTGCCAACTCAGCGCTGACAGATAGGTCCCACCTGTCAGATTCAGTGTTAATCGGCCAGAAATGCTCGATTAGTGCGAATTGCAAAAAATCTCATGTAAACTTGCGACATTTTGCGATTCAAACAAAAACCTGCGGTTTTCCGAAATTTGAGCGCAAATGTGATGGTGCGGTGTTGATGTAGATGACCGACCAGTTGGGAACCCCAAGAGAAGGTGTGATGAGCACAGCAGCAAGTCTTCCCTCATTTTTTAAACCAAGGTTTATCGAACTAGTAGGAGAAAGAACCAAACTTAAGAAGGTGATGCTTGCTAGCTTCGTGACACTCCGGACAATGGCGCCAAGAATATTGTTGGTGTGTCTTCACCCAGCAGCAACGTGAAACCTGCACACAACACAAACAAGTACTTTGCTCCCAACTTACGATGAGGTTGTCAATCTCACTAGTTTGCTGTAAACAAACGATTGATCGTATCGAGTGATAAAAGGATAATAGTATGCAAGTAAAGTAAACAGTGTGAGTAAAGTAAAAACGGTGCAACAATGTAAAGGAAATTGGACCGGGGTCCACAATTCACTAGCGGTGTCTCTCCATAAGATAAATAACAACATGCTGGAATTACAGTTGGGCAATTGATAGAGTAAAGATAACGTACATACATCACGATGATCACTATGAGATTCACTCTGGGCATTACGACAAAATACATAGACCGCCATTCAACTGCATCTATGACTAAAAATCCACTCGCGGGAAATCATCCGAGGACCCCTTGAGTATTAAGTTACGAACAACAGATAATTGCATTAAACAAAGTGCGTAATATAAACAAAGCAAATGTCCTTGGACACAAGAATGTTATTTTCTCCCTAGTGGCAACAGCACATCTACAACCTTAGAGGTTTATGTCACTCCCCCAGATTAAATAGAGGCATGAATCCAACTATCGAGCATAAATACTCCCTCTTGGAGTTACTAGCATCTACTTGGCCAAGATAGCTACTAGCAATGAAAAGCATGCAAGATCATAAATAACATAGAGATAACATAAAATATATAATTCAGCACATCAACTTGACATAGTACCAATACTCATCGGATTCCAACAAACACAACATGTATGATTACATAAAGATGATCTTGATCATGTAGGGCAACTCACAAGATCTAAACATGAAGTACATGGTGGAGAAGACAACCATCTAGCTACTGCTATGGACCCGTAGTCCAAGGTAGACTACTCACACATCGCTCTGAAGGCGACCATGGTGGTGGAGAAGGCCTCCGGCAGGGATTTCCCTCTTCGGCAGGGTGCCGGGAAGAGCTACTGGATCTTCCTGATCTTGCGACGATGACGGCGGCGGCTTGCAGTATGTTTCGTGGAAAAGAGATCAGTCCCTTAGGTTTTTCCCGTCGAGGGGTCTTTATAGGCGAAAGGGCATCGTCAGAGGTGGGACCAGGTAGTCTCACCATGGGTTGGCACGGCCAGGGGCTGGGCCGCGCCGCCCTGTGGTGAGGCTGGCCCCTGGCCTCCCTCCATCTCATCTTCGGTCTTCGCGAAGCTTCGGTAAAAAATATAAAGTTTAGCTTTTGTTTCGTCCAATTCCGAGAATATTTTCTGTGTAACTTTTCTGAAACACAAAAACAGCAAAAAATAGGGAACTAGCACTGTGGCATCTTGTTAATAGGTTAGTTCCGAAAAATGCATAAAAACGTCACGAAGTGTAACAAAACACAAAGCAAATGATGGAAGAACAAGCATGGAGCATCAAAAATTATAGATACATTTGAGATGTATCAAAATGTTGTGGTTTTATGCTAACTACTCATTTCTTGCAGAACCAAACATCTTAAAAAAATAGAACCAGATCCTGGTATTCCATGGCCCTTTGCCACTTTGCAGGCCTGCCTGAATCTACTAGCCAGCGTTGATCATATCTTCAGTCTCAGAAATCACGTCTACTAGAGCAAGTTCATCCAATATGCTGCATGTCATGCTGAATTAGCCGGAAAGACAGAGTCCATTGGTAAGGGCCCTGAATCTGTCGACAGTTGTGGGAATGATGCCATTGTCGATCATTGCAGGGGACAAGCGCGGTGCCATGGTCATGTAGAGTTGTTGCCCACGCCTTGCTCCCAGCTGTGCGTCCCCTACGGCCTGCCCTGCTCCCGGGCATCCTCCTCTTCGCCGGCGTCACGGTAGACGCCGGTCACCGGAGCAGGGCACGACGGTGGCGGAGCATGCTTCCACAGCTTCCCGTAGGCTTTCTGGCGTGGGCGGAGCCACGTACGTCACCGTCCTAGCTTGCAGGACCCGACTGCCATCATGTTTTGTCGACCACCGCTGGAGCCAGGGTTCACGCGCCGTACCTGCCCAATGTCGGACACCACCAGCCTTGTATGTCCTTCACAGACGTGGAGGTGAGAAGTGACATGGTGTCGATGGCGAGGTAGATCCGGTTCATGCGCCAGTTCGCCGCTGATGCTTGGCGGTGAGTCACGCGCTATGCCGGAGCGACTACCCGGCAAGGTGCGCCTCGGTGGGCTAATTTAGGGAAAATGAGGAGAGAAAAACAGTGGGGGTTATTTGCAAAATTATTGGTGTCACGTTGTCATGTTGAGAACAATTTTGTACTAATTTGCACCTCTATGACAAGTTTGTGTACTACCTCACCCCAATTTTCAAGTTGTTGTACTCCCTCCGACCCATATTACTGTTCACTAATACATATGTATCTACCATTAAAATGTGTCTAGATACATCCATATTAGCGAAGAGTATTATAAGTTCGGAGGGAGTATGATTTTGCTCCCACCATGCAAGTTTCTGTATGACCGATGCTATTACCTCGTCCCAATAATGACCTGCCCCATTCACTGCCTGCATCAGCCGCTTGAGGTTATTTATGGTCTGCGTGGGACAATGATGAGGTTTCACAAAGTCACCGAGTCAAGTAGTATACAAGATTTCCCTCCCGACAGTAAGTTTTGTAAATTTTGCAGGTTTTTTTACATCAGAAAATACTTTATTCATTCGACATACTCCGTAAGAGTTACATCAGAGGTACAATGAAATTATGTGGATCATCAAGCCAGAACCTGGCCGGTAGAACCCCTCGCTACTCTAGCCAGCTGCCCAGCTCATGTTTTTAACATCAGAAAATACATGAGAGGTACATCAGAAAATATCAAGCCAGAACCTGGCCGGTAGAACCCCTCGCTACTCTAGCCAGCTCATGTTTTTAACATCAGAAAATACAGAGGTACAATGAAATTATGTGGATCATCAAGCCAGAACCTGGCCGGTAGAACCCTTCGCTACTCTAGCCAGCTCATGGGCTCCTCTATTTGCCTACCGATAAGAATGCTGAAACAGAATTTTGGGGAACTCTGAAGCTAGGAGGTAAATTTTGCAGTTTAGGTTTTTCCAAGACGCCATAGAAACATCATTCACGCTAATTGGTTACAAAGTCAGTAATTAGTGGATACAGGGATGGAGGTTAACCTGTTTTCAGATATTACCCTGGATTGTATTCTGCTTTAGAAGGAGTACTGCATGGCCAAATCGTAGTCAATGCATGTAGCGGCCATCCAACATCGATGAGGAAATTTCGAATCAAGAAAACAAAGACATAGCCGACACATAATTCTGAATCTGCTCCAGAATAACGCTAAGGAAAAACCAACTGCTCTTCTCTCAGATGGAAGAAGCCATAATAATCAGAAATGCATCACATGGTTAATTAACCCAAACCAATTCATAGATAGATAGATAGATAGCACGGATGAGAAAACCAGATTCCATGATCCGGCCACCCACCAAGTTCCCATTTCAAAAGGGTATAATAGAGATAGATAGATAACAAAGTACTAGCAGCACCTCAAGCATTCGGTGTAAAGAGCACACAAATCAAATAGATATCTTGATGCCTATGTATGTGTATCTCAAACACCCAGAAGCACTAGATACCAAGTGTCGCAGGTAGGCAACCACGCAGAGCTGCTTACTTGCCACCACCAACCTCCTTCACGGCGCAGATCTGTTCTTCACCCATGGCACACATAACAGACAGGATCAGGTCCTTGCCCTCCTCAAATCCAGACTTGATCTGCATTCGGAAAGCAAAACATTAAGATCAGGCAGCAGAGCAGAAAATACAAACTGGTCAACAAGCTTTGATAGCTAGAGTACATACCTGAGTAACCAGAGCTTCATCACCAGGAAGCTTCAGGTCATCCTTAGTGTCACCACTCTCAGTTAAGAGGCTAAGCTGTAAAAAGGCATCACCAAGTTCGAATCAGGGAAATGCTTGGCACAAAATAGAAAGGAAGGCCAGATTGGAAACAAACATACATATCCATCTTCAGCAATATCAATCAGCTGATAATCTTTGCGGTCAACATGGGGGATCTGGACAACAGCGCAATTGAGGAAGTTAGATAAGATGATCCAAAAAACAAAACCAAACTAACTGAAGCATGATATCCATGTAACTTACATCACAATTGTGGGATGAAGGAACAATATCCTCAAGCTTCTTTGAGTTAAAGATGTCAATGGCAACGAAGTGGCACTTTGCGTGACCATGCTTCCCAGTCTTGGAAGTGGAGACCTCAACAACCTAGCACAAAGATTAAACCAAAGGAATCCTCAGAATATGTCAGACTAAACATACTTCTCTTGTGGAAGACAAGGCTAGGAATTATCACGTTAACAGCAGCAGTTGGACATTAAGATGGGTATAAATAAGAAAAGAACAACAATAACTCAGCAGGAAACACTTGAATAATCAAGTGAAATGATACCAACACAGTTTTGAGCTAAAATACAAATAACATCTATTACATTGAGGTAGCTGCATACCCAAACTAAACAGGAAAGCACTGGAAGGTAGAGCATGGAGAATGGCAGTAGAGTACTTAAAAGTTAACAGCAGCAAAAATAGACATTCAGATATGAGAGAAGTAAAACAGATAGCAACAATAAATCAGCAGGAAACACTTACATAATCAAGTGAATTGATATCATCACAACTTTGAGCTAAAATACCTATAACATCTATTACGTTGAGGTAGCTACATACCCAAATTAAACAGGGAAGCACTGGAAGGTAAAAGCATGGAATCTGGCAGTTGTCGTACTTAAATAAGACTCAAACCTGATTACATATGCCAAGTGCCGATTAAACAAGCAAGTTAAACTCCTTGTAAAACAGACATCACCCTGTACAACACTACACCTAGCTTTGCCAAATCCTGCCTCGTTAAGACTTTCGGGAATAAGATATACTTTTGGTATGGAGGGAATAAGATTTGCTGGAACATGGAGATGGATACCTCGGTAACTAAAAATCCTAATCCATAACCGTGCCAAATCCTGCCCGTTAAGATTTTCGGGAACATGAAGACAGATAGCTAGGTAAATATCATAACCGATAACAGTTGAATCTAAGAAACAAAGGTCAAATTACTTCCGACCTGCAGATCTACAAACTTCTAAAAGCAAAACTAATCATCGCAGTAGATTCCCAGACACATCAATCAACCAACCAAACAGAACACAACACAATCAACCGCAGGCTATCGTATCGGATGACTAGATCCAAAAAGGCGCAGACCTTGCAGGGACGACCCTTGATGACGATGTGTCCACCCTTGCGGATGGCGCCGGCCTGCTGCGGGTAGGTCTTGGAGGCGCCGGAGTCGGCCTTGGACTCGAAGTGGTGTTCCTCATCCGACATCTCCGACGATCCTCCTGAGTCCTGGGAGAATCAGTAAACGGTAAGAGGAAGATGAGAAGAGGAAACTCGAAATCGATTGGATTTACGGCAGATCTGTATTAGGAAGGGGGAGAGGAGGTGCTCACCGGCGGTCGGCGGTTCGGAGAGGAGGTGAGAGGCAGCGGCAGCTAGGAGGTGGATGGGATGGATCCGGAAGCTAGGGTTCTTGGCTCGGCACTCCTCCCAGCTTTTTATGCGATGGGGATAGCCGCCGCCGGATAGGGGTTGGCCCTATTGGGCCGTATGTCACATCAGTGCGTGATGGGCCTGCCCAAGGCCGATACGGATTTGACCCTGAGGCTCATGTACAAGAGAACACGCCCATGTATATGCGGCCCAAGGTCCATGTTTTTTGCAGTACCAATCCAGGTTGTTTTTCTTTCTTCTTTTTTGCCCTCAAGGTAAAACCCAAAAAGGAGCATGTGATGAGAAAACAGTAGAGCTGGTGTAAATTAAAAAGTGGGTAATGTGATATAAAAACATGTTTTAGTGTATACAGTAGGTTGGAAGCGAAATCAGTGAACCTACATACCAAAAAATATCTAGATATATATATGTTAGAAAACGACCAAAACATCTTATATTTTAAATGAAGAAAGTATAATCAAAGAAAATAGGTGATAGCCAGATTATTAGTTTCTCAAACAAATGTGAAGGCCTAATTGACAGAGAGATACAGGCTCTTACAAGTGCATCGCTGTGAAGTTTAGCAAGTTATGCACGTCGGATGAAGTAGCTATTCAACTTGGAGCATTGCGTTGCTTGCATGGAGAGGCACAAAATGTGTATTTCTAGCTGTAAAGAGACAAATAAAGGTGCACGATCAACTTGAGTGGCTACTGCAGTCCTGCTGGACTCGAGTTGCATTGTCGGTAATAAAGGAGCAGATGGGCCGGAATCTCCTCACATGGCACACCTCTCCATTTTTTTCTCCTATGTTCCCTTTTCTTTTATTTTCTTTTTTTATAGGGAAAATTTTTCTACTCTCTCCATCCCAAAAGGATGTCAAAGATTTATTTAAATTTAGATATATCTATACACTAAATCATGTCTAGATGCATCTAAATTTTGACAAAATCTGTGACATCCTTTTTGGGGCGGAGGGAGTATCTTATCTGCCTAATAGTTTTTTACTTTTCTTTTCTAGGGTAAGTTTTTTACCTATGTCTACCTAATAGTCTCTCTCCTTACGGAACGTTCGAAGAAATTTAAAGAAATGTCACTACCTTGTCCAAATAGTCATGAAACAACTTACATGACAAGTTCTTAAGACTCTACCATTGTTTTGGACTTGCATTTCACATAGTTTTGTTGAATTTTGTGGTTTAGACCCATGAACAAAATAAACTCCCCGCAATCTAGGAGGATCATCCATATATCAAAACAAGAAGGACTAAATTTAGTCCCATGCACTACTAGTGTAAAGCGAGTTAGATTCACATATTAGGGTTGGTTTTCTACCATCCACTAGGAGCTCGACACATGACACACACACCACCACCATAGTTACTTCTGTTGTGATGCTCACATCTTATCTATCCCGACGCCTACATGCATAACACACAAATCCTATATAACTAAGAAGTTCACCCCCACTAACCTATTTCTCTTGACATGCAGGCTATCCACATCATCACATCGACCGCATGTGCAGAAACCGCACGTCCGCCTATTTTCATCGCTCGTACGTTGACCGCACATTCCGATTCGTTCCAGTGTGTTCAGTTTCTGCAGCCTACAGCCCAGAGTGTTCATTGGCCTCCAGCCCAACCCAACTTAGGATAAGACTATGCATCTTCTCCATGGAACGCATCTTGCCTCCACCGAGTATCACAGAGCTCTGAATTTATGATGGCGTGTAGATGACCGTCCAGTTGGGAACCCCAAGAGGAAGGTATGATGAGCACAGCAACAAGTCTTCCCTCGGTATGAAACCAAGGTTTATCGAACTAGTAGGAGAAAAAACCAACTTCTGAAGGTTGATGCTCGCTAGCTTCGTGACAGCTCCAGACAATTTATATATGGTGCCTCATCCAGGGCGTAGCTTTGCACCAGCAGCAACGTGGAACCTGCACACAACACAACCAAGTACTTTGCCCCAACTTACAGTGAGGTTGTCAATCTCACCGGTTTGCTGTAAACAAAGGATTAAGCGTATCGAGTGGTAAAAGATAGTAGTTTGCAAGAATGTAAATAAAGCGAGTAAATGGTAAACGGTAATAACAATGTAAAAGAATGGACCGGGGTCCATAATTCACTAGTGGTGTCTCTCCATAAGATAAATAACATGCTGGGTAAACAAATTACAGTTGGGCAATTGATAGAATAAAGCAAGCGTACAAATGTCATGAGGATCACTATGAGATTCACTTGGGCATTACAATATAATACATAGACCGTAATCCAACTGCATCTATGACTAATAATTCACCCGCCGGATGTTGTCTGAGCAACCATTGGGTATTACTCCATCCGTCAGGAATTACCCTACATTCTGTATTTGGTCAAAGTCAAACTTTTCAAATTTTGACCAAATATATTAGTAAAACTATCAATAACTATGAAACCAAATACATGCAATATGAAAATATATTTTATGACAATTCCAATGATGGTTATTTTATATTATAAATATTAGTATTTTTTCTTATATACTTAGTCAAAGTTTATAAAGTTCGACTTTGATTAAACCCAGAATGCAGGGTAATTCTTGACGGAAGGGAGTAAGTTGCAAGCAACAGATTATCGCCTTATGCAAAGTGTGTAATGTAAACAATACAAATGTCCTTGAACACAAGACTATTGTTTTCTCCCTACTAGCAATAACACATCTACAACTTTAGAGGTTTTTGTCACTCTCCCAAGTTACTAGAGGCATGAACCCACTATCAAGCATAAATACTCCCTCTTAGAGTCACTAGCACCTACTCGGCCAAGATATCTACTAGCAACGGAGATCATGCAAGATCATAAACAACATAGAGATAACATAAAGATGATAAATCAATAGATCAACTTGACAAAGTACCAATATTCATCGGATCCCAACAAACACAAAATGTAGAATTACACAACACTGATCTTGATCATGATAGGCAGCTCACAAGATCTAAATATGAAGCACATGGAGGAGATGACAACCATCTAGCTACTGCTATGGACCCATAGTCCAAGGTAGACTACTCACACATCACTCCGGAGGCAGGCATGGTGATGAAGAAGGCCTTCGGTGGTGATTCCCCTCTCCGGCAGGGTGCCGGGAAGAGCTTCTGGACCTTCCCGATCTCGCGTCGACGACGACGGCAGCTTATAGTATGTTTCGTGGAAAATTGATCGGGCCCTTAGGGTTTTCCCGTCGAGGGGAATATATAGGCGGAAGGGCGGCGTTGGGAGGTGGACTAGGGTCCCACCATAGCTCGACGTGGCCAGGGGGTGGCCCGCGCCATGGCATGGTGCGGCTGCCCTCTGGCACCCCTCCGTCGCTACTTTGGACTCCGTCGCGCTTCGGGAAAAATAGGAACTTTGGCTTTTGTTTCGTCCAATTCCGAGAATATTTCTTGTGTAGCTTTTCTGAAATACAAAAACAGCAGAAAACATGGAACTAGCACTCTGGCATCTCGTTAATAGGTTAGTTCTGGAAAATGCATAAAAACACCACAAAGTGTAACAAAACACAAAGCAAATGGTGTATAAACAAGCATGGAGCATCAAAAATTATAGATACGTTTGAGACGTATCAAGCATCCTCAAGCTTAACTCCTGCTCGTCCTCGAGTAGGTAAGTGATAACAAAACAATAATTTTTGAGGTGACATGCACCATCACAATCTTGATCAAACAATGTAAAGCATTGAGTGCTGAGATCAAAGTACTCTAAACATGGGCATAAAAGATATAATCTTGACAATAAAACTTAGCAACCATGTTATAACATGAAAAGTAACACAAACAAAAGATCATGAGTAATGAAACATTGAAAGTCGAGTGTGTGTTTCAACCATATAGAAAAATATAGCAAAGTGGTTTTCAGCTTGTCCTCTATGGAATAGCAAAACATAAATGCATAGGTGATGCGGTACGGTGTTGATAGCTTTTCACCGTCCAGTTGGGAACCCCAAGAGGAAGGTATGATGAATATAGCAGCAAGGTTTTCCCTCAGTTAAGAAACTAAGGTATGTCGATCAGGAGAGGAAGGAGCCAATACGACTGAAGGTGATGCCCGCTAGCTTGCGACAGCTCCGGACAATTTATAGGGCGCCTCGTCCGAGCTTTGCTTTGCGAGCGGCAACGTGGAACCTGCACACAACACAACCAAATACTTTGTTACCAACTTACGATGAGGTTGTCAATCTCACCGGTTTGCTGTAAACAAAGGAATGAGCGTATCGAGTGGAAAATAGTAATAGTATGCGAGTAAAGTAAACAGTGCGAGTAAAGTAAATAGGTGATTGCAATATAAAGGAAATAGGACCGGGGTCCACAGTTCACTAGTGGTGTCTCTCCATAAGATAAAATAATACATGCTGGGTAAACAAATTACAGTTGGGCAATTGATAGAATAAAGACAACGTGCATATGTCGAGAGGATCACTATGAGATTTACTCTGGGCATTACAATAAGATACATAGACTGCCATCCAACTGCATCTATGACTAATAATCCACTTGTGGCGAATCAATCCGAGAACTCCACAAGTATTAAGTTGCGAACAACAGATAATTGTATTAAGCAAAGTGTGTAATGTAAACAAAGCATATGCCCTTGAGCATATGAATGTTATTTTCCCCTAGTAGCAACAGCACATCTACAACCTTAGAGGTTTCTGTCACTCCCCCAGATTAAATAGAGGCATGAACCCACTATCGAGCATAAATACCCCCTCTTGGAGTCACTAGCAACTACTTGGCCAAGATAGCTACTAACAATGGAGAGCATGCAAGATCATAAACAATATAGAGATAACATAAGATAATATTCAGTACATCAACTCAATCATAACACCAATATTCATCGGATCCCAACAAACACAATATGTAGAATTACATAACGGTGATCTCAATCATGTAAGGCAGCTCATGAGATCTAAACATGAAGCACATGGTGGAGAAGACAACCATCTAGCTACTGCTATGGACCCATAGCCAAGGTAGACTACTCACTCATCGCTCCGGAGGCAAGCATGGCGATGAAGAAGACCTCCGGTGGCGATTCCCCTCTCCGGCAGGGTGCCGGGAAGAGCTTCTAGACCCTCCCGATCTTCGGGTCGACGGCGGCGGCGGATCGCGATGTGTTCTGGAAAAGTGATCGGTTATTTAGGTTTTTCCCGTCGGGGGGTCTTTATAGGTGAAGGGGCATCGTCAGGAGTGGGCCGAGGCGCCCTCACACATAGGGGGCGCGGCCAGGGGCTAGGCCGCGCCGCCCTGTTGTGTGGGGCCCTCGTGGCCCCACTCCGTCTCCTCTTCAGTTCTCTGGAAGCTTCGGTGAATTTCTGGACGCTCGGCTTTTGTTTTGTCTAATTCCGAAACTATTTCCTGTGTAACTTTTCTGAAACACAAAAATAGCAGAAAAACAGGGAACTGGCACTGTGGCGACTTGTTAATAGGTTAGTTCTGGAAAATGCATAAAAGTGCCACGAAGTGTAACGAAACACTAAGCAAATGGTGTAAAAACAAGCATGGAGCATCAAAAATTATAGATACGTTAGAGACGTATCAGCATCCCCAAGCTTAACCCCTGCTCGTCCTTGAGTAGGTAAGTGATAACAAAAGAAATAATTTTTGAGGTGACATGCACCTACACAATCTTGATCATCTATGTAAGCGTTGTGCGCTGGGATCAAAAGAACTTAAAACATGGGCATGAAAGACATAATCTTGATAGAAGAAACTTAGCAACCATGTTATAACATGAAAATGAACACAAACAAAAGATCATGAAAATGAAACAATGAAAGTCCAACGTGTGTTCAAATCATAAGGAAAAACATACAAATGGTTTTCAGCTTGTCCTTCATGGAGAGTAAAACATAAATGCATAGGACACCTTCAAGTTTAAGAGGGCGACTAGATACAAATAATTTAAGAACAAGTGAAACCATGATCTTGAATCAATCAATGAAAACTTTGGTACAATGCACATTATACTCAGAATGACAACTATGCTCTCTTAATGGTGCATAAAGGTAGAAGGTGATGACTCAACATAAAAGTAAAAGAAAGGCCCTTCGTAGAGGGAAGCAGTGATTGCAAGTTTTATAAACCTTCAAAAATTATGGTACTTACCGGCTTTGAGCTCTCATTGCCCCCATCATAAGCATCTTGAATGGTTAAAGTTAATGCGAGAACACTTATGCTGCATATGCTTGACAAATCATAAGTTGAAAACCTCGTGTCCCATGAATACGAGTACCCAAACCTCATGCTACTTTACTTAGAGTCTCAAGCAAGCTCTTGTCATTGTAAATATACACGTATCATCGAGAACCGCCAACGGGGTACCTCCGTGCCTGATGACATGGAACAAGCCCACATCAAAATGACAGGACAAGCAGACAATGAACACCTCGACATCTCTTTTATTTACCATTTGTATAGCTTTTTTTTTTAGATGCGTCATCGAATATCCACTATGGGCATGCTGCAAATTTCCACCATGAATTATGCATGGCTTAGATTGGCGGCCCAGGCGTTTCTCTAACACATATACAAACTCCATGATCCCGCAAGATTCCCAATTCATTTCACACCGCGAGTATCCATAAACAAAAGATCACGATATCAACTCAAATAAGAAGTGCAATGTTGAAAGCTTGCCCCATGACGGCATGGCTGGGCTAATTCCCAGCTTACAACTTGCAAGCATAACAACTCAACAGAAGAGACCATAATGTCAAAATTTTAAGAACGAGAAAAATAAAGTGTGCCATCCGGTTCGTGAGAGCTTTACTAACCAATTTTCGCATAACACTGGTAAGAGTTTAATTTGAAGAGTAGATAAAAGCAAGTCAAATGTACTTTGGAATAGCAAATTGCTAATAGGTATGTATGGTGGACACTTTGGTAAAACTTGGTTTTTAGGAGTTGGATGCACGAGTAGAGCTCATACTCAGTACAAAATTAGGGCTAGCAAAAGACTGGGAGCGACCAACTAAGAGAGCAATAACGGCCATAATCATGCAAAGCGACAAAGAAACATTTAAAAGAAGCATAAGATGGCATCAAAAGTCAAAAACTAAATGATCATAGAGGCTATTGGCGACTTTGTATGAGTCTAACAAGTGTGAGCATGCGCCAAGTCAACCCAAATAAAGCATCAAGGAGAAAACCAAAATAATGCTTCCACACGATAAAAACAACGCATGATTTTTTCAAAGGCTCATTAAGCAATCTCAGTTATTTGAGACAAGTCATGCTACAGCAAAACCACTAAGCATACTATCAAAAAGACATCAAGCACGACATGCAAAAGCCTAGGCCGCAGTGTACACAAGCTCCTTCTTGTACCACTTTTTTTTTTGAATAAAGCTTTTTCTCTTTTCCAACACCATTCAAACTTTTTATAAGCACCTCTTTTGATGAAAACCAATATAGACCAGAGGCAAAAATACACCTTGATAAAAAGATATAAGAAGATCTGAACGCAAATCAAGGCGAAAACGAAAACCAAAAGCAGTAGCAGAAAAAGAAGAACACTCAGTTTTTGATAAGAATGAAAACTAGAGCATTCTTGGTAAATGAAAAGCAAGGCAACTTCTCCAAAAGGAATTTGTTGGGGTCCAACCACTTATTGCAGCAAACTAAACTAAACTAAACTGAAAACTAAAACAACTGACGCTCCAAGAAAAACGCATAATGCATGAAGCAATAAAAATATAGCGTATTGAAAGGTGACCTAATTTTTGCCGATGAAGAAGGGGTGCCTCGGGGGCATCCCCAAGCTTTGACGTTTGTACTTCTTGGATATTTCTTGGGGTGATGCATTGGCATCCCCAAGCTTGAGCTTTTGTCCATTCTTCAACTCATCTCATCATTCTTCAATCCCTACACTTGAAAACTTCATACAAAACTAAACACAAATCTATTAGCAACATTAGTGTAAGCATAACAATGAATCAACCCTTTTTTGCTTCAGGTTTCAACTCAAAACCACCACATATAAAGTATATACTACTGTAGCAACTTCCCCCAAAAGTTCCGTGATTAAAAGAACTCAAAAAGAAAGCGATAAAGCGGCAAACACAAATATTGGCAGAAATCTGTCAAAACAGAACAGCTGACAAATGTCGAATTTTAGAGGGTTTTCTGTTGCTCAAATAAAAAAGTGTTCAACTAATGAAAGTTTGGATATAACCTGGGGCATATGCACAAGAAATCGCAGGTCCAAAATATATATAGAGAATTTTCACAAATTTTTACGGTGCAGCACCGAAAACTGTTTCAGGGCAGCAACATCCCCAAATCTTACCTCGCTCAAATTAGAGGCTTCTCTTGGCACAAAACCGAAATAAAAAGGATAAGGAGAGGTTATTACAGTAGTAATAACTTCCAATACTCAAATAAAAGAAAAAGAACTGAATGTAAAACATTGGGTTATCTCCCAAGAGTGCTTTTCTTTAACGCCTTTGAGCTAGGAGCAGAAAATGCGAATCAAGTAATATCAAGTGATGAAGCATCAAGCTCATAATTTGCTCTAAGAATAGAGTCAAAAAGCACTTTCTTTCTCTTTCTAGGGAAGTGTTACATACCTTTCTTGAGTGGAAATTGATATTTGATGGTGCCTTCCCTCATATCAATGATGGCACCTACAGTTCGAAGAAAAGGTCTTCCCAAAATAATAGGACATGAAGCATTGCATTCAACATCCATGATAAGAAAATCAACGGGAACAAGGTTATTGTTAACCATAATAAGAATATCATTAATCCTTCCCAAAGGTTTCTTCTTAGCAACATCAGCAATAGGAACATCATAATAACACTTTTCAAGCGGCGGTAAATCAAGCATATCATAAATCTTTCTAGGCATGATAGAAATACTAGCACCTAGATCACATAAAGCATGGCAATCAAAACCATTAACATGCATATCAATGATGGGTTCCCAACCATCTTCTAACTTCTTGGGAACAGAAGCTTTTTGCTTCAACTTTTCATCCATAATTTTCATAAGAGCATTGGTAATATGCTTAGTAAAAGCAACATTTAAAGAACTAGCATTAGGAGTCAAAGCAAGCTTTTGCAAGAACAAAATAACTTTAGATATATTGCAGCCATCAACATCAAAATCATTAAAGAAAATAGAGCTATCATCACCTACACTTTGAAAAAAATTAGCACTCTTTTGAGAAAAAGTTTTAGCAGTTTTAGGCTTTTTAACACAAGGAGTGGGAGTTTTCTCTACACCAATCAAAGTAAGAGGATTGCTAGCATTAGGAGCAACATCATTAGAGGTAGTAATAGTACAAACTTTCATATTCCTAGCAATCTCATCCTCTCTTTCCCATCTAGCATGCAATTCTGCTAACAATCTAACATTTTCATCAATTCTAACTTGGATAGCATTAGCAGTAGCAAAAACATTGTTCTCCTTCACATCATTAGGCAACACTTTTAATTTCAGAAGTTCAACATCATGAGCAAGGCTATCAACTTTAGAAGCAAGAATATCAATTTTGCCTAACTTTTCCTCAACAGACTTGTTAAAAGCATTTTGCTTACCGATGAAGCCCTTAAGCATTACCTCAAGCTCGGAGGGCGCGGCCCTAGTGTTGTTGGAGGAATTACCATAAGAGTTACCATAACCATTACCATTGGTAGAAGGATACGGCCTATAATTGTTACTAGCAAAATTGCTCCTATAAGCATTGTTGTTAAAATTATTATTTCTAATGAAGTTTACATCAACATGCTCTTCTTGGGCAACCAAAGAGGCTAAAGGAACATTATTAGGATCAACATGAGTCCTATCATTTGAAAGCATAAGCATAATAGCATCAATCTTATCACTCAAGGAAGAGGTTTCCTCAACAGAATTTACCTTCTTACCTTGTGGAGCTCTCTTGGTGTGCCATTCAGAGTAATTTACCATCATATTGTCGAGAAGCTTTGTTGCGGCGCCCAAGGTAAGGGACATGAAAGTGCCTCCAGCAGCTGAATCAAGTAGGTTCCTCGAAGAAAAATTCAGTCCTACATAAAAAGTTTGAACAATCATCCAAGTAGTCAGTCCATGAGTGGGACAATTCTTTATCATAGCTTTCATTCTTTCCCAAGCAATAGGAACATCATAATAACACTTTTCAAGCGGTGGTAAATCAAGCATATCATAAATTTTTCTAGGCATAATAGAAATACTAGCACCTAGATCACATAAAGCATGGCAATCAAAACCATTAACATGCATATCAATGATGGGTTCCCAACCATCTTCTAACTTCTTGGGTATAGAAGCTTTTTGCTTCAACTTTTCATCCCTAATTTTCATAAGAGCATTGGTAATATGCTTAGTAAAAGCAACATTTAAAGAACTAGCATTGGGAGTCAATGCAAGCTTTTGCAAGAACAAAATAACTTCAGATATATTTCAGCCATCAACATCAAAATCATTAAAGGAAATAGAGCTATCATCTCCTACACTCTGAAAAATTTCAGCACTCTTTTGAGAAAAAGTTTTTGCTGTTTTGGGCTTTTTAACACAAGGAGTAGGAGTTTTCTCTACACCAATCAAAGTAAGAGGATTGCTAGCATTAGGAGCAACATTATTAGAGGTAGTAATGGTATATACCTTCATCTTTCTAGCCATCTCATCTTCTCTTTCCCACCTGACATGCAATTCTGCTAGCATCCTAACATTTTCATCAATTCTAACTTGGATAGCATTAGCAGTAGCAAAAGGATTGTTCTCTTTCACATCATTAGGCAACACTTTTAATTTCAGAAGTTCAACATCATGAGCAAGGCTATAAACTTTAGAAGCAAGAATATCAATTTTGCCTAACTTTTCCTCAACAGACTTATTAAAAGCAGTTTGCTTACCGATGAAGTCCTTGAGCATGACTTCAAGCTTAGAGGGTGCAGCCCTAGTGTTGTTGGAGGAATTACCATAAGAGTTGCCATAACCATTACCATTGGTAGAAGGATACGGCCTATAATTGTTACTAGCAAAATTGTTCCTATAAGCATTGTTGTTAAAATTATTATTTCTAATGAAGTTTACATCAACATGCTCTTCTTGAGCAACCAAAGAGGCCAAAGGAACATTATTAGGATCAACATGAGTCCTATCATTAGAAAGCATAAGCATGATAGCATCAATCTTATCACTCAAGGAAGAGGTTTCCTTAACAGAATTTACCTTCTTACCTTGTGGAGCTCTCTCGGTGTGCCATTCAGAGTAATTTAACATCATGTTGTCGAGAAGCTTCGTTGCGGCGCCCAAGGTAAGGGACATAAAAGTGCCTCCAGCAGCTGAATCCAGCAGGTTCCTTGAAGAAAAATTCAGTCCTGCATAAAAAGTTTGGACAATCATCCAAGTAGTCAGTCCATGAGTGGGGCAATTCTTTATCATAGATTTCATTCTTTCCCAAACCTGAGCAACATGTTCATTATCAAACTGACTAAACTTCATAATATTGCTATGCAAAGCTATAATCTTAGTAGGAGGATAGTATCTACCAATAAAAGCATCCTTACACTTAGCCCATGAATCAATACTATTTTTAGGCAAAGACAGCAACATGTAACATCCCAGCGTTTAGGACCAAACGGGGGGTAGAATCAGAGTTTGTGCATTGCATTCATGCATCTGAAAACCTAGAAAAAATTTGTGCAAATTATTTAAAACACAAAGCGACTGAAGTTCCTCTTGTTCTGATGTTTAGTTTAGTGCATCGGAGTGAGTGCGATGAATTTCGGCATGACCTTTGTTGAATCATTGATTTGGGGGGAAGGAATTTGAATTCAACATTTAAATTTGAACTAGATAATAATTCAAATAAGTTTGAACTAAGAAATTGATTAATAAACATCACACAAATAGAAATAAGAATAAGTTTTGGAATAATGTCTTTATTACAATTGAATGGAGTATTATATTACAAATCTCAAATATTGAGATTAATTACAAGAAGGAATGGATATTATAAAAGGAATAAATAAAATCCTAGCTAATGTTTAGTCTTGACATCATCTTCATTCCTGCAAGTAAGAAGCAACAAAGGCAAAAGAAGATTGGTTGTTATGATTAAAATGTTTGCCCCCATATATTTTTGGAGGCAATTTAATCTATTAAACTTAGTTAGAGAATTTAGGAAGGACTCCTAAATTATATATCCTAGAATCAGAGGGCATCATTTCTAACAAATAACCAACTATGGAAAAGGGTCCATAATTCATACACTTGAATTGATAGGCATTCTAAAGGCAGGCAACCAAATCAGATTGGAAACAGACAACATTAGAAGTAGACAAATTATGACACCCTCTAATCCTAGCTAAGTTTAAAGTAATAAATCCAAATCAGTTTATATTAAATTCATACTTAACATGGTATTGTTAAGCAGAATTAGGAGGCCACCAAAAATCCATTTAGCAAAATTAGTAATATTTGCACAGCCAGAATTACAAGTGGCAGTCACAAATAATGACCCAAACAGAGATAAACATCACAGCCGAGGCTTACTTCACAAGGTAAGCAAGTCAAATGGAGATTTTGCACTTGTAGTAGATAAACATCACAGGGGCAGCCACACCACACACCCATCCACTTCAACACCATATCTTTTCACCTTACCGCAAGAACACCAAGAACCATCCCAGACATCACCACAAAGATCCCAGCTCAAGCAACCAGTGACCATGGTCACTTAGAGGAGCACAGAGGCTGATCAAGAGGAGGAGCAGGGCTGCCAGGAAGGAGGAGCAAGAGGGCAGCAAGGTGTCCAGCCGAACCAGATCAAGCAGGACAAGACCACCACAAGAACAGGAACAAGAGGAAGTAGAAGGGCACCAGAGCAAAGTGTGATACCAACTTCTCTTCTTCTAAAAATTTCAGCAACAAGGTGAATAAATCAAGAACCATTAGTATTTGTTCTTATCATCCATCAAAGAAAATAAGGGGGGTAATAGGATTACCCTCAGACTGGCATAGAGGTGCTATGCTAGATTCATCACAGGGTAGTAAATCAAATCAAAGCAAGTATCTATTCTTATAAGAAAAATATTGCCTCAGTCTTTGCATCACAGGCCAGACCAAGATAGGAAGCTAGAATCTATTCTTATCAATTTAATTCTATAGCAGTGCTCACTTTGCACATAACAGCAGCAACCAAAGGCTACTACAAGCATCAGATTGGAATACCACATCATAGCAGCCAGCCAAACATATCAACCCACTATCATGCATACTCTCCTGGGGAAACCACAGGAGCTAGATAAAAAGATACCAGCATCTTACTGAATCAAATTCACAGAAAGCTAACCCAGGAAAACCTCACTGCCAAATGACCCCATAACCATAACTGTTGGGGTGGAGTGATGTTTTTCATCATTTGGTCAAGAACCAAATTTAGCAGGAGCTCAAACTAGCTTAGTCATCTCCAGCACCTTAGGCTAACTATAATAACCACTCTATGCATCTTCAACTGGAAGTATCACAGAGCAAGATCTATTTCTTCTAGCTTGTGGCACTGAGTTACTAAGCTAGATAAGCTTAACTAAATCTAGTAAACAACCATCAGATAATTTGGTAAAGCATAAAGGCTTTACTGGTATTGCATTATACAGAGATATCACTGTATTTCCAAGCCATCAACTTTAATCTCCAGTCTAGAGATTATATCAATGAAAATCCTAATGTCATCATCACTGAATTTCAGATTCAGTTCAAACTATAAATCAATACAGCAAGTACACAGCTAAGCACCATATCTGACACCATCTAAGTGTTCAAATTGCAGACTAACAGGCAGATTGGAACCAGACAGAGAATGGAATTAGTGGAACCATCACCGCACCCTAATCAGTATAGTGTCACCAGCATTAACCAAAGACTAGCATCAAGCAGGGCATAGAGCCAGAGGGGGAGTGAGAGATAGCTCACAGTAGTAGGGGGCGGCATCGGCGACTCGGCGGCAGAGGCGACAAGGGTGGCACGAGGGTGCCATGGCACCACCCGCGCCGAGCCATGCCAGCTCGAGGGCTGGGAGGCCACCGACGTCAGCGTCCGGAGGTGGCCGGACGGGCAGCATCGGGGAAGCACCGGAGCACGGCGGCGAGGGGGTCGAAACCCTAGCCAGGAGGTGCTCATCACGGCCGTTAGAGAAGAAGGCCGGGCGAATCAAGGGGGTGGCAGAGTAGATCAGGCGGCGGCGTATCGATGGAGGCTGGTGGCGGTGGAGGGTGCCACTGGAGCCAGCGGTCGGTGGCGAGGGCGACGCCAGGGGTGCCTGGAGCTCACGAGCGTGAGGGAAGGCCAGAGCGCTGGTCGGTCGGTTTGACCGATCGATCGGCCGGACCGATCTGGTCTGGCTAAGACCAGCAGGCCGACCAGACCGAGATGGGTTGGCCAGGCCAAATGGGTTTGGCCTATTTAGCCAGTTAGATTTCATCCTAGCCCTGACTAAAAAGAAAAAAATTATTCGATTCTAGAATTTCTAGAAAATGTTAATAATACCCTATGAGTACTTTAAAATGAATAAAAAATGATTTTTGAATACTACTTATAACATAGTATTTTAAAGAATGTTAATAACCCCAAAAGGTTGAATAAATTTTATTCATGATAATTTGGCTATTATGTGGAGAATAAAATTGATATATCTTAAATGACCTAAAATTTGTAACTACAAATTTGAATAATCGGAATCATACCTAGATAGTTCCATAACATCATAATTGCTAATTTTACCATTCATATGCATTAGTATGACTTATCATCTAATTGAATTCCGGAGTACTTAAATCTTTGTTTAAACTTAAATACAACTCACAAAAGGGGGGATAATCACTTAAACCCTAATGCATAGCATCTATATGCATCATAGCATGATTTGCCTCTTTGAACATTGTCTTACCAGACAATGATGCTATTTTTCCAGAACCCGGAGTTTAGGGTTCAACCCAAGCTTTTGATTGCAATACCTTGCAGTCTCAAGGCAAGTTCACTCTTGCTCATACCTCTTGATTATTTTTATCAAATTACTTGCAAATATACCTGTGGTATTACTACTGCATTTAAAAAGTAAAAGGTTCTCTTTTCATAATTAATATGCTAGCTGGTTATTGACCCGAGTGGTGGTAACCTAGGATGGCTGGCAAATGGAACCACGGTATGATGGATGTGGTGGAGGTTCCATTTGCACGGGAAATTGAACCCTAGGACTTAATAACCAATGTCGTCAGTGATCCTTGCGCCGTATAATACGCGTTAACCATGAGATCTGGAATGGGACGGAAAAGTCAGCTGGATCTTCTTCCTTCTGCATGTCAACGGATGTACCGTGCCGGAGCTGCCATTCCACGGGGATGGAGCAACATGGGTGGGACCCCTGAGTTTCCCCCGGTACCAGGTGTCTATGATGGATTGTAAGAATCTGGTCGTGGGTAAAGCCGTGTATTCGGGAGATGTCTACCGGGGACCGGCCAGCTTACAAAAGGGTGGGCATGCGGGGTCGCGGAGAAGGGCAGTGATTGGCTTGGATCACAAGACTGGGCCCCACACTAAGGAAGTGTGGACAGGAAAGATTCGCCTGGTTGTGCAGCAAGGCTTTGATCTCTCATGGGTAAAGCAACGCACCTCTGCAGAGTGTATCAAATTGTGGCTTGTCACTCCTTTTTCCGGGAAGGAACTGCGAACGCGGCAGGAAAGGGACTCCATGAAGTTCTAGTCAACCTGTGAAGACTGTAGGGCATAGTTTTCAAAATAAAAGCAATCTCTTGAAGAAATGTTTATGAAAACCTGCATGACCTGAGATCTTTGATCTATGGTCGTAGCTAGTGCATCAAACACTTATCCCTTTTAAATGAACTTGCTGGGTAACGCTCGTTACTCACCCCACTCCCTCTTAACCCTTGCTTAGACTCTGAAGACCAGGAGGAGGAGGCACTCTACGCCAATGTTAACCAGGAGGACATCTACTATGAGGAGCCAGATCTGTCCGGTGGTGTAGAAGGTGAAGATTACAAGATCATCTATGGTGTCGAAGAGGAAGCCGAGCAGTAGACGAGATAGTACCGTTAGTTTAGCCGAGCAACCTAGAACCACTACTAAATAAGTTGCTGAGCTACCTTAGTTCTTAGTTGTACTTTCAGTTATTCTAGGACAAGTAATGTAAGTTGTGAGTCAATGGGGTATCCTCGATGAACCTAAGAGGACCTCGAAGTTGTTATATTTGGGCTTATAATAATAAAAGTTTGTATGTGGACCCGCAATGTTTCTGTTGTACCACTCTGAGGGATGTAATATTTGTGGAATGGAGTTTCATAAGTGTTATATCAATGACTTGCGTACTACAACATGCAGTGGTATGCTGGGTCACCATACAACCAATCCTTAGCTTTTCCTCTCAAAGAAAAAGGAAACAATTTAAGCTTAATAATATCACTTTCAACATCCTTATATTTCTGCATCTCACATAACTCAACAAACTTGTTGAGATGAGCTGCAGCATCATCAGTACTAGCACTAGAAAATTGCTCTTTCATAACAAGGTTCAACAAAGCAGGCTTAATCTCATAAAAATTTGCAGCAGGAGCAGGTGGCGCAATAGGAGTGCAGATAAAATCACTATCATTCGTGCTAGTAAAGTCACACAACTTGGTGTTTTCAGTAGCCATTCTAGCAAACTAAAAGCAGACAAGTAAAAACAAATACAAAGGATTCTAATTTTTTTGGGTTTTTGATAACACGATGCAAGTAAAAATAAAGTAAAGCAAAACTTAAAACAAAGTAAAGGATGTGCGTGCGAAAACTCCCCTCGCAGAAGTCTTCTTCTTCCTCCCCGGCAAAGGCGCCAGAAAAAGAGCTTGATACGGTACGGTGTTGATAGGTTTTCACCATCCAGTTGGGAACCCCAAGAGGAAGGTATAACGAATATAGCAGCAAGGTTTTCCCTCAGTTAAGAAACCAAGGTATGTCGATCAAGAGAGGAAGGAGCCAATACGACTGAAGGTGATGCCCGCTAGCTTGCGACAGCTCCGGACAATTTATAGGGTGCCTCGTCCGAGCTTTGCTTTGCGAGCGGCAACGTGGAACCTGCACACAACACAACCAAATACTTTGTTCCCAACTTACGATGAGGTTGTCCATCTCACCGGTTTGCTTAAAACAAAGGGTATGAGCGTATCGAGTGGAAAGCAATAGTAATATGCAAGTAAAGTAAATAGTGTGAGTAAAATAAATAGGTGATAGCAATATAAAGGAAATAGGACCGGGGTCCACAGTTCACTAGTGGTGTCTCTCCATAAGATAAAATAACACATGCTGGGTAAACAAATTACAGTTGGGCAATTGATAGAATAAAGACAACGTGCATATGTCGAGAGGATCACTATGAGATTTACTCTGGGCATTACAACAAGATATATAGACCGCCATCCAACTGCATCTATGACTAATAATCCACTTGTGGCGAATCAATCCGAGAACTCCACAAGTATTAAGTTGCGAACAACAGATAATTGCATTAAGCAAAGTGTGTAATGTAAACAAAGCATATGCCCTCGAGCATATGAATGTTGTTTTCCCCCTAGTAGCAACAGCACATCTACAACCTTAGAGGTTTTTGTCACTCCCCCAGATTAAATAGAGGCATGAACCCACTATCAAGCATAAATACCCCCTCTTAGAGTCACTAGCAACTACTCGGCCAAGATAGGTACTAACAACGGAGAGCATGCAAGATCATAAACAACATAGAGATAACATAAGATAATATTCAGTACATCAACTCAATCATAACACCAATATTCATCGGATCCCAACAAACACAACATGTAGAATTACATAACGGTGATCTCAATCATGTAAGGCAGCTCATGAGATCTAAACATGAAGCACATGGTGGAGAAGACAACCATCTAGCTACTGCTATGGACCCATAGTCCAAGGTAGACTACTCACTCATCGCTCCGGAGGCAAGCATGGCGATGAAGAAGACCTCCGGTGGCGATTCCCCTCTCCGGCAGGGTGCCGGGAAGAGCTTCTGGACCCTCCCGATCTTCGGCTCGACGGTAGCGGCGGATCACGATGTGTTCTGGAAAAGTGATCGGTTATTTAGGTTTTTCCCATCGGGGGGTCTTTATAGGCGAAGGGGCATCGTCAGGAGTGGGCCGAGGCGCCCTCACACATAGGGAGCGCGGCCAGGGGCTAGGCCACGCCGCCCTGTTGTGTGGGGCCCTCGTGGCCCCACTCCGTCTCCTCTTCGGTTCTCTGGAAGCTTTGGTGAATTTCTGGACGTTCGGCTTTTGTTTCATCCAATTCCAAGAATATTTCCTGTGTAACTTTTCTAAAACACAAAAACAGCAGAAAACAGGGAACTGTTACTGTGGCGACTTGTTAATAGGTTAGTTCTGGAAAATGCATAAAAGTGCCACAAAGTGTAACGAAACACTAAGCAAATGGTGTAAAAACAAGCATGGAGCATCAAAAATTATAGATACGTTAGAGACGTATCAATAGGACACGTTCAAGTTTAGGAGGGCGACTAGATACAAATAATTTAAGAATAAGCAAAACCATAATCATGAATCAATCAATAATAAATTTTGGGACTATGCATATTAAAATCAGAATGACAACTATGCTCTCTTAGACGGTGCATAAAGTTAGAAGTTGGAGACTCAACATAAAAGTAAAAGAAAGGCCCTTTGTAGAGGGAAGCAGTGATTGCAAGTTTTATAAACCTCCAAAAATTATGATACTTACTAGCTTTGAGCTCTCATTGCCCCCATCATAGGCATCTTGAATGGTTAAGGTTAATGCGAATACAATTATGAAGCATATGCTTAACAAATGATAAGTTGAAAATCTCGTGTCCCATGAAGTACGAATACCCAAACCTCATGCTACTCGACTTAGGTCCCAAGCAAGTTCTTGTCATTGTAAGCATACATGTATCATCGAGAACGCCAACAGGGTACCTCTTGCCCGATGACATGGAACAAGCCCACATCAAAATGACAAGACAAACAGACAATGAACACCTCGGCATCTCTCTTATTTACCATTGGTATAGCTTTTTATTGTGAGATGCGTCGTCGAATGTCCACTATGGGCATGCTGTAAATTTCCACCATGAATGATGCATGGCTTAGATTAGCGGCCCAGGCATTTCTCTAACATATATACAAACTCCATGAGCTCACAAGTTTCCAACTTATTTCACATCGCAGGTATCCATAAACAAAAGATCACGATATCAAAAAAATGAGAGAAACTGCAATGTTGAAAGCTTGCCCCATGACGACATGGCTGGGCTAACCTCCAACTTACAACTTGCAAGCATAACATCAACATAAGAGAGCCGCAATGTCAAATTTATTAAAAGCAAGAAAAGTAAAGTGTGCCGTCAGGTTCGTGAGAGCTTTACTGACTAATTTTCACATAACACAAAAAGTTTAATTTGAAGGATAGATAAAAGCAAGACGAATGTGCTTGGAATAGAAAATTGCTAATAGATTGATATGGTGGACACATTGGAAAAACTTGGTTTTTGGGAGTTGGATGCACGAGAAGTATTCCCTCTCAGTACAAAATAAAGGCTAGCAAAAGACTGAGAGCGACCAACTAAGAGAGCAATAACGGCCATGATGGCGCGGTGATGAATAGTGCCAGAGAACTTGTTGGCGTGTAATTAATGAAGTAAATGACCGGCCAATTGGAAACCCCAAGAGCAAGGTGTGATGAATATAGCAGCAAGTTTTTCCCTCAGTAAGAAACCAAGGTTTAATCGTCCAGGAGGAGGATGTCAATACGACTGAAGGTGATGCCCACTAGTTGCGTGATGCTCTAACAAGGGCGCCGTTAACGATTACTTGTTAGCGCGTCTTCAACCAGTAGCAACGTGGAACCTGCACACAACACAACCAAATACTTTGTTCCCAACTTATGATGAGGTTGTCAATCTCACTGGTTTGCTTAAAACAAAGGGTATGAGCGTATCGAGTGGAAAGCAATAGTAATATGCAAGTAAAGTAAACAATGCGAGTAAAGTAAATAGGTGATAGCAATATAAAGGAAATAGGACCGGGGTCCACAGTTCACTAGTGGTGTCTCTCCATAAGATAAAATAACACATGCTGGGTAAACAAATTACAGTTGGGCAATTGATATAATAAAGACAACGTGCATATGATGAGAGGATCACTATGAGATTTACTCTGGGATTACAACAAAATACATAGACCGCCATCCAACTGCATCTATGACTAATAATCCACTCGTGGCGAATCAATCCGAGAACTCCACAAGTATTAAGTTGCGAACAACAGATAATTGCATTAAGCAAAGTGTGTAATGTTAACAAAGCATATGCCCTCGAGCATATGAATGTTGTTTTCCCCCAAGTAGCAATAGCACATCTACAACCTTAGAGGTTTCTGTCACTCCCCCAGATTAAATAGAGGCATGAACCCACTATCGAGCATAAATACCCCCTCTTGGAGTCACTAGCAACTACTCGGCCAAGATAGCTACTAACAACGGAGAGCATGCAAGATCATAAACAACAAGATAACATAAGATAATATTCAGTACATCAACTCAATCATAACACCAATATTCATCGGATCCCAACAAACACAACATGTAGAATTACATAACGGTGATATCGATCATGTAAGGCAGCTCACGAGATCTAAACATGAAGCACATGGTGGAGAAGACAACCATCTAGCTACTGCTATTGACCCATAGTCCAACGTAGACTACCCACTCATCGCACCAGAGGCAAGCATGGCGATGAAGAAGACCTCCGGTGGCGATTCCCCTCTCCGGCAGGGTGCCGGGAAGAGCTTCTAGACCCTCCCGATCTTCGGGTCGACGGCGGCGGCAGATCACGATGTGTTCTGGAAAAGTGATCGGGTCTTTACGTTTTTTCCGTCGGGGGGTCTTTATAGGAGAACGGGCATCGTCAGGAGTGGGCCGAGGCGCCCTCACACATAGGGGGCGCAGCCAGGGGCCAGGCTACGCCGCCCTGTTGTGTGGGGCCCTCGTGGCCTCACTCCATCTCCTCTTTGGTTCTCTAGAAGCTTCGGTGAATTTCTGGACGTTCAGCTTTTGTTTCGTCCAATTCCGAGAATATTTCCTGTGTAACTTTTCTGAAACACAAAAACAGCAGAAAACAGGGAACTGGGACTGTGGCAACTTGTTAATACGTTAGTTCCGAAAAATGCATAAAAGTGCCACGAAGTGTAACGAAACACTAAGCAAATGGTGTAAAAACAAGCATGGAGCATCAAAAATTATAGATACGTTTGAGACGTATCAGCATCCCCAAGCTTAACTCCTGCTCGTCCTCGAGTAGGTAAGTGATAACAAAAGAAATAATTTTTGAGGTGACATGCACCTACACAATCTTGATCATATATATAAGCGTTGTGCGCTGGGATCAAAAGAACTTAAAACATGGGCATGAAAGATATAATCTTGATAGAAGAAACTTAGCAACCATGTTATAACATGAAAAATGAACACAAACAAAAGATCATGAAAATGAAACAATGAAAGTCAAACGTGTGTTCAAATCATAAGGAAAAACATACAAATGGTTTTCAGCTTGTCCTTCATGGAGAGCAAAACATAAATGCATAGGACACCTTCAAGTTTAAGAGGGCGACTAGATACAAATAATTTAAGAACAAGTGAAACCATGATCATGAATCAATCAATGAAAACTTTGGGACAATGCACATTATACTCAGAATGACAACTATGCTCTCTTAATGGTGCATAAAGGTAGAAGGTGGTGACTCAACATAAAAGTAAAAGAAAGGCCCTTCGCGGAGGGAAGCAGTGATTGCAAGTTTTATAAACCTTCAAAAATTATGGTACTTACCAGCTTTGAGCTCTCATTGCCCCCATCATAAGCATCTTGAATGGTTAAAGTTAATGCGAGAACACTTATGCTGTATATGCTTGACAAATCATAAGTTGAAAACCTCGTGTCCCGTGAATACGAGTACCCAAACCTCATGCTACTTTACTTAGGGTCCCAAGCAAGCTCTTGTCATTGTAAGTATGCATGTATCATCGAGAACCGCCAACGGGGTACCTCCGTGCCCGATGGCATGGAACAAGCCCACATCAAAATGACAGGACAAGCAGATAATGAACACCTCGATATCTCTTTTATTTACCATTTGTATAGCTTTTTATTTTGAGATGCGTCGTCGAATGTCCACTATGGGCATACTTCAAATTTCCACCATGAATTATGCATGGCTTAGATTGGCGGCCCAGGCGTTTCTCTAACACATATACAAACTCCATGATCCCGCAAGGTTCCCAATTCATTTCACACCGCGAGTATCCATAAACAAAATATCATGATATCAACTCAAATAAGAAGTGCAATGTTGAAAGCTTGCCCCATGACGGCATGGCTGGGCTAATTCCCAACTTACAACTTGCAAGCATAACAACTCAACATAAGAGACCACAATGTCAAAATTTTAAAGCGAGAAAAGTAAAGTGTGCCATCCGGTTCGTGAGAGCTTTACTGACCAATTTTCGCATAACACTGGTAAGAGTTTAATTTGAAGAGTAGATAAAAGCAAGTCAAATGTAGTTTGGAATAGCAAATTGCTAATAGGTATGTATGGTGGACACTTTGTCAAAACTTGGTTTTTAGGAGTTGGATGCACGAGTAGAGCTCATACTCGGTACAAAATGAAGGCTAGCAAAAGACTGGGAGCGACCAACTAAGAGAGTAATAACGGCCATAATCATGCAGAGCGACAAAGCGACATTAAAAGAAGCATAAGATGGTATCAAAAGTCAAAACTAAATGATCATAGAGGCTATTGGCGACTTTGTATGAGTCTAACATGTGTGAGCATGCGCCAAGTCAACCCAAATAAAGCATCAAGGAGAAAACCAAAATAATACTTCCAAACGATAAAAAACAACGCATGGTTTTTTCAAAGGCTCATTAAGCAATCTCAGTTATTTGAGACAAGTCATGCTACAACAAAACCACTAAGCATGCCATCAAAAAGACATCAAGCACGACATGCAAAAGCCTAAGCCGCTGTCTACACAAGCTCCTTCTTGTACCACTTTTTTGCATAAAGCTTTTTCTCTTTTCCAACACCATTCAAACTTTTTATAAACACCTCTTTTGATGAAAACCAATATAGACCAGGGGCAAAAATACACCTTGATGAAAAGATATAAGAAGATCTGAACACAAATCAAGGCAAAAATCGAAAGCTAAACGCAGTTCTAGAAAAAGAGAACACTCGTTGAAATTATAAGAATGAAAAATGGAGTGTTCTTGGCAAATGAAAAGCAAGGCAACTTCTCCAAAAGGAATTTATTGGGTTCCAACCATTTATTGCAGCAAACAAAACTAAACAAAACTGAAAACTAAAAACAACTAACGCTCCAAGAAAAACGCATAATGCATGAAGCAATAAAAATATAGCGTATTGAAAGGTGACCTGATTTTCGCCGATGAAGAAGGGGTGCCTCGGGGGCACCCCCGAGCTTTGATGCTTGTACTTCTTGGATATTTCTTGGGGTGATGCATGGGCATCCCCAAGCTTGAGCTTTTGTCCATTCTTCAACTCATCTCATCATTCTCCGATCCCTACACTTGAAAACTTCCTTCATACAAAACTAAACACAAATCTATTAGCAACATTAGTTTAAGCATAACATTGAATCAACCCTTTTTGCTTTAGGTTTCAACTCAAAACCACCACATATAAAGTATATACTACTGTAGCAACTTCCCCAAAAGTTCCGTGATCAAAAGAACTCAAAAAGAAAGCGATAAAGCGGCAAACACAAATATTGGCAGAAATCTGTCAAAACAGAACAGCTGACAAAGGTCGAATTTTTAGAGGGTTTTCTGTTGCTCAAATTGCTCAAATCAAAAAGTGTTCAACTAATGAAAGTTTGGATATAACCTGGGGCATATGCACAAGAAATCGCAGGTCCAAAAGATATACAGAGAATTTTCACGAATTTTTACGGTGCAGCACCGAAAACTGTTTCAGGATAGCAACATCCCCAAATCTTACCTCGCTCAAATTAGAGGCTTCTCTTGGCACAACAACGAAATAAAAATGATAAGGAGTGGTCATTACAGTAGTAATAACTTCCAAGACTCAAATAAAAGAAAAAGAACTAAATGAAAAAACATTGGGTTATCTCCCAAGAGTGCTTTTCTTTAACGCCTTTGAGCTAGGCGCAGAAAATGCGAATCAAGTAATTATGAAAGAAGCATTAGGATCCACTATAGGAGTCTTTTCAACAATGAATTGAATTGTGTCCAAATGAGTTTTTGAAGATCCTTTATGATCACGCTTTGGTACACTACTTTTATCAAAAGGATTTTCAGGACAAATCCAACTAGAATTCTTTTCCCAAGCATCATGAATTCCTACAAGTTTACAAGGTATTGTCACTCTAAAATCTTCATTGGGTGTACCAACAACCTCTACAGGCGAACCAAGCTTATTAAATTTCTTATAAACTTTCCTAGCCTCAATGGCAACATCTCTAAATTCTATGCGCAAAGTTTCCAAGATAAAAGCTTTCTTTTCAGGATCTAGAATTTCATGAAGCTTAAGGAACATGTATTGCATAAAAGGATTAAGGCTAGCAAACCTAGCTTCTAACATGTGAACTAAATAAGCAGAAGCAACTTCATAACTAGGAGCAAGCTCAGCCAAAGACTTTTCCTCAACTTCTTTATGCATACTAATATGATTAAAGAACTCCTCAACGTTATTTTTTCCAATAATTGAACCACTACCTACTGAGAGGTCCTCCAAAACGTACTTGGGAAACAACATAATGAACTAAAGTAAAGAAATAACAACTATAAAGGATACTAATTTTTTTGTGTTTTTGATAAAATGATGCAAGTAAAAATAAAGTAAAGCAAAACTTAAAACAAAGTAAAGGATGTGCGTGCGAAAACTCCCCTTGCAGAAGTCTTCTTCCTCCCCGGCAACGGCGCCAGAAAAAATTGTTGATGGCGCGGTGATGAATAGTGCCAGAGAACTTGTTGGCGTGTAATTAATGAAGTAAATGATCGGCCAGTTGGAAACCCCAAGAGCAAGGTGTGATGAATATAACAGCAAGTTTTTCCCTCAGTAAGAAACCAAGGTTTAATCGTCCAGGAGGAGGATGTCAATACGACTGAAGGTGATGCCCACTAGTTGTGTGATGCTCTAACAAGGGCGCCGTTAACGATTACTTGTTAGCGCGTCTTCAACCAGTAGCAACGTGGAACCTGCACACAACACAACCAAATACTTTGTTCCCAACTTACGATGAGGTTGTCAATCTCACTGGTTTGCTTAAAACAAAGGGTATAAGCGTATCGAGTGGAAAGCAATAGTAATATGCAAGTAAAGTAAACAGTGCGAGTAAAGTAAATAGGTGATAGCAATATAAAGGAAATAGGACCGGGGTCCACAGTTCACTAGTGGTGTCTCTCCATAAGATAAAATAACACATGCTGGGTAAACAAATTACAGTTGGGCAATTGATATAATAAAGACAACGTGCATATGATGAGAGGATCACTATGAGATTTACTCTGGGCATTACAACAAAATACATAGACCGCCATCCAACTGCATTTATGACTAATAATCCACTCGTGGCGAATCAATCCGAGAACTCCACAAGTATTAAGTTGCGAACAACAGATAATTGCATTAAGCAAAGTGTGTAATGTTAACAAAGCATATGCCCTCGAGCATATGAATGTTGTTTTCCCCCTAGTAGCAATAGCACATCTACAACCTTAGAGGTTTCTGTCACTCCCCCAGATTAAATAGAGGCATGAACCCACTATCGAGCATAAATACCCCCTCTTGGAGTCACTAGCAACTACTCGGCCAAGATAGCTACTAACAACGGAGAGCATGCAAGATCATAAACAACATAGAGATAACATAAGATAATATTCAGTACATCAACTCAATCATAACACCAATATTCATCGGATCCCAACAAACACAACATGTAGAATTACATAACAGTGATCTCGATCATGTAAGGCAGCTCACGAGATCTAAACATGAAGCACATGGTGGAGAAGACAACCATCTGGCTACTGCTATGGACCCATAGTCCAAGGTAGACTACTCACTCATCGCGCCGGAGGCAAGCATGGCGATGAAGAAGACCTCCGGTGGCAATTCCCCTCTCCGGCAGGGTGCCGGGAAGAGCTTCTGGACCCTCCCGATCTTCGGGTCGATGGCGGCGGCGGATCACGATGTGTTCTGGAAAAGTGATCGGGTCTTTAGGTTTTTTTCGTCAGGAGGTCTTTATAGGCGAAGGGGCATCATCAGGAGTAGGCCGAGGCACCCTCACACATAGGGGGCGTGGCCAGGGGCCAGGCCGCGCCGCCCTGTTGTGTGGGGCCCTCGTGGCCCCACTCCGTGTCCTCTTCGGTTCTCTGAAAGCTTTGGTGAATTTCTGGACGTTCGGCTTTTGTTTCGTCCAATTCCGAGAATATTTCCAGTGTAACTTTTCTGAAACACAAAAACAGCAGAAAACAGGAAACTGGCACTGTGGCAACTTGTTAATAGGTTAGTTCCGGAAAATGCATAAAAGTGGCATGAAGTGTAACGAAACACTAAGCAAATGGTGTAAAAACAAGCATGGAGCATCAAAAATTATAGATACGTTTGAGACGTATCAGGCCATAATCATGCATAGCGATAAAACATCATTAACCGAAGCATAAAGTGGTATCACAAGTCAAAAACCAAATGATCATAGAGACTTATGGCGACTTGTTAGAGTCAAACATGTTGTAAGCATGCGCCAAGTCAATCCAAATAAAGCATCAAAGGAGAAAACCACAATAATATGCTCCGATATAACAAAAACAACACAAGATTCTTTCAAAGGCACATTAAGCAATCTCAGTCATTTGAGACAATTCATGCTACAGCAAAAACTACTAAGAATACTATCAAAATAACATCAAGCATGACATGCAAAAGTCTAAGCCACAGTCTAAACAAGCTCCCATTTGTACCACTATAGGCATGAAACTTTTTTCTCTTTTCCAACACCATTCAACCTTTTTATAACCACTATTTGAGATGAAAACCAACATAGACCAGTGGTATAAATGCACCTTGATACAAATATATAACAAGATCTGAACAAAAATCAAGGTGAAAAATGAAAGATAAACGCAGTACTAGAAAAGAGAACACTCGTTGAACGATAAGAGTGAAAACTAGAGTGTTCTTGGCAATAAAAAATGGAGTGTGTCTTCTCCAAAAGCAATTTGTTGGGGTCCAACCATTTATTGCAGCAAACAAAACAAAAGAAAACTGAAAGTGAAAGTAAAGACGCTCCAAGAAAAACGCATAGTATACGAAGCAATAAAAATATAGTGTCTTGAAAGGTGACCTGATTTTTGTCGATGAAGAAGGGGTTCCTCGGGGCATCCCCAAGCTTTGACGCTTGTACCTCTTGGATATTTCTTGGGGTGACATGGGCATACCCAAGCTTGAGCTTTTGTCCATACTTCATCTCATCTCATCACTCTCCTTTCCCTACACTTGAAAACTTCCTTCATACAAAACTTCACACAATTCTATTAGCAACATTAGTGTAAGCATGATAGTAAATCTACTCTTTTGGTTCACTTTCAAACTCATATACACCATCCATTAAAGAATAAGCTACTGTAGCAACTTCCTCAAAAGTTTCATGATCAAAAGAACTCAAAAAGAAAGCGATCGAGAGGCAAACACAAATAGTGACAGAAATCTGTCAAAACAGAACAGCTGACAAAGATCAATTTTTTCGAGGACCTTCTGTTGCTCAAATCGAAAAGTTCAAAACTAATAAAAGTTTGGAAATAACCTGGGGCATGCGCACAAGAAATCACAGATCAAAAAGATATTCTAAGAATTTTCACGAATTTTTATGGTGCAGCGCAGAAATGTGTTTCAGGACAGCAACTTTCCCAAATCTTACCTTCCCCAAATTAGAGGTTCTTCTTGGCACAAAAATGAAATAAAAATGATAAGGAGAGGTCTTTACAGTAGTAATAACTTCCAAGACTCAACAAAAAGAAAAAGTACTGAAAAGAAACATTGGGTTATCTCCCAAGAGTGCTTTTCTTTAACGTCTTTGAGCTAGGCGCAGAAAGTGGAAATCAAGTAATATCAAGCGATGAAGCATCAAGTTCATAATTTGCTCTAAGAATAGAGTCAAAAAGTATTTTCTTTCTCTTTCTAGGAAGTGTTCCATACCTTTCTTGAGTGGGAATTGATATTTAATGGTGCCTTCCTTCATATCAATGATGGCACCAACAGTTCTAAGAAAAGGTCTTCCCAAAATAATAGGACATGAAGCATTGCATTCAACATCCAAGACAAGGAAATCAACAGGAACAAGGTTATTGTTAACCATAATAAGAACATCATTAATCCTTCCTAAAGGTTTCTTCTTAGCAACATCAGCAAGAGGAACATCAAAATAACAATTTTCAAGTGGTGGTAAACCAAGCATATCATAAATCTTTCTAGGAATAATAGAAATGCTTGCACCAAGATCACATGAAGCATGACAATCAAAATCATTAACATTCATATCAATGATGGGCTTTGCTTGTTGTGGCACGGTGTTGATGTAAATCATCGTCCAGTTGGGAACCCCAAGAGGAAGGTATGATGGGTACAGCAGCAAATTTTCCCTCAGTAAGAAACCAAGGTTTGTCAGTCCAGTAGGAAAAAGCGAAACTCCAGAAGGTGATGCTTGCTAGCTTAGTGACACTCCAATAAGGGCATCATTTATGACTGACGAGGGGTTAACTCGACAAATGTCCTAGATGAAGGACTTAGGATCGGGGGAATAGGGCGTCGGATGAACTCGAAGGTAAAATCAGTCAAACAAGGTGGCTATCGAAAGTAAACATGGGTGTAAACCTAGCTTGCTTTCAATCTGTCCCACACCGTCCCCTCCTGGCCCCTATATATAGATGGCCAGGTCTCGAGGATCGGGTGGGATCCGACACAGATTACAATATCGATATACGACATGAACTCGTATTTCGACTAATATTACAATGGGATTTCTATTTTCGTGCCCTCAGGTCGTTAGTTGTACTCAGTTTTCCCCAGCTCGTTAGTTTTTCCTCAGTTTTCCCCAAGCCGTTGTCTGAAACCCTCAGAAGGAGGTCGGGCGGGAGGATTCCCGTTTAGTTGACCGTTTCCGTGCTAATGTGTGGGGCTGCGTCGTGTGGGGCCGCGTCGCGTGGGGCTGGTAGAAAGGGACCGCGTGGGACAGACGAGACCGCGTTTGGTTGTACGTGAGAGCTCGGTTCTGTCTCTCTCGGGCCAAATTGGCATTGCCTTTTCAGAGCGCCTTTTTCCCCTCTCTCTCTGTAACAGTTCTCTCTCTTTTCACCAAATTAGTATCAAATCTAGTGAAGCTTCTATTTATGTCTTTCTTCAATGATTGTTGCCTTTTGGCCCTCATTTTTTGCCCAATATGGTAACAAATCTAGAAGCTAGTATAGGATAAATTCACAGCAACATAATAAATCCAGAAAACTAAGTATAATACATAAACTGTATACAGCAGCCAAAAGCAGCCAATAACAATGTTCTTCATTCTGTATCATATATTTCGTCGTCGCTACAATTCATGAGATGAAAGAAATATTCACTGAACTCCCTCGTCTGCAGTGTGCAGCAAATACATCCTCCAAATGGTATGGCCTTTGTTCATTTCTATCCGCACGTCGTGGCCACTCATCCCAGGCCTTTCTATCATCATCATACTCTCTGATATAACCCAAATCCGCGTAGTAGATGCAGCCAGGTCGAACTGTCGGGTGCACTCTGGTGTCGACGGAGATACACCGGATAAAATTGACGAAGAGGGCACGACTGCCAATGTTACTGACGGCATGGAGAGAGCGGCTCTCAGTGTCCACACGGTACACCAATGGTTGACCTTCCTCCAAATGCCCGTTGTCGTCAGTGCTGCCGCCCAACAACACAAGCAACAGATCACCATCCGACTCCACAAGGTAGAACTTGGAATCATAATCATTTCCAAGTTCTGGAAATGAAAATAGTGTCTTCATGCTGACAGTGCTCACGCGCTACTCCAACTGGACATTGTTAGTGCACACTATTCTTCCGAACTCATTCACAGCTATTGCATACAATTCACATTGAACGGGGTAATGCAACGCAGAGAATGGTCCTCGATCGTAAATCTTCCTTCTCCCCAATCATGTACATCTATATCTTAGTTGGAGAGCTCTTATCGACCCAAGCAATTTCATTGGGGTAACCTATGCAAATGAAGACCATAGTCGGGGACTTCATTACAGCGACTGACTGCACAATCATAGATGGCATCTGCGCCTCAAACGTAGCGTTCAAAGTCTATGTGAGTGGGTTCAGAAGCCGTATCTTTGCGGCTGGTTCCTCTGGGCAAGCACGATGACGCCACGGTAAAAGCCAATGAAGTAGTATCTAAAAGGGAGTTGATGAAGATAACATTCAACACTAAGATGTTTACGATTGAAAATAAAAATAGATTAACTCTATAGATATGGNTTCGGCGTCGAAGTTTTCAGATGAAAGAGCAATAGATGCATTCATCATTGGATTAAGGCGAAGAGACCTAGTCGAAGAGATGGGTAGAATCAAGCCAAAAACAGTGTCAGACCTCATGGATGTAGCAAATAGATTTGCAGACGGAGAAGACGCATGCAACAACAAACGGACGCGGTCCCCAGAAGACGATAGAAGAAATAGATATGGAAGTCAAAGGAGACGGTCCAGAAATTATGACAACTATGGCCCTCATAGCCAAGTCGCTGCAGGATACAAAGACAACAGCTATCAAGGAAGTGATCGAAGGAGTTCAGGATATCGAAGCTACGGAAAAGAGGACTATAAAAAATTCCCCGTAAGAGAATCCAGAGAATACAACCCCTCGCCAGAAGATATGCTCAACGGACCTTGTCATATACACTCAGTGTTCGTCGATGGGAAGAGAGTATCAAGGCACGCAATGAAAGATTGCACAACATTCTTAAAACTTCAAGAGGCAGCACTAAACAAGCAAATTGAAGCAAGGCGACAAGGATTTGAAGGAAGCAACAACCCTCCGACAAATCAGCAAGGAAATAACGGAGCTCTTCAAGGACAAGACCAGCAAAATAAGGGACACGATGACGACGACGGGTATGTTCCATCCAAAGGACACATCATAGCAATGATACAACCCGTGCCCAAGTCAAACAAAGAAGAAAAGAGTATAACTCGACAAGTCAACCTAGCAGTCATCTCACCTCCAGCCACAACGGAGTATCTGCACTGGTCAGAACAACCAATCGAGTTCAACAGAGAAGACCACCCTATAACAGTACCTCGGCCGGGAAACGCGCCTTTGGTACTCAAAGCTCAAATCGGCGCGTATGATGTCGACAGAATATTCATGGACGCAGGGAGTGGAATTAACCTGATATACGCAAAAACACTCCGAGCAATGCATATATCACTAGAGTTCCTGAAGCCAACAGATTGTTCCTTCCATGGAATCGTGCCAGGAAGTGCCAATTACCCACTGGGTCGAATAGCACTCAATGTTTGCTTCGGCAACCGACAAAACTACAGAAGAGAAAAGCTAGATTTTGAAGTCATGGACTGGCCATCTCAATATCACGCGATCCTCGGACGACCCGCGTTTTCGCGATTCATGGCAGTACCTCACTATACATATTTGGTACTTAAAATGCCAGGACCAAGAGGAATAATTACAGTGAAAGGAAGTTTTGAAGTTTCAGATCTCTGCGATAGGGAGTTCCACAAGATGGCGCAAAACTTCGGCATGATAGCCAACTACGCAGAGAAGGCGAAAAGCACGACTACAGAGGGCGTCAAACCACTCGAAGGACACGCTGCGGAGCCAGAGATGAAGAAACCGCGAGTTGGAGCATCAGGAGAGGACAAAAATACAGGAGAAGAGGAGAAAGCTACGACAGCATAAGCATCAAAGCGCAATAGAGTAGAAGAATAAGGCTGTAAAAGCCATGAGTTATACCATGGGCAATGCCCTCTAGATCCAGAACATAGGCCATAGGCCGGATCTCTTGGGTCACCCCATGTATCTTACATTACAAGTATAATGAAGACAAAACGTTCCTCACATTCGAGTTTACGAGTCTTTCAAAGAGAAAATGCGGCAAACGCACGAGTCATACAATAACGCTCTGAGAGCAATTTTTTGTCATGAAGCCGCGAAATAAAATACCCTCGCATTACACACATACAAAAATGTGTTACAACATCGGGTTGTCAGAATCATCTACACCCAAAGGGTCTAAATAGTGAAACTCGCGGAAAAACGCGGCATCTTCTTGCAACAGCCTGGCTATAATTCGTCGGGCAGGCTGCAGGGTACTTTCCAAGTGTACTCGAAGGCTAGCTCCACCTGGAGGGTAGCTCAGCGACATGGAACTATAATTGAGTCTTGGCTTGCACTTGCGTATCCATCCAAGAGCAAAATTGGCACCTGCCACTAAGTTCAGTTCTATCAACCGATGAATTCGCTGGCTGGATCTAAAAGTATCAAGAAGCAATGGAAAAGTAGCAGGCAGAGGATTGCGAGGAAGCATGACCGAGTGCATAGTTACGAGAGCTCTCCTACAGCCATCCACTGCCTCGCCAATATGCTGGGCACGGTCCTGAAGCAATACAATAGCGCTTCGGCGTCGAGGATCAGACCATAAATTTTCAACACCTGCGGACATCTTTTCCAGAGCCGCACTTCGTTCGGTAACCCGACGATCTTCAGCAGCGAAATCCAAGCAAGTGCCTATAAGGGCAAAGGATATCACAAAAGTAACAGTAGAGCAAAAAGCGAAGAAAATAAGTCGAGAGGAAACTTACATCGCAACATTTCACAGGCGGATTCGACGATACCAAGAATAAAAGAATTGCATTCTTCATGATGCAAAATCTTCGCCGTCAAGCTGGACACTTCATCACCAAGAATCTATACCTGCTTCGTCAGGGCAGAAGTTTTCCTATCTCTATCAAACGCCATCTGAGCTTGGCGTTTGGCTAAAGTCAAGCGAACCTCAAGGTCAGAAATCCTTGAAGAATATTCTGCGCATTGATCGCATCGACTAGGAGGCGACGGAATCCTCGGATTGAACGTATTGGCAGAGGAAGGAGCAGGCCCGCAAGTCAAAGGGTCATCGACATGCGTCAACTAAAAATGCAAGAAGAGGAAGAAGAAACATTTCAGAAAGGCAGCACAGGACTTCATAAGAAGATATATTTACATGAGATCACAACCCTATGACTAAAGTTCTCGGGTTGCACGCAACTAAAAGTCTTTACATTCAAAAAGGAGAAACTTGAAAATACAAAAGAGCCGAGTCTACGCCACCTCAGCATTTGGCTCCGTGGCAGAAGAGGGCACGGCAGATTCCTCGCCAGAAGTCGACGGCGGCACTGGATCTTCCACCGCTGGAGGTGGTGCAGCAGATGCCGTAGAGGATGCCGAAGGGGAAATAAGTGTCACCAATGCAGGTGCCAACTTCTTTGCCTTCTCGAAAAAGCCTTCATCTCGTCGCGGGTGCGGCCATGGGGAGTGTTCACCCTCTCCCAGTCGAAGTCCATACCATGCGCAAGGGACAGTGCGATAGCACCCTCGGTGCCACGCTTAATAGAAAGCCCTTTCAGTTGAAGGGTGGGGTCTTCAGTTGTATCGAAGGACTTGGCAAGATTACTCAAGTCATCCTTCAGAACTGCTGCCCTTTTCTTCGGCCACAACCCGACAAACAGTCGTGATAGAACGTGGTTAACTAACTCAAAAGTTTCCTAGATAGATATCCAGTTTTCCTCGAGTAGGTTAACCGCAGTCATCAGAGGGTCACCGTCCGGTTGCAGGGCCGACGGAGATACCCCGGTAAATCCTGCACGACACAAAGAAGGTAGAAAAGAAAAGAAGGAGGAAGATGTCAGCACGTACAACAGTGCAACAGAAGTCGAAAATAGGAGACAAGGCGAAACACTTACTTTCAGCAGCAGTGGGCATTGTGTGGAGACGCTCTGCCACGGCTTCCTCTCGCTGGGCGTGATCCTTGTTGGCATCACCTAAAGCTTTTTCAGCTTTCTTCGCCTTGCCAAGTGCATATTTCTGCGACTTCTCAGCGTTTGCCTTGGCAGTGGCCGCAGCATCGTAAGCTTTCTGTGAAGCACGGAGCTCCGCCTCCAGCGACGCAATCCGAGCGTTAGCCGTCGCCAGAGCAACTACAGAAGAAGAGGCAAGTGTATCAGATAAGAGCAAAGTATAAGTACAAGGAAAAAGTTGTGACTAGACATCAAAAATGCACCTTCGGACGCTTTCGCAACCCTCAGGTATCCAGCACATTCCGTGCCTAAGGCGACAAATCTCTTCAATAATGCCTAAAAGAAAGGATGTGTAAGAGCACAAGTATATGCAAAGGAAAGACAAGAAAAGGAAAAGTAAGAGGAGTTGCTCACATCGTCGGGAGAACCCGTCGATGCATGGGCCTCAAGAGAAACGTCAGGTTCCTTGGCCTTCTTTGAGCGTTTATTGCTTCGAGTTTCCGGAACCTTCTTGACAAAAGCCCTGGTGACCCTCGGTGCGGCAACTGGCTCAGGGGGCTCGGCAGCGGTCATTGGCGACATCAAAGGAGCAGTTGAATCATCTTTTGGCGGTTCTTCGTCATCTCTATAAAGAAGAAAGTACGTTATATGCCATACTACAGAAACAAGACAAGAATAATGCAAATGAAGAACTCAAATAAAATACTTACGATGCCAGGAGGTCGAAGAGATCCATATCTTCTGTCAAGACAGGAGATTTCTCCGCAACTGCTTGTTGCAAAGAGGAACTCGAAGAAGCAAATTCGTCGACTCGTTTCCTTTTCTTGTCCAAGCCAGTATCTTCAGGCCGCACAGGAGGAAGCGATGTCGATGAACTAGTATCCTCTTCTGATTCTTCGGCATCATCTCCGTCCTGATTATCATCAGCCTCGGGGGCTTCAGATATAGACCTGGCCAGATCAGCCGGAAGGGGCCCTGCCTCTGGAAGAGGGGGGCGCGAGAGGAAACATTGGTGTCCCTGCACGCGAATGCGTTATTAGAGTAAAGTAAGGAAAAAGAAAACATAGTTTGAGAAACACGAAAATCGACAACAAGAAGCCAAGAAGTAAGCAGATATATACCTCAGGAAGAGGGTGTACGGAGTCAAAGAAATCAGCAGTCAAATCAGCAACTGCATGATCCTTGGTGAGCTTGGTGAGACTCCTGACCCGCTTGTCGACATCTTCTTTCGATATCAGATCTTCAGAGACGCGGGTAGGATCTTCCAAGCCGGAGTAACTCCAAAATTTGGTAAGACGGTGTTGTAGGGGTTGAACTCAACGTTGAATGAAAAACGCCATGAGTTGAATACCCGACAAAGCGCCTCCTTGACCTCCTTTTAAAGCCTTGATGCGAGACAAAAGAGGAAGAATTTGTTCGACTTCCGCATCTGTGGGGAGCATATCCCACGACGCCAATTTCTTCACCTCCTGGGAAGCATCAAAAGGAGGTAGGCCGTATTCATCTTCAGGAGAGGATTTGTGGTCCTTGATATAGAACCACTTGGTCCTCCACCCTTGGACAGATGCGGCCATAGAAAATTCAAAGTATTGTGCTTCAGGGCGCACAGAAACAACGGCTCCGCCCAGTTCAGGTTTTCTAGCCAACGCAACATTGGGGCGGAGCCGAAAGATTGACCTCCAGAGAAGAAAGTGGGGCTCAATGCCCAAGAATGACTCGCAAAGAGTCACGAAACACGCAATGTGCAGAAGAGAGTTAGGTGTGAGCTGGTGAAGCTGCACACCGTAAACAAAGAGAAGCCCACGAAGGAACTCGTGGGCAGGAAGAGAAAGACCACGGAGGAGGAAAGCGAGGAACATTACCCGATAACCACTCGGGGGCTTCGGGATCCGCTCCGTGCTTGGAAACTTGATCGAATCTTGGGCGGAGATGAGGCCGTCCGTCTGGGCCTTCTCCACCTCCTTCTCCGTGATGGCAGAGGTCACCCAGCTGGTTGCAGCGTTCGATTTTCCCTTGGCCATGGCGTTCTTGCTCGCTAGGTGCTTCACGCGCATCTATCAGATCTATGCCTGGGGGCTATGCACGAAAGAAGAAGGAAGCAAGAGCGACAATGGCGGCGGTGGCGGAGAGAAAGAGCTGGTAAACAGTAAGATTCCCCACGATCCCCCTTATATATCTTCTGGGAGAAGGATCGTGGGCTGAGACGTGGCGCAAAGATAGGAAACGGTAAGCCCACTAACGGTCAAAAGTTAAGAAATTTACAGTACTGCCCATGCAACGGTTCGCAATGGTACAGAGTGACGTACTCATTGATGTCATAAAGAAGATAATATAAGAAAGAGGAAAAGATGGCGCCGACAAGTGCAAAATAGGTGCACAAGATTGTATACGAAGGAGTTTCGATTATAGCCATGGGGGCTACTATTTTCAAGAATGGTGAATACAACTTCTCTCTGAAGTAGTGGATTAGTATTCGACGACAAGATGTTCTTAAAAGTATCTCGAAGTTGAAGTATCTTGAGTTGAAGTATGATGGATTACGCTATATTTTGAGCCTATACTCGAAAAAGTCTTTTTCGACTATAGCCTCGGGGGCTACTCCAATCGGGAGCGCTGAGCGCGCACCCAATGATATTTCTTGGTAAAGCATTAAAGTTGGAGAAGTGCAGGAGTGTTACTCCCATCGGGAGCGAGTTTTATGGTTGAAGAAACCCGAATATTTTCAGTCAAAATTTGACTGCGACATAAGATTCTCGAGTTGCGTTATCGCAACGCAACTCGAATGCCGTGACTTGTCACGAAGGTAAGACCCCGGGATCCGTCCTGTGTGGCCTGGTATACGCACATGGATGCGCTCTGCTGGTATGTATCCGTGTCTACGACGCGAAGAAAATCCTGGTGGATGCACTGGGTACCCTGAGAATCACTGGGATTCATTCTTTGTAAGTCCTAAATGCGGCAAAAGAGTGGGTTTGACCGGTATCCCGAATTCAAGTCCAAGGGGATTGAATTTGAAGTAGGTGACAAGTATCTGTTCCGGCAGTTAACTGACCTCTTGATCCGTCAGAGTTGTCAGGCTTGTTCATCAAAACCCCTTGCGAAAGAATATCATGAAAATAAGTCGAAAAGACCAAGTCAAAGATTCGAAGATAAGAAGAAGTCGAAGAATTGATCAAGTCGATGATTTAAAGATTAGAGATTCAACCCGAATCTGCAATTCTGGTAGAATCTCATGGGCTACTGACAAGGGTATAGTTAATAGAGCCCGTTAGTTGAGTACCCCTGAGGCCCGTATCGCTAGGCCCAATTGTAATGATAGTCGAGTATGAGTTCCTACCGTATGTCGATATTGTAATCTATGTCGGACCCTACCCGATCCTCGAGACCTGGCAATCTATATATAGGGGCCAGGAGGGGACGATGTAGGCCAGATTGAAAGCAAGCCAGGTTGAACACCCAAGTTTACTTTCGATATACACTTATTTCGACTAACTTTACCTTCGAGTTCATCCGATGCCCTATCTCCCCGATCCTAAGTCCTTCATCTAGGACATTTGTCGAGTTAGCCCTCGTCACTGGGTAAACAAATTACAGTTGGGCAATTGATAGAATAAAGACAACGTGCATATGTCGAGAGGATCACTATGAGATTTACTCTGGGCATTACAACAAGATACATAGACCGTCATCCAACTGCATCTATGACTAATAATCCACTTGTGGCGAATCAATCCGAGAACTCCACAAGTACTAAGTTGCGAACAACAGATAACTGCATTAAGCAAAGTGTGTAATGTAAACAAAGCATATGCCCTTGAGCATATGAATGTTGTTTTCTCCCTAATGGCAACAACACATCTACAACCTTAGAGGTTTCTGTCACTCCCCCAGATTAAATAAAGGCATGAACCCACTATCGAGCATAAATACCCCCTCTTGGAGTCACTAGCAACTACTCGGCCAAGATAGCTACTAACAACGGAGAGCATGCAAGATCATAAACAACATAGAGATAACATAAGATAATATTCAGCACATCAACTCAATCATAACACCAATATTCATCGGATCCCAACAAACACAATATGTAGAATTACATAACGGTGATCTCGATCATGTAAAGTAGCTCACGAGATCTAAACATGAAGCACATGGTGGAGAAGACAACCATCTAGCTACTACTATGGACCCATAGTCCAAGGTAGACTACTCACTCATCGCGCCGGAGGCAAGCATGGCGGTGAAGAAGACCTCCGGTGGTGATTCCCCTCTCCGGCAGGGTGCCAGGAAGAGCTTCTGGACCCTCCCGATCTCGGGTCGACGGTGGCGGCGGATCGCGATGTATTCTGGAAAAGTGATCGGGTGTTTCAGTTTTTCCCGTCGGGGGGTCTTTATAGGCAAAGGGGCGGCGTCAGAGGTGGACCAGGGGGCCCACACCACAGGCCGGCGCGGGCCAGGGGCAGGCCGCGCCCCCTGGTGGTGTGGCCGCCCTGTGGCTCCTTTCCGTCTCCTCTTCGGTTCTCTGGAAGCTTTGGTAAATATCTGGACGTCTGGCTTTTGTTTCGTCCAATTCCGAGAATATTTCCTGTGTAACTTTTTTGAAACACAAAAATAGCAGAAAACATGGAACTGGCACTGTGGCATCTCGTTAATAGGTTAGTTCCGGAAAATGCATAAAAATGCCACGAAGTGTAACGAAACACTAAGCAAATGGTGTAAAAACAAGCATGGAGCATCAAAAATTATAGATACGTTGGAGACGTATCAGCATCCCCAGGCTTAACTCCTGCTCGTCCTCGAGTAGGTAAGTGATAACAAAAGAAATAATTTTTGAGGTGACATGCACCTACACAATCTTGATCATCTATGTAAGCGTTGTGCGCTAGGATCAAAAGAACTTAAAACATGGGCATAAAAGATATAATCTTGATAGAAGAAACATAGCAACCATGTTATAACATGAAAAAGAACACAAACAAAAGATCATGAAAATGAAACAACGAAAGTCAAACGTGTGTTCAAATCATCAGGAAAAACATACAAATGGTTTTCAGCTTGTCCCTCATGGAGTAGCAAAACATAAATGCATAGGACACCTTCAAGTTTAAGAGGGCGACTAGATACAAGTAATTTGAGAACAAGTGAAACCAACAATATGAATCAATCAATGAAAACTTTGGGACAATGCACATTATACTCAGAATGACAACTATGCTCTATTAGACGGTGCATAAAGATAGAAGGTGGTGACTCAACATAAAAGTAAAAGAAAGGCCCTTCGCGGAGGGGAGCAGTGATTAAACATGTGCTAGAGATTTTCATTTGTAAAACAGAGACAAAAATTGGGTTTTGAGAGGTGGTTGTTTCATGTCAACGACTGGAAATGGGGTCTTACTATCTTCCATAATAAACAAGTGAGAGCGGTTCCGCGTTCTTTAAAAAATTGGCACATTGGTGCTCTTTTATAAAGCTTTGGCACTCCTCCCCACCTTTTTTCCTTTCTCAAACCATGGCTAACCGATTCCATTGGGTGCCCACCAACATTCACATACCATGGAGGAGTGCCTTTTTTCTCTTTTTAAAATTAGATTGCAATGGTCTGACCAGCTCTCATGCAAAATTAATGACGAACAGTTGAAGCTGCCTAGTCGAGGGGTACTTAATTTAATATGGAAGATAGCAATTCCGACCACTACGTCCCCATGAGCTAAAAATAGTGGCACAAAACGAGAAGTAGTTGAAAGTTTTGAAAGGTAGCACATGAAAATTTACTTGGAATGGCTTACAAATACCATGCATAGGAATTTATAGTGGACACAATGGAAAACTTGGTTTTTAGGAGTTGGATGCACGAGTAGAGCTCATACTCAGTACAAAACGAGGGCTAGCAAAAGACTGTGAGCGAACAACTAAGAGAGCAATAACGGCCATAATCATGCAGAGCGACAAAGCGACATTAAAAGAAGCATAAGATGGCATCAAAAGTCAAAAACTAAATGATCATAGAGGCTTATGGCGACTTTGTATGAGTCAAACATGTGTGAGCATGCGCCAAGTCAACCCAAATAAAGCATCAAAGGAGAAAACAAAAATAATGCTTCCAAATAATTAAAACAACGCATGATTTTTTCAAAGGCTCATTAAGCAATCTCAGTCATTTGAGACAAGTCATGCTATAGCAAAACCAATAAGCATACTATCAAAAAGACATCAAGCATGACATGCAAAAGCCTAGGCCGCAGTCTACACAAGCTCCTTCTTGTACCACTTTTTTGCATAAAGCTTTTTCTCTTTTCCAACACCATTCAAACTTTTTATAAACAACTCTTTTGATGAAAACCAACATGGACCAGAGGTCAAAATACACCTTGATAAAAAGATATAACAAGATCTGAACAATAATCAAGGTGAAAAACGAAAGCTAAACGCAGTTCTAGAAAAAGAGAACACTCGTTGAAACGATAAGAGTGAAAATGGAGTGTTCTTGGCAAATGAAAAGCAAGGCATCTTCTCCAAAAGGAATTTGTTGGGGTCCAACCATTTATTGCAGCAAACAAAACTAAACAAACTGAAAATTAAAACAACTGACGCTCTAAGAAAAACGCATAATGCATGAAGCAATAAAAATATAGTGTTTTGAAAGGTGACCTGATTTTTGCCGATGAAGAAGGGGTGCCTCGGGGGCATCCCAAGCTTTGACGCTTGTACTTCTTGGATATTTCTTGGGGTGACATGGGCATCCCCAAGCTTGATCTTTTGTCCATTCTTCAACTCATTGCTACTTGTTGATGGCGCCAGGAAATTACTGATGGTGCCAAGTTGACGTGGGAGCAGACTGTCCTTGTGCGTGGTGAATAACCAGCCCGTTGGGAACCCCAAGAGGAAGGTATGATGAGTGTAGCGGCTAGTCTTCCCTCAGTTAAGAAACCAAGGTTTAATGTCGGTCAGGAGAGGAGAGACAATGACGACTGAAGGTGATGCGGAACCTGCACACACACAACCAAGTACTTTGTTCCCAACTTGCGATGAGGTTGTCAATCTCACCGGTTTGCTTGAAACAAAGATTATGAGCGTATCGAGTGGAAAACAATATAGTATGCGAGTAAAGTAAACAGTACGAGTAAAGTAAATAGGTGATAGCAATATGATGGAAATAGGACCGGGGTCCACAGTTCACTAGTGGTGTCTCTCCATAGATAAATAACACATGCTGGGTAAACAAATTACAGTTGGGCAATTGATAGAATAAAGATAACATGATATGTCAAGAAGATCACTATGAGATTTACTCTGGGCATTACAACAAAATACATAGACCGCCATCCAACTGCATCTATGACTAATAATCCACTCCCGGGGATATCAATCCGAACACCCTAGAAGTATTAAGTTGCGAACAACAGATAATTGCATTAAGCAAAGTGTGTAATGTAAACAAAGCATATGCCCTTGAGCATATGAATGTTATTTTCTCCCTAGTAGCAACAGCACATCTACCACCTTAGAGGTTTCTGTCACTCCCCCAGGTGAAATAGAGGCATGAACCCACTATCGAGCATAAATACCCCCTCTTGGAGTCACTAGCAACTACTCGGCCAAGATAGCTACTAACAACGGAGAGCATGCAAGATCATAAACAACATAGAGATAACAAAAGATATAATTCAGTACAACAACTTAATCATAAACACCAATATTCATCGGATCCCAACAAACCAAACATGTAGAATTACATAACGGTGATCTCAATCATGTAGGGCAGCTCATGAGATCTAAACATGAAGCACATGGTAGAGAAGACAACCATCTAGCTACTGCTATGGACCCATAGTCCAAGGAAGACTACTCACTCATCGCTCTGGAGGCAAGCATGGCGATGAAGAAGACCTCCGATGGCGATTCCCCTCTCCGGCAGGGTGCCGGGAAGAGCTTCTGGACCCTCCCGATCTTCGGGTCGACGGCGGCGGCGGATCGCGATGTGTTCTGGAAAATTGATCGGGTACTTAGGTTTTACGAGTCGGGGGGTCTTTATAGGCGAATGGGCGATATCAGAGGAGGAGCCAGGCTCCCTCATGCGGGGCCCGCGCGGCCAGGGGCCTGGCCTCGCCGCCCCTGCGTGTGGGGCCCTGGTGGCCCCCATCTGACTCTCCTTCGGATCTCTGGAAGCTTCCGGGTAAAATAAGACTTCAGGAACTTGTTTCATCCAATTCCGAGAATATTTCCTGTGTATCACTTCTGAAACACAAAAACAGCAGAAAACAGGAAACTGGCACTGTGGCAACTTGTTAATAGGTTAGTTCCGGAAAATGCATAAAAGTGCCACGAAGTGTAACGAAACAATAGGCAAATGGTGTAAAAACAAGCATGGAGCATCAAAAATTATAGATACGTTTGAGACGTATCAAGCATCCCCAAGCTTAACTCCTGCTCGTCCTCGAGTAGGTAAGTGATAACAAAAGAATAATTTTTGAGGTGTCATGCACCTACACAATCTTGATCATATATGTAAGCATTGGTGAGCTGGGATCATAAGAACTTAAAACATGGGCATGAAGATATAATCTTGACAATAAGAAACTTAGCAAACATGTTGTAAACATGCAAATGAACACAAACAAAAGATCATGAAAATGAAACAATGAAAGTCAAACGTGTGTTCAAATCATAAGGAAAAACATGCAAATGGTTTTCAGCTTGTCCTTCAAAGAGAGCAAAACATAAATGCATAGGACACCTTCAAGTTTAAGAGGGCGACTAGATACAAATAATTCAAGAACAAGTGAAACCAACAATATGAATCAATCAATGAACTTTGGGACAATGCATATCACACTAAGAATGACAACTATGCTCTCTTAATGGTGCATAAAGAAAGAAGGTGGTGACTCTACATAAAAAGTAAAAGAAAGGCCCTTCGCAGAGGGAAGCAGTGATTGCAAGTTTTATAACCTTCAAAAATTATGGTACTTACCGGCTTTGAGCTCTCATTGCCCCCATCATAAGCATCTTGAATGGTTAAAGTTAATGCGAGAACAATTATGATGCATATGCTTGACAAATCATAAGTTGAAAACCTCGTGCCCCGTGAATACGAGTACCCAAACCTCATGCTACTTTACTTAGAGTCCCAAGCAAGGCTCTTGTCATTGTAAGTATATGCATATCATTGAGAACCGCCAATGGGGTACCTCCGTGCCCGATGATATGGAACAAGCGCACACCAAAATGACAGGACAAGCAGATAATGAACACCTCGACATCTCTTTTATTTGCCTTTTGTTTAGCTTTTTATTGTGAGATGCGTCGTCGAATGTTCACCATGGGTATGCTGCAAATTTCCACCATGAATTATGCATGGCTTAGATTGGCGGCCCGGCGTTTCCCTAACACATATACAAACTCCATGATCCCCACAAGATTCCCAATTCATTTCACACCGCGGGCATCCATAAACAAAAGATCACAATATCAACTCAAATAAGAAGTGCAATGTTGAAAGCTTGCCCCATGACAGCATGGATGGGCTAGAATCCAACTTACAACTTGCAAGCATAACAACTCAACATAAGAGACCACAATGTCAAATTTTTAAGAACAGGAAAAAGTAAAGTGTGCCTTCCGGTTTGTGAGAGCTTTACTGACCGAATTTTGCATAACACTGATAAGAGTTTAATTTGAAGAGAAAATAAAAGCAAGTCAAATTTACTTGGAATAGCAAATTGCTAGTAGGTATGTATGGTGGACACTTTGGAAAACTTTGGCTTTTAGGAGTTGGATGCACGAGTAGAGCTCATACTCAGTACAAGGCGAGGGCTAGCAAAAGACTGGGAGCGACCAACTAAGAGAGCAATAATGGCCATAATCATGCAAAGCGACAAAGCGACATTAAAAGAAGCATAAGATGGCATCAAAAGTCAAAAACTAAATGATCATGAAGGCTATTGGCGACTTTGTAAGGGTCTAACATGTGTGAGCATGCGCCAAGTCAACCCAAATAAAGCATCAAGGAGAAAACCAAAATAATGCTTCCATACAATAAAAACAACGCATGATTTTTTCAAAGGCTCATTAAGCAATCTCAGTTATTTGAGACAAGTCATGCTGCAGCAAAACCACTAAGCATACTATCAAAAAGACATCAAGCATGACATGAAAAAGCCTAAGCCGTAGTCTACACAAGCTCCTTCTTGTACCACTATTTTGCACAAAGCTTTTTCTCTTTTCCAACACCATTTGAAATTTTTATAAACACCTCTTTTGATGAAAACCAATAAAGATTAGAGGCAAAAATACACCTTGATGAAAAGATATGACAAGGCCTGAACTCAAATCAAGGCGAAAACGAAAACCAAAAGCAGTAGCAGAAAAAGAAGAACACTCGATTTTTAATAAGAGTGAAAACTAGAGCGTTCTTGGCAAATGAAAAGCAAGGCAACTTCTCCAAAAGAAATTTGTTGGGGTCCAACCATTTATTGCAGCAAACAAACAAACTAAACTAACTAAGAAAACTAAAACAACTGACGCTCCAAGAAAAACACATAGTGCATGAAGCAATAAAAATATAGTGTTTTGAAAGGTGACCTGATTTTTGCCGATGAAGAAGGGGTGCCTCGGGGGCATCCCCAAGCTTTGACGCTTGTACTTCTTGGATATTTCTTGGGGTGATGCATGGGCATCCCCAAGCTTGAGCTTTTGTCCATTCTTCAACTCATCTCATCATTCTCCAATCCCTACACTTGAAAACTTCCTTCATACAAAACTAAACACAATTCTATTAGCAACATTAGTGCAAGCATAACATATAATCAATCCTCTATTTGCTTCAGGTTTCAACTCAAAACCACCACATATATAGTAGATACTACTGTAGCAACCTCCCCAAAAAGTTCTGTGATCAAAAGAACTCAAAAGAAAGCGATAAAGTGGCAAACACAAATATTGGCAGAAATCTGTCAAAACTGAACAGCTGACAAAGGTCGAATTTTTGAGGGATTTTCTGTTGCTCAAATCAAAAAGTGTTCAACTTACAAAAGTTTGGATATAACCTGGGGCATATGCACAAGAAATCTCAGGTCCAAAAGATAAACAGAGAATTTATACGAATTTTTACGGTGCAGCACCGAAAACAGTTTCAGGACAGCAACATCCCCAAATCTTTACCTCACTCAAATTAGAGGCTTCTCTTGGCACAAAAACGAAATAAACAAGATAAGGAGCGGTCATTACAGTAGTAATGACTTCCAAGACTCAAATAAAAGAAAAAGTACTGAAAAGAAAACATTGGGTTATCTCCCAAGAGTGCTTTTCTTTAACGCCTTTGAGCTAGGCGCAGAAAATTGCGAATCAAGTAATATCAAGTGATGAAGCATCAAGCTCATAATTTGCTCTAAGAATAGAGTCAAAAAGTAATTTCTTTCTTTTCCTAGGGAAGTGTTCCATACCTTTCTTAAGTGGGAATTGATATTTGATAGTGCCTTCCCTCATATCAATGATGGCACCTACAGTTCGAAGAAAAGGTCTTCCCAAAATAATAGGACATGAAGCATGGCATTCAACGTCCATAACAAGAAAATCAATGGGAACAAGGTTATTGTTAACCACAATAAGAACATCATTAATTCTTCCCAAAGGTTTCTTCTTAGCAACATCAGCAATAGGAACATCAAAATAACATTTTTCAAGCGGTGGTAAATCAAGCATGTCATAAATCTTTCTAGGCATGATAGAAATACTAGCACCTAAATCACATAAAGCATGGCAATCATAACCATTAACATGCATATCAATGATGGGTTCCCAACCATCTTCTAACTTCTTGGGAACAGAGGCTTTTTGCTTCAACTTTTCATCCCTAATCTTTATGAGAGCATTGGTAATATGCTTAGTAAAAGCAATATTTAAAGAACTAGCATTGGGAGTCAAAGCAAGCTTTTGCAAGAACAAAATTACTTCAGATATATTGCAGCCATCAACATCAAAATCATTAAAAGAAATAGAGCTATCATCTCCTACACTCCGAAAAATTTCAGCACTCTTTTGAGAAAAAGTTTTGGCAGTTTTAGGCTTTTTAACACAAGGAGTGGGAGTTTTCTCTACACCAATCAAAGTAAGAGGATTGCTAGCAGTAGGAGCAACATCATTAGAGGTAGTAATAGTATATACCTTCATCTCTCTAGCCATCTCATCTTCTCTTTCCCACCTGGCATGCAATTCCGCTAACAATCTAATATTTTCGTCAATTCCAACTTGGATAGCATTAGCGGTAGCAAAAACATTGCTCTCTTTCACATCATTAGGAAACACTTTTCATTTCAGAAGTTCAACATCATGAGCAAGGCTATCAACTTTAGAAGCAAGAATATCAATTTTGCCTAACTTTTCCTCAACAGACTTGTTAAAAGCAGTTTGCTTACCGATGAAGTCCTTGAGCATTACCTCAAGCTCGGAGGGCGCGGCCCTAGTGTTGTTGTAGGAATTACCATAAGAGTTACCATAACCATTACCATTGGTAGAAGGATACGGCCTATAATTGTTACTCGCAAAATTGTTCCTATAAGCATTGTTGTTAAAATTATTGTTTCTAATGAAATTCACATCAACATGCTCTTCTTGAGTAACCAGAGAGGCCAAAGGAACATTATTAGGATCAACATGAGTCCTATCATTAGCAAGCATAGCCATAATGGTATCAATCTTATCATTCAAGGAAGAGGTTTCCTCAACAGAATTTACCTTCTTACCTTGTGGAGCTCTCTCGGTGTGCCATTCGGAATAATTTACCATCATGTTGTCAAGTAGCTTTGATGCGGCGCCCAAGGTAAGGGACATAAAAGTGCCTCCAGCAGCTGAATCAAGTAGGTTCCTTGAAGAAAAATTCAGTCCTGCATAAAAAGTTTGGATAATCATCCAAGTAGTCAGTCCATGAGTGGGGCAATTCTTTATCATAGATTTCATTCTTTCCCAAGCTTGAGCAACATGTTCATTATCAAACTGAGTAAACTTCATAATATTGCTACGCAAGGATATAATCTTAGCAGGAGGATAGTATCTACCAATAAAAGCATCCTTACACTTAGCCCATGAATCAATACTATTCTTAGTCAAAGACAGCAACCAATCTTTAGCTTTTCCTCTCAAAGAAAAAGGAAACAACTTGAGCTTAATAATATCACGGTCAACATCCTTATATTTCTGCATCTCACATAGCTCAACAAAACCGTTGAGATGAGCTGCAGCATCTTCAGTACTAGCACCAGAAAATTGCTCTTTCATAACAAGGTTCAATAAAGCAGGCTTAATCTCATAAAAGTTTGCAGCAGGAATAGGTGGTGCAATAGGAGTGCAGATAAAATCACTATTGTTTGTGCTAGTAAAGTCACACAACTTGGTGTTTTCAGGAGTAGCCATTCTAGCAAAACTAAAAGCAGACAAGTAAAAACAACTACCAAGGATTCTAATTTTTTTTGGGTTTTTGATATAAAATGATGCAGGTAAAATAAATAAAGTAAAGCAAAACAATAACAAAGTAAAGGATGTGTGTGCGAAAAACTCCCCTTGCAGAAGTCTTCTTCCTCCCCGGCAACGGCGCCAGAAAAATCTTTGCTGTGGCGGTGTGTGATAGTGTAAATCACCGTCCAGTTGGGAACCCCAAGAGGAAGGTTTGATGAGTACAGCAGCGAGTTTTCCCTCAGTAAGAAACCAAGGTTTAATCGTATCCAGGAAAAAGCCAAACTCAAGAAGGTGATGCCCGCTAGCTTCGCAACAGCTTCGGACAATTTATATGTCGCCTCGTCCAAGATTTGCTTTGCGAGTGGCAACGTGGAACCTGCACACAACACAACCAAATACTTTGCTCCCAACTTACGATGAGGTTGTCAATCTCACCGGTTTGCTTGAAACAAAGTGTATGAGCGTATCGAGTGGAAAGCAATAATAATATGCGAGAAAAGTAAACAGTGCGAGTAAAGTAAACAGGTGATAGCAATATAAAGGAAATAGGACCGGGGTCCACAGTTCACTAGTGGTGTCTCTCCATAAGATAAAATAACACATGCTGGGTAAACAAATTACAGTTGGGCAATTGATAGAATAAAGACAACGTGCATATGTCAAGAGGATCACTATGAGATTTACTCTGGGCATTACAACAAGATACATAGACCGTCATCCAACTATATGTATGACTAATAATCCACTTGTGGCGAATCAATCAGAGAACTCCACAAGTATTAAGTTGCGAACAACAGATAACTGCATTAAGCAAAGTGTGTAATGTAAACAAAGCATATGCCCTTGAGCATATGAATGTTATTTTCTCCCTAATGGCAACATCACATCTACAACCTTAGAGGTTTCTGTCACTTCCCCAGATTAAATAGAGGCATGAACCCACTATCGAGCATAAATACCCCCTCTTGGAGTCACTAGCAACTACTCGGCCAAGATAGCTACTAACAACGGAGAGCATGCAAGATCATAAACAACATAGAGATAACAAAAGATAATATTCAGTACAGCAACTTAATCATAAACACCAATATTCATCGGATCCCAACAAACCAACTGCATCTATGACTAATAATCCACCCCCGGGGATATCATCCGAACACCCTAGAAGTATTAAGTTGCGAACAACAGATAATTGCATTAAGCAAAGTGTGTAATGTAAACAAAGCATATGCCCTTGAGCATATGAATGTTGTTTTCTCCCTAGTAGCAACAGCACATCTACAACCTTAGAGGTTTCTGTCACTCCCCCAGATTAAATAGAGGCATGAACCCACTATCGAGCATAAATACCCCCTCTTGGAGTCACTAGCAACTACTCGGCCAAGATAGCTACTAACAACGGAGAGCATGCAAGATCATAAACAATATAGAGATAACATAAGATAATATTCAGCACATCAACTCAATCATAACACCAATATTCATCAGATCCCAACAAACACAACATGTAGAATTACATAACGGTGATCTCGATCATGTAAAGCAGCTCACGAGATCTAAACATGAAGCACATGGTGGAGAAGACAACCATCTAGCTACTGCTATGGACCCATAGTCCAAGGTAGACTACTCACTCATCGCGCCGGAGGCAAGCATGGCGATGAAGAAGACCTCCAGTGGTGATTCCCCTCTCCAGTAGGGTGCCGGGAAGAGCTTCTGGACCCTCCCGATCTCGGGTCGACGGCGGCGGCGGATCGTAATGTATTCTGGAAAAGTGATCGGGTGTTTAGGTTTTTCCCATCGGGGGGTCTTTATAGGCGAAGGGGCGGCGTCAGAGGTGGACCAGGGGGCCCACACCACAGGCCGGCGCGGGCCAGGGGCAGGCCGCGCCCCTTGGTGGTGTGGCCGCCCTGTGGCTCCTTTCCGTCTCCTCTTCGGTTCTCTGGAAGCTTCGGTAAATATCTGGACGTCTAGCTTTTGTTTCGTCCAAATCCGAGAATATTTCCTGTGTAACTTTTCTGAAACACAAAAACAGCAGAAAACAGGGAACTGGCACTGTGGCATCTTGTTAATAGGTTAGTTCCGGAAAATGCATAAAAATGCCACGAAGTGTAACAAAACACTAAGCAAATGGTGTAAAAACAAGCATGGAGCATCAAAAATTATAGATACGTTGGAGACGTATCAAAAGGGAGCGCTTTTTCTCCTAGTCTTGCAATGAATCGACTTAGTGCCGCAACGCGTCCTACGAGCTTCTGTACATCATGCAGCTTTGTGGGTTTACCCATTGTTAATATCACTTGGATCTTCTCTGGATTTGCTTCTATTCCTCTTGCAGATACCAGGAATCCCAGGAGTTGTCCTGCATATAACCCAAAAGAACATTTTGTCAGGTTGAGCTTGAGCTTGTACCTGTTTAAGTTGTCGAAGGTCTCTACTAAATCACTGATTAGTGACTCTTCTTTTCTTGTGGTAATGACCACGTCGTCGATGTAGACTTGGATGTTTCGTCCTATTTGACTTCCGAGGCAGTTTTGCATCATCCTCTGGTAGGTTGCTCCTGCGTTTTTTAGGCCGAAAGGCATGACTTGGTAGCAGAACATGCCATAAGGTGTTATGAAAGCTGTTTTTTCCTCATCTTCTTTCTTTAACTTTATCTGGTTGTAGCCAGAGTGTGCATCCAGGAAGGAAAGCCTTGCGCACCCTGTTGTTGAGCCAATTATCTGATCAATGCGAGGTAGAGGGAAGAGATCCTTTGGACAGTGCTTGTTGAGAGATGTATAGTCGACACACACTCTTTGCACATCTGTGTTTTTCTTGGGGACTATAACTGGATTAGATACCCAAGTCGATGTTTTAATTTCTCGGATGAACCCTACGTTTTCGAGTCTGTGTAGCTCGGATGCTATTGCTTTCCTTTTGGGTTCATCAAATCTTCTCAATGGTTGTTTGACTGGTTTCGCTTTGGGATCGATGTTTAGTGCATGCTCGACGAGTTCCCTGGGAACCCCTGGCATGTCCGAAGGACACCAGGTGAAGATTTCCTAGCACTCACAGAGGAACTCGACGAGCGCGCTTTCCTATGCGGGATCCAGGTTTACTGCTATAGAGGTAGTCTTGTTCGGGTCCGTAGGGTGGACCTGGATTTTCTTCGAGTCTTGAGTTGCATCGAAAGCCTGGTCTGGCAGGGATCGCCCGACGTTGGGTAGTACATTGTGGTCGGTTTCACCTTTCAGCCTTGCGTATTCTGCTGTCATGCCGAAGGTTTGTGCCAACCTGTTGAATTCCTTGTTGCAAGTGTTAGATACTTCGAAGCTGCCTTGAACTGTGATAGTTCCTCTGGGCCCTAGAACTTTTAGCGTAAGATATGCGTAGTGAGGTACTGCCATGAACTTTGCAAATGCTAGACGCCCCAGGATTGCGTGATATTGTGAAGGCCAATCCATGACTTCGAACTCCAGCTTCTCTTTGCAATAATTGCTACTATTGCCGAAGCAAACGTCGAGCTCCATTTTCCCGAGAGGGTAATTTGCGCTCCCCGGTACTATCCCGTGGAAATAACAGTCTGTTGGCTTTAGACTATCCAATGAGATGCACATTGCCCTCAGAGTTCTTGCGTATATTAAGTTTATGTCGCTTCCTGCATCCATGAATACTCTCCTGATGTCGTATCCCCCTATCTGCGCCTCTAGTACCATTGGAGCGTGCCCTGGCCTGGGAACTTTCCTCGGGTGGTCTGCTCTGCTAAATCTGACTGGTTGATCGGACCACTGCAAGTACTCTGTAGTAGCTGGTGGTGATGATATTGCCAAGTTAACCTGTCTAGATATGATTTTCCTTTCTTTCTTTGACTTTGGTACTGGTTGAATCATTGCTGATATATATCCTTGACTCGTGCTTTTCCCTTGCTGTCGTGTTCCTTGGCTTGAATCCATGGCGTTTTGCAACCTTAGGAAGGTTCTGCAATCTTTCATCTGGTAGTTGGAAACTCTTTTCCCGTCCAGGTACGCATAATGGATGTGACAAGGGTCGTATAGCATATCTTCTGCCGAGGGACCCGAGTACCTTGGTTTCTCCTTTCCCCTGCTATCTCTTGCTTGAAACTCTTTGCTTTCGTAGCCTTCCTCGTTCCTTCCATCGTATCCCGCAACTATCTGATTTCGCCTTCCGTGGTTGTCGCTGTTACGGTATTGTCGCTTTTGCCTGCTCGTTTTATCAACTTCCGGTGAACGTCCCCTTTTGTTGTTATATGCGTCTTCTCCATCAGCGAATCTGTTGGCTATCTCTATTAGCTCTAAAACTGTTCTTGGCTTTACTCTCCCTATCTCTTCAACAAGGTCTGAACGACGAAGTCCGGCTGAAAAGGCGTCTATTGCTCTTTCGTCGGAGACGTCCTCTGCGGAATTTTTAATGACACTCCAGCGTTGTATATAAGAACATAGAGTTTCGTCTCTCTTCTGCACGCATGACTTGACCTCTTCCAATGACGCTGGTCGTTTGTATGTTGAGCGGAAATTTCTTGCGAATTGACTCTCTAGTTCCCCCCAACTTCCGATGGAATCGTTGGGTAAAGTATTTAACCAGGACCGCGCTGCGCCGGTGAGGTGTAACTGCAAACTTGGCATTGCCATTGCTCTTGTTCCCCCAAGTATGTGTACTGCTTGTAGGTAGTTTGACAACCATAGAGTTGGTTCTTGTGACCCATCATATTTTTCTTGATCATGTGGCAACTTGAATCCTTTGGATACTGGCGTTTTGCGAACCCTGCGGGTAAAGCATAACGTGTCCATCTCTTTCTTGTTGTCCTTGTAGTTTTCTTCCTTCCACGCATAACGTGAGTTGTTTAATCTTGCTTGTGCTATTATGTTTCTTGCATCCTCCTTCCTCTTTTGGCGTTTCTCGTCTTCTGAGGACTCGCTAGCTTCGCTCCGTGAAGACTTGCGCTTGACCTCTTCTTTTTGCTTTTCCCTATGATGAGTCGAGTCTTTCTCTGGAAGAATTCCCCTTAGCTTGTCCTCCACCAACCCGAGGCTTCGTATTGTGGCTTGATGCATATGTTCCCGCGGGTCTCCCGGCTTTGGTTGCGTGGTTAGTAGGTATGCCTGTGCTGCTACCAATGTTGCTTCTGGTGTTTCCTGCGCGAATTCTTCTTCCTCCTCTGGTTGGTTCGCAGTTGGACTTTTCATATAGCTTTCTTCTACTGTCCGTGCTGTTGTCCTTCTACTGTGCTTTGGGTCTCTGTGCCTTTCCATGCTGGACTCTGATGAATCGCTATATTTACCCCAGTATCCTCCACTTGATGTTCTGTTGTAATCTGGGCTTCTCATAACCATATCTCTTTCCTGCCTTATCTTCTTTCTGCGCTGGTGTAGCGCGTATTGGTATCCCATTAAAACTTCTCTTCTTGAATCTGCGGGTACATCAGTCCCGTGGTTGATAGCTGACATGATCATTCTCCACTCTCCGGCGGAAACATGGACTTTCTCCTTCCCTTTCTTGCCATTACTCCTTAATTTGTCGACTTGCATGTCGACCTCCTCGTTGCCTGCGTGATTGTTTTCTTCTTCTGCTGCTTCAGTGATGATGACGCATAATTGGTGTACGCTTTTGGAGACACCGCTGCTTCCGTTGGCGAAGTCCCTTGGCTTGTCCACTGCTGCTTCCATGATGGACTTTTGCCCGGTTTCGTTGGGTTTCTCGAATTTTTCCTGTAGATTTTCTGTTGCTGTCAAGCTGACTGGCGAGTTTGCCTCGCTAGAAGAGCCTACAGATGATCCAGATTTGGACATTGTTTCGGTTTTACTTGTCGACGGAGCCGATTTCGCTGGACCCGAAAGACAAGTTGAACCCGAAGGTCCAACATAGAAACTCAGACTTCCGAATGTCAACTCCATCTTTTTGTTTTCGTCGACTTCTGGACTGCTATTGGCTAAAAGCGAAAAAGCCGTCGAATTCATGATTCCAACGCCCATCATCCCCACGGTCGGCGCCAATTGACGAGGGGTTAACTCGACAAATGTCCTAGATGAAGGACTTAGGATTGGGGAGATAGGGCATTGGATGAACTCGAAGGTAAAATCAGTCAAACAAGGTGGCTATCGAAAGTAAACGTGGGTGTAAATCTGGCTTGCTTTCAATCTGTCCCACACCGTCCCCTCCTGGCCCCTATATATAGATGGCCAGGTCTCGAGGATCGGGTGGGATCCGACATAGATTACAATATCGATATACGACATGAACTCGTATTTCGACTAATATTACAATTGGGCCTAGCTTAACGAGCCCCAGGGGTACTTAGCTGACGGGCACTATTATCTATACCCTTGTCAACGACACTTGTTGGTGCGTCTTCAACTAGTAGCAACACAGAACCTGCATACAACACAACCAAGAACTTTGCTCCCAACTTACGATGAGGTTGTCAATCTCACCGGTTTGCTATAAACAAAGAAATGAGCATATCGAGTGGAAAGCAATAGTAGTATGCAAGAAAGTAAACAGTGCGAGTAAAGTAAACAGGTGATAGCAATGTAAAGGAAATTGGACCGGGGTCCATAGTTCACTAGTGGTGTCTCTCCATAAGATAAATAACAACATGCTGGGTAAACAAATTACAGTTGGGCAATTGATAGAATAAAGATAACGTGCATATGTCAAGAGGATCACTATGAGATTTACTTTGGGCATTACAACAAAATTCATAGACCGCCATCCAACTGCATCTATGACTAATAATCCACTCGCGAGGAATCATCCGAGGACCCTGAAAGTATTAAGTTGCGAACAACAGATAACTGCATTAAGCAAAGTGTGTAATGTAAACAAAACGAATGTCCTTGGAAACAAGAATGTTGTTTTCTCCCTAGTGGCAACAACACATCTACAACCTTAGAGGTTTCTGTCACTCCCCCAGATTAAATAGAGGCATGAACCCAACTATCGAGCATAAATACCCCCTCTTGGAGTCACTAGTATCTACTTGGCCAAGATAGCTACTAACAACGGAAAGCATGCAAGATCATAAACAACATAGAGATAACATAAGATAATATTCAGCACATCAACTTAATCATAACACCAATATTCATCGGATCCCAACAAACACAACGTGTATAATTACACAAAGATGATCTCGATCATGTGAGGCAGCTCACGAGATCTAAACATGAAGCACATGGTGGAGAAGACAACCATCTAGCTACTGCTATGGACCCATAGTCCAAGGTAGACTACTCACTCATCGCGCCGGAGGCAAGCATAGCGACGAAGAAGACCTCCGGTGGCGATTCCCCTCTCCGGCAGAGTGCCGGGAAGAGCTTCTGGACCCTCCCGATCTCGGGTCGACAACGGTGGCGGATCGCGATGTGTTTCTGGAAAATTGATCGGGTACTAAGGTTTTTCCCGTCGGGGGGTCTTTATAGGCGAAGGGGCAGCGTCAGAGGTGGACCAGGGCGGTCTCACACATAGGGGGCGCGGCTAGGGGCTGGCCACGCCGCCCTGTTGTGTGGCCGGCCTGTGGCCCCTCTCCATCTCCTCTTCGGACTTCTGGAAGCTTCATTAAATAATAGGAGGTTCGGCTTTTGTTTCGTCCAATTCTGAGAATATTTTCTATGTAACTTTTTTGAAACACAAAAACAGCAGAAAATAGGAATTGGCACTGTGGCATATTGTTAATAGGTTAGTTCTGGAAAATGCATAAAAGTGCCACGAAGTGTAACAAAACACTAAGCAAATGGTGTAAGAACAAGCATGGAGCATCAAAAATTATAGATACGTTTGAGACGTATCAGCATCCCCAAGCTTAGCTTAACTCCTGCTCGTCCTCGAGTAGGTAAGTGATAACAAAAGAATAATTTTTGAGGTGACATGCACCAACACAATCTTGATCATCTATGTAAGCATTGAGTGCTGGGATCAAAAGAACTTAAAACATGGGCATGAAAGATATAATCTTGATAGAAGAAACTTAGCAACCATGTTATAATATGAAAAAGAACACAAACAAAAGATCATGAAAATGAAACAATGAAAGTCAAACGTGTGTTCAAATCATATGGAAAAACATTGCAAATGGTTTTCAGCTTGTCCTTCATGAGAGAGCAAAACATAAATGCATAGGACACCTTCAAGTTTAAGAGGGCGACTAGATACAAATAATTTAAGAACAAGTGAAACCAAAATCATGAATCAATCAATGAAAACTTTGGGACAATGCACATTATACTAAGAACAACAACTATGCTCTCTTAGACGGTGCATAAAGGTAGAAGGTGGAGACTCAACATAAAAGTAAAAGAAAGGCCCTTCACAGAGGGAAGCAGTGATTGCGAGTTTAATAAACCTTCAAAAATTATGGTACTTACTAGCTTTGAGCTCTCATTGCCCCCATCATAGGCATCTTGAATGGTTAAAGTTAATGCGAGTACAATTATGAAGCATATGCTTGACAAATCATAAGTTGAAAACCTCATGTCCCATGAAGTACGAATACCCAAACCTCATGCTACTCGACTTAGAGTCCCAAGCAAGATCTTGTCATTGTAAATATATGTGTATCCTCGAGAACCGCCAACGGGGTACCTCCTACCCGATGACATGGAACAAGCCCACATCAAAATGACAAGACAAACAGACAATGAACACCTCGACATCTCTTTTATTTACTATTGGTATAGCTTTTTATTTTGAGATGCATCGTCGAATGTCCACTATGGGCATGCTGTAAATTTCCACCATGAATTATGCATGGCTTAGATTAGCGGCCCAGGCATTTCTCTAACACATATAAGAACTCCATGATCCCGCGAGATTCCCAACTTGTTTCACATCGCGAGTATCCATAAACAAAAGATCACGATATCAACTCAAATAAGAAGTGCAATGTTGAAAGCTTACCCCATGACGACAAGGTTTGGCTAATTTCCAACTTACAACTTGCAAGCATAACAACTTAACATAAAAGAGCCACAATGTCAAAATTTTAAGAACGAGAAAAGTAAAGTGTGCCATCAGGTTCGTGAGAGCTTTACTGACCAATTTTCGCATAACACCAAAAAGAGTTTAATTTGAAGGATAGATAAAAGCAAGTCAAACGTACTTTGGAATAGCAAATTACTAATAGGTATGTATGGTGGACACATTGGAACAACTTGGTTTTTAGGAGTTGGATGCACGAGTAGAGCTCATACTCAGTATGAAATGAGGGCTAGCAAAAGACTGGGAGCGACCAACTAAGAGAGCAATAACGGCCATAATCATGCAAAGCGACAAAGCAACATTAAAAGAAGCATAAGATGGCATCAAAAGTCAAAAACTAAATGATCATAGAGGCTTATGGCGACTTTGTATGAGTCAAACATGTGTGAGCATGCGCCAAGTCAACCCAAATAAAGCATCAAGGAGAAAACCAAATTAATGCTTCCAAATAATAAAAACAACGCATGATTTTTTTAAAGGCTCATTAAGCAATCTCAGTCATTTGAGACAAGTCATGCTACAGCAAAAATCACTATGCATACTATCAAAACGACATCAAGCACGACATGCAAAAGCCTAGGCCGCAGTCTACACAAGCTCCTTTTTGTACCACTTTTTGCATAAAACTTTTTCTCTTTTCCAACGCCATTCGAACCTTTTTGAAACAACTCTTTTGATGAAAACCAACATGGACTAGAGGTCAAAATACACCTTGATACAAAGATATAAGAAGATCTGAATAAAAATCAAGGCAAAAAATGGAAGCTAAACGCAGTTCTAGAAAAAGAGAACACTCGTTGAACGATAAGAGTGAAAAACGAAGTGTTCTTGGGAAATGAAAAGCAAGGCAACTTCTCCAAAAGAAATTTGTTGGGGTCCAACCATTTATTGCAGCAAACAAAAATAAACTAAACTGAAAACTAAAACAACTGACGCTCCAAGAAAAACGCATAGTGCATGAAGCAATAAAAATATAGTGTCTTGAAAGGTGACCTGATTTTTGCCGATGAAGAAGGGCTGCCTCGGGGGCATCCCCAAGCTTTGACGATTGTACCTCTTGGATATTTCTTGGGGTGCGTGGGCATCCCCAAGCTTGAGCTTTTGTCCATTCTTCAACTCATCTCATCATTCTCCAATCCCTACACTTGAAAACTTCCTTCATACAAAACTAAACAGAATTCTATTAGCAACATTAGTGTAAGCATAATAATGAATCAACCCCTTTTTGCTTCAGATTTCAACTCAAAACCACCACATATAAAGCATATACTACTGTAGCAACTTCCCCAAAAGTTCCGTGATCAAAAGAACTAAAAAAGAAAGCGATAGAGAGGCAAACACAAATAGTGGCAGAAATCTGTCAAAACAGAATAGCTGACAAAGGTCGATTTGTTTGAGGGTTTTCTGTTGCTCAAATCAAAAAGTGTATAACTAATGAAAGTTTTTATATAACCTGGGGCATATGCACAAGAAATCGCAGGTCAAAAAGATATTCTGAGAATTTTCACGAATTTTTACGGTGCAGCACCGAAATCTGGTTCAGGACAGCAACATCCCCAAATCTTACCTCACTCAAATTAGAGATTTCTCTTGGCACAACAACGAAATAAAAAGGATAAGGAGAGGTTATTACAATAGTAATAACTTCCAAGACTCAAATAAAAGAAAAAGAACTGAAAGTAAAACAATGGGTTATCTCCCAAGAGTGCTTTTCTTTAACGCCTTTGAGCTAGGCTCAGTAATTTGAGAAGATGCTTACATAAGAAATATGAATTGAAGCAAAACAGAGCATCAATGAGCAAATATAAAACACATTTAAGTCTAACCCACTTCCTATGCATAGGAATCTTGTAAGAAAATAAATCAAAGAAGCACATAGTAACAAGTATGGGTAGATAAAACAAGAGCAACTTCAGAACTTCCAATGTAAAGAGAGGTGTTTTAGTAACATGAGAATTCCAACAACCATATTTTCCTCTCTCATAATAATTTTCAATAGCATCATGAACAAACTCAACAATATAAATATCACACTCATCCTCCTTTTTTAAGCATGGAGGGCTATCAAATAAGGTATTAGTTAAAGAGTTACTCTTATTGGGAGGTAGACATGGGTAGCTCCATTCTTCCTCCTCTTGATCATCACTCTCCTCCTCTTTTTCATCCAATGAGCTTCCAGTTTCAGCAATTTCTTCTTCCATATGCTCCTTCAAGGCATTAGTCTCTTCCGTTGGAGAGCATCTATTAAGATATTTAAGAATATAGCCATTCTCTTCCTTGTAATTATCAAAGCAAAATTTAAGTATATCATAAACCTCATATTTATAAGGTGCATCATCAGTATTTTCAAGCAAATAAGCAAGTTCGAATGCACCCTTCCAAGCAATAAATTCTTCAATTTGTTCCACATCATAAAAGTCAAAAATTCCATTAATATAAGAAGATATGGTAACATCATCATTATACTCACATTGAAAAGGGAGGTGTTTATACCTCCTACAGCAACAAGATTTATCAAAGCAATAAGTAACATTATAAGTAGAGCACACATTTCTAGCAATGATATACAATTTATCAATTTGTTCCCATAAGTATTTCCCTTTTTGTGACAAGCGGTGTTCCTCATAATATTTTTGTTGCTCTTCCGTGAACCCACCTTGCCAAAAAGATTTAGTTTCAAAGAAACCAACCATTGATAGAAAGCATGATAAAGCAAGACAATAACAGACCAACAAAAATAACAACTATAGAAGGAACTAATTTTTTTGTATTTTTGATAAAAATATGCAAGCAAAAATAAAGTAAAGCAAAACTAAAACAAAGTAAAGGATGTGCGTGCGAAACTCCCCTTGCAGAAATCTTCTTTTTCCCCGGCAACGGCGCCAGAAAATTGTTGCTTGTTGCGGCACGGTGTTGATGTAAATCACCGTCCAGTTGGGAACCCCAAGAGGAAGGTATGATGAGTACAACAGCAAATTTTCCCCCAGTAAGAAACCAAGGTTTGTCAGTCCAGTAGGAAAAAGCTAAACTCCAGAAGGTGATGCTTGCTAGCTTAGTGACACTCCAACAAGGGCGCCGTTTACGACACTTGTTGGTGCATCTTCAACTAGTAGCAATGCGGAACCTGCACACAACACAACCAAGAACTTTGCTCCCAACTTACAATGAGGTTTTCAATCTCACCGGTTTGCTGTAAACTAAGGAATGAGCGTATCGAGTGGAAAGCAATAGTAGTATGCAAGAAAGTAAACAGTGCGAGTAAAGTAAACACGTGATAGCAATGTAAAGGAAATTGGACCGGGGTCCACAGTTCACTAGTGGTGTCTCTCCATAAGATAAATAACAATATGCTGGGTAAACAAATTACAGTTGGGCAATTGATAGAATAAAGATAACGTGCATATGTCAAGAGGATCACTATGAGATTTACTCTGGACATTACAACAAAAGTCATAGACCACCATCCAACTGCATCTATGACTAATAATCCACTCGCGGGGAATCATCCCAGGACTCTGAAAGTATTAAGTTGCGAACAACAGATAACTGCATTAAGCAAAGTGTGTAATGTAAACAAAACGAATGTCCTTGGACACAAGAATGTTGTTTTCTCCCTAGTGACAACAACACATCTACAACATTAGAGGTTTTTGTCACTCCCCCATATTAAATAGAGGCATGAACCCAACTATCGAGCATAAATACCCCCTCTTGGAGTCACTAGTATCTACTTGGCCAAGATAGCTACTAACAACGGAGAGCATGCAAGATCATAAACAACATAGAGATAACATAAGATAATATTCAGCACATCAACTTAATCATAACACCAATATTCATCGGATCCCAACAAACACAACATGTAGAATTACACAAAGATGATCTCAATCATGTGAGGCAGCTCACGAGATCTAAACATGAAGCACATGGTGGAGAAGACAACCATCTAGCTACTGCTATGGACCCATAGTCCAAGGTAGACTACTCACTCATCGCGTCGGAGGCAAGCATGGCGATGAATAAGACCTCCGGTGGCGATTCCCCTCTCCGACAGAGTGCCGAGAAGAGCTTCTGGACCCTCCTGATCTTGGGTCGACGACAGCGGCGGATCGCGATGTGTTTCTGGAAAATTGATTGAGTACTTAGGTTTTTCCCATCGGGGGGTCTTTATAGGCGAAGGGGCAGCGTCAGAGGTGGACCAGGGCGATCTCACACATAGGGGGCGCAGCCAGGGGCTGGCTACACCGCCCTGTTGTGTGGCTGGCCCATGGCCCTTCTCCGTCTCCTCTTCGGACTTCTGGAAGCTTCGTTAAATAATAGGAGGTTCGGATTTTGTTTTGTCCAATTCCGAGAATATTTCCCGTGTAACTTTTTTGAAACACAAAAACAACAAAAAACAGGGAAATGTTACTATGGCATCTTATTAATAGGTTAGTTCCGGAAAATGCATAAAAGTGCCATGAAGTGTAACAAAACACTAAGCAAATGGTGTAAGAACAAGCATGGAGCATCAAAAATTATAGATACGTTTGAGATGTATCAGGCTTCCAACCATCTTCTAACTTCTTGTGAATAGAAACCTTCTGTTTCAACTTTTCTTCCCTAATTTTTATGAGAGCATTCGTAATATGCTTTGTAAAAGCAATATTCATAGAAGTAGCATTAGGACTTAAAGCAAGCTTTTGCAAGAACAAAATAACTTCAGATATATTGCAACCATCAACATCAAAATCATTAAAATAAGTAGAGCTATTGTCTTCCATACTCCAAAAAATTTCAACACTTTTTGTAAAAACGTTTTTGCAGTTTTAGGCTTTTTCGCACAAGGAGTAGGAGTTTTCTCTACACCAATCATAGTAAGAGGATTGCTAACATTTGAAACAACATCACTAGAGGTGGTAATAGTACAAACCTTCATATTTCTAGCCATCTCATCTTCTCTTTCCCACTTAGCATGCAATTCTGCTAACATCCTAACATTTTCATCAATTCTAACCTGGATGGCATTCAAAGTCTTGCTTTCTTTCACATCATGAGGCAAAACTTTTAGTTTCAGAAGTTCAACATCAAGAGCAAGGCTATCAACTTTAGAAGCAAGAACATCAATTTTACCCAACTTTTCCTCAACAGACTTATTAAAAGTAGTTTGTTTACTAATAAAGTCCTTGAGCATGACTTCAAGCTCAGAGGGCGCACCCCTAGTGTTGTTGGAGGAATTACCATAAGAGTTGCCATAACCATTACCATTGGTAGAAGGATACGCCCTATAATTGTTGCTAGCAAAATTGTTCCTATAAGCACTATTGTTGAAATTATTATTTCTAATGAAGTTCACATCAACATGTCCTTCTTGAGCAACCAAAGAGGCTAAAGGAACATTATTAGGATCAACATGAGATCTGTCATTAACAAGCATAGCCATAATAGTATCAATCTTATCACTCAAGAAGAAGTTTCATCAACAGAATTTACCTTCTTACCTTGTGGAGGTCTCTCGGTGTGCCACTCAGAATAATTTACCATCATATTATCAAGAAGCTTTGTTGCAGCGCCCAAGGTGATGGACATAAAGGTACCTCCAGCAGCTGAATCCAGGAGATTTCTCGAAGAAAAATTTAGTCCTGCATAAAAGGTTTGGATAATCATCCAAGTAGTCAGTCCATGAGTGGGACAATTCTTTATCATAGATTTCATTCTTTCCCAAGCTTGAGCAACATGTTCATTATCAAACTATCTAAACTTCATAATATCACTTCTCAAAGCTATAATCTTAGCAGGAGGATAATATTTTCCAATAAAAGCATCCTTACACTTAACCCAAGAATCAATACTATTTCTAGGCAAAGATAGCAACCAATCCTTAGCCCTTCCTCTTAAAGAGAAAGGAAACAACTTAAGCTTAATAATATCACCATCTACATCCTTATACTTTTGCATCTCACATAGCTCAACAAAATTGTTGAGATGAGTTGCAGCATCATCAGTACTAGCACCAGAAAACTGCTCTTTCATAACAAGATTCAATAAAGCAGGCTTAATCTTATAAAAATTTGCCTCAGGAGCAGGTGGTGCAATAGGAGTGCAGATAAAATCATGGTTGTTGGTGCTAGTAAAATCACACAACTTAGTGTTCTCAGGAGTACCCATTCTAGCAAAACTAAAAGCAGGCAAGTAGAAATAACAACTATAAAGGAACTAATTTTTTTGTATTTTTGATAAAAAGATGCAAGCAAAAATAAAATAAAGCAAAACAAATAACAAAGTAAAAGATTGGAAGCGAGAGGCTCCCCTTGCAGAAATCCTCTTTTTCCCGGTAACGGCGCCAGAAAAATTGCTTGATGGCGTGTAGATGACCGCCCAGTTAGAAACCCCAAGAGGAAGGTATGATGAGCACAACAACAAGTCTTCCCTCAGTATGAAACCAAGGTTTATCGAACCAGTAGGAGAAAAAACCAACTTCCGAAGGTTGATGCTCGCTAGCTTTGCGACAGCTCCGGACAATTTATATATGGCGCCTCATCCAGGGCGTAGCTTTGCACCAGCAGCAACGTGGAACCTGCACACAACACAACCAAGTACTTTGCCCCAACTTACAGTGAGGTTGTCAATCTCACCGATTTGCTGTAAACAAAGGATTAAGCATATCGAGTGGTAAAAGATAGTAGTTTGTAAAAATGTAAATAAAGCGAGTAAATGGTAAACGGTAATAACAATGTAAAAGAATAAACCGGGGTCCACAGTTCACTAGTGGTGTCTCTCCATAAGATAAATAACATGCTGGGTAAACAAATTACAGTTGGGAAATTGATAGAATAAAGCAAGCGTACAAATGTCACGAGGATCACTATGAGATTCACTTGGGCATTATAACATAATACATAGACCATAATCCAGCTGCATCTATGACTAATAATCCACCCGTCGGATGTCGTCCGAGCAACCATTGGGTATTAAGTTGCAAGCAACAGATTATTGCCTTAAGCAAAGTGTGTAATGTAAATAATATAAATTTCCTTGAACACAAGATTGTTGTTTTCTCCCTAGTAGCAATAACACATCTACAACTTTAGAGGTTTCTGTCACTCTCCCAAGTTACTAGAGGCATGAACCCACTATCGAGCATAAATACTCCTTCTTGGAGTCACTAGCATCTACTCGGCCAAGATATCTACTAGCAACGGAGAGCATGCAAGATCATAAACAACATAGAGATAATATAAAGATGATAAATCAATAGATCAACTTGACAAAGTACCAATATTCATCGGATCCCAACAAACACAACATGTAGAATTACACAACGATGATCTTGATCACGATAGGCAGCTCACAAGATCTAAATATGAAGCACATGGAGGAGATGACAATCATCTAGCTACTGCTATGGACCCGTAGTCCAAGGTAGACTACTCACATATCACTCCAGAGGCAGGCATGGTGATGAAGAAGACCTCCGAAGGTGATTCCCATCTCTGGCAGGGTGTTGGGAAGAGCTTCTGGACCTTTCCGATCTCGCGTCGACGACGACGGAGGCTTACAGTATGTTTCGTTGAAAATTGATCGGGCCCTTAGGGTTTTCCCGTCGAGGGGAATATATAGGCGGAAGGGCGGCGTCAGGAGGTAGACTAGGGACCCACACCATAGCCCGGTGCGGCCAGGGGGTGGCCCGCACCATGGCATGGTGTGGCTGCCCTCTAGCACCCCTCCGTCTCTGCCTTGGACTCCGTCACGCTTCGGGAAAAATAGGAACTTTGGCTTTTGTTTCGTCCAATTCTGATAATATTTCCTGTGTAGCTTTTCTGAAACATAAAAACAGCAGAAAACAGGGAACTTGCACGGTAACATCTCGTTAATAGGTTAGTTCTGGAAAATGCATAAAAACGCCATAAAGTGTAACAAAATACAAAACAAATAATGTATAAACAAGCATGGAGCATCAAAACGTATCAATTTACCCCCTCAATCAATGTCCACACCAGTCCACCCCATCGCTCTCTCATCCTCTCCCCTACGATTGCCGGAAGCCTCCACTGCTACACCTTGCCCTATATTACTCGCATCACCCCTTCGTCATTGGGCATCTGCGACAGAACTCGTGCTTCCGCCGCAGCGAGCCACTCCTTCATGTGTTCTCCCGCTCCCCTATGATGTTATTCTATTTAACTAGTCCGTAATTTCTAGAAATTTTAGCACCCAAACATGTTCTACAGTATTGGAAGTCGATCCAGCAATTTGTGTCCTGCTTACTCGGTTTTCACTCTTCTTTATTGGCTCTTATCGTTGCTGTGTCTCGATGATTAGGAGGAGCATCACTGCAGTCTGCGGCAATGGGTTTCTCGATATGTACATCATGGTCTTCTTTTTTATTGAGAAGAGATGCTGGCGATCCGGATTAAACATTCTGTTCATTATTTCTCGATGAATTACTTGAGGAAGGCGATGGTATCATGCATTGGAGGTAACTCATTTTCCTATATAGTATTTTATTCCCGGGATTAGATTAATTTTGCAAGTCTTTTAGTATTTGATATGGCTGAGCATATCTCGAAAGTCATGTACAATACGTCCGCCTTCAGTTCAGATGGTAATGTGCCGCCTAAAGCAAAATCACAATTAGTGGAAAATTTCAGAAGGTCCCTTCACATTTGTAGATCAAGATGGGCTCTCACCTTTAGTTGGTTTCTTTTATTCTGGATATGCAAAAAGTCGGCCTGGACTTCCTCTCACTGCCACCTACGGCTGATGATAATGGGTTAAATCGAACTGCATCAGGTCTCACAGTTTGCCATTACCAAATAAGTTCATGAATGTAATGGGTAGAACGTAGGTGAACACCTATGAAATGTTGCATGCCTTTATAAACTGAAGTTAGCATATAGAAGAAAAATACGATGTAAATCCAAACGGACCTCTCACAAAATTACAGTTGTAAGGTATTTTCATGAGTGGGCAGCTCTACATAAACTTTGCTTACAGAATGCAAATTAGGAATATGAGATCCTTACAGACACTAGCGGATATAGCGCAACATACCAGGGTGGTTCAATAATGTAATTTTTATTTAATTATATTAATTTTTAATATTTTCCATAATATATAGGCTATATAGAAATTTCAGGGTGATCCCTGGCCACCCTTGAGATCCGCCACTGCTTACAGATAGTTGTTGCATGGGTTGTCCCATCCAATTAATAATACGTTCTCTATGCAAAATAGCAATTGTTTTTGTTTCCCTATGAGTAAACATAATTATAAATAAATTATTTAATTATTAATTGGATAATTATTTTAGGATGAGTTACATACATAATGCAATAACAAATTTAACAACATGTTCCGCTGCAACGCGCGGGGTATCATGTAGTTAGGAACATGTTCATGAACCATGCCTCTTGCGATCCCTCACCAGTACAAGGCAATAAGGTTGTTGGGAAGAATCTCACATCACTCTTTATTTAGGGTAAAGCAGGGACTTTATTCATCAGAAACTTCGAAACTTACAAACTCTCGTGGGTCTATCAACCACAAACGGCGACCAAAAGGCGGTGAGATCGCTCCCCTAGCTATCAGGTGAGAATCACCATTTGAGTCCCTATTCTCATGCTTGAAAACAAACGACATCAAAGTTCTTAGACCCTTTATCTGTTTCTACCAAAATAGCACCAAAAATGCAAAGACCGTTCTCCTTAGTCACATTGGTCACTTCTAGACAATCACATGCATTCACCAATTTTCAAACGCCTAGGTCTCTCTTGGTCGACTACTTGGAGCAGATGGGCCGACACATGGCCCTCCCGTTTTGGCACACGATTACTCTCATGAATCGAATAGACATCATTTTTAGCTCCACACTTATCTGCCACATTTATAAGGGTCGGCAGATGGTCCTCCGCTAGTACGAAGAAGGCTACCGCTCGCAGGCTGATTTTGCTACTATGGTGTGCTAGCCCCTAGCACGTAAGTGATAAGCTTGTACTGCTGGCGCACCAAGCTGGTGCGCCAGCAGTTCCAGATTACCCTTGGCGCACCAGCTTGGTAAGACTTAGTGCTCCAGCAGTAGCCTTGCAACTATAAGCCTTTTTCTACTAGTGCTCCTCTGTCCTTCTTATATGTTTTTATTTTTCGTTGGGGGGGGGGGGGGGTAAACTCTTCGTCTCTGAACTCATAGTTTATCTCCTTGCATGAATTGATTTACTCTCATTTCTATGTTAAAGGTTTGACTAAATTCCAAAGAAATTTCATAGTTTTGTCCAAATAGTCATGAAATCACTTAGGGCTCATTTAGGACCCATCATTTCATTTGATAGAAATGAAATAAAATTATATGATGATATCATTTCATTTTAGAAAATCCATAGAAATGACAGGGTACCCAATAGGTATTAAGGTTAGGCATAAAATGAAAAACCAATTCCATAACCAATTCTGTGGCAGCCAAACAAGTAATTGTTAGAATCATATATGAATTCTTTAATTCCAGCCCCAAATAATGGGAGTCAAACGAGCCCTTACAAGTTTGTATGTCTCTACCATTGTTTCAGACTAGCATTTCACATAACTATCACTTCCATATATTTAGATTTATCTCATAAGAACGAAGCCTCTGACTCCAATATACTGATATGATGGAACTATTGCATTTTCTGTTTAACTACGCTAATATTTTAGACACTGCTATGGACTTTGTTGAAACGGTGATGCAACTTATTTTGATTTGTTCCAAACTTGAGAGAAAAAGGACAATTAGTACTAAGTTGTAATTTGTTGAACTCTATCTTACATTGCAAAGACATTTTACCGCGTCTCCAAAGATAAGGAGATAGTAAAATAAGTTAACACACTCCTAGCACATTTTGGTTATCACACACTGATTGAACCTCTCTAAAGAACTTACTACTCCTATTTTGTACAAAAGCTTACATTGGCATCTTAAAGCTTGATATATGTCAAATTTTTTATGTACCTCTCCTTTAGTTGCAACTAGCTGTTTTTATTTTCGGGAAGTTACAACTAGTTGTTGCATTGGCATCCTTTTTTCAAAATTTTAATGAGGAATGTTATCTTTCACAACCACCATGTGCTGATAAAAGCCCTTTGCTTCACTGCAAAGGGAACTTGAAAGTCCTTGCTTATAATATAAAAATAACCAACTACGAGGAAGAAAAGGTTGCTTGTAACAGAAACCAAACCTAAAATGAACAATGATGCAGGACGCGCCCACCCATATGAAGATCCCACAAACCATACTCCACCACATGTTTGGGATCCTCTGCCACAATTATACAATGATGATTATACCAAACATCTCGGAACAATACTTGAAGTATCGTCCCTTCTAGCAACAAAAATACCGCACTCTATTTCCGCTGTAAAACCTAGCCACTGATTTATAAATCAGTAGTGACGTAGATTTATGTGCAGTCAGGCAATCTACCTCTACCGTACTTACGGACAAGAAAAATTACCACCAGATCTCCATTCTGCAGGCATATCATTCTTGGTCTTGGTGCAATCATTCAGAGTTTCAGACAGTAGTACACACCACCGTGACAGACAAGACACCGACCGACGGTCCCCTTCTTCATCTTCACCCTGAGCTACCAACAACCTCACGTCGGTCGTCTCAGTCACTCCCCACTGCTACTACTAGACTACTCCAAGTAGTCCAGCTCACGCCCATCCCACATCGTCCAGCAATCTAGATCGGGAGCAGCGCCACCGGACCGAGGATGGGAGGAGGAAGCAGGATGCTCCTGCTGCCGATGGTGGCCGTTCTGGTGCTGGCCGTGCTGGCGCTGCTGCCGTCGGCGGCGGTGGCGACCAACTACACGGTGGGCGACGAGAAGGGGTGGAACCCCAAGGTGGACTACGAAGCTTGGGTCAAGAAGCACAAGCCCTTCTACAAGGGCGACTGGCTCCGTAAGCACACACATCCTTCCTGATCTGCTAGCTGCTGCAGCTCTGCTCCGCCATTGATGGATGGGAGAAGCTACTTAACTGAGCTTGGTTCATTGGTTGCAGTGTTCAATTACCAGAACGGTCGGTCGGACGTGGTGCAGGTTGACGAGGTCGGGTACGACAACTGCAACAAGGAGAGCGCCCTCAGCAGCCACAACAAGGGCACCAGCTACGCCTTCCAGCTCAAGGAGGCCAAGGACTACTTCTTCATCTGCAGCTACGGCTACTGCTACTCCGGCATGAAGCTCGCCGTCACCGCAAAGAAGGGCCCCGCCTCCGGCTCCCCCTCCTCCTCATCATCTTCCTCCTCCGACTCTGACTCCGATTCCGACTCCGACTCCTCCCCCACGCCGGCGTCCAAGTCATCCACCAAGAAGTCCGCGGCCACCTCCCTCGCTGCCGGTCCGGGCGCTGCTGCGACTGTGGCAGCCGCCGTCGGAGCAGCCGCCATGCTTCTTAGAAAGCTCTGAACAATTTCACAATTTAGCTCAGTTTGGCTCAGATCTTGAGCTCAGTTCTTGTCAGATTTTTCTCTTGTTAATTTCTTCTTATTTTCCTCTTCCTCCTTGGCTGATTAATTTGTTCTTGTGCGCCTGATTGTACCGTTTTCTTCTCTTATTTTTCGATTTGATTCCGAACGGTGTCTGGTCGATGGTTGTAGTTATTGTTAAAGATTTAAGCGTGAATTGAAGAAGAACTGCTCGTCGATGATTGTTTAATGTTCCGTGCATGTGATCGCTGGGGGATGCAGCATGGTATCATGGATGCCCATGTGGCCATGTGTGGTTACAGTTGTGGTACATTTTCTTTGCCTTTGCTTCTTTGCTACTCAAGTCCGGTGCCGCACCTGCTCCCGTATGCTTTGCCACCATGTCGATTCATAGGCGCCTTTATTTGGTTTGTATTAAGCCAACAGAGACTTGAGATAAAATAAAATGAATGAGTTCCAACTCATACGGTATATTTGTACAGAGAAAACACATCTAACAATGTCACCATATTGCACTGCATTTCTTCACCAAAATCTTCAGAAAGTGATATGAGTAGCTTCAGACATATTCAACGAGGAGAATGGTGGATCGCTAGCTAATCTCTTACGCGCATGCAGGGACCTCCAACTGAAAATCAGTGCACACATGCACGCACATTTCGTCAACTACAATCGTACCCACTTTGGGCGGAGGGCTACAGGATCTCACGTAAAGCCAAGCGATGCGATGATTTCTCACCGCTCAAAATGAATGACCAAAAATGGGGATTCATCCTTATATTCCTGCCAGTTTCAACTACCGACGATGGCGTCGCTCGGTACATGTCCGCAGATTGCTGGCGGTGTATCTTTTATAGTGATGGCGAAGCAGCTTTATTCGAGGGCGATATGATTACACGAACGTCGGCCATGGGGAACTGAATGCGAACATTTTCTTCTGTCATTTGTACAGCACATTTTCTTTTTAAGAAATATATATTTTTTATTTTCTGAGCGACACGTTTACTTCCACAATTGTCTTTAATCTTTAAGCCCACTGTTGAACAAAGAACTAACCTCCTGGACATTTAGCTGATTAGCAGGCCCAACATAGAGCTTGTGCACCCTAAAGCCTCTAAGGCTCTAACAAGTAAAGGAGACCCATATAAACAATTTATTTCTTGCGATTAAGTTCACTACCAAGGCCCAACTCGTCTGGGAAGTTGCCGTGGCATATTTTTCCACGAAACAGGAAAAAAAATACCGTCAAAGTTTTTTCTGGCTGTTTTTTTCAAGAGAATTGTTCTAAGAGATGGTGAAAGAGCATGGAGCCCCCATGTGTGGTTTTGGTAATTAATGACAATCTCTATGGACTAATGTTTGCATTGAGTTATATTTGTAGGACTTGTCCATAGACAATGCTTGAACCATTTGTTGATTTCAAGGTTGTATGAAGAAGACAATGAAGACGATTATGTGATGGCCAAGGTGTTATTCAAGTAGTTATCCAAAGATTGATCATAAGCTAGTTGAGCCTATATCAAGTGTGTCTTGAAGAATACGATTGAGTGAGCTCTCATGTGAATCTTTAAGACACCATCATTGTGGAGAAAGAAGAGTTGATTCAAGAATTGATCAAGCCGAAGCGCAAGTTCAAGATGGAATCTAGAAGAGATCATATGCTTGAATCTTGCCATATATATTGTGATCATGGATAAGTGAAGATATGCTTAACGAGAGTTTTTCCCATAGTGGTGTATGAGGGAGCAATTCGCAAGACTTCACCAAGCAAGCAAGATCAAGAAAGGTGTTCCAACTTGAGGAAGACAAGACGGTCATCATCTAGATCAAGTGGATTTTACTCAAGGCAAAGGTATGATCTTGATAGGGTTTCTTTCTTATCAGTCTCATGATGTTAGTTGAGAGACCGGATTATAGGATTGGTAGCCGTACTATCAAGAGGGGCTCTCGAGTGAGTAACTTAATCGCATCATTCGAAGAGAGCTCAAACCTTTGCATATTTGGCGTCATCTTTCTTGGTTCTTATTTGGCTTTTATCCATGTGAGGTTTTAGAGCTTATGGTTATTTCTATGACAAGATCTAACTCATCAAAAATGGATTTTGGATGAAATTCTTATTGAGTTTTTGATGTTGATGGTTTTGCCGGTTCATCTCTTATAGATAGGTCAAACCTTTCATCATTTGGTTTTATCCTCACTAGTTGGACTATGATGTTTCTATGAATATACTTGTAGAGCTCGTTGTTGTGATTCTAACGAGCCCAAGATCATCAAAAACGGAGTCCGAATGCTCAAGTTATGGTCGTTTTCGTGTTGGTGTTGCTGCCAGATTTTGGGCGGCCAGAGTCTCCGGCCCGAGACGCAAAGTCTCCGGCCCAACTCCGGCCTGGCACCTGAATCGTCCATCCTAAGGCCCCCGAATGACCCCGGGGCACCGGAGACTCTGGCCCAGGGGCGGAGACTCCGGCCCGGACGCTTTCTGGACATAACGGTTGGATTTTGGGGGACCTATTTAAGGGGGTCTTCTTCCCCAATGGATCCCCAACCTTTCTTGCAATTCTTGACCTCCATTGTTGACCTTCTTGAGCTTGCTATCTCTCAATCCCTCCAATGATTCTTGTATCTTCTTGAGGGAAAAGAGAGAGGAGATCTAGATCTATCTTTCCACCAATCAAAATCTCCTCTAAGTGAGGGGAACCTATTGGATCTAGATCTTGGAGTTCTTTATAGATTTCCTTTGTTCTTCCTCTCATATCTCTCCATAGCATTAGTTGTTTTGGTAGGATTTGAGTGAGAAGGATTTGAGCACTTTGTGTGCTCTTGCCATTGCATTTGGTGCATCGATTTGAGTTCTCCTCGGAGATTCGGTAAGTGAAAGTTCGTGAGCTTGTTACTCTTGGGTTCTTGGAACCCTAGACGGCTTAGTGGCCTTTGTAGCATATACTTGGGGCCTCCAATTAAGTTGTGGAGATTCCCCAACCTTTGTGGTGCCTTTGTGGCGATTCTTGGGAGCCTCCAATTAAGTTGTGGAGATTGCCCCAAGCTTGTACGGGTTCGATGACCGCCCTAAGTGTCCCATAGTGGATCGTGGCATCTTGCTTTGTGCGAGAGCGCGAGGAGAATAAGGTGAGCCTTTGTGGCATTTGGTGCGTAGCGTGCCTCCGCATCTTGAGGTGAGCCTTTGTGGCATTTGGTGAGCATTGTGCTACCACATCTCAAGGTGAGGCTTTGTGGCGTTCGGAGTGCATTAAGCCGCCACACCTCTCTAAAGGTGACTAGCTTCCTTGGAAGTGAACTTCGGGATACATCTTCGTCTCCTTCGTGCCTCGGTAACTCTTATCCGAGCTCCACTACTTATGCACTTTACATTTGTGATAGCCATCGTGCTTGAAGTTATATATCTTGCTATCACATTGCTAGTTGTCTTGCTTAGCATAAGTTGTTGGTACACATAGGTGAGCCTAGTCTATTTAGGTTTTGTAAGCTTGACAAATTAAACGCTAGTTTATTTCTGCATTTGTTCAAGCCATTATTAAAAGTTTTAATCGCCTATTCACCCCCCTCTAGGCGACATCCATGTCCTTTCAATTGGTATCAGAGCTAGGTCTCTCATTTTAGGCTTCACCGCCTTGAGAGCAAAGATGTCGGCTAGGGGATTAGTGCACAATGACACTTTTATATTTGATGGCACAAATTATGATATATGGAAAATTCACATGCTTAATTATTTTCGGGTCATGGACCCAACTATGGGGCAAATTGTAGATACAAGTTTTTCTCCTCCAAAGGATTCTGAAAATCTATCTTTAGAGGATGAGAAAAACTTGCATCTCAATGCTCAAGCTACTCATGTGATTGTTAATGCTTTGAGCGATGTAGTTATCTTCTCAATCATGCCTTTTTTGGAGCGCTCATGAGTTATGGACAAAGCTTCAAGAAAAATATGATGTGTCCAAGATTATTGAGGATGATTGTATTCCTTCCACTTCCGGTCGAAATGAACTTTCTTCCACTTCACCAAAGTGTGGCAAGACACAAGGTAATGATATGGTGAGTGGTGATGAAAATTGTAACGTTGATAATGAGCTTACTTTTGATAATCATTCATCTCGATCTCATTGCAATGCTTCATCTTTGGACTTAAATACTTCTAGCACCATAAATGCTTTACATGCTTGTGTTTGTCCTTGCATATCACGTGTAAGTTGCTTAAATAAATCTCATGATGATATGCTTGCTCTGTCTAGTGGCCATGATAAAAATGCCTCTATTTCCTCTAGTCTTTGTGTGGCTAACAATGTAGAGGAAACCGGAGATTCTATTGGCCAAGACAAAGTTTTGATTGGAGCTTCAAGTAATTCATCCTCATCATCATCTCTCGGTTCCCACATATGTCTTATGGCTAGGGATTCAAAGGTAACTCCTTCTTTGGAACCAAATATATCTAGTGATAATGAAGAAGAGGATGATGATGTTGCCTCTTTGAGAAAGAAGGGTGAAATTGTCTTTCATGCTATTGGTAAGAAGAAAATTGCTTGCTCTAACTTCATTGAAATTTTGGTTGTTGCTATTGAGAGCAAGAAAATTATTGATGAGCTACAATCTCATGACGAAGAGCAAGAAGAAACTATTGAGAATCTTCATAGTCTTGCCAATGATTTTAAAAAGTCTCTTTTAGAAGAACAAAGCACCAATGAAGCTCTTGAGGAGAATTTTGCTCTAGAATTGTCTAGAGTAAAGTAAACCCATGATAGAGCTCTTGAGGTGCTAAATGATTAAAAATTAAAAATGATAAGCTTGTTTTTGTTAATGCTAAACTTCTTGAGGATGTTGAGCACCTCAAAAATGGCTCTAGGGACATTGAGAGTGTGCTCACCAAACTCACCGAGTCACAAGAGCAACTAAAAGCTTCTTATTTAAAAGAGTGTTCCAAGTTGCCTTCTCCTCTTTCGGTTAATCATGATGCTTGTGCTACTAACTCTACTTCTTGTGAAGCATCTATCTTGAAGGAGAATGTTGAGCTAAGGGCTCAACTTGAGTTGCTAACTAGCAAGTATGGGATATTAGAAGAAAGTCATGAAAAGCTATCTAGCTCTAATGAGGATCTTCTAGTGTCCCATGCTCGCCTAAAGTTAGCTTATGAGGATATGTCTACAAAGGTAACATCTTGTGAACCTCATGTGGTCACTAGCACTACTTCCCAAAATGCTATATTGCCATGTGCTAGTCCTCGTAATTCATTCACTCATACTATTGCTACATCTTGTGATGAATTACTCTCCTTGCCTTGTTGCTCTAACAATATAGCTTCTACTTCCTCTAGTACTTGTGTTGTAACTAACCATGTAGAGGAAATTAAAGAGCTCGAGGCCCAAGTCTCTTTGTTGAAGAAAGACTTGGTAAAAAGTCATGAAGGGAAGTCCAAACTCGACAAGATGTTGAGTGCGCAAAAATCCCCCAATGACAAGAGTGGACTTGGATTTATCTCCAATAACAAGAAGAAGTCCAAAATCTTCAAGAAGAAGAAGGGCCAAGAGCAAGTCAAGGATCTGGCCAAGATTGTTTGCTTCAAGTGCAAAATTGAAGGGCATCATGTTAGGTCTTGCCCATTGAAGAAGAAGCATCTAAGTGAGAAGCAAAAAGGGAAGTGATACGTCTCCAACGTATCTATAATTTTTGATGCTCCATGCTTGTTTTTACACCATTTGCCTACTGTTTCGTTACACTTCGTGGCACTTTTATGCATTTTCCGGAACTAACCTATTAACGAGTTGCCACAGTGCTAGTTTCCTGTTTTCTGCTGTTTTTGTGTTTCAGAAGTGATACACAGGAAATATTCTCGGAATTGGACGAAACAAGTTCCTGAAGTCTTATTTTACCCGGAAGCTTCCAGAGATCCGAAGGAGAGTAGGAGGGGGGCCACCAGGGCCCCACACGCAGGGGTGGCGCGGCCAGGCCCCTGGCCCCGCGGGCCCCGCGTGAGGGCGCCTGGCTCCTCCTCTGACGACGCCTCTTCGCCTATAAAGACCCCCCGACGGAAAAAACCTAAGTACCCAATCAGATTTCCAGAACACATCGCGATCCGCCGCCACCGTCGACCCGAAGATCAGGAGGGTCCAGAAGCTCTTCCCGGCACCCTGCCGGAGAGGGGAATCGCCACCGGAGGTCTTCTTCATTGCCATGCTTGCCTCCGGAGCGATGAGTGAGTAGTCTACCTTGGACTATGGGTCCATAGCAGTAGCTAGATGGTTGTCTTCTCCACCATGTGCTTCATGTTTAGATCTCATGAGCTGCCCTACATGATTGAGATCACCGTTATGTAATTCTACATGTTTGGTTTGTTGGGATCCGATGAATATTGGTGTTTATGATTAAGTTGCTGTACTGAATATTATCTTTTGTTATCTCTATGTTGTTTATGATCTTGCATGCTCTCCGTTGTTAGTAGCTATCTTGGCCGAGTAGTTGCTAGTGACTCCAAGAGGGGGTATTTATGCTCGATAGTGGGTTCATGCCTCTATTTAATCTGGGGGAGTGACAGAAACCTCTAAGGTTGTAGATGTGCTGTTGCTACTAGGGAGAAAACAACATTCATATGCTCAAGGGCATATGCTTTGTTTACATTACACACTTTGCTTAATGCAATTGTCCGTTGTTCGCAACTTAATACTACTGGGGTGTTCGGATTGATATCCCCGGGAGTGGATTATTAGTCATAGATGCAGTTGGATGGCGGTCTATGTATTTTGTTGTAATGCCCAGAGTAAATCTCATAGTGATCTTCTTGACATATCACGTTTATCTTTATTCTATCAAATGCCCAACTGTAATTTGTTTACCCAGCATGTGTTATTTATCTTATGGAGAGACACCACTAGTGAACTGTGGACCCCGGTCCTATTTCCATTATATTGCCATCACATGTTTACTTTACTTGCACTGTTTACTTTACTCGCATACTATATTGTTTTCCACTCGATACGCTCATAACCTTTGTTTCAAGCAAACCGGTAAGATTGACAACCTCATCGCAAGTTGGGAACAAAGTACTTGGTTGTGTGTGTGCAGGTTCCGCATCACCTTGATACGTCTCAAACGTATCTATAATTTTTGATGCTCCATGCTTGTTTTTATACCATTTGCCTATTGTTTCGTTACACTTCGTGGCACTTTTATGCATTTTCCGGAACTAACCTATTAACGAGTTGCCACAGTGCCAGTTTCCTGTTTTCTGTTGTTTTTGTGTTTCAGAAGTGATACACAGGAAATATTCTCGGAATTGGACGAAACAAGTTCCTGAAGTCTTATTTTACCCGGAAGCTTCCAGAGATCCGAAGGAGAGTAGGAGGGGGGCCACCAGGGCCCCACACGCAGGGGTGGCGCGGCCAGGCCCCTGGCCATGAGGGCCCCGCGTGAGGGCGCCTGGCTCCTCCTCTGACGACGCCCCTTCGCCTATAAAGACCCCCCGACGGAAAAAACTTAAGTACCCGATCAGATTTCCAGAACACATCGCGATCCGCCGCCACCGTCGACCCGAAGATCGGGAGGGTCCAGAAGCTCTTCCCGGCACCCTGCCGGAGAGGGGAATCGCCACCGGAGGTCTTCTTCATCGCCATGCTTGCCTCCGGAGCGATGAGTGAGTAGTCTACCTTGGACTATGGGTCCATAGCAGTAGCTAGATGGTTGTCTTCTCCACCATGTGCTTCATGTTTAGATCTCATGAGCTGCCCTACATGATTGAGATCACCGTTATGTAATTCTACATGTTTGGTTTGTTGGGATCCGATGAATATTGGTGTTTATTATTAAGTTGCTGTACTGAATTATATCTTTTGTTATCTCTATGTTGTTTATGATCTTGCATGCTCTCCGTTGTTAGTAGCTATCTTGGCCGAGTAGTTGCTAGTGACTCCAAGAGGGGGTATTTATGCTCGATAGTGGGTTCATGCCTCTATTTCACCTGGGGGAGTGACAGAAACCTCTAAGGTGGTAGATGTGCCGTTGCTACTAGGGAGAAAACAACATTCATATGCTCAAGGGCATATGCTTTGTTTACATTACACGCTTTGCTTAATGCAATTATCTGTTGTTCGCAACTTAATACTTCTAGGGTGTTCGGATTGATATCCCCGGGAGTGGATTATTAGTCATAGATGCAGTTGGATGGCGGTCTATGTATTTTGTTGTAATGCCCAGAGTAAATCTCATAGTGATCTTCTTGACATATCACGTTTATCTTTATTCTATCAATTGCCCAACTGTAATTTGTTTACCCAGCATGTGTTATTTATCTTATGGAGAGACACCACTACTGAACTGTGGACCCCGGTCCTATTTCCATCATATTGCTATCACCTGTTTACTTTACTCGCACTATTTACTTTACTCGTACTGTTTACTTTACTCGCATACTATATTGTTTTCCACTCGATACGCTCATAACCTTTATTTCAAGCAAACCGGTGAGATTGACAACCTCATCGCAAGTTGGGAACAAAGTACTTGGTTGTGTGTGTGCAGGTTCCGCATCACCTTCAGTTGTCATTGTCTCTCCTCTCCTGACCGACATTAAACCTTGGTTTCTTAACTGAGGGAAGACTAGCCGCTACACTCATCATACCTTCCTCTTGGGGTTCCCAACGGGCTGGTTATTCACCACGCACAAGGACAGTCTGCTCCCACGTCAACTTGGCACCATCAGTAATTTCCTGGTGCCATCAACAAGTAGCAGCTAATTTTCTGGCGCCGTTGCCGGGGAGGAAGAGAAGACTTCTGCGAGGGGAGTTTTTCGCACACACATCCTTTACTTTGTTATTGTTTTGCTTTACTTTATTTATTTTACCTGCATCGTTTTATATCAAAAACCCAAAAAAATTAGAATCCTTGGTAGTTGCTATTTGTTTACTTTTAGTTTATTATGTCTAGTTCAGTTGCTACTACTATGTCGCCCGAGGACATGATTTTTACTTTTAAGCAGAAAGATGAGGAAAGCTTTAAAGAAGCTTGGTCTAGAATTTATGATTGGCATGGAAAAACTGAACCTAAAATGACTTTGAGTTTGCTTCTTAGTAGCTTTTACTTTGGACTTTCTCTTCGTTATAGATATGCTTTGGATGCTACTGCTGAAGGAGATTTCCTTCATTGTGATGGAGATCAAGCTTTCAATATTATAAAAAAGTTGATTACAATTTATAGCATGCCAACCTATTTTGATTCCTCTCTTATGTGCATTTTTAATAGACTTGATACTCTTGAGACTCGCACTGCTAGTTTGAATTCTTGCTACAATACTTTGCGCCAGCATTTTGATTATATGCCAACAAATACTGAACCTTCGATTTGGTATCCTACGATAAAAATCACCATTAGTGGTGAAACTTTTCATGCTCGTTGTGATATTATGTCTGAATTTTGTCTCATGCCAAAGGATGTTTATGAATTTTTGAGCCTTTGGAAGCTTTCCGAGGGAGGAGAAGAAATTTCTCTTACTAACAATGTCACTATATTTCCCCTTGGAATAGCTGAAGGAGTCTTTACAAAAGTCCTAGGAAGAATGATATCTACTGATTATCTTGTTATTGAATGTGTAGGAAAAGGACAAATCACACTTGGAAGATCCATTATGAAGCTCCTGGGCGCCGTCATCGATGTGGGAAAAGGCAATATAACATTTACCTCTCCACCTTGCAATAACCATGTCTTTCCTAGAGTTAAGAGCAAAGGTAAGAAAGGAAGACGTAAGGCACGTGCTGATCATAGCACTTCATCACTTGATATTACTTGATTCGCAATTTTCTGCGCCTAGCTCAAAGGCGTTAAAGAAAAGCACTCTTGGGAGATAACCCAATGTTTTATTTTCAGTACTTTTTCTTTTATTTGAGTCTTGGAAGTCATTACTACTGTAATGACCGCTCATTATCTTGTTTATTTCGTTTTTGTGCCAAGAGAAGCCTCTAATTTGAGTGAGGTAAAGATTTGGGGATGTTGCTGTCCTGAAACTGTTTTCGGTGCTGCACCGTAAAAATTCGTGAAAATTCTCTGTTTATCTTTTGGACCTGAGATTTCTTGTGCATATGCCCCAGGTTATATCCAAACTTTTGTTAGTTGAACACTTTTTGATTTGAGCAACATAAAATCCCTCAAAAATTTGACCTTTGTCAGCTGTTCAGTTTTGACAGATTTCTGCCAATATTTGTGTTTGCCACTTTATCGCTTTCTTTTGAGTTCTTTTGATCATGGAACTTTTGGAGAAGTTGCTACAGTAGTATCTACTATATATGTGGTGGTTTTGAGTTGAAACCTGAAGCAAATAGAGGATTGATTATATGTTATGCTTGCACTAATGTTGCTAATAGAATTGTGTTTAGTTTTGTATGAAGGAAGTTTTCAAGTGTAGGGATTGGAGAATGATGAGATGAGTTGAAGAAAGGACAAAAGCTCAAGCTTGGGGATGCCCATGCATCATCCCAAGAAATATCCAAGAAGTACAAGCGTCAAAGCTTGGGGATGCCCCCGAGGCACCCCTTCTTCATCGGCAAAAATCAGGTCACCTTTCAAAACACTATATTTTTATTGCTTCATGCACTATGTGTTTTTCTTGGAGCGTCAGTTGTTTTAGTTTTCTTAGTTAATTTAGTTTGTTTGTTTGCTGCAATAAATGGTTGGACCCCAACAAATTTTTTTTGGAGAAGTTGCCTTGCTTTTCATTTGCCAAGAACGCTCTAGTTTTCACTCTTATTAAAAATCGAATGTTCTTCTTTTTCTGCTACTGCTTTTGGTTTTCGTTTTCGCCTTGATTTGCATTCAGACCTTGTCATATCTTTTCATCAAGGTGTATTTTTGCCTCTGATCTTTATTGGTTTTCATCAAAAGAGGTGTCTTTAAAAATTTCAAATGGTGTTGGAAAAGAGAAAAAGCTTTGTGCAAAATAGTGGTACAAGAAGGAGCTTGTGTAGACTGCGGCTTAGGCTTTTTCATGTCATGCTTGATGTATTTTTGATAGTATGCTTAGTGGTTTTGCTGTAGCATGACTTGTCTCAAATAACTGAGATTGCTTAATGAGCCTTTGAAAAAATCATGCGTTGTTTTTATTGTATGGAAGCATTATTTTGGTTTTCTCCTTGATGCTTTATTTGGGTTGACTTGGCGCATGCTCACACATGTTAGACCCTTACAAAGTCACCAATAGCCTTCATGATCATTTAGTTTTTTACTTTTGATGCCATCTTATGCTTCTTATAATGTCGCTTTGTCGCTTTGCATGATTATGGCCATTATTGCTCTCTTAGTTGGTCGCTCCCAGTTTTTTGCTAGCCCTCGCCTTGTACTGAGTATGAGCTCTACTCGTGCATCCAACTCCTAAAAGCCAAAGTTTTCCAAAGTGTCCACCATACATACCTACTAGCAATTTGCTATTCCAAGTAAATTTGACTTGCTTTTATTTTCTCTTCAAATTAAACTCTTATCAGTGTTATGCGAAATTCGGTCAGTAAAGCTCTCACGAACCGGAAGGCACACTTTACTTTTTCCTGTTCTTAAAAATTTGACATTGTGGTCTCTTATGTTGAGTTGTTATGCTTGCAAGTTGTAAGTTGGATTCTAGCCCATCCATGCTGTCATGGGGCAAGCTTTCAACATTGCACTTCTTATTTGAGTTGATATCGTGATCTTTTGTTTATGGATGCCCGCGGTGTGAAATGAATTGGGAATCTTGTGGGGATCATGGAGTTTGTATATGTGTTAGGGAGACGCCAGGCCGCCAATCTAAGCCATGCATAATTTATGGTGGAAATTTGCAGCATACCCATGGTGAACATTCGACGACGCATCTCACAATAAAAAGCTAAACAAAAGGCAAATAAAAGAGATGTCGAGGTGTTCATTGTCTGCTTGTCCTGTCATTTTGGTGTGGGCTTGTTCCATGTCATCGGGCACGGAGGTACCCCATTGGCGGTTCTCAATGATATACATATACTTACAATGACAAGAGCCTTGCTTGGGACTCTAAGTAAAGTAGCATGAGGTTTGGGTACTCGTATTCTCGGGGCACGAGGTTTTCAACTTATGATTTGTCAAGCATATGAATCATAATTGTTCTCGCATTAACTTTAACCATTCAAGATGCTTATGATGGGGGCAATGAGAGCTCAAAGCCGGTAAGTACCATAATTTTTGAAGGTTATAAAACTTGCAATCACTGCTTCCCTCTGCGAAGGGCCTTTCTTTTACTTTTATGTTGAGTCACCACCTTCTTTCTTTATGCACCATTAAGAGAGCATAGTTGTCATTCTTAGTGTGATATGCATTGTCCCAAAGTTCATTGAGTGACTCATATTGTTGGTTTCACTTGTTCTTAAATTATATGTATCTAGTCGCCCTCTTAAACTTGAAGGTGTCCTATGCATTTATGTTTTGCTCTCTTTGAAGGACAAGCTGAAAACCATTTGCATGTTTTTCCTTATGATTTGAACACACGTTTGACTTTCATTGTTTCATTTTCATGATCTTTTGTTTGTGTTCATTTGCATGTTTACAACATGGTTGCTAAGTTCTTATTGTCATGATTATATCTTCATGCCCATGTTTTAAGTTCTTATGATCCCAGCTCACCAATGCTTACATATATGATCAAGATTGTGTAGGTGCATGTCACCTCAAAAATTATTCTTTTGTTATCACTTACCTACTCGAGGACGAGCAGGAGTTAAGCTTGGGGATGCTTGATACGTCTCAAACGTATCTATAATTTTTGATGCTCCATGCTTGTTTTATACCATTTGCCTATTGTTTCGTTACACTTCGTGGCACTTTTATGCATTTTCCGGAACTAACCTATTAACAAGTTGCCACAGTGCCAGTTTCCTGTTTTCTGCTGTTTTTGTGTTTCAGAAGTGATACACAGGAAATATTCTCGGAATTGGACGAAACAAGTTCCTGAAGTCTTATTTTACCCAGAAGCTTCCAGAGATCCGAAGAGGAGTAGGAGGGGGGCCACCAGGGCCCCACACGCGAGGGCGGCGCGGCCAGTCCCCTGGCCGCGCGGGCCCCGCGTGAGGGCGCCTGGCTCCTCCTATGACATCGCCCCTTCGCCTATAAAGACCCCCCGACGCGTAAAACCTAAGTACCCGATCAATTTTCCAAAACACATCGCGATCCGCCGCCGCCGTCGACCCGAAGATCGGGAGGGTCCAGAAGCTCTTCCCGGCACCCTGCCGGAGAGGGGAATCGCCACCGGAGGTCTTCTTCATCGCCATGCTTGCCTCCGGAGCGATGAGTGAGTAGTCTACCTTGGACTATGGGTCCATAGCAGTAGCTAGATGGTTGTCTTCTCCACCATGTGCTTCATGTTTAGATCTCATGAGCTGCCCTACATGATTGAGATCACCGTTATGTAATTCTACATGTTTGGTTTGTTGGGATCCGATGAATATTGGTGTTTATGATTAAGTTGCTGTACTGAATTATATCTTTTGTTATCTCTATGTTGTTTATGATCTTGCATGCTCTCCGTTGTTAGTAGCTATCTTGGCCGAGTAGTTGCTAGTGACTCCAAGAGGGGGTATTTATGCTCGATAGTGGGTTCATGCCTCTATTTCACCTGGGGGAGTGACAGAAACCTCTAAGGTGGTAGATGTGCTGTTGCTACTAGGGAGAAAACAACATTCATATGCTCAAGGGCATATGCTTTGTTTACATTACACACTTTGCTTAATGCAATTATCTGTTGTTCGCAACTTAATACTTCTAGGGTGTTCGGATTGATATCCCCGGGAGTGGATTATTAGTCATAGATGCAGTTGGATGGCGGTCTATGTATTTTGTTGTAATGCCCAGAGTAAATCTCATAGTGATCTTCTTGACATATCACATTTATCTTTATTCTATCAATTGTCCAACTATAATTTGTTTACCCAGCATGTGTTATTTATCTTATGGAGAGACACCACTAGTGAACTGTGGACCTCGGTCCTATTTCCATCATATTGCTATCACATGTTTACTTTACTCGCACTGTTTACTTTACTCGTACTGTTTACTTTACTCGCATACTATATTGTTTTCCACTCGATACGCTCATAACCTTTGTTTCAAGCAAACCGGTGAGATTGACAACCTCATCGCAAGTTGGGAACAAAGTACTTGGTTGTGTGTGTGCAGGTTCCGCATCACCTTCAGTCGTTATTGTCTCTCCTCTCCTGACCGACATTAAACCTTGGTTTCTTAACTGAGGGAAGACTAGCCGCTACACTCATCATACCTTCCTCTTGGGGTTCCCAACGGGCTGGTTATTCACCACGCACAAGGACAGTCTGCTCCCACGTCAACTTGGCACCATCAGTAATTTTCTGGCGCCATCAACAAGTAGCACACCTTCAGTCATTTGTCTCTCCTCTCCTGATCGATAAACCTTGGTTTCTTAACTGAGGGAAAACTAGCTGCTATACTCATCATACCTTCCTCTTGGGGTTCCCAACGGGCTGGTTATCCACCACGCACAAGGACAGTCTGCTCCCACGTTAACCACACGCAGCAGCTAGTTTTCTAGGCGTTATCAAAGGGATCAGCTAATTTTCTGGCGCCGTTGCCGGGGAGGAAGAGAATACTTCTGCGAGGGGAGTTTTCGCACACACATCCTTTACTTTGTTATTGTTTTGCTTTACTTTATTTATTTTACCTGCATCATTTTATATCAAAAACCCAAAAAAATTAGAATCCTTAGTAGTTGTTATTTCTTTGCTTTTAGTTCATCATATTGATCCCTAAGTACATTCTGGAGGACCTCTCAGTAGGTAGTGGTTCGATTATTGGCAAAAGTAACATTGAGGAGTTCTTTAATCACATTAGTATGCATGAGGAAGTTGAGGAAAAATCTTTGGTTGAGCTAGCCCCTTGTATTGAAGTTGCTTCTGCTTATTTAATTCACATGTTAGAAGCTAGGTTTGCTAGTCTTAATCCTTTTATGCAATACATGTTCCTTAAGCTTCATGAAATTGAGGATCCCGAAAAGAAAGCTTTTATCTTGGAAACTTTGCGCTTAGAATTTAAAGATGTCGTTATTGAAGCTAGAAAGGTTCTTAAACGTTTTAATAAACTCGGTTCGCCTATAAAGGTTATTAGTACAAACAATGAAGGAGCCGAAGTACCTATACCTTGCAAGCTCTTGGGATTGTGTGAAGCTTTCGAAAATAATTTTGACTGGATCTGTCCTGAAAATCTTTTTGATGAAAATAGTGTACCAAAGCATGATCACAAAGGGTCTTCTAAAACTTATGTGGATGAAATACAATGCCTTATTGACAAGACCTCTGCAGTTGATCTTAATGCTTCTTCTGATGTTACTTGATTCGCAAATTTTCTGCGCCTAGCTCAAAGGCATTAAAGAAAAGCACTCTTGGGAGATAACCCAATGTTTTATTTTCAGTACTTTTTCTTTTATTTGAGTCTTGGAAGTCATTACAACTGTAATGACCGCTCCTTATCTTGTTTATTTCGTTTTTGTGCCAAGAGAAGCCTCTAATTTGAGTGAGGTAAAGATTTGGGGATGTTGCTGTCCTGAAACTGTTTTCGGTGCTGCACCGTAAAAATTCGTATAAATTCTCTGTATATCTTTTGGATCTGCGATTTCTTGTGCATATTCCCCAGGTTATATCCAAACTTTTCTTAGTTGAACACTTTTTGATTTGAGCAACATAAAATCCCTAAAAAATTCGACCTTTGTCAGCTGTTCAGTTTTGACAGATTTCTGCCAATATTTGTGTTTGCCACTTTATCGCTTTCTTTTGAGTTCTTTTGATCACGGAACTTTTTGGGAGGTTGCTACAGTAGTATTTGCTATATATGTGGTGGTTTTGAGTTGAAACCTGAAGCAAAAAGAGGTTGATTATATGTTATGCTTACACTAATGTTGCTAATAGAATTGTGTTTAGTTTTGTATGAAGGAAGTTTTCAAGTGTAGGGATTGGAGAATGATGAGATGAGTGAAGAATGGACAAAAGCTCAAGCTTGGGGATGCCCATGCATCACCCCAAGAAATATCCAAGAAGTACAAGCGTCAAAGATGCCCCCGAGGAACCCCTTCTTCATCGGCAAAAATCAGGTCACCTTTCAAAACACTATATTTTTATTGCTTCATGCACTATGTGTTTTTCTTGGAGCATCAGTTGTTTTAGTTTTCTTAGTTGGTTTAGTTTGTTTGTTTGCTGCAATAAATGGTTGGACCCCAAAAAATTTCCTTTGGAGAAGTTGCCTTGTTTTCATTTGCAAAGAACACTCTAGTTTTCACTCTTATTAAAAATCGAGTGTTCTTCTTTTTCTGCTACTGCTTTTGGTTTTCGTTTTCGCCTTGATTTGCGTTCAGACCTTGTCATATCTTTTCATCAAGGTGTATTTTTGCCTCTGATCTTTATTGGTTTTCATCAAAAGAGGTGTTTATAAAAATTTCAAATGGTTTTGGAAAAGAGAAAAAGCTTTGTGCAAAATAGTGGTACAAGAAGGAGCTTGTGTAGACTGCGGCTTAGGCTTTTTCATGTCATGCTTGATGTCTTTTTGATAGTATGCTTAGTGGTTTTGCTATAGCATGACTTGTCTCAAATAACTGAGATTGCTTAATGAGCCTTTGAAAAAATCATGCGTTGTTTTTATTGTATGGAAGCATTATTTTGGTTTTCTCCTTGGTGCTTTATTTGGGTTGACTTGGCGCATGCTCACACATGTTAGACTCTTACAAAGTCGCCAATAGCCTTCATGATCATTTAGTTTTTGACTTTTGATGCCATCTTATGCTTCTTTTAATGTCACTTTGTCGCTTTGCATGATTATGGCCATTATTGCTCTCTTAGTTGGTCGCTCCCAGTCTTTTGCTAGCCCTCACCTTGTACTGAGTATGAGCTCTACTCGTGCATCCAACTCCTAAAAGCCAAAGTTTTCCAAAGTGTCCACCATACATACCTACTAGCAATTTCTATTCCAAGTAAATTTGACTTGCTTTTATTTTCTCTTCAAATTAAACTCTTACCAGTGTTATGCGAAATTCGGTCAGTAAAGCTCTCACGAACCGGAAGGCACACTTTACTTTTTCCTGTTCTTAAAAATTTGACATTGTGGTCTCTTATGTTGAGTTGTTATGCTTGCAAGTTTTAAGTTGGATTCTAGCCCATCCATGCTATCATGGGGCAAGCTTTCAACATTGCACTTCTTATTTGAGTTGATATCGTGATCTTTTGTTTATGGATGCCCGCGGTGTAAAATGAATTGGGAATCTTGTGGGGATCATGGAGTTTGTATATGTGTTAGGGAAACGCCGGGCCGCCAATCTAAGCCATGCATAATTCATGGTGGAAATTTGCAGCATACACATGGTGAACATTCGACGACGCATCTCACAATAAAAAGCTAAACAAAAGGCAAATAAAAGAGATATCGAGGTGTTCATTGTCTGCTTGTCCTGTCATTTTGGTGTGGGCTTGTTCCACGTCATCGGGCACAGAGGTACCCCATTGGCGGTTCTCAATGATATGCATATACTTACAATGACAAGAGCCTTGCTTGGGACTCTAAGTAAAGTAGCATGAGGTTTGGGTACTCGTATTCACGGGGCACGAGGTTTTCAACTTATGATTTGTTAAGCATGTGCATCATAATTGTTCTCGCATTAACTTTAACCATTCAAGATGCTTATGATGGGGGCAATGAGAGCTCAAAGCCGGTAAGTACCATAATTTTTGAAGGTTATAAAACTTGCAATCACTGCTTCCCTCTGCGAAGGGCCTTTCTTTTAGTTTTATGTTGAGTCACCACCTTCTTTCTTTATGCACCATTAAGAGAGCATAGTTGTCATTCGTAGTATAATATGCATTGTCCCAAAGTTCATTGATTGATTCATATTGTTGGTTTCACTTGTTCTCAAATTATTTGTATCTAGTCGCCCTCTTAAACTTGAAGGTGTCCTATGCATTTATGTTTTGCTCTCTTTGAAGGACAAGCTGAAAACTATTTGTATGTTTTTCCTTATGATTTGAACACACGTTTGACTTTCATTGTTTCATTTTCATGATCTTTTGTTTGTGTTCAATTGCATGTTTACAACATGGTTGCTAAGTTTCTTATTGTCATGATTATATCTTCATGCCCATGTTTTAAGTTCTTATGATCCCAGCTCACCAATGCTTACATATATGATCAAGATTGTGTAGGTGCATGTCACCACAAAAATTATTCTTTGTTATCACTTACCTACTCGAGGACGAGCAGGAGTTAAGCTTGGGGATGCTTGATACGTCTCCAACGTATCTATAATTTTTGATGCTCCACGCTTGTTTTTACACCATTTGCCTACTGTTTCGTTACACTTCGTGGCACTTTTATGCATTTTCCGGAACTAACCTATTAACGAGTTGCCACAGTGCCAGTTTCCAGTTTTCTGCTGTTTTTGTGTTTCAGAAGTGATACACAGGAAATATTCTCGGAATTGGACGAAACAAGTTCCTAAAGTCTTATTTTACCCGGAAGCTTCCAGTGATCCGAAGGAGAGTAGGAGGGGGCCACCAGGGCCCCACACGCAGGGGTGGCGCGGCCAGGCCCCTGGCCGCGCAGGCCCCGCGTGAGGGCGCCTGGCTCCTCCTCTGACGACGCCCCTTCGCCTATAAAGACCCCCCGACGGAAAAAACCTAAGTACCCGATCAGATTTCCAGAACACATCGCGATCCGCCGCCACCATCGACCCGAAGATCGGGAGTGTCCAGAAGCTCTTCCCGGCACCCTGCCGGAGAGGGGAATCGCCACCGGAGGTCTTCTTCATCGCCATGCTTACCTCCGGAGCGATGAGTGAGTAGTCTACCTTGGACTATGGGTCCATAGCAGTAGCTAGATGGTTGTCTTCTCCACCATGTGCTTCATGTTTAGATCTCATGAGCTGCCCTACATGATTGAGATCACCGTTATGTAATTCTACATGTTTGGTTTGTTGGGATCCGATGAATATTGGTGTTTATGATTAAGTTGCTGTACTGAATATTATCTTTTGTTATCTCTATGTTGTTTATGATCTTGCATGCTCTCCGTTGTTAGTAGCTATCTTGGCTGAGTAGTTGCTAGTGACTCCAAGAGGGGGTATTTATGCTCGATAGTGGGTTCATGCCTCTATTTAATCCGGGGGAGTGACAGAAACCTCTAAGGTTGTAGATGTGCTGTTGCTACTAGGGAGAAAACAACATTCATATGCTCAAGGGCATATGCTTTGTTTACATTACACACTTTGCTTAATGCAATTGTCCGTTGTTCGCAACTTAATACTACTGGGGTGTTCGGATTGATATCCCCGGGAGTGGATTATTAGTCATAGATGCAGTTGGATGGCGGTCTATGTATTTTGTTGTAATGCCCAGAGTAAATCTCATAGTGATCTTCTTGACATATCATGTTTATCTTTATTCTATCAATTGCCCAACTGTAATTTGTTTACCCAGCATGTGTTATTTATCTTATGGAGAGACACCACTAGTGAACTGTGGACCCCGGTCCTATTTCCATCATATTGCTATCACCTGTTTACTTTACTTGCACTGTTTACTTTACTTGCACTGTTTACTTTACTCGCATACTATATTGTTTTCCACTCGATACGCTCATAACCTTTGTTTCAAGCAAACCGGTGAGATTGACAACCTCATCGCAAGTTGGGAACAAAGTACTTGGTTGTGTGTGTGCAGGTTCCGCATCACCTTCAGTCATTTGTCTCTCCTCTCCTGATCAATAAACCTTGGTTTCTTAACTGAGGGAAAACTAGCTGCTATACTCATCATACCTTCCTCTTGGGGTTCCCAACGGGCTGGTTATCCACCACGCACAAGGACAGTCTGCTCCCACGTTAACCACACGGAGCAGCTAATTTTCTGGGCGTTATCAAAGGGATCAGGAAGCGGCCTCAAGCTCAAACTCAAGTTCTTCCTCAAGATGAAGAAAAGCTACCTCCTAAGAAGAATCAACCCAAGGCTCCTATTGTGGAGAAATCAAATGAGAAGAAAGGAAAGATAAGATCTTGCTACATATGCCGTGAGAAGGGTCACCTTTCTTCTACATGCTCTATTGGTAACTCATCCAACCCTATCATAATCGATGATGCTTATTCACTTTGTAAGGATAAGGTTGGAAATGTGTTTGCCAAATTTGTTGGTACTCAAAGTGGTGTCAAGAAAAGAACCATTTGGGTTGCCAAACCTATTGTGACTAACCTCTTAGGACCCAACTTGGTTGGGGACCAACAAGCCAAAACTTGATCAATAGGTGTTTAATGGAGGGCATTGTGAGACTTGGCTATATCATGAAGAATTAAGGAATCTTCATTAATTATATTGTCTCAAGTCAAGTCAATTGGATTATCTTATTTCTATCATATATCCATTGTTCCTCCTTGCGGTAACATGTATTCAACTTATCTTCATTGAAAGTTACTCGCCCCTTTGCATGTGTGTGGTTTTGTATCTTCCATGTGTTTGTATATGTTGTGCTCCCTACTTGCTTTATTTTGAGTAATCAAGTATGTGCATGTTGGTTGCACACCATGTACGGTTGTTACTGTTGAGCCTATTGCATCTTGATCTATCTTACTTGGCTCTTGGGAGAGATTAATGGACCATCCCATTTTGGGGGAGTGATATGCTTTGGCACTTCACAATCCTAAAAATGTGTGTACATAAGGAATACCACTTAGTGTTGATATTTAAAGATTATCTAGTCTCTATGTGGTATGTCATTCTCATGAGAAATTCAAATTCTATAATGTCCATTAATCATCTTGTTGGATTCTATTTCCCTCTTGTTGGTAAAGTTTAATTTTCTAGGTTTGGAGATTCCATTGGTTCAACCCCGGAGACTTCGGCCCCCCTCGGAATTTCTGGGCCCTATGGAAATTGACTTTAACAACTTATTTGAAAATTTGTTTTATCACATTATGGGGGAGTATTATGCTTTGTGCAAATTACAAATCCATCAAATGTGTATATTTGAGGTTGTGTCACATAGTGTTGATATTGTAAATTATCTTGCTTCTATGTGGCATGTATTCTCGAACAAGTTCCAATTTGCCAAATTGTTTTATTGCTCTGGTTTTGGATCTTGTTTATGAGATACTTTCTTGGTAGAATTTTCCTAAAATGTGGAATACTACATCAAAGTTGGAAAACCATTTGCTTCAAGTTATCCTAATCATTACTTTGTGTGATTGTTTAACTATTTGAGTCTATCAAGAATATCTTTGTTTGGCATGGTGCTTAATTCTTATCCTTTTCATATGCTTTTGTTGTGAAGATGATCTTGGGTTTATGTGTAAACTACCACCGGAAATAACTCCAAATACCTCTTCTCCTTGGACAATTGGTACTCTATCATGTGGTATATTTATATTGATCATCTTTACTTTGGCTATTGCTTTTAATTGCCTTATCTCTCGCTAATAAATGTATTTGCTTTAACTGCCATTGTCTTCCGTGACTTTTGTTATTCCATTTGATTTCGTTGAACTTGTCTTGTGTTATTTCTGTGTAGGTAGATGTGATGATCCCACTTGTGTGCATTTTGTATTCAAATGCAAAATCATAAATAATGCACTAATCTTGGGGGAGCTCTCCTATATTTGTTATAACACACTCTTTATGCTTATTTCATTTGGTATTGGTTTTTGTTGGAAGACAAATCTTTTCTTTTTGGTACTTAGTGTGCCATCATAAAAAGTGTGGAGAGTTTGGTTTGTTTGTTTGAACTTTGCTCTCTTTGGGAGTTGGTGATCTCATTCCTTATTATTTATTTCTTACTCTTAAAATGAGATATGTCTTTGAGCATGTGTGCTTTAGTTATGCTTTATGCTCATTGGCTTTTGCTTGGTTCACTAGTTGAACTTTGGAGTCAATCTTGATTTGATTTGATTCTTTGATATAATTTGGACAACCTTTTGTAGCTTCACAATTTCGTGTGCTCGCTTGTCCTTCTTGGTATTTTGTCCAAATTGTATCTCCTTTGGCTCTTGAAAGTCTTATACATGCATATTTACTAAATGTATATTGTATGGCATGCTTTTGCTTTCTTTGATCAAATATATAGGAGAAGCTCCATCAAATCCTAAATCGGCTAAGATGTGCATGAAATTCAATTTCATATATATATGCACATATTTATGTGGAGTTTGTCCTATATGTTGTAGTTTCTAACTACTTTGGACCCAATGAGTTTGGTGACCATCTTGTACTTGAACTTTGTTTTAGGTACATGGATATATATTGGTGCTTGTCTCAATAATAAGGATGAAGTGGTGACTAAATGATAATTTGAGGCAAGCTAGGATTATTGAAGAACTCCTATCTACTACATCCTACCTTTAATATCTCGGTAACAAGTATCTTTTTATGCATACTTTTTTAGCGTCCAACCTTGTGTAGGTTGTTTCTTGGCATGGATATCTTTATTTGATAATCATGTGGTTCTTACAAGGATTCTAATGAAACCTCTTTATTGCAAATGTGAGCAAATTGAGATGAGGACATATTATTGGGAACATATAAAAATCATGCTCATGATTCTCCTATCCCATATATGTCAACTTAGCAATCTTTTTGCATATCAATTCCTCAATAAGCTCACATGTGCAATATTGATGAAATTGCAAATTTATTTCTTCCGTTTGGTATCCTTCGTTTTGATACTTGTTGTTTTTATCAAAGCATCCCAACTATCTTCTTTCCCTTGTTGATATTTGTGATGTCTTTGACATATTTGTGGTTGAAGTTCATCAATATACAATAAGATAAATTGAGCCTTTGGCCATGCTTTAAAAGCAAAAATCTCATTGGTATATTGCATGACTTCATTTTGGATATCATGTTCTATTCTTAGTATCTATTTTGTGTGTACATGTTTCTTTGTGATAATTATCTTTTTGATATTGTCTACTTAGAAACTTATACACATGAGAGATGATATCTCATTATTTGATATCTTATTTGAACCTTATGTGTTGGGATGGAATGCTAAGCAATATTATTCATTGAAGACTATGTGGATGCTCTATGCTTATCCTTGTATTAGTCTTATAATATGCTTTGTCATTCATATCACACATTCCTTTGGTTGAGCCTTTTAATATGTTGTCCCTTGCTTGTTGCTCAACCATTTGTTTGATGCAAGTGTTAAGCTTAATTTCTCCTCTATGATCTCTTGCAAATGGTTGCGTTTTAAATGTTATTGAGGGAGTGAGGATTCCATGTTGTGCAAATTGTATTCAAATGCAAACATTCTATTTTTTTGCACGTACCTTGGGGAGCTTCCTCATTTTATTTAAAGCACCATTTTGCGGTTATCATAGTATTTGACTTCACTTGGTATCATTTTGTTTTGAATAATATTGAGGGAGTGATGATTCCATGTTTGTGCACCCTATACTTCAATACAAATAGAATATTTTGTACACAAACCTTGGGGAGCTTCCTCATATTATTTAGAGCATTATTTTGGTCTTATCATAATATCTTTATTTAATTTGTTCTTCAGATCATTTGATTGCTTTCTTCATTCGTTGGAAGTTTCTTCACCATGTGATCTTATTTTATTTGCAATCTTTGATCCTCAATATAGTTTGATTTCCTCCGAGTTTTCATATTTGGATATTTGCATATGTTTTCAATTATACTTTTGGTTTATGCACACATTATGGAGGAACTCTCTCTATATTGGCCTTCTAAGTTTTCCGCCCATTTCGGCAATTGGTGCCAATGGGGGAGAAGTTTCGAGGGTTTAAAGGGAATTGGGTTTTATGCATTGGTTTTGTTCTTAAGCATTTGCCTTTTATGCTTTGCATGGTTGAGTATATAGAGGAAACTCCACCAATAAACTTGGTTGGCAATATATGCAATGAAATCAAGATCATTCACACGTGCATAGATTGTGGGGGAGTTTGCTCTATATATGGTGGTTCTACTAACATCACATACTTTTGTAGTATTTGATGTTAGTGTAACCATTTTGGTTCTTTAAATTCATTACATAAACTCTCTCAAAGAGATTGTCATCAATTACTAAAATGGGGGAGATTGAAAGAGCATGGAGCCCCCATGTGTGATTTTGGTAATTAATGACAATCCCTATGGACTAATATTTGCATTGAGTTATATTTGTAGGACTTGTCCATAGACAATGCTTGAACCATTTGTTGGTTTCAAGGTTGTATGAAGAAGACAATGAAGAAGATTATGTGATGGCCAAGGTGTTATTCAAGTAGTTATCCAAAGATTGATCATAAGCTAGTTGAGCCTATATCAAGTGTGTCTTGAAGAATACGATTGAGTGAGCTCTCATGTGAATTTTCAAGACACCATCATTGTGGAGAAAGAAGAGTTGATTCAAGAATTGATCAAGCCGAAGCGCAAGTTCAAGATGGAATCTAGAAGAGATCATATGCTTGAAGCTTGCCATATATATTGTGATCATGGATAAGTGAAGATATGCTTAACGAGAGTCTTTCCCATAGTGGTGTATGGGGGAGCAATTCGCAAGACTTCACCAAGCAAGCAAGATCAAGAAAGGTGTTCCAACTTGAGGAAGACAAGACGGTCATCATCTAGATCAAGTGGATTTTACTCAAGGCAAAGGTATGATCTTGATAGGGTATCTTTCTTATCGGTCTCATGATGTTAGTTGAGAGACCGGGTTATAGGATTGGTAGCCGTACTATCAAGAGGGGCTCTCGAGTGAGTAACTTAATCGCATCATTCGAAGAGAGCTCAAACCTTTGCATATTTGGCGTCATCTTTATTGGTTCTTATTTGGCTTTTATCCATGTGAGGTTTTAGAGCTTGTGGTTATTTCCATGACAAGCTTTAACTCATCAAAAATGGATTTTGGATGAAATTCTTATTGAGTTTTTGATGTTGATGGTTTTGCCGGTTCATCTCTTATAGATAGGTCAAACCTTTCATCATTTGGTTTTATGCTCACTTGTTGGACTATGATGTTTCTATGCATATACTTGTAGAGCTCGTTGCTGTGATTCTAACGAGCCCAAGATCATCAAAAACGGAGTCTGAATGCTCAAGTTATGGTCGTTTTCGTGTTGGTGTTGCTGCCAGTTTTTGGGCGGCCGGAGTCTCTGGCCTGAGACGCAAAGTCTCCGGCCCAACTCCGGCCTGGCACCTGAATCGTCCGTCCTAAGGCCCCCGAATGACCCCGGGGCACCGGAGACTCCGGCCCAGGGGCGGAGACTCCGGCCCGGACGATTTCTGGACATAACGGTTAGATTTTGGGGGACCTATTTAAGGGGGTCTTCTTCCCCAATGGATCCCCAACCTTTCTTGCAAGTCTTGACCTCCATTGTTGACCTTCTTGAGCTTGATATCTCTCAATCCCTCCAATGATTCTTGCATCTTCTTGAGGGAAAAGAGAGAGGAGATCTAGATCTATCTTTCCACCAATCAAAATCTCCTCTAAGTGAGGGGAACCTATTGGATCTAGATCTTGGAGTTCTTTGTGGATTTCCTTTGTTCTTCCTCTCATATCTCTCCATAGCATTAGTTGCTTTGGTAGGATTTGAGTGAGAAGGATTTGAGCACTTTGTGTGCTCTTGCCATTGCATTTGGTGCATCGGTTTGAGTTCTCCTTGGAGATTTGGTAAGTGAAAGTTCGTGAGTTTGTTACTCTTGGGTTCTTGGAACCCTAGAAGGCTTAGTGGCCTTTGTGGCATATACTTGGGGCCTCCAATTAAGTTGTGGAGATTCTCCAACCTTTGTGGTGCCTTTGTGGCGATTCTTGGGAGCCTCCAATTAAGTTGTGGAGATTACCCCAAGCTTGTACGGGTTCGGTGACCGCCCTCAAGTGTCCCATAGTGGATCGTGGCATCTTGCTTGGTGCGAGAGCGCGAGGAGAATAAGGTGAGCCTTTGTGGCGTTCGGTGCGTAGCGTGCCTCCGCATCTTGAGGTGAGCCTTTGTGGCATTTGGTGAGTATTGTGCTACCACATCTCAAGGTGAGGCTTTGTGGCGTTCGGAGTGCATTAAGCCGCCACACCTCTCCAACGGAGACTAGCTTCCTTGGAAGTGAACTTCGGGATACATCTTCGTCTCCTTCGTGCCTCGGTAACTCTTCTCCGAGCTCCACTACTTATGCACTTTACATTTGTGATAGCCATCGTGCTTGAAGTTATATATCTTGCTATCACATTGCTAGTTGTCTTGCTTAGCATAAGTTGTTGGTACACATAGGTGAGCCTAGTCTATTTAGGTTTTGTAAGCTTGGCAAATTAAACGCTAGTTTATTTCTGCATTTGTTCAAGCCATTATTAAAAGTTTTAATCGCCTATTCACCCCCCCCCATCTAGGCGACATCCGTGTCCTTTCAGATGGTGTAAACTTTAAAAATGAAGCTCTACCGCATGGATGTTATCAACAGAACAATCAAATATGACAACAAAATGGAAATGCCATTATAACTTGAAAACAAATAACTTTATCGAAAAAGTAACTTGAAAAGAGGGATACACATTGGTGGTCACTGAACTTTTCCAACATGAGCACATTGGTCGCATTTCTCTTAGAATGTGAAAAACCATCACTAAACTCTCTCTTTATGAGTTTTTTCGTGAACCGGATTCAAAGTGGTTTTCTTATCCACATGGCACACGAGGTGGGTGTTCATGTCAACTTGGACCCAAATCTTGATCTTACTAATATGAGGGACTCTAGAATGGATGAGACACTCAATGGTAGTCGACCACAATGCAATGATCCTAACCTGCCACGGTCGTATGATTCCGACGAGGATGACACGACGCATGAGCATGAGTTGGACAAGAAAACTGCTTTGAAGCCCGTTCGTGACCAAAAAAACTCATAAAGTGAGAGTTTGGTGCCAGGTATTCATGGTCTAAGGGAAGTGTGACCCATGTATTCATCTTGTCAAAGTTATGCGACCATCAATGCGTTTCCCTCACTTTGAATTTTAAAACTAACAAAAGGCAGCGTATTTGGGCCAACCATACTAAAACATAACAATTTACACTTGAAAGTAGAAAATTGTTACATTCTTATCCACTTCTTCCATATCCAGTTTATTTATAATAAGACCTTCAGATATATTGAATCCAACCAAAGACACCCTTGAAAAACAAAGAAAATATGTCGAGGTTTCGAAGGGCCAATAGTCTTCTTCCTGACAAATGGGTCGATGGCGCGCCGCAGCTCTTGCCTCTCCATTGATGAAGCCAACAATCATTACTGATGCAGATGGGAAGTCATCGCATTAGAGAAGGAAATTGTCGCCGCCTCAAGATCCACACATCAAAGATCCTACTTGTCAATACCTTATGTGCATTTTATCTGCCTAGCACCTTCTTCATCCATTCTCTAATATAAGATGTTTTGGAAAGTTAATTCAGTTCTCCGAGACATCTTATATTAGTGAACAGTTGAAGTATTTGCCTTTACAAAAATTGAAAGTGATATTGGAAGCCACCTTCTCCCCCAAAATATCATACAATTCACTTTGTTTGGCAACTCTAATATAAATTTTACTTGATACTTTATCTGAAATATATTTGAAATCTAACTATGCTCTAATCGAAATAACTACTTATTCTTTATTTTGTGGGTGCGTCTGGGTCAGGCGAATGAGATTTAACTAAATTTCAGTCACCTCCCTGCCGCCGCCGGTCACATCCTCCTACCGCCCCCACTGGCAGCTCCTCCCGCTCTGCCGCTGGAACCCTAAACCGTTGCCCCTCCTTCCCTTTAAGCCCCCCTTTGCCGCCGGAACCCTAAGACCCGCACCCCCTCCCCTAATACACCCCCCTCCCCTAAGGTTTTTTTCCCTCTCCTCCGTCGGCGACGCTGCGCCAGCCGTGTCGTCTCCGTCTCCGACGAGGTCGGCCTTCTTCTTCCTCGGCTCAGCGCGAATCTCTAATAGGTTACTCGAACGGACCAGGAGCTCCTGATTTCTAGCAAAAGCACTAGTTTGTCACCACAGTAAAATGGAGGTCTAAATGCCTGGCGGTAATATTTTTGTCCTCAAAAGGCTCCGAGAGCATCCTATGCATGATCTCTTGGGGGTAAGTCGGTAACACGGTGCTAGCGTGGATTATCCATCCCCATCCCCTTCCCAACATTTCCCTTCGCCCAAACCCTCGTCTCGTCTCCTCTGATCTCCATTCTAAAACCCAACCGACCGAGGAAACCCCACCCCCACGTCTCCGCCCGCCATGGACGCCACCCCCGTCGTCACCCGCCTCCGCCGCTCCACCCCCGACCACGACGCCTACACCGTCCGCGTCGCCGGCCGCCGCGTCGCCGCCCTCGCCACCGCCCACCCGGGCGACGCGCGCCGCTGGATCTACACCACCCGCTGGCTCCACTACCCCCTCCTCTGCTCCGGCCGCCTCGTCGTCGGCCTCGGCGTCCAGTGGACCCCCGTCCGTGGCCGCGGCGACGGCCAGTGGACGCCGCCGCCCGCCACCCTGCAGCTCTGCGTCGGCCACCGCTGCCTCGTCTTCCACCTCGCCCAGGTCGACCCCGAGGCCGTCCCCGCCGCGCTCTACCGCTTCCTCGCCGACCCGCGCGTCGTCTTCGTCGGGTACGGCTCCTCCTACGACCGCCGGATGCTGCGGGACCACTACGGCCTCCACGTCGAGCACGGCCGCGACCTCCGCGCGCTCACCGGGATGGGGAACGCCTCCGTCGAGCTCATGGCGCAGCGCTTCCTCGGCTACGGCGGGATCACCAAGCCTGTGAACGTGTCCATGAGCGCGTGGCACGCGCCTAGGCTCTCCGTCGAGCAGGTGGAGTACGCCTGCGTCGACGCCTACCTCGCCTTCCGCCTCGGCGTCCTCCTCTGCCCCGGCGGCTACCAGCACGTGCAGCGCGCCCCCGTGCCTCCCCGCGCGCCTCCACCCTCCCCGGTCGTCGTCCTCGCGGTTCCTCGCGCCCCCGTGCTCCAGCTCCACCGCGCGCCGGGTCCTGCTCCGGTGCTCCCCCGCGCACCGACTCCCGCTGCACGCGCTCCGCCTCCCGCTCCACGCGCTTCGGTGACCGTCCACGCGCCTCGTCGCGCCCCCGTGCTCGACCTCCACCGCGCGCCGGGTCCTGCTGTGGCGTTCCCCCGCGCACCAGCTCCCACTCCACGCGCTCGGGTGCAAACCTCCGCGCCGCCTCCCAGCCCGCGCTCTCCAGAGCCGCACCAGGCGGTGACCGTCGACGTGGCCGAGAGCAGCAGCAAGAGCGCCGAGACCCGCCCAGGATCCACTGGATCGGAGACGGAGCGCGGCGGCCTCAGTTTGGTCCGTGCGAACATCGCTTCCCCAGGGTTCACTGCACTGGACACCGAGACGGAGCGCGGCGTCCTCACTTTGGTCCGTTCGAACTACGCTTCCGACCACGACGACGACGACGACCTCTCTTCCGACGATTTCGAGCTCCTGGGACGTGAAGCTGTCACCGACGATGACGAGGAAGAGGAGGATGCCTTCGACTACGTCGCCACGACCGGACTTCTCAGCGATGGTGACTACGTCGTCGCCACCGGAGATCACAGCGACTTCTACGAAGACTACGTCGTCCCCACCGGCGCTCTCAATGCTGAAGACGTCGGGGAGCAGGGCTACGCCTACAAGGAGTACGCCGGGATTGGGATCCTCACCGTCGAGGACCACGTCGAGGAGTACACCGGCATTCTCACCGTCCAGAACGATCAGGCCTACGACAACGAAGCGTTCGTCAGCAACGGACCCGTCACGGTTGCTTTCGAGGAGGAAGGTGGCCTGCAGCTCGATGGTTACCACGCACCGCCGGAGCACTTCGGGGAGGCGGAGTGCTACGGCGACAGCACCGAGGCGTTCCAGGACGGCGAGGACGGCTATGCTCAGGAGGATGACGGCAGCGATTGGTATGATCAGGGGGACGACGGATATGTGCGAGACGATGATAGCTACGATGCATTCTACTAGCTTCCATTGCATGGCAGCAACTGTTTTGGTTTCATCTCGATCTGTGGATCATTGCCCTGTTTTTGGAAGGAACTATTGTGGCCCTTATTAGTGTGTGTGTTTGCCGGATCGAGTTTGCTCGATTTGCGGTTCTGCATCGAAGACTAGTTAAGTTCTGAGGCGATCTTGGTTGGTAATACGTAGTACTGTGTCATTGTTATCTTGCAATCGTTCATGCTGTTCCTCAGTTCCTGTATGAAATTCTGCTGTGAAGATGGGATAATGGCGAGCTCTGTTTGGTTTCATTCAGTTCAGGTGATGGCAGTTTCAGTTTCGCGTGTCCTGATTTCTCATCCATGAATGCTGTTTATCAGCCGGTTTGAGCATTTAGTTTGGATGCGTAGTTCACGGACAAAGTTTGCATTTCGTTTTGCTGTTAGTGCAACGGAGAAAGTGTTACAGCAAGATCACGGGAGTAGTACTGTATTATTTTTTGTGTTTGATTTGATTTGCTCAGTGGTTGCTAATTACGTGGAAGAACTTCATTTACTGCTGTATGATTCGGATTTGGTGAAGTTGGCCTTGTGGGTGCAGTGGTCATATACTTTCTCCAACAGTACAGCAAACAAACAAAAAGACCCGATGTCATCTAATCTAGCAAGTTATAGTAATCATGTTCGTTCTAAAATCCAGATAGTACTTGCCGTTGGATTATCAATTACTAAAATATGAGGATAATTGTCAAAGCCACAATAATTTTAAAAATACGAATACACACAAGTTGTGGCAAGTGAACTAATGTTCTGTAAAAAACACACGAAGCATACTACTACATAGAGATAGTAATTTTGCAAAAACAAGAGCTGGTCGTACGGATATCTTCACGAAATTGAAGTGACACCGGAGAAAGGAACCATAAAATCACAAAATTGAAATGACACCTGAAAAAGGGTCACAAATAAGAAATAAATGTAGAGGTGCAATCCGCAAATGAGGAACAAGTGAACCCACTCTATATAAAAGCGGGACATGATAGAGGAATATCATTAATCAAAGAGATGAGAACCACGTTTCTTGAGTAGGCAGAGTGAGATGCGGTTCAACTGAGAGGTGTAAGCTTTGTGGTATTGGAGCAAACCAAAGCAATACTAGTACCACTCTGTAGATGTCACGTCATATACGTCGAGTGAACCTTCCCCATTCTCCCCACATTCAACTGCAACATTTGCACCTGTTTGGTGGTGTCATACATGAGGGATATGACAATGGGCTAGTACAAGCCCTATGACAATGTTGTGTATGCAAGACAATACGAAAGTTGTATTCTCATGAGACTATGGTTTGTAGTACATACACATACATGTTGTAAATATGCAAGGACATTTTTTATTAAACAAAGAAAATAGACAATAATACGGAAAAGGTGTAAACCACTCTAAAACCTCTCTTAAGCTCACAGTGCGTCAACAACGCTATAAGTTTAGTTAACTAAAAGATATGTTATGCTTTAGTCTGAATCTTCGTGAACAAATCCGCTAACTGAAACTCAGAAGACACATACTATAACGCAACCACATGAGCCTCCACACGGGTGCATATGTGCTAATGCTTCACTAGGTCACACTCAACACTTACATCCTTAAACAAACCCACTAGCTAAGTCGCCCTTGTGGTCAAAAGAATCATAGATCGCAACTTATGCTCTGCACTTGAAGAACAAACTAGTAAAGTGAGTGTGGTAATGAGCATAGACTTGTTTCCAAGATACAACAAACTATCAGTTTCCGAAGTAGATTTTAGGCTCCATCTAGAACACAAGAAAGTAGATTTTATGCCCTGTTTGTACGAAATTCTGTTGTGAAGTTGGGAAAATGATGAGCATTCAATTCAGATGATGGATTACTTTTTGAAAGCAGGCGTTGGAACTTTAATTTGATGGGTCTTGATTTATCATGCAAGAACATTGGCTAGTTGTTTGCGCGATTTCATATATGAAACCGGGATAGTTACCTTTTGGAAAATTTGAACGAAATCTCTGGATATATATATGCTTCATCCTTCTGAAGGTGTGAAACAAGATCAAATTGATTATTGATAAAAATTAGGGTTTGATTCACCGCTCGTGGATCTCTACAACTTTGGGTATGAGTATCATATTAGTAATTGACATAATTTGTACTTTGTTGCACTATTAACTCAACAAAAAAGTATACTAGTACAAGATCATTGGATGGGTATAATTTATTGTGTTTAATCATGATATTATTTGCTCATCATTTGCTACTTATTTTGAAGAACTTTATTTACTGCCGTATGATTCAGATTTAGTGAAGTTTATAGGAGTATTGATTATAGACTCTTCTCCAACTTATACAAAAACCACCAATTACCAAAGTAGTTTTTAGATTATTTTTTACAACTTTGTCTTTTGACTAAACTCCAAATTGTGTTTCTTTGGGGAAAATTTCTAATTTTGTTTATCTAGTGATCCGTTTCGCTAATAGTTAATTCAGCTGATAGACTCATGGGACTCACCTTGTCTGTTTGTTTCCTTTCTTTGAGCCTTGTATGTTACTACAACCAACTACAATCAACATTGGTCATAATGAAATTATATTATGTGACATAGGGAGCTTGTTTTAGCATGATGTTTTCTTCTAACTAGCCGGTCAACCTTCTGAACTCTATTGGTACATTGGACTGAATTACAAATCATGATTTTAAGAATAATTGATAAATATAAATAATCTATCATGTCAATTGAGTCCTAGGTTTGATCATATAATATATTGTTTGTTAGGTCGGTATATTTTAAAAATAGATATGCCGTTGACAAACAACATTAAGTTGGGGTAAACGAACTATGCTGTGAAAACCACACAAAACATTTGACACAAATATTTCATTTTGCAAAACAACTACCTGAAACTCATACTATCACGGATTGAAATGACACATGAAAGGAACTACAAATCAGAAAATTTAAATGACATGGGAAAGTGATCGCAAGCGAAAAACTAATGAAGATGTGAACTAGGCAAGATGAATAAATGACATGATTGGGGAGCCCTTTATTTTGAACTTATACATTTTTGCAGTTTCAGTTTTTTTTAAAAAAATGTATATGTAAATGATTTTTTACTTTGTGCGTGACATGTCGCAATCCAACTCTACAAAAAAAGATAAAAGTATAGATCTAAGTATGTGAACCGTGTAACTTCAAACCTTGTTTTATTTTGTATTTTTCGTGCTTCCCATAATACAAGGTATTTCAAATTGCGATATTGCAAGCTTAAGGTATTTCAAAAAGAGAAATTTTAATATTTTGTTAGAGCTTATGCATATTATTTGTGAATTTTAAAATAAAAGGCTGACTCCAAATGCAGTTTTCGTCGTTTACAGCCCCTACACCGCTAGACGCGCAATAGGCTATTGCGGTATCGCCACCTGAAGGCCGTAGATCCAGGTTACCGAATCGCCCTCCCCGGCTCGCCGCCCTTTCCTGTCTCGCAGTGCTCAGCAAGGAGGCCAGCCAGCGCCATGGTGAGGCCCTCCCCTCCACCCTTCCCGCATCTCATTCACCTCCTTCCCCTAATTCGGCGGATCTGGTCAGCTAACCGTTGTTTTTTCTTGGCGTGATCTTAGTCGGCGCTGTTCAACTTCAACTCCTTCCTCATCGTCGTGCTGCTGGTGATCTGCACCTGCACCTACATCAAGATGCAATTCCCTGCCATGCTCAGCAAGCGCACCGGGTATATTTCTACGCTTTCCAGATTGCAAAGCCCCTCTGGTCTACACAAATGGCCTTTCCTTCCTTTGTCGTAAAAGGCATGTAAGTTGGATTTCTGAACGCTTTTAGATGTCTCCCGGCATGCTGATTCAGACTGAATTGCAACTCTGGATGTTTGACTCAGATGAAGCTTGATGCGGAAGAATTGTAAAAAACCATATTTCTTTTTTCTGTATATAAGATGAAGCTCATTGCTAATTCTAGGAATAAGATCCAGGGTCTCTTTTATCCATATGATTCCAGAAAATACATAAATAGGAACAACCTGTGATTATAGTGCTATGCTTTCTTTGAGCTTATATGGTGTGAGTAACCAAAATGAATTTGCATTGTTGGAATCTTTCCAAGAGCGTTTAGTCAATGAAAATGTTTCTATGATATATGGTGCCAACGAATCCTTACGAATGAATAACCCCTACTAATTGCAGTCCGATGAAACAAACAAGTGCACGGTATCTGTATGGTTTCCTTTGAACATGGATTCTCGGTGGAGATGCACTAATGCAACATGTAGCTATTTGGTCTAGGGCATTTTAATTTGGATTTCTAAACGCTTTTGGATGTCTCACGGCATGCTGATTCAGAATGTTTGATTCAGATGAAGCTTGATGTGGAAGGATTGTAAAAACCCTATTCCTTTTCTTTGTATATAAGATGAATGCATGAAGCTCATTTGATAATTCTAGGGAACAAATTCCAGGGTCTCTTTTATCCATATGATTCCAGAAAACACACAAAAAGGAACAACCTGTGATTATAGTGGTATGCCTTCTTTAAGCTTATATGGTGTGAGAAACCAAATGAATTTTGCATAGTTGGAATCTTTCCAAGAGGTTTTAGTCAATGAAAATGTTTCTATGATATATGGTGCCAACGAATCCTTAGCAATAGCCCCTGCTAATTGCAGTCCGGCGAAACAAACAACCCTCATGGGTAAAATCCTAAGGATAACAACCTCAAAAAATAAAATCAAAGAGGTACTGAATGCTATTTGTATGTTACTATGATATCTCTACTGGCAACTATTTTTGTATGCGATTTGCTCCTAAAATTTGTTACTCCCGGTGATTTTGTACTGACTTAGTAAAAAGTTTGTAGTAAATCAGAGGGAGTAGGTTTGAAAGGCACAGGGATCCGGCCAAATTCAGTGCCAACATAGGACTAGAAGGACGAACTGCAAACACTGTTTTATTTTCTATTCTCCGCCATTTTCTGATCTGAATTTTTCTTGACAGATTCCGTGGTTTCTTTTGGAAAGCAGCCAGAATAGGTATGCTTCTTTCTCTACTTCTGGCTCAAATACTCGCTAGCTCTCTCCATTGTTCAGAAATCTGCTGCATGTTAATTGGAAGCACTGTGGTTTCCATTAGTGTATATGGACCTAGTTTAATCTGCGAAACTGTATTGTGAATTTTAGCTGAGGATCAAGGTGCTATTGCTAATAGCTTAAGGTCTGGTGCTTTGTGGCAGCTCTTTTTCTTGGTGAAGATTTGCCGTTTTCTTTATTCAAGAATGTCCTTAAGTTCTTTGTGTTTTATTTATCTTGTTACAACTTCTAAACAAATTAGGAAAATGAAAAGGCTGCAATATCTCTACATTTTATATCCATGAAAGTTCATGAATCTCGTAGATTATTAATCTTGTTAGGTTTTTTTATTCCAAAAATACCCACAGGCTGAAATGTCTGAACTTGATTTGGCCTGTAAAAATGGACTTCTATAATATGAACAAGTCAAGAACAGTCTTAATCACCGACAATCAAATAAATTTATCCCTGCAAGTTTCTATATATTACTCCCTCTGACCCATATTACTCTTCGCTAATATGGATGTATCTAGACACATTTTAGTGGTAGATACATCCATATTAGTGAAGAGTAATATGGGTCGGAGGGAGTAGCAGAAAATTCTGCAGGGGAGGCCACATATTGTAGCTGCCATTTAGAAATTTAGAAATCATCACTTGGTTTCTGGTTTCTGATATTTTCTCTTATTTGAATATCCGTTCATAGTTATTCGACTGTGTTGCTATACCAGTAGATTTTCCATTTAGTACAAAATTACAACACTTACCCCATGCTTTCATTGATTCATAGTGATTTTTTATGCAACAATTGCTGATTACTACTTATTATTTACTTACAGATGGTGTGTCAAAGTAATGCAGTGAAAAACATTAAATACCTATGATCTTTCGAAAGCACAATGTATTCCATAATACATTTTTTATTTATTTCATACCTTCAAAACTCAATATTTCTCATGTTCATTGCTGATTACTACTTATTATTTACTTACAGATGGTGTGTCAAACTGATGCAATGAACCTATGATCTTTTGAAAAGCACAATATATTCCATAATACATTTTTTTATATTTCAAGCCCTCAAAACTTAATATTTCTCGTGTTCCTTCATCAGGTGAGCGGTTGAGCCCTTGGGTAGCATTTGGGTGCTTTGCTATGGGGATGTCTACTATCTTCTTCTGAGGAACCGAGCAACCATCTCCCCGATTGTGATCTAGGTTGCTGAGTTATATAGGAAGGATAATCTACGTTGCATATTGGTTCATATCTTAGGAGAAGCCTTTTTTTCAGTTTAACTTGGGATGGAGAGGGGTAGTCATGTGTCAAAAGCTGCATGTTATGAGCAAACATGCAGGTTAGGTGATTGCACTCAGGTCGGCACACATGTCGAAAAGAGAGATATGATACTGTGATTGTACCCTCCTATGCTAGGTGTTTTTTTTAACCTGTATGCTAGGTGTTAAAGCTAATACTAGTTGCAAGTACTTACTCCGTCCAGTAATATAAAGATATTATTACAACCAATATTATGAGACAGAATGAGCAGTTAACATCGAACTGATGATGGGTTATGTTGATATGGAATATTCTTTTGACCCTATAAAACAAATTGCGGAAATTTCTCGTTTTGTACCGATTTTATCTCTCATTCCCAGTACTTTCATGACACAAACAATGCACTACATCCTCTCATGAAAGATGCCGACGATCAAGTTTTTTTTGAATAAGCATAAGAAAGGATCAAACTGGTGCCTGCCAGATTACAAGTCCTTGATATGATATTGTTGAATTAACATATTCAGTGTACTCTTGAGCCTAAGTTGTATATTTCTGAAGCTAAACTTGACAAGCTACATTATGGAAAAAAAGGTGAAGGAATATTGGGCAAATAATCTAAATGCACGCATGAGCCACAGAACTGTGCTCTCATTCTTCATGTTTTGCACTTAAACGAACTAGCCTAAACTAAGGCATATAGACGCAGGCAATACCATCTACCTGCAGGTCAAATTGGCCGATCTGGATGAGAGTCTCAAAACTTGAGTTCAGTTCTATAGATTAGCATCTATCGCAAACAAAAGCACAAAATATTTTTGCTTACCAGGCCATTCAATTGAGAGACAGATCAACAGTTATTTCTTCCGTCCTTATTTAGGTTCGTGCATGCGCTACTCTCTTATATGTTATGCTAAAGTACTAAAATTGCTGTTTTTCTTGCTCATATGATCCATGTTCTCAACCTTGTGTTCGTGTGTGCGCTACTCTCTTTTATGTTATATTATGCTTTGGGCACGAAATACTCTTATCGTCAATGAGCATGCAGGATGCAGTTCTCGATTCGTCAAAATATTTATTTTCAGTATATTTGAATAACCAACTTTCAAAAGTGTTGCACAAGTGTAGAAACATGCAATATTTTTTCAAATGAAACACTTACAGTTAGTTCATTGATCCCTCGACAGAACCCACGTACCGTATCACAGCATGAACTCTCCAACTTTGGAAGCTGAAAACTGGCTCAAACGAAACAGAACATACCGGCAGTGTAGGAAACAATACATCAGCATACATTTAATGCCATCAGCCATTGGCGACCGCTCCTCCAAACGCTGACTATTCCCGCCGGCCTCGAAATTGCACGACATTGTTTTGCCTCGGTGGTATGCTCGGTGTGATCTGCTGCGTGGAAGAGATGTGATGTGGAAAGCGACGGGAAGTGGCACAGCCGGAGGTGATTAGGTAACCTGCCCCCTTCAGATAAAAGTGATCTTTAGTTCTTTACTGTTAACTCTAGCTGAATCATATTCCCTCCATTTTTAAATATAAGATGTTTTATCTTTGTGAATCAAATGTATTTATATATCTTTTAGTGTGTAGGTTCACTTAAATACACACACTAAAAGATGTCTGGATACATTTACTTCACAAACCTAAAACATCTTATATTTCAAAACGGAGAGAGTACTTTGGTTATGGTGCAGGTAGCTTAGACTTCACAACTGCCTTCTTTTGTGAGATCTGGGCAAACCACAAACGAAAAAGACACGACAAGGCAACAGATCTACATAACATAGCTGTGAATGTCAAATTAATGCTTCATTTGCCTCCGTATTTCTTAATCTATGATAACCATCAAGCAGAACATTACTGGTACATAAAACTATATCGGTTTTGTTAGGTCGGCAGGTGACCGGTGGCAGCACACGCAAGCAACGAATCAACCAACCATTTACTTGTAGCCCCAAGTGGCCTTCAAGGTATCCAGCCATCCTGATGGGCGAGGAGCTGTATTCTTGACAATGTTCTCAAGTAGCTGATTCGTCACCATTTGGTTCCTGACAAACTCCCTCTGCAAGTCCATCATAGACTGGATATACTCCCTAATCTCTTCACCAGATAATTTTGTAGACAAAATAAGCACGTAACACTTCATGAATGAGACCCAACAAGGGTTAATTCGCTGCACATACATATTTCAACCATTTCAAAAGAAATGCAGGACTTACACTATCTTTTGAAATTCAAAAGCACTACTGAATTAGAGCAGTCTTTTTACAAGTCAAGCTTACTGTTCTTTAACAGTTGATCTCTTAGACCGAATACCAGCTTTCAGATCTGATCTGAATTCCAATACTATTGTATTCCAAAGTATTGCAAGACAAAAATGTTCCACTACTTTATAAGTGAGAGCATTGCTTCAAAAGTCTAAAAGCTCATCTCCAGTACTAAGAAGCAACCTACTGCATAGTTAACTGAACTGCAATTTCAAGGAATTTCCAGCAAACAATTTAAGGAAGCCCATAGTTATTACCATGATCGCCAATTTTTTTGTGTGAGGTAAAAGCATTGCAGGAGCAAACTATACACCACATATGTCAAGCATACAAGAGTGAGCAAAGATATAATGGCTATCTCTAAGCATCACTTCTGATGATGTTACCACTTAAGTTCCTGAAAATTCAATTTGTGACAGTATTTGATTTGGAAACTAACTTGGTTTGATAATGAGAAAGTATGATTGATAGACACCTACTGAATTCAAAGAGCGACGTCATATGCTAGGGTTCTACCAATAACTATTATAACAGGATTAGAGCATACGGCATGAGTAACAACAAGTGGAGCTTGAACACATGCACGGCATTATGTGCTGCTGCATGCTTTTTGTAACTATATCCACTGCATATTGCATGCATACATGCATCTAACGCTAATGAGCGTAGTAACTTAGCTATAAACTTACCTTTCTGGGATCTTCACTTCTTTTTTCAGCTTCCCGCTCTTCAGGTGTTAGCCTTCCATGGGGCACAGATGAAGAAGTTGTGGTGCTAGAAAAACAAACCTTTTCATCAGTATCACCACAAAAATGCATAGCAGCAATACAATATTAACTAGAAGTGCAAGGACAAACAACACACCTGGCCACTCCTCTTGTCCCAGGGTAGAACATCAGAGGCTCCCTTGTGGCCCCACGCAAGTGCTTCCACCTTACCGGCAAGCCAAGCCCGCGAGATGCCATGTGCCTGAAAATTGAAGATGCTCAGTACAGAAATTAATAGGTTAAGAAATCTGCTCTACCTACTTGCAAACTCGAAGCACTCAATACAGAGCAAGACCATATGAAAGCCAGTCAGAAATCATCAAACACGGGGTCCCAGATAAGTATAGAACATCACGGCAGTACATATTAGTACTTTTTTTTTGTGGACACAAAACTTGCGTGTCAATGCATTAGAAGAAGAGCGAGCTACAACATGTCCAGCATCAGAGATGCGGTTACAACAGACGGCAGGAGGTTGGGCGAACCTCAGGAACAGCAAAGAAAATGCCCCTGTACTACACGCTACAGCCTATCCCCACAGCATAGCCAACCCATTCGCGCCCGAGAGCTTCCAGAGCTGTATCTCATCGAAGATGCGCTGACAGATGGTCCGAAGTGTCTCACCGTAGCGCTCAAAGACCCGAGAGTTCCGCTCCTTCCATAGTGTCCAGATCGTGAGGAAGACCAGGGAGTTGAAACCCTTCCTGAGTTGATGAGGGACGCGGTCTCTTGCGTCCGGCCACCAATCGATGAGGGCGACAACAGCTGTGGGTGTGAGATGCTCCAAGTTGCAGCGCCGAAACAAGCTGTGCCAGACCTCTCTCTGGCCAGCACGCAACCTAGGGCGATGTGGTCAGCTGTCTCCGGGGCTTGATCGCAGAGCGGGCAGGCGGCATGTGAGTTGATGCCATGCCGCTGCATGCGGTCCGCCGTCCAAATCCTCCGTTACATATTAGTACATTATTATATAACCATGTCGACAGATAAATATAGAACAACATAAAGGCTATACATATTAGATGATCAGGTCCACAAAAATATAGAATAGCATCACCGCAGTACATACTACTCCTACATAACCAGGTCCACAAATAAAAATAGGGCATTGCCACGGTAGAAGATATTATATAACCAGGTCCAACAAATAAATCTTAGTGCTCTCACAATCCCCAAGATTCAAGGCTGCATCACGTCCTCCAAACAGTTCAACATATAGTGATAGAACACCATACTATGTGCTAGACACGTAGGAGACATAGCTCAACACTTGACCAGATAGAGGAATGGGGATATCATACCGTGGATTGGAACCGTGGATGTGGGAGCAGTTCCTGGAGCAGCGGAGCAGGTAGAGAAGGTCCTGGACCGGAGAGCAGCTGGACCAACCGAGCAAGGAAGGGCGACGGAGAGCAGCTCCAGCCGTCTGGCGTCGTTCTCCTCGACTCTGGGGATGGCAACGGCGACAGCCACAGGCCGGCGACCGTAGAGCAGGTAGCTAATGCCGCCTGGACTCCTGCCCCTGGGGATGGCGACGACGATAGCCACAGGCCGACGGGCGAGCTCGGCGTTGGCTAGATGCGCCCGCCGGAGGCGAGCATCAGGGCGGCGGTGGATTGAATCGGGAGCTGTGGCGGCGGTTAATCGCGTGGGGCAGCGCCCAACCCTAATCGAGGGCAGGAGGCGGACGAGTTGGATTTTTTTACAAACGTGAGCCTTTGTCCAATGTAATTGTCAAAAATAGCCTCCTCTAAAAATTATTCGTAAAAAACTAGCCTATCGGAAGGTGAAGAAAGCGACGTGTGTCCTCCCACCATTCCATGTGGCGGGATGTAACTTTCCGCCAATCCAGCTGGCAGAAAATCTCTTACCGCTGAGCCGGTTGTGGTTGTGATTGCGCCACATATCAACGTAGTAGACTTTTCATCACTTGGGCTGGCGGAGTACTTTCCGCCATCTGAGATGGAGGAAGGTGACACGTGTCGCTTTCTCCACCTTCCGTCAGGCCAGATTTCATAATAAATTTTTTGGAGACGGTTATTTTTGACAATTACGTTGGATAGAGGGCTATATTTGGTAGATTCCTGTTTATCGTTTTTAATTTCGCCTCCAGCTGTAAATTACGGAGCATGCCAGATTTTGAGCATGACCTTGTCAGGTACGTGAAAAAATAGGCCCATTTCTCCTAAATCCAAGCGGGGTATAATCGTTTGACTGATTAAACAGTTACAAAGACTAAACCAGCCGATTCGACCAATATTCGACACAATCACCCCCACGAGTAAACTAAATGAATGATTAATCGACTAATTGGTTGGTTGATTATCAGACATGGAGAGTTGAAGGAACTACGACACAAACAGCTGTAGCATTAGAGCATGTAGAATTTGTCGCCTTCGTCGGCCTGGACACATCGCTAGGTGAGGAGTGCGGCGCGGAGGTCTTCCGACAGTGGCACGGTCACGCGGCCCTACATCAATAATGTGGTGGTGGCCTTGCCTTGGCATGCTTGAAGTCGTGAAGGACATCTGGCGCAGGTTTTTGGTGTCGTGGGTCGCCTTCTCTCCTGTTGCCTTGGCCTACCGACAAAGTGTGAGGAATCGGGACAGCCGATCCTGAAAGAAGCCGACTAGCGACATAGGGGCTGATGATTTGGATCTAATAATAGAGGTTTGTATCTAGTGCTTTTGCTGCACCAAGAAACTGTTCTTCTTAACATCGGCCTCCTTGATTAGGCGACCAACGAGTTTTGGTCTTCTATGTCAGAGATCTACGCGCATTGGCACATGGCGTCCCCAGATATCTAGATCGTGAAGGATCCGGACGTATGCACCCATTATACTAGCCGGCGTGGCATTAAAAGGGTGTGGCATGAACCATTGCTTCCTTGTGGGTTCCATGGGACATGTCTAAGTCCATATTCCCATGATATTGATAGAGTTAGAGAAAGTCATGCCGTCTACTGAAAGGACTCGGATGTAGCCTAGAGGGGGGTGAATAGGCGATTAAAACTTTTACGAAAGGCTTGAACAAATGCAGAAATAAACTAACGTTTAATTTGACAAGCTTACAAAACCTAAATAGACTAGGCTCACCTATGTGCACCAACAACTTATGCTAAGCCAGACAAGTAGCAAGGTGATAGCAAGATATATAATTTCAAGCACGATGGCTATCACAAATGTAAAGTGCATAAGTAGTGGACCTCGTATAAGAGTTACCGAGGCACGAAGGAGACGAAGATGTATCCCGAAGTTCACTTCCAAAGGAAGCTAGTCTTCGTTGGAGAGGGGCTTAATGCACTCCGAACGCCACAAAGGCCTCACATTGAGATGTGGTACGTAGCACAATGCTCACCAAATGCCACAAAGGCTCACCTCAATATGCAGAGGCACGCTACTCACCGAACGCCACAAAGGCTCACCTTATTCTTCTCGCGCTCTCGAACAAAGCAAGATGCCACGATCCACTATGGGACACTTGAGGGCGGTCACCGAACCCGTACAAGCTTGGAGCAATCTCCACAACTTAATTAGAGGCTCCCAAGAATCGCCACAAAGGCACCACAAAGGTTGGGGAATCTCCACAACTTAATTGGAGGCCCTAAGTATATGCCACAAAGGCCACTAAGCCGTCTAGGTTTCCAAGAACCCAAGAGTAACGAGCTCACAAACTTTCACTTACTGAATCTCCGAGGAGAACTCAAACCGATGCACCAAATACAATGGCAAGACCACACGAGGTGCTCAAATCCTTCTCTCCCAAATCCTACCAAAGCAACCAATACTATGGAGGGATATGAGAGGAAGAACAAGAAGGAAATCAACAAATGAACTCCAAGATCTAGATCCAAATGGTTCTCCTCACTTAGAGGAGAAGTTGATTGGTGAAAACATAGATCTAGATCTCCTCTCTCTTTTCCCTCAAGATTTAGCAAGAATCATGGGAGGGAGAGGGAGAGAGAGCAAAGCTTCAAGGTCCAACAATGGAGGAGAGAGAGAGTGGGAAGCCACCAGCCCAAGGAGGAAGAAGGGGGCCTTTTATAGGTCCCCCACGAAAACTAGTTGTTGCTGGGCACTTACCCCAGAGTCTCCGGCCATGGGGGCCAGGGTCTCCGACCCCAAGTCTCCAGCCATGAGCCAAGAAGACTTCGAGCCCAATACAGAGGCGTGCACCACTCCAGAAGTCACGACGGCCAGAGTCTCCGGACCCTAGGGCCGGAGTCTCCGGCCTGGCAAAGGTACCCGGAGATTTCGGGCCAAAACTTCGAACGATAACAGCAAAAACACATTTTGGGTCGGAGTCTCTGGCCCTGGAAAAAGGCAAAAATAGCTGAAACCAAAACAACCATAACTTGAGCATCCGGACTCCGTTTTCGATGATCTTGGGCTCGTTGGAATCACAACAACGAGCCCTGCAACTTTATGCAGAGAAACATCGTAATCCAATAAAGGAGGATAAACCAAATGATGAGAGGTTTGACCTCTCTTCAAAGACGAACCGGTAAAACCTCCAAACGCCAAAAACTCAATAAGTGTTTCATGGAAAATCCATTTTTGATGAGCTAGAGCTTATCATGGAAATAACCACAAGCTCTAGAACCTCACTTGGATAAAATTCAATTAATAACCAAGAAAGATGATCCCAAGAATGCAAAGGTTTGAGCTCTCTCAGAACGATACAACTAAGTTAGTCACTCGAGAGCCCCTCTTAATAGTACGGCTACCGATCCTATAACCCGGTCTCGCAACTAACACTATGATACCAGTAAGAAAGAAACCCTATCGAGAACATACCTTTGCCTTGCGCATTCCACTTGAGCTAGATTATGATCGTCTTGTCTTCCTCAAGTTGGAACACCTTTCTTGATCTTGATTGCTTGGTGAAGCCTTGTGAATTGCTCCCTGATATGTCTTAAACGTATCTATAATTTTTGATGCTCCATGCTTGTTTTTACACCATTTGCCTTGTGTTTTGTTACACTTCGTGGTGTTTTTATGCGATTTCCGGAACTAACTTATTGACAAGATGCCACAGTGTCAGTTCCCTGTTTTCTGCTGTTTTTGTGTTTCAGAAAAGCTACACAGGAAATATTCTCGGAATTGGACGAAACAAGTTCGGAAACTTCTATTTTTCCCGGACGAAGGAGGAGGACCAAACGGGAGCCGGAGAGGGGCCAGAGGCTGGCCACACCACAGGGGGGCGCGGCCCAGCCCCTGGCCGCGCCCACCTATGGTGAGCCCGCCTTGTCCACCTCCTGACGATGCCCCTTCGCCTATAAGAAGCCTCCCGACGGAAAACCCTAAATCAATCGGCAAATTTCCAGAAAGAGTTCCACAGCTCCGCCGCCGCCACCGACGAATTTCGGGGGACAGAAGTCTCTATTTCGGCACCCTGCCGGGACGGGGAAGTGCCCCCGGAGCCATCTCCATCGACGCCGTCACCTCCTCCGCCGTCTCCATCGACTTCACCGCCATCTCCACCAACCTTGCTGTCTCCTATGATGAGGAGGGAGTAGTTCTCCCCCAGGGCTGAGGGCTCTACCGGTAGCTATATGGTTCACCTCTCTCTCCCATGATGTGATCTTTATGTGATCGTGAGCTTTGTATCTAGTTGAATTGGTAGATGTTATTATTCAGATATTATGCTACTCCCGTGCCTTATATTTGTAAACTCCGGAGATACCTTGTATCATGGTGTGATGGTGACAGTGTGTGCATCATGTGTGTCTTTTTGGTTAATGTCTCTATGAATTGTTGGTGTTTGTTGGAACCATCTAGTGCGTTCACGGCGATAGTGTGGGACAATCTAGTTTGGGGAAATACGGACTTTGAGGAGTGCTTCGTAGCCCTACGCATGATTAGTGTTCGTTTTCCATTGGAGAATTATTTAGAGTGGCATATTGATGTTAGTATCTATTGGTTCAATTATGTTATATTTGTTGAGAGTGTGTCCACTAGTGAAAGTATGATCCCTAGGCCTTGTTTCCAAGCATTGCACACCGTTTCTTTTCAGTTTTGTTACATGTTTGCTTGCAGCGATATTTATTTCATATTACATTTACTACTTATAATCATCACTACCACTTGTATTTCACTATCTCTTCGCCGAACTAGTGCACCTATACATCTGACAAGTGTATTGGGTGTGTTGGGGACACAAGAGACTTTCTGTATCGTAATTGCAGGGTTGTTTGAAAGGGATAGCTTTGACCTCCTCCTCCCTGAGTTCGATAAACCTTGGGTGATCCACTTAAGGGAAACTTGCTGATGCTCTACAAACCTCTGCACTTGGAGGCCCAACACTATCTACAAGAACAGACGCGTGCGTAGACATCAAGCTCTTTTCTGGCACCGTTGCCGGGGAGGTAAGGTAAAAGGTACTCACATTCTTTGGTTACTAAGTCTTTTAGTTGCTGGTGAGTGCTCGAAGTTATTTCCTTTAGATTCTACAATTATATCTTTTTGTCTCTTGTTTTTATTTTCACTAGTTAGGCTTAATGGAAAATAAAGAGTTCTATAGTATTTTTCCTGAGTTAGGATATGGAGTGTTTGAAGAGAAAATTGAAAAACCTTTGGATCTTAATTTGCATACTAATAGTGTTGTTAGTATGAATGCTTTGAACACCGTTATTGCTAATGCTATAGAAAAGTCTAAGCTTGGGGAAGCTGGTTTTGCTAAGCATGATATTTTTAGTTCCCCAGCTTTAGTGGAGAAAGTTTGCTCTGATGATATTTTATCTCCCATATGTGATGTTTCTAATGATGTTTGTGCTCCTCATCCTTTTAAAATACCTATGAAAATTGTTGAGCGTGCTATGAATAATTGCTATTTAGGAGATGGAACTGTCCATCCCGGTGATCATTTGCTCTTTATACATGAATTATGCGAGTTATTAAAGTGTGCAGGTATTTCAATGAACCAAGTTAAGAGGAAGCTATTTTATTTATCACTGAAAGGCAGAGCTGCGGAATGGTATAAAATACTGAAGGATGGCCGACCTATTGATTGGGAGGAAATTGTACCTCTCTTCTATTCTAAATTCTATCCTTCTAGTGAGGTTTATAAAGATAGGAATTATATTTATAATTTTCATCCGCATGAGGGAGAAAGCATTGCCCAAGCGTGGGGAAGATTGAAGTCACTAATGCTTAAATGTCCTATTCATGATCTTTCCCATAATATTGTTATTAATAATTTTTATGCAAGGCTTTCAGGATATTACAAGGACTATCTAGATGCATGCTTTGATGGGTCTTTCACAAGCAAGGATGTTGACGTCAAGTGGAATCTGCTTGAAACAATTCAAAACAATATTGAAGATTGGGATAGCGACAAAGGTAAAGGATCAGGTATAAATTATGAGTATGATTGCATTAAGTCTTTCGCTGAAACTGCTAATTTTCAAGAGCTTAGTGCTAAGTATGGTCTTGATCCTCAAATTATGGTTAATTGCTTTAGAGCCCTTGCATCCCATATTAATGTTCCTAAGGGAAATGGGGGCGTGTATCATGAACCTTTTAAAGACACTTGCATAGAAAGTGATATTGTTGTTGATAATTGCAATAAACATGCTCAAACCTCTGAAAGTCCTATTTCTTATAAGCATGTTAATTTTTGTGGAGTACTTAGACCTTGTGAACAGAGTCACGACAAAGAAGATTATTGTATCCACCACAGGAATGAAGAAACCCGAATGTGGGGTAAGGCTCTAGATGAGCTTGGTGAAAAGGTTTGTGAGCTTTATCCTTTTATTTGTGAACTTTGCTATGACAAGGGTCATTTTAATTTTCAATGCTCAGGCCATAATAGTGACACGTCTAATCGAATGAGTACCGCAAGTTTGTATTGTGATGACAAGATCACTCTCAATCAGCATGATGAGCTTACTTTGTTTTTGGGGTGTAAAGAGTTATCTAGAAAAACTTCTTTGGTAGATATGAGCGCTTTTAAAAATATTAGCATCCTGCAGGGTTGTCGTCTTTATTGTGTTAAAGATTGTCGCGCAAATATTTACATACAAAATGTTATAAAACATGATGTTTTGCCAAGCTATGATAGGACTAATATATGTTTCCATCTTATTAATAGAGAGGAGGAATCCTCCAAAGTTTCTTCTGTTGTTTCTGTCAGCAAACCAGATTATGTGGAGAAGATGCCTTTCAAGTCTCTCCCTTCTAAAGGAGAGAGTAAGAAGAGTAAGAAGAAGAAGAAGAATAGGAGTAAAAGGAGAGAGGAAACGGTATCTTCCCCTAAGCATGTTGCTCCTATTATAGATTATGATAATTCTGATCTTGATGATGTTCTCATGCATGTTACCTATGTTAGTGATCATGATTGGGAAAAGCACTCTAATTTTGATATTGAAAATCTTTTTGGTACCAATTCTAAAAATTATGAGGTTAATAATTGTTGCACCATTAGTACTATCCATGTTCCTTCCTATGATGATATGTTTGATGAATATGCTTTGCAAGATAGCTATTCTATAGCTTATGATGATACTAAACCTCTAGTTTATGATGGTTACGATGATGAGTATAATATTTTCAGTTCACCTACTCTTGAGGAGAAAATTAGTTATGATTACAATATGCCTCCTATTTTTGATGATTATGGTGATGAGAATAATTATTCTGTTGAATCTGCTCCTACTACGATTGTTCATGTGGGGAGTATTAATTCTTTTATGCATGTGGCTCATGATAGGGATGTTTTATGTGATGGATATATTTTTAATTCTATTCATGATGCTACTGAAAGTTACTATGAGAGAGGGAAACATGGTTTGATGGATCTCAACAATATTGAGTTTCCCCTCTCTATGTTGCAAATCTTGAAGTGACACTTGTTTTATCTATCCATGTTTGCTACTATGTGCCTCGTTGATTTATTTTCTTACAAGATTCCTATGCATAGGAAGTGGTTTAGATTTAAATGTGTTTCATATTTGCTTTTTAATGCTCTCTCTTGCTTCAAGTTCCTTTATGGCACCTTTGCCTTAAGTTCTTTTTGGGCGCCTATGTGCGCATTTTCTGAAATTACTACGCCTAGCTCAAAGGCGTTAAAGAAAAGCACTCTTGGGAGATAACCCAATGTTTTATTTTTCAGTACTTTTTCTTTTATTTGAGTCTTGGAAGTTATTACTACTGTAATAACCGCTCCTTATCCTTTTTATTTCGTTGTTGTGCCAAGAGAAACCTCTAATTTGAGTGAGGTAAGATTTGGGAATGTTGCTGTCCTGAAACAGATTTCGGTGCTGCACCATAAAAATTCGTGAAAATTATCAGAATATCTTTTTGACCTGTGATTTCTTGTGCATATGCCCCAGGTTATATCCAAACTTTCATTAGTTTTACACTTTTTTATTTGAGCAACAGAAAACCCTCAAAAAAATCGACCTTTGTCAGCTGTTCTGTTTTGACAGATTTCTGTCACTATTTGTGTTTGCCTCTCGATCGCTTTCTTTTTGAGTTCTTTTGATCACGGAACTTTTGGGGAAGTTGCTACAGTAGTATATGCTTTATATGTGGTGTTGAGTTGAAATCTGAACCAAAAAGGGTTGATTCATTATTATGCTTACACTAATGTTGCTAATAGAATTGTGTTGAGTTTTGTATGAAGGAAGTTTTCAAGTGTAGGGATTGGAGAATGATGAGATGCGTTGAAGAATGGACAAAAGCTCAAGCTTGGGGATGCCCATGTCACCCCAAGAAATATCCAAGAAGTACAAGCGTCAAAGCTTGGGGATGCCCCCGAGGCACCCCTTCTTCATCGGCAAAAATCAGGTCACCTTTCAAGACACTATATTTTTATTGCTTCATATTTTATGCGTTTTTCTTGGAGCGTCAGTTGTTTTTGCTTTCAGTTTTCTTTTGCTTTGCTTGCTGCAATAAATGGTTGGATCACATCATGTTTGTTTTGGAGATAGCTATGCTCCATTTTTCATTGCCCAGAACACTCTAGTTTTCACTCTTATCGTTCAATGAGTGTTCTCTTTTTCTCGAACTACGTTTAGCTTTCGTTTTTTGCCTTGATTTTTGTTCAGATCTTGTTTTACCTTTGTATCAAGGTGTATTTGGACCTCTGGTCCATGTTGGTTTTCATCAAAAGAGTTGTTTCAAAAAGGTTCGAATGGTGTTGGAAAAGAGAAAAAGTTTCATGCAAAAAAGTGGTACAAAAAGGAGCTTGTTTAGACTGCGGCTTAGACTTTTTCATGCCATGCTTGATGTCATTTTGATAGTATTATTAGTGATTTTTGCTGTAGCATGACTTGTCTCAAATGACTGAGATTGCTTAATGAACCTTTGAAAAAATCATGCGTTGTTTTTATTATTTGGAAGCATTAATTTGATTTTCTCCTTGATGCTTTATTTGGGTTGACTTGGCGCATGCTTACAATATGTTTGACTCATACAAAGTCGCCATAAGCCTCTATGATCATTTATTTTTTGACTTTTGATGCCATTTTATGCTTCTCTTAATGATGTTTTGTTGCTATACATGATTATGGCCGTTATTGCTCTCTTAGTTGGTCACTCCCAGTCTTTTGCTAGCCCTCATTTTGTACTGAGTATGAGCTCTACTCGTGCATCCAACTCCCAAAAACTAAGTTATTCCAATGTGTCCACCATACATACTTATTAGCAATTTGCTATTCCAAAGTACATTTGACTTGCTTTTATCTATCCTTCAAATTAAACTCTTTTTTGGTGTTATGTGAAAATTAGTCAGTAAAGCTCTCACGAACCTGATGACACACTTTACTTTTCTCGTTCTTAAAAATTTGACATTGTGGCTCTCTTATGTTGAGTTGTTATGCTTGCAAGTTGTAAGTTGGAAATTAGCCCAGCCATGCCATCATGGGGCAAGCTTTCAACATTACACTTCTTATTTGAGTTGATATCGTAATCTTTTGTTTATGGATACTCGCGATGTGAAATAAGTTGGGAATCTTGCGGGATAATGGAGTTTGTATACGTGTTAGAGAAACGCCTGGGCCGCCAATCTAAGCCATGCATAATTCATGGTGGAAATTTACAGCATGCCCATAGTGAACATTCGACGACACATCTCAAAATAAAAAGCTATACCAATGGTAAATAAAAGAGATGCCGAGGTGTTCATTGTCTGTTTGTCCTATCATTTGGATGTGGGCTTGTTCTATGTCATCGGGCACGGAGGTACCCCGTTGGCGGTTCTCGATGATACGTGTATACTTACAATGACAAGAGCTTGTGTGGGACTCTAAGTCAAGTAGCATGAGGTTTGGGTATTCATACTTCACGGGACACGAGGTTTTCAACTTATGATTTGTCAAGCATATGCTTCATAATTGTACTCGCATTAACTTTAACCATTCAAGATGCCTATGATGGGGGCAATGATAGCTCAAAGCTAGTAAGTACCATAATTTTTGAAGGTTTATAAAACTTGCAATCACTGCTTCCCTCTGCGAAGGGCCTTTCTTTTACTTTTATGTTGAGTCACCACCTTCTACCTTTATGCACCGTCTAAGAGAGCATAGTTATCATTCCGAGTTTAATGTGCATAGTCCCAAAGTTTATCAATGATTGATTCATGATTTTGGTTTTACTTGTTCTTAAATTATTTGTATCTAGTCGCCCTCTTAAACTTGAAGGTGTCCTATGCATTTATGGTTTGCTATTCCATGAGGGACAAGATGAAAATCATTTGCTATGTTTTTTCATATGATTTGAACACACATTTGACTTTCATTGTTTCATTTTTCATGATCTTTCGTTTGTGTTCTTTTTCATGTTATAACATGGTTGCTAAGTTTCTTCTATCGAGATTATGTCTTTCATGCCCATGTTTTAAGTTCTTTGATCCCAGCACTCAATGCTTACTTAGATGATCAAGATTGTGATAGTGCATGTCACCTCAAAAGTTATTCTTTTGTTATCACTTACCTACTCGAGGACGAGCAGGAGTTAAGCTTGGGGATGCTTGATACGTCTTAAACATATCTATAATTTTTTATGCTCCATGCTTGTTTTTACACCATTTGCCTTGTGTTTCGTTACACTTCATGGCGTTTTTATGCGATTTCCGGAACTAACTTATTGATAAGATGCCACAGTGCCAGTTCCCTGTTTTCTGCTGTTTTTGTGTTTCAGAAAAGCTACATAGGAAATATTCTCGGAATTGGACGAAACAAGTTTGGAAACTTCTATTTTTCCCGGATGAAGGACGATGACCAAACGGGAGCCGGAGAGGGGCCAGAGGCTGGCCACACCACAGGGGGTGCGGCCCAGCCCCTGGCCGCGCCCACCCATGGTGAGCCCACCTCGTCCACCTCCTGACGACGCCCCTTCGCCTATAAGAAGCCTCCCGACGGAAAACCCTAAATCAATTGGCAAATTTCCAGAAAGAGTTCCGCAGCTCCGCCGCCGCCGCCGACAAATTTCGGGGGACAGAAGTCTCTGTTCCGGCACCCTGCCAGGACAGGGAAGTGCCCCCGGAGCCATCTCCATCGACGCCGTTGCCTCCTCCGCCGTCTCCATCGACTTCACCGCCATCTCCACCAACCTTGCTGTCTCCTATGATGAGGAGGGAGTAGTTCTCCCCCGGGGCTGAGGGCTCTACCGGTAGCTATGTGGTTCACCTCTCTCTCCCATGATGTGATCTTTATGTGATCGTGAGCTTTGTATCTAGTTGAATTGGTAGATGTTATTATTCAGATATTATGCTACTCCTGTGCCTTATATTTGTAAACTCCGGAGATACCTTGTATCATGGTGTGACGGTGACAGTGTGTGCATCATGTGTGTCTTTTTGGTTAATGTCTCTATGAATTGTTGGTGTTTGTTGGAACCATCTAGTGCGTTCACGGTGACAGTGTGGGACAATCTAGTTTGGGGAAATACGGACTTTGAGGAGTGCTTCGTAGCCCTACGCATGATTAGTGTTTGTTTTCCATTGGAGAATTGTTTAGAGTGGCATATTGATGTTAGTATCTATTGGTTCAATTATGTTATATTTGTTGAGAGTGTGTCCACTAGTGAAAGTATGATCCCTAGGCCTTGTTTCCAAGCATTGCACACCGTTTCTTTTCAGTTTTGTTACATGTTTGCTTGCAGCGATATTTATTTCATATTACATTTACTACTTATAATCATCACTACCACTTGTATTTCACTATCTCTTTGCCGAACTAGTGCACCTATACATCTGACAAGTGTATTGGGTGTGTTGGGGACACAAGAGACTTTCTGTATCGTAATTGCAGGCTTGTTTGAGAGGGATAGCTTTGAACTCCTCCTCCCTGAGTTCGATAAACCTTGGGTGATCCACTTAAGGGAAACTTGCTGCTGCTCTACAAACCTCTGCACTTGGAGACCCAACACTGTCTACAAGAACAGACGCGTGCGTAGACATCACTCCCCCATACACCACTATCTGAAAGAATCTCTCTAAGCATATCTTCACTTATCCATGATCACAATATATATGGCAAGTTTCAAGCATATGATCTCTTCTAGATTCCATCTTGAACTTGCGCTTCGGCTTGATCAATTCTCGAATCAGTTCTTCTTACTCCAGAATGATGATGTCTTGAATATTCACATGAGAGCTCACTCAATATTATTCTTCAAGACACACTTGATATAGGCTCAACTCGCTTATGACCGACTTTGGATCACTCCTTGAATAACACCTTGGTCATCACATAATCTTCTTTATTTCCATCTTCATACAACCTTGGAACCAACAAATGGTTCAAGTATTGTCTATGGACAAGTCCTACAAATATAACTCAATGCAACCATTAGTACATAGGGATTGTCATTAATTACCAAAACCACACATGGGGGCTCCATGCTCTTTCAATCTCCCCATTTTGGTAATTGATGATAATCTCTTTGAGAGGGTTTATATAATGAATTTAAAGAACCAAAATGGTTGCACTAACATCAAATAATACAAAAGTATGTGATGTTAGTAGAACCACGATATATTGAGCAAACTCCCCCACAATCTATGAACGTGTGAATGATCTTGATTTCATTGCATATATTGCCAACCAAGGTTGTTGGTGGAGTTTCCTCTATGTACTCAACCATGCAAAGCATGAAAGGCAAATACTTAAGAACAAAACAAAAGCATAAAACCCAATTCCCTTTAAACCCTCGAAACTTCTCCCCCATTGGCACCAATTGCCGAAATGGGCGGAAAACTTAGAAGGCCAATATAGGGAGAGTTCCTCCATAATGTGTGCATAAACCAAAAGTATAATTGAAAACATATGCACATATCCAAATATGAAAACTCGGAGGAAATCAAACTATATTGAAGATCAAGGATTGCAAATAAAATAAGATCACATGGTGAAGAAACTTCCAACGAACGAACAAAGCAATCAAATGATCTGAAAAACAAATTGAATAAAGATATTATGATAAGACCAAAATAATGCTCTAAATAATATGAGGAAGCTCCCTAAGGTTTGTGTATAAAATATTTTATTTGAATTGAAGTATAAGGTGCACAAACATGGAATCATCTCTCCCTCAATATGATTCAAAACAAAATGATACCAAGTGAAATCGAATCTATGATAGCTACAAAATTGTTGCCTGTCAAAACCCACCGGCGAGCAGCGACGAGCAACACGAAGAGCCGGGAGGCTCCCAGAACTGCTGGTGGGCCCTGGTCCCTCGGGCAACGGCCCGCAAAACTCCGGCACACGTCCTGGCTGATGCAAGGGCGTGCCACCTGACCTATACCTGATCAGGAAGGTGATGGATTGCTTTGATTAGTTTCCTGCATGGCAGACACGTAAACATTAAATGCGAGCCTCGATCGGCTCTCAGGTTTCCCTGTGAATCGGCTCATGTAGCCGATTGTCCCATGGATCTGCATTGGATCTACGATAACATGGGGTTTTGCTTTATCAATACAAGTCAAATCGATCTACGACAGTTTAACACTTTCACCACATAATTGGAACATCCCACACGTAATTGAGCCTGGTAGATACGAAAGATAACAGAAAACTAACCCTAGAGGAGGCCAAAAAACCAACGTAGAGTCAATTCCCGGAACAACTCCTCTCGAATTGGCAAACCATATCCTTACGTACTACTGGATCGTTCAACCCGTTTGTGAGGCCTAACCATGCGGATATCAAACTAATCCTTGGAGAACAAGGAACAACTATGACAGATTGAATCAACTGAATAAAGATCAAGCAAGATGCTGCCCTTACACCCAAAATAGGTGCAAAGGCAGCGAGATCTCTAGGGGCAGCATGACTAAGCAAACATAACCGAAAGCACCGATGCTAGCCCAAACAGATCTATGATAACAGTATTACTCGCCATCAACAAGGCTTCAGTACGAGCAACACCAAATAACACATAAGCAGATGCTGCCTAGATCGCGAGATGCGATCTAGGCAGCACGACGCTTACCTGAAAGAAACCCTCGAAACAAGGGGTGGCGATGCGCCGAGATTGTGTTTGTTGTGAACGTGGTCGTCCTCCTTTCTCAATAACCCTAGGTACATATTTATAGTCCGGAGACTTTCTATCTTTGGAATAAACCTAACAACTCTATCTCTTGTTTAAACCGAAACGTACTCTATCATAATATACAGATACACGGGCAATTAGCCCAAATCCACGCGCAAGGCCGATCCAGCCTCCAAGCCCATCTTGATTACGGCCCATCTCCTCATTTGGCCAAAATGTGGCGATAACACATGCCCCCTGGTTTTGGCAATAATAATTCCAAAACCACTCTGTTTTTTTCTTCATCGGGTCACGCGTTGCAGAGCAGAACCGTCATATCGCCTCCTCATCATGATGCCTCGCCTTCTCAACTTCTCCGCAGTACACGATTTGACAACTCTGGCACCACATTCTCGAAAACCGCTATGGCATTGAACCATCTTCCACTATTCCCCTTATTTAAATCTATCCGAACCATTTGCATCCTCATTCTTCTCCAATAGCCAAAAAACCCTCTTCCTCCGCGATGGCCTCCTCTTCTTCCTCCAACACATCCGGCCTTTCCTTCCAATCCTCCGACTCCGTCAACCGGGAGCCGACGCCGGAGCACCCGCCAATGGCGGCGTACGAAGCTCTCGCCCCACAATGGTGGGACGAGAGAGACTGGGACTTCGCCGCCCAGTCAGAGGACGACGAGTCCCTGACCGACGGCGAGGAGGACTTCCAACTCCTCGTCGACGGGGAACTGGAGGCGGAGAGCGCCGACGACGCCGTGTCCTGGGGCGAGGACATCGGCTCTTCCGATGAGGAGGAAGAAGCAGAGGAGGACACCTCCTCCGACGAATACCCGCCGGTGAAGCGCTTCCGCGCCGGGTCCTAGCGAAGACACCGACGACGACGACGAGGACGAGGAGGCCCCCGCTGACAACTTCAGCAGCAGCGGTGAGGACTACGCCGGCAGCAGCGCCGATGACAGCGAAGACGGCGGCGGCAATGGCAACGGCGACGACGACGCCGCCGCCTTCTAGATTAGGAACTAGTAGTAGTACTAGTAGTAGATCTCCATTTTGTAAGCAATCGGCTTCATTGTAAACAACCGTCTTTGGAATCAACAAAGCTTGCTTTTCCCAATTTGATTTTGCCGATAGTCAAATAGGTCAACGTTCCAAAAGCCGAGAGTAACGAATCGGCTTTCACCATACCACGCTTGATATGATCAACCAAGTCAAAGCCCAAAGAGCCGATGGCAACACATCGGCTTTTCCCACAAACGTTGGCAAGGTCAAACTCGGTCGCTTATTTAGACAAGTCTGAGCGGTCACTTTCCAATTTCAACGGTAACCTGCAACCATCTTCAAAAAGGCTAACTCAGATCTCCAATTGCCTCATTGAACAAATCGGGCTCACGGCGACACGAACCCTAGATTCCCCACCGCATAGATCCATCTCCGCCGGCAAATTAGATGGCGGAATCGTCCAGCGCCAACACAGCGGTCTCCGGTCTGAAGGTAATCCTTAACTGTTCCTCGCAATCCGAGCACGGTGCTAGAATTAATAGCAAACACCTGAATTAATGCTTTATCCCATCATTGAAATTTTAGGTCTCAGACATTCTGCTGCCGCATCCTTCTCTCCCAAATTCTCTCTGCCTTGGCCCCCGTACAGAATCTAGTCCTGCCCATCTGATCTCTTGCGAGGCAAACAGAATCCCCTTCGTAAGCCAAAACTTAGACTTGGATTCTTGGGCCGACTGCTTACGAGCCTGGCCTAATCCTCCCGAATATTGGGTTTCTTGGTACAGTAGGGTAGCCAAAACTTACCAATCCCAATGGGAAACCACGGGAATAGCCGATGCCTTGACTTTGTCATTGTCTCCCCTTGAGAAACATGAAAATCTTCTAAAAACCATCGGCTATTTCTGGTCTGATGCTCTGAATTGCTTCATGTTCGGCCATGGCCCCATAACACCAACTCTGTTAGACGTGGTGATGATTACTGGTCTAGACGTCACATCACCCAGCCCCTCTGCTTTTATGCTGCCAAAAGTCCCCTTCAAGCTTTCTTCCAAAACAGATTGCACGAACTGGGGTGCTTATCTTCGAAGCCACATGAAAACTAAGGGCCCTGTCACAGAGAAAGAACACACGGCCTTCCTCAATTTCTGGCTGGAACACTTCATATTCTGTGGCCCTTCCCTTGCTCCAACCAAGAATTATCTTCCCTTGGCCTACGAACTTGCCAGAGGCACTCAACTTGGCATCGGCAAACTGTTCCTTGGAGAAGTCTATCGATATCTCCAGTTGATGTCTGTCAAACTATCCTCCCACATAGCAGTCAAAACAGGAGGTCCTTGGTGGTTTATTCAACTATGGGCTCAGCTGTACTTTCAAAACCATATCCCAAACTTCCCCCTTTTGGCAAGTTGCACCTTTCCAGATGCCAAAGGGAAGCAGATCCGATGCACCAGCTACGGCCAAGCTCTGTATAGCCTGCCAGGTAGTAAACTGATCCCTCATGAAGCATCCAAGTGGTTCAGCATTTTCTTCCAAGGCCTGGACAATCCTATCTTCTTTCCTTACACGGAGGAATCGGAAAATTTTGAAAATCCAATCTCCTTCAGGCTGGACAACTTTGCCGATGACACTAGCACTCGGCAGCTATTCTCCACCGTGATCCGTCCCTGCTTCCTCCCAGTTGGCATGAGCACATCCAACAGAATAATCAAGCCTGGATACGAGTTCTACCAGCCGGTCGTAGCAGCTCGGCAATTTGGCCTTGGGCAAGTACCTCCTCATTTCTTTCTCCACCACCTCACAGAGAGCAGAGCTGACCTGCCCGATTCTCTCACCAGTCAGAGGTGTTATTCTTTCTTCGATGCTCTGATCATCCCAATTCCTAACAACCTCACCTTTGCTTCATCAACCGATGGTTTTGAGAACTGGTGGTCGATGTGGAAGACTCATGCCTTCAGAAGAGCTCTGGGACCATTGCTGGAACAGCTCGATGCTGAATATGACATCCCCGTAGAACAGGTACTGCTACTGGTAAATTTTCTTGATGCAGCTCACGACGATGCTTTTAATATCCTGCTCTGTCTCCTTGCAGCAACAAGATGGTCCAGAACCTACCAACGAGGATGGCTCCCCCTTCGAATTCCTCCCACCAGCTCCTGTGGTCCTTTTCTGCAAAAACTTGCCACCTTTGAAACAGGTCGTGATGCAGAACCAACCGATATCACCAAAATCGGCTTCCAAGAGCCAAGCAACTTCCGGGTCAGCTGCCTCCCGAGTTCCAACTAAAACAAGAACGGCGGTGAGGAAGATAGTGGCTAAGAAAACTTTGAGGCGCCGGAGCCCTTCTCCAGAAAGCTCGCACGTACGCTGATTCATGCCTTGGTTGATCTCATTTATCTTTGTAAACATGCTCGTGCTTACCAACTCTCCCTTTCTTACAGGTCTCCATCGAAGACACCTCCAGCGAGGAAACACAATCCAATCGAGGAGATTCGAGCTCAGCAGACTCTGAGAGAACCACCACACCGAGCCAGCCAGATGTGCCACCATCGGCTTCCAGGAAAAGGCCTGTTCCTGAACCTGTTGCCCCCCGAGCAGCAGTCGAGGCGGGGCAAGCTGTGAGCCCCAAGAGGGCTCGCAAGGGACTGCAAACTTCTTCTTCGAGCCAGGAGGCTTCGAAAGTAATTATCCTCCATACTCTTACCACTCCTTTTTTATGCCGATTCATTGCTATTCACATCGGCTAAGCACCTTTCATGCAGACGAAGGACACTCCTAGTGGGAAAGTCGGGGAAGTGCCGATGTCTTCCGCAAGCCTGGATCTAGTAATCCCTGAAGGTGTAGATGAAACGGTTGCCAATCTGGCCAAGCCCTCAGCAACAACACACGAGCCGATTGTTTCGCCGTCGGCTTTCCCCCTGATCTCAGGAGAGGTATGTTCGCTTCTTTCGACTCATCCTTCCCTGTTTGACGCATACTGACGCCACTTCTGCCTGCCAGGGTTGTGATATCTCAGGCTTGCTGACGTTCGACCCTGAATCCATCGAACCAGCTCCCTCTGCCGCCAACGATGAACCACGAGCAAGCGTTGTTCTACCTCAATTCCAGCGTCTCAAAGCCTTGCTGTCCTCCCCAATCGAGAGGTTGGTCGAGGGTTCTGAAGAGGTGAAGAGTGTTCTTGACGAAATCAAGGACCAACTCCCGGTAGCATTGCAGGTGAAGCTTTGGCCAGTTGTGACCCTGTCTTTCTACGGGTCAAGGGTGAAGTTGGCTCGTGAGAGGATCAATCTACGCCACGCCCAACTCCCACTGAAGGCCGATATTGCAGCCAAATGTCAGCGGCTCAATGAGAAAAAGGCGTCTCTGGATGCCAAAACTGACACCTCTGTCAGCACCGCCGAGCTTGCATCCTTAAAAAAGGAATTGGAAGATCTCGAAGAGAAGGTCCGGGCGACTAAAAAGCTCATTCATGACAAGGAAGCATTCATCGCCCGCTCCCAAGACGAAGCAGAAGGCCTCAAAGCTCAACTGAAGACTGATCTGGCAGAAATACGTGCCCTGAGCAAGCAGCTAGTGACGGGCAAGGACGATGATGACGTAGCCGAGATCGCCGAGGTGGATCGTGTCCGTGCTGACGCCCTCCGTGCCTTCGAGGCATTCCTTTAGTAGCTTATTCATGTAACCTGACACCTGCTCGTAACAGTCTGAACCTCGAGAGTCGACGGCTGTGCATTGTTTTTTTTTTATTTGGCCGATTTCATGTATCGGCCCCCATATTTCACTGTTCATCATCTTTTTTTACTGGCCGATTTCATGTATCGGCCCCCATATTTCACTGTCCATCATCCCACATGCTTGGGAAATATTTCTTGAGATGCTGACCGTTGACAGCCACTGGGAATTTCACACCGTCCAGCTCCTCAAGCATGTACGCGTTGCCCCTTAAAACTTGGTCGACCCTGTATGGCCCATGCCAATTTGGAGACCATTTACCGTATGCTGCATCCTTAGTTCCCAATCGCAATACAGCTTCCCATACCAGATCACCAACGTGGAACTCCTTTGGTCTCACCTTCTTATTATATGCACGAGCTACCTTGGCTTTGTTCTCTTTAATTTTCTCAAGCGACCACAGCCTAAGTTCAGTTAAATCCTCAACACTGTCACTCATCAGGGCTGCATATTCTTCAGTTGTTAGATCGTTCTGAAAAGTGACACGTCTCGATCCAGCCGTAATCTCCCATGGCAATACGGCTTCTTGTCCATAGACGAGATGGTATGGCGAGGTTTTTATCGCTCCATGACATGACATGCGATAAGCCCACAAAGCTTCTGACAAAACCTCGTGCCAACGCCTAGGGTGCTCGTCGATTTTTCTCTTGATCAGCTTGATAAGGCTCTGATTGGACGCTTCAGCTTGCCCATTTGCTTGAGCATAATATGGAGATGATCGGATCAGCTTAATTCCCGTGTCCTCGCAGAACTCTCTAAACTCGTGAGAAATGAAGACCGAACCTCCATCGGTCGTGATAGTTTGGGGAATCCCGAATCTATGAATGACATGTTCTTTCACGAAATTGATAACATCCTTCGAGTTTACTGACTTCATAGGGACGGCTTCCACCCATTTAGTGAAATAATCCGTAATGGCCAAAATCCACATGTGGCCTTTGCTTGATGGAGGATTGATCTTGCCAATCATATCCATGCCCCAACCTCGGAATGGCCAAGGCTTGATGATGGGGTTCATCGCTGATGCAGGTACCATCTGAATCTTCCCGAATTTCTGACATGCTTGACACCCTTTATAGTACTTAAAACAGTCCTCAAGCATGGTGGGCCAATAAAACCCTGATCGCCTGATCAACCATTTCATCTTGTGAGCCGATTGGTGAGTTCCACAGGCGCCTTCGTGTACCTCGTGTAGGAGCCGATTTGCCTCGGCTGGCCCCAGACATTTGAGCAGTAACCCTTCCAAAGTCCTGTAGAACATGTCATCCCCAATAAGCACATACTTCATGGCCTTGTACCTTATCCGTTTAGGTGCCCCCCGAGCCGAATCTTTCAAGTAATTGAAGATATCGGCTCTCCAGTCGTCCGCCTCCAGGAACTGTACCTGAACATCAGTTCCATCTGCTATGTCCTTGTAGCCTGAAGCCATCTGTGCAAGATCATTCGCCTCGGTATTCTGCGACCGCGGGATCCAGTTAAAGTTTAGATACCTGAACTGTGCCATCAGCTCACGGCATTGCAACCATAATGGGAAGAGTGACTCGCTCTCACACTTGTATTCGTCCGTGAGTTGGGAAATCACCAATTTGGAGTCTCCAAAAAGTTCCACTGCTTCTGCTCCGGCTTCAATGAGCAACTCCATTCCCTTGCGTATTGCCTCATACTCAGCGACATTGTTGGTGCAAGGGGTAGATAGCCTGATGGAGAAGGAATATGTTGCCCCCCGGGGCGACACGAGTAGAATGCCGATGCCGCAACCATCGTCACAAGCCGATCCATCGAAAAACATAGCCCATGCACGTACAGACAGTGCTGCTATATCAGTGTTGATTCGTTCAGCAATAAGATCGGCCAACGCCTGTCCTTTAACCGCTTTGGCGGGTTGATACCGGATATCAAATTCCGATAATGCAAACATCCATTTGCCGAGTCGGCCTTTCAACACAGGAGCCGACAGCATATGTTTTATGACATCTGATTTGCATATGATGATAATCTCTGCTGACAGCAAGATGTGTCGCAGCTTGGTGCAGGTGAAAAATAGGCAGAGGCATAACTTCTCGATCTCAGGATATCTCGTCTCTGCATCTAGCATCCTTCTGCTGATGTAAAACACAACTCGCTCCAGACCATCATAAACTTGCACCACCACCGAGGCGATGGACGTGTCAGCCACCGACAAGTAAATGTAGAACGGCCTATCCTGCTGCGGTGGAACCAACACTGGCGGCTTCGTTAGATATTCTTTGATCTCATCGAAGGCTCGTTGTTGTTCTGTCCCCCAGCGGAACTCCTCATCAGATTTAATTTTCACCAGTCCCATGAACGGCTCTATTCTTCCTGACAGATTGGAGATGAACCTTCTGACGAAGTTGATTTTGCCGATGAGACACTGCAGTTCTTTCTTCGTGGTAGGTGGCTTCATTGTTCGCACTGCCTCCTGACTTTTCAGGCCGATCTCAATTCCGCGTTCATGGACCAAGAAACCCAAGAACTGACCGGCCGTCACACCGAAGGCACACTTCTTTGGATTCATCCGTAGCCCAAATTTTCTGGTTCGGTCCAGGACGCGTCGCAGATCGTCCAAGTGTCCTTGTACTGAAGCAGACTTGACTACCACGTCATCGATATAAATCTCCACCAGCTTGCCGATCAGATCATGGAAAATGTAATTCATGGCTCTTTGGTATGTGGCGCCGGCATTCTTCAGTCCAAATGTCATGACTACATATTCGAACAACCCCACCGAATCTGGGACTCTGAACGCAGTCTTGTGTATATCTTCTGGAGCCATAAAAATTTGATTGTAACCGGCATTGCCATCCATAAAGCTCAAGACCTTATGACCAGCAGCTGCGTTGATCAATGTCTCTGCTACCGGTATCGGATACTCATCCTTTGGAGTGGCTCTATTGAGATCCCGAAAATCTATGGCAACACGCCATCAGCCATCCTTTTTCTCTACAGGTACGATACTAGAAATCCACTCAGCATACCTGCATGGCCTGATGAACCCAGCTTTCAACATTTTCTCGATCTCTTTCTTGACTTCCTCTAAAATTTCGGCCTTCATCTGTCGTGCTCGCTGCTGGAATGGCCGAAACCCTTTTTTAAGCGGGAGCCGATGCTCAATGATGCTCCTGTCTAACCCGGGCATCTCCGTATAGTCCCAGGCAAAGCAATCTGGATATTCTTTCAACAAAGCTATCATCGGACCCCGCAGATTCGGATCTAACTTTTTGCTGATAAATGTCGGTCGTGGCTTATCCCCAGGACCGATGTCAATCTCCTCTAGCTCATCAGCGGATGTAAACCCATACCCCAGCTTTCCGTCACCTGCTAAATCGATGCTGAACACAGGCCAAAAGTTTGGTGAGGATAACAAAGATAATTTGGGCCGATTGCCGGAATCGGCCCCCTTTTTGATTGCATTACTCAAGGAAGGTTTACAACCTATTTGTGCTCTACAATGGTAGGGAATCTCCCTACTACGACTACATGACATGCTTGTCGTAAGATCACTGCTTCTTATTTTTTGTGGCCGATCGCAGGGATCGGCCTTACCACGCACAATCGTGGGCTTTGCTACTCTGTCAGGCCAGTGGATAAGACCAGCCTCACCCCGTTTTTTGTAGCTTCAATGCGCTCACAGCCGTCTAGACTGACTCCAGAGATCGGCTCTTGGTCTTCTGCGTCCCAAATGTTCATGCCAGCTATTGAGATCTCGATCGAATCATCTGCATGAATGACCTCCACTTCATCTCCATCCCACTGTATCAGGCATTGGTGCATCGTGGATGGAATGCAGCAGTTAGCGTGAATCCAATCCCTTCCCAGCAAGACAGCGTAGGTGCTTTTGCTGTCAACAATGAAGAACGACGTAGGGATGGTTTTTCTACCCACAGTCAGATCCACGTTCAGAACGCCTTGCGTTTCTGAAGCTTGGCCGTTGAAGTCGCTTAGCGTGACGTTGGTTTTGATCAGATCTGCAGTGGAGCGTCCCAAACGCCGCAGCATGGAGTATGGCATTATATTGACTGCCGCTCCGGTGTCAACCAACATCTTGCGGACAGGCTGCCCATTGATATAACCTCTCAGGTACAGGGCTTTCAGATGTTTGTAGCCCTTCTCTCGTGGCTTTTCAAAGATAACCGGCCGTGGGCCGCAGTCAAACTGTGCCACTGGTAGTTCTTCGGTTCTTGGAGCGCAAAACTCTGACGGAAGTATGAACACCATGTTTGTGCCAGCCGATGTCTTCGCATCGGCTTTTACTGGTTTGGGGCGCCACTCTTTCTTTTTTGGACGGGCCTCCGTCTCCAAGGTTTGCTGAATTTTCACGGCCAGATCAGGCCGGGCTTTCCTTAAAGTGTGGAGGTACTGCGCTTCGGCTTCCTCCAAGCTACGTAGCCGCTGAACTCTACGCTTTTGGGTGTGTCTGAGTCCATCGGGACACCACCTTGGCCGGTGATATCTATCTTCTTCTTCATCCTCTGACTCCTCGAGATCTTTTGCTCGAGATGACTCCTCTTGTCTGTTCTGAGGCCGGAGAGGCCCTAGACGCTTGAACACTGAAACTGGACCTGTGTCATCCTCCTGCCGTCCACATTCCGGGCAGTTGTCGACTGTAGGCAATCGGCTCATTCCCGCATCCCAACAGTATTTGAAGAAAGGACAATCCCAATGTTTATCCACGCCTCCCTTTTCCTTTGACCTTCCCCTAGTGCGGTGCTCATATCCTTCATCATCTCTATCATGCCGACGGTATCTCCCATCGTATGCGTCGGTCCGACGATCTCTTTCATCATCTCTGTCGTACTGCCGACGTCGGTCATACTGACACTCATACTTGTTAAGGAGATGCGTGGAGTGTGGCTTCTGATATCGCACGCTTCTCACTTGTTCCTCGGTTATATACCGCCTATCATCATAATGGGGCCGGTCGCGTGGACCGGCCTCTTCCTTTTATTTGCTCCGGGAGTGGCCGCTTTCCTCCTTATACTTGCCATGGTGGTACACAGGCCCTGCCATGTTAATATCGAACGAGAAATCTAGCTGACGCCTCGTGGAGTGGCTGTGCTCTACCATGTTGATGCCAGGAAACGGGTTTGTGTCCACTTTCATGGCGAACTGCCCAAGGATCAGACGGCCCTGCTCTATCACCGTTTGGATCTGCCGACGTAGCTCTTTGCAATCATTGGTGGTGTGGGTGAACGAGTGATGCCACTTGCAGTATGATCTCCCGTTCATCTCTTGCGCCGTAGGGATTTTATGGCCTTCGGGTAACTTCAGCTGCTTTTCCTTCAGCAGTAAATCGAATATCTGCTCAGCTTTGCTTACATCGAAGTCGAACCCTTTTGCAGGCCCTTGCTGTTTCACCCATTTGCAGGACACAGGATCTGCTCCCCGAGCCCATTCAGCCACGGCTATCTCCTGGTCTTCTACAAGATCCTCTTCTTCGGTATCGACCAGGCCTATCGGACGTTTGAACTTGTCTTGGTACAACTCAGGGTGGCGCTGCTCATACATTGTCAGTTTCTGGACCATGTGCGCCAGTGAATTGTATTCTACTTGGAAAGCCAGATCCTTGATCGGTGCTGAGAGACCCCACACGGCCAGCTCGACTGCTTCTTTCTCAGTTAAACGAGCCGAATAACATCGGTTCTTGACAGTCCTGAAACGCTGAATATACTCGGCTACCGCTTCTCCCCGCTTCTGCCGCACCTGCGCCAGATCGGCAATGCCAGCCTCGGTAGCTTCTGAATGATACTGAATATGGAACTGTTCTTCCAGCTGCTTCCAGGTCCGGATCGAATCTGGTGGCAACGAGGTGTACCACCCAAAAGCTGGTCCTGTCAGAGATTGCGCAAAGAACCTTACGCGTAACTGATCCGATGCTGAAATCATGCCTAACTGTGCCAAATATCGGCTCACGTGCTCGATCGAGCTAGACCCTTCTGAACCATTAAATTTTGAGAACTCAGGGAGCCGATACTTGGGTGGAAGCGGAATCAGATCATACTCGTTGGGGTACGGCTTGGAATAGCCGATTGTTCTCCTCTTCGGCACGAAGCCGAACTGGTCTCTCAAGATGGTACTGATTTGCTCCACCGTTTGAGCTGCAGGGGCTAAATTCTCATGACTCGTTCCGGTGGCATACTTAGCTAGCCACGCCTGTTTATCAGCGTCCATCCTGGACATCCCTGCTCCCGAAATCCCTACTCCAGAAACACCTGCCCCAGAAATCCCTGCGGTTGCAATCTGGTTCGTGCGCGTCAGGCTGTTGCAGTCCGGCACGTATGTGCACACATATCCATGTGGGATTTCTTTAGGTGGTTCAAACAGGAATTGGTAATCGCCAGGATCACCTCCAATCTTGTAGACGACGTACGCCGGTGACCCCGGTGGCTCCGGGGCTGCAAGCGTGAATGGTAGCTGTGGCCTGGTCTGGAGCGGTCTTTCTCCCTGGTGAGTCCCTAGGGTAGGCCCCGACGGAGAGTACTGATGTTTCATGATCTCCTGAACCACGCGAACCGCGACGCGCTCGAAAGCGTTCACCAGGCTCTCAGAATGGCGGTGAAGAGAATGAGCCACCATGTAATTGACTTCCTGTCGCAGGGCTCTGGTGCGATCCTCTGAAGGAACAGACAGATCCACCTCATCGAGAGCGCCTTCGGGTGAGAACCCTTTCCACCTGATGCCATGCTTACGGGTCCTCTCAAAAGAGCCGAGGAGATCGGCTTCGAAGAGAGCTTTGATATCATCATACCTCTTCTTGTGCTCATCAGGCAGATCGTCGTACGTGATTGGTCTGTCCCCCATCGCAGCGTCAGATGTTGATGCAGATGTTGTTGAGTGTCCCACCGGGCGTGCCAGAATGTGTTGCCTGTCAAAACCCACCGGCGAGCAGCGACGAGCAACACGAAGAGCCGGGAGGCTCCCAGAACTGCTGGTGGGCCCTGGTCCCTCGGGCAACGGCCCGCAAAACTCCGGCACACGTCCTGGCTGATGCAAGGGCGTGCCACCTGACCTATACCTGATCAGGAAGGTGATGGATTGCTTCGATTAGTTTCCTGCATGGCAGACACGTAAACATTAAATGCGAGCCTCGATCGGCTCTCAGGTTTCCCTATGAATCGGCTCATGTAGCCGATTGTCCCATGGATCTGCATTGGATCTACGATAACATGGGGTTTTGCTTTATCAATACAAGTCAAATCGATCTACGGCAGTTTAACGCTTTCACCACATAATTGGAACATCCCACACGTAATTGAGCCTGGTAGATACGAAAGATAACAGAAAACTAACCCTAGAGGAGGCCAAAAAACCAACGTAGAGTCAATTCCCGGAACAACTCCTCTCGAATTGGCAAACCATATCCTTACGTACTACTGGATCGTTCAACCCGTTTGTGAGGCCTAACCATGCGGATATCAAACTAATCCTTGGAGAACAAGGAACAACTATGACAGATTGAATCAACTGAATAAAGATCAAGCAAGATGCTGCCCTTACACCCAAAATAGGTGCAAAGGCAGCGAGATCTCTAGGGGCAGCATGACTAAGCAAACATAACCGAAAGCACCGATGCTAGCCCAAACAGATCTATGATAACAGTATTACTCGCCATCAACAAGGCTTCAGTACGAGCAACACCAAATAACACATAAGCAGATGCTGCCTAGATCGCGAGATGCGATCTAGGCAGCACGACGCTTACCTGAAAGAAACCCTCGAAACAAGGGGTGGCGATGCGCCGAGATTGTGTTTGTTGTGAACGTGGTCGTCCTCCTTTCTCAATAACCCTAGGTACATATTTATAGTCCGGAGACTTTCTATCTTTGGAATAAACCTAACAACTCTATCTCTTGTTTAAACCGAAACGTACTCTATCATAATATACAGATACACGGGCAATTAGCCCAAATCCACGCGCAAGGCCGATCCAGCCTCCAAGCCCATCTTGATTACGGCCCATCTCCTCATTTGGCCAAAATGTGGCGATAACACATGCCCCCTGGTTTTGGCAATAATAATTCCAAAACCACTCTGTTTTTTTCTTCATCGGGTCACGCGTTGCAGAGCAGAACCGTCATATCGCTTCCTCATCATGATGCCTCGCCTTCTCAACTTCTCCGCAGTACACGATTTGACAACTCTGGCACCACATTCTCGAAAACCGCTATGGCATTGAACCATCTTCCACTATTCCCCTTATTTAAATCTATCCGAACCATTTGCATCCTCATTCTTCTCCAATAGCTCCCCAAGGTACGTACAAAAATTAGAATGTTTGCATTTGAATACACTTTGCACAACATGGAATCCTCACTCCCTCAATGACATTTAAAACACAAACATTTGCAAGAGATCATAGAAAAGAAATTAACCTTGACACTTGCATCAAAGAAATGGTTGAGCAACAAGTAAGGAACAACATATTAAAAGACTCAACCAAAATGTGTGAGAGGAATGACAAAGCATATTATAAGACTAATACAAGGATCAGCATAGAGCATCCACATAGTCTTCAATGAATGATATTGCTTAGCATTCTGTCCCAACACACATGAAATATAAAGATATCAAATAAGGAGATATCATCTCTCATGTGTATATATAAGTTTCAAAGTAGACAACATCACGAAGATAATTATCACAAAGAAACATGTACACACAAAATAGATACTAAGAATAGAACATGATATCCAAAACAAAGTCATGCAATATACCAATGGGATTTTTGCTTTTAAAGCATGGCCAAAGGCTCAATTTATCTTATTGTATATTGATGAACTTCAACCACAAACACGTCAAAGACATCACAACTATCGACAAGGGGAAGAAGATAGTTGAGATACTTCGAGAAAGGAACAAGTATCACAAAAAAGGACACCAAAACAAGTAACTAACAAAGCAAATTCATCAATATTGCACACATGAGATTATTGAGGAATTGATATGCAACAAGATTGCTAAATTGACACATATGGGATAGGAGAATCATGAGCATGATTTTGTATGTTCCCAATAATATGCACTCATCTCAACTTACTCATATTTGCAATAAATATGTTTCAATAAAATCTTTGCAAGAACCACATGATTTTCAAATAAGGATATTCATGCCATGAAACAACCTACACAAGGTTGGACGCTAGAAAAGTATGCATGAAGTAGATACTTGTTACCGAGATATCAATGGTCGGACATAGTAGATAGGAGTTCTTCAATAATCCTAGCTTGCCTCAAATTATCATTTAGTCACCAACTTCATCCTTCTTATTGAGACAAGCACCAACATATCTCCATGTACCTAAAACAAAGTTCAAGTACAAGATGGTCCCCAAACTCATTGAGTCCAAAGTAGTTAGAGAAACTACAATATATAGGACAAACTCCACATAAATATATGCATATAGATATGAACTTGAATTTCATGCACATCTTAGCCAATTTAGGATTTGATGGAGTTTTGCCTATATATTGGATCAACGAAAGCAAAGCATGCCATAGATTATACATTTAGTAAGAATGCATGCACAATACTTTCAAGAGCCAAAAAGAGATACAATTTGAACAAAACACCAAGAAGACCAAGGAGTCACACAAAGGTGTGAAAACTAAAAGTTGTCCAAATTATATCAAAGAATCCAATCAACACAAGATTGGCTCCAAAGTTCAACAAGTGAACAAAGCAAAAGCCAATGAGCATAAAAATAACTAAAAGACACATGCTCAAAGACATATCTCATTTTAAGAGTAAAAAACAAATGACAAGTAATGAGATAAGCAACTCCCAAAGAGAGTAAGGTTCCAACAAACAAACCAAACTCCCCACACTTTTTATGATGGCACGCAGAGTATCAAAAAAGAAAAGTTTTGTCTTCCAACAATAAGCAATACCAATTGAAATAAGCACATAGAGCGTGTTATTTATGATTAGTGCATTATTTATGATTTTGCATTTGAATACAAAATGCACACAAATTGGATCATCACATCTACCTACATGGAAATAACACAAAACAAGTTCAACAAAATCAAATGGAAACACAAGATTCACGAAAGACAACGGGAGTTAAAACAAATACATTTTTTTGGCGAGAGATAAGGCAATTAAAAGCAATAGCCAATGTAAAGATGATCAATATCTATACCACATGATAAAGTACCAATTGTCCAAGGATAAGAGGTATTTGGAGTTATCTTCCGGTGGTACTTTACACATAAACCCAATATCATCTTCACAACTAGGAAGCATATGGAAAAGGATAAGAATTAAGCACCATGCCAAACAAAGATATTCTTGATAGACTCAAATAGTTAAACAATCACGCAAAGCAATGATTAGGATAACTTGAAGCAAATGGTTTTCCAACTTTGATGTAGAATTCCACATTTTAGGAAAACCATACCAAGAAAGTATCTCACAAACAAGATCCAAAACAAGAGCAATAAAACAATTTGGAAAATTGGAACTTGTTTGAGAAACATGCCACATAGAAGCAAGATAATGTACAATATCAACACTATGTGACACAACCTCAATTATACACATTTTCATGGTTTTGTAATATGCACAAAGCATAATACTCCCCCATAATGTGATAAAACAAATTTTTAAATAAGTTGTTAAAGTCAATTTCCATAGGGCCCGGAAATTCCGAGGGGGGCCGAAGTCCCCGGGGTTTAACCACCGGAGTCTCTGGGGTTGAACCACTGGAGTCTCTTGGATTGAACCACCGGAGTTTCTGGGGTTGACCCACCGGAGTCTCCGGGGTTGACCCACCAGAGTCTCCGGGGTTGAACCAACGGAGTCTCCGGGGTTGAACCAACGGAATCTCCAAAGCTAGAAAATTAAACTTTAGCAACAAGAGGCAAATAGAATCCAACAAGATGATTAATTGAAATTATAGAATTTGAATTTCTCATGAGAATGACATACCACATCGAGACTAGATAATCTTTAAATATCAACACTAAGTGGCATTCCTCATGTACACACATTTTTAGGATTGTGAAGTGCCAAAGCATATCACTCCCCCAAAATGGGATGGTCCATTAATCTCTCTCAAGAACCAAGAAGATAAAGCAAGATGCAATAGGCTCAACAATAACAACCGTACATGGTGTACAACCAACATGCACAAACTTGATTACTCAAAATAGAGCAAGTAGGTAGCACAACATATATATACAAACACATGCAAGATACAAAACCCAACACATGCAAAAGGGGCGAGTAACTTTCAATGTAGATAAGTTGAGTACATGTTACCGCAAGGAGGAACAATGGATATATGATAGAAACAAGATAACCCAATTAACTTGACTTGAGACAATATAAATGATGAAGATCCTTTAATTCTACATGATATAGCCAAGTCTTCAGTGCCCTCCATTAAACACCTATTGATCAAGTTTTGGCTTGTTGGTTGTATCGTAGTACTTTCGATAAATAAGAGTGTCAAACCCAACGAGGAGCAGAAGGTGTTGACAAGTGGTTTTGATCAAGGATTCACTGTAAATACTAGCAAACGGGTTTTCAGGGGTATTTGGTAATGCAAGTAAATAAAGTACGAATAAATAAAAGACAATAATAGTAATTGCTGCAAGTGGCCCAATCCTTTCTAGACCAAAGGACAAGCCGGTTGTGTAACTTATGATTACCAAATGTTCCTGAGGACACACGGGAGTTTCTGCCGAGAGCTTTTGCTTCATGCTGCTAAGTAATCTTCATTGGTTTGATAAGTGTTATGGGGTGAACCTGTGCTAGCGTACTACCCTTACTAGGACTAATACACACTTGTGATTATACCCCTTACAAGAATCCGCAAATACAAGAAAGTAATTAAGATAAATCTAACCACAACCTTAAACTCTGAGATCCTACGCTCCCTGGTGCAATGATTTCCTGATGGGGGTTTAGGTTTATGTCGCTCCGGCAACCCCACAATTAGTAGCCAAATACACAATGCATTCCACTAGGCCCATAAATGGTGAAGTATCATGTAATCGACATTCACATGACACCACTAGTAGAATAGCACCACAACATATAAATATCAAACCATTAAATATTACTCAACATAGTTTCACTACTAACATCTCGACTTCTCCCATGTCCTCAAGAACTAAACGAACTACTCACAAGAAATCATATGGATCATGCCCAGAGGTGAAATAATGGTAAATAACAATCTGAACATAAACCTTAATTCAACGGTTCCACTCAATACCATCAACTACAAGAGTAATCAACACCGAGAAAGTTTCCCCTAAGAATTTGACAAGATTCAACCCAAGATGTGATGACCCACAAGTATAGGGGGTGTATCATAGTACTTTCGATAAATAAGAGTGTCGAACCCAATGAGGAGCAGAAGGTGGTGACTAGTGATTTTGATCAAGGTTTCACTGTAAATACTAGCAAACGGGTTTTCAGGGGCATTTGGTAATGCAAATAAATAAAGTGTGAGTAAATAAAAGACAGTAATAATAATTGCAGCAAGTGGCCCAATCCTTTCTTCAGCAAAGGACAAGCCGGTTGTGTAACTTATGATAACCAAACGTTCTCAAGGACACACGGGAGTTTCTGTCAAGAGCTTTCGCTTCATACCGCTAAATAATCTTTACTAGTTTGATAAGTGTTATGGGGGTGAACCTATGCTAGCGCACTACCCTTACTAGGATAAATACACACTTGTGATTATACCCCTTGCAAGCATCCACAAATACAAGAAAGTAATTAAGATTAATCTAACCACAACCTTAAACTCTAAGATCCTACGCTCCCTGGTGCAATGGTTTCCCAACGGAGATTTAGGTTTCTGTCACTCCAGCAGCCCCACAATTGGTAGCCAAATACACAATGCACCTCACTAGGCCCATAAATGGTGAAGTATCATATAGTCGACGTTCACATGACACCACTAGTGAAATAGCACCACAACAAATAAATATCAAACCATTAAATATTACTCAACAATAATTCACTACTAACATCTTGACTTCTCCCATGTCCTCAAGAACTAAACGAACTACTCACAAGACATCATATGGATCATGATCAGAGGTGAAATGATGGTAAATAACAATCTGAACATAAACCTTAATTCAATGGTTCCACTCAATAGCATCAACTACAAGAGTAATCAACACCGGGAAAGTTTCCCCTAAGAATATAACAAGATCCAACTCAAGATGTTACAGCGGGATGGCGTGGTGATGGTGGAGATGAAGGTGCTGGTGATGGAGATGATGATGATGATGATCCCGATGAAGTCCGGTGCGATGGAGATGACGATGGCGACGATCTCCCCTCTCCGGGAAGGAATTTCCCCGGCAGATTTCTGCCTGCCGGAGAGCTTTTCTCTCTCTGGTGTTTTCCACCCCGCAGAGGCGGCGGTGTCTATCTCTGAGCCCCCCCTTGACTTAGGTTTTCGGGGATGATGAAGTACGCGAAGGGGCGAGACCTGGAGTTGGCCAGGGCGCCCTCACACAGGGCCGGCGCGGCCAGGGGCCAGGCCGCGCCCCCTATGTGTGAGGCTGCCCTCTGGCCCCTCTCGACTCCTCCTTCCGGCTTCCGGAGTCTTTTAGTAAAATATAATTTTTTGGTATTTTTCTGGAATTTTCCTGATCTTCTGAAATATGGTGTCTTGACGGTCCTTTTCTAGCAGAATCCGGACTCCGGCAGCAAATCCTCCAATGATCATCAAACATGTAAAAACAGAGGAAACAACATAAGTATCATCTCTAAATATGAAATATATCAATGAATAACAGCAAATTATGATACAAAATAGTGATGCAAAATGGACGTATCAACCCCCCAAGCTTAGACCTCGCTTGTCCCCAAGCGAAAACTAAACTCGGTAAACATGACCACAGGTTTATGGAGTGAAGTGTCGATAATCAAAATACGGACAAGAAGCATCACGTTCACCAAAGGCACAAATTATAATAGTAAGCAACTTCCCTTTATATAATATAGACTTGCAATAAGTAAGGGGAATCACATATAAAGATGCACAAGGTAAACTATAATTGGTGATGGCAAACCTTATTTCTTGGTCAAAGAATGATGAACAAACTATTCTTCCTTTTGAAAGGAGCCTTTTAAAACAGAGCTAATATAGCAAAGACCATATGCTCAACAAAACAAACTTTTTGCATTCATAGAAAACTTTCAAAGATATATTCCTTCAGACAAAAGCATTGTACAAAACAAGGAAGATAGTAAACATGATTAAACGAATCAACATATGAATGAGTGAAACATAACAACTCAAATGCTTGCTTGAGATAGAGGGGAATAGGTTGACTCAACATAAAAGTAAAAGACAGGCCCTTCACAGAGGGAAGCAGGGATTAAACATGTGCTAGAGCTTTTCATTTGTAGAACAGAGGTAAAAAGTTATTTTGAGAGGTGGTTGCTTTTGTCAACGACTAGCAACGGAGTTCTTGATATCTTCCATACTAAACAAGTGAGAGCGGTTCCGAGATGTTTGATTAATTGGCACATTGGTGCTCTTTTATAGCTTGGCACTCCTCCCCACCTTTTTCCTTTCTCAAACCATGGCTAACCGATTCCATCGGGTGCCGACCAACTTTCACATACCATGGAGGAGTGCTTCTTTTTCTTTTTGAGATTATAATGGTCTGACCAGCTCCCTTGCAAAATTAGTGACGAGCAGATGAAGCTGCCTAGTCGAGGGGTACTTAATTTAGTATGGAAGATAACAAACCCATCCACTACGTCCTCATGAGCTAAAAACAGTGGCACAAAATGAGAAGTATTTGAAGGTTTTTGAAAGGTAGCACATGAAAATTTACTTAGAATGGCTTGAAATACCATGCATAGGAATTTATAGTGGACTCTTTGGAAGTGACTTGGCTTTTGGGATTTGGATGCATGAGAAGTATTTCCTCTCAGTACAGGTCTTTGGCTAGCAAGGCTGGGTAGCAAGCATAAGAGTTGTATGAAACAAACAAACATACATATAATAAGAACAATCATGCAAACTCACTTGGAGGTACAACGATTTTAACTTGGAGAATAATAATGCCTATAAGCCAAACATGAAGGGTAAACTGAAGTGATGTAACTACAAACACTTCTTTATTCTTTTCTACTCAAACCTCAAGGTAATGTTGCTACTGACCAAGCTAGGTTTGCCAAAACCAACTAAATTTACTCATGCTCCCAAAGTGATTCCAATACTAATCAACAAGACTAATCATATAAGAAACATTGCAAACTAAAATAAAGTGTGCGGAAAGTAAACGATAGAACTTCTCATTAATATTTCATTACCGCAACTCACACCAAGGGATACATAGATAACCAACTAAGGAGGATACTTCCACACTGCAAACTATCCTATAGGATAATTTCTATATTCATGATATGACTCTACTTGAAAAGTAAATGAGTGAAAGGGTGATGATGTGATACCGCGACACTCCCCCAAGCTTGGGACAAGCCAAGGAGATGCCAATACCAATGACGAATTACTCCTTTGGCGGCGATGGTGAATCTTCATCGTTGTCATACTTCCAAGGCAGAGGTCCTCCGTCCAGGAAGGATGTCTTGGTCTCCAATATCCTGAAACTTGCAGCAGCACTCATTTGTTGAAATCTAGCTTCATACTCACAATTTTGGTTCTGCAAGTCGTAGAGTTGTGCTTGTAATTGGCTAGTGGTCTCATGGAGCGAAAGGATATCCTTCCAGAGTTCTGTAGTCTCCTTCTTGTACTTGGTAACAAGCTCTTGATTAATCCTATGGATGATGTCCACTTCACGCTCCGCCATCTTCTTGTATTTAAAAACTTCTTATTCCAGTGCTTCCATCCTGGCTTTGAGACTTCCTTCCCCCTTGGAGACTTGGACATCTTTGATCTGCAACTCCCCATCTTTGAGCAACAACTCCTTCAGATGCATCTTCAGCTCCCTCATATACGGATTGATGGAATCCGCAAGAGGGTTCTCCTCAGATGGACCAGACGAAGGCATTGCAACTCCAAAGTTGAGAAAAATCCCTGACAGAAACAGCTCGAAATAAAACACGACGGGAAAACGATATACAGACCTCGGGTACTCTGGGGGTTTATATAAGCGAAAATTATATGTCGAAACGAAACCACAGGAGGAAACCGGGACGGAAACGAGTTCCGGGGTGCTCTCACACCAGGGCAGCGCGGCCAGAGGTGGGCCCGCGCCCCCTGTGTGTGAGGAGCACACGGACTTCTTTTCCTGCCCGTTTTCGTCTCGTGATCTTTCATATTTAGTAAAAACAGCAAAAATAATAAAGGAAGAGTTTTTCGCGAAACTTCTCTGACTAGAACTGTTACCTATTCAAAAACGAACTCTGCAGGTACCTGCAATTTGTCTTGGATAAATTCTTCTGGAGAAACTATTTCAATTACATCAACATCTTCATTATAAGAATCTCCAGTAATATAATGTTTGAGTCTTTGCCCATTCACCACTTGTGTAGTGTCATCTTTCAATGAAGTAATCTTAATAGCACCTGAGCGGTATACTTCCACAATAACATATGGTCCTTCCCATTTAGAGAGTAATTTCCCTGCAAAAAATCTGAGACGAGACCTATACAATAGAACTTTCTCACCAACATGAAACTCTCTCTTAAGAATTCTCTTATCATGCCATTGCTTGACTTTCTCTTTGAAAAGTCTAGCATTCTCATGCGCTTCGTTTCTCCACTCATCTAGAGAACTCAAATCTAACAACCTTTTCTTACCGGCTAGTTTAAAATCTCTATTAAGCTCTCTCACTGCCCAAAAAGCTTTGTGTTCTAATTCTAAAGGCAAGTGGCATGCTTTTCCGTAAACCATCTTATAAGGAGACATGCCCATGGGGTTCTTATAAGCAGTTCTATAAGCCCATAAAGCATCGTTTAACTTACTAGCCCAATTTTTTCTAGATCTATTGACAGTCTTCTGCAAGATAGACTTGATTTCTCTATTAGAAAGCTCTACCTGCCCACTAGTTTGGGGATGATAAGCAGAAGCAATTCTATGATTAACATCATATTTAGCAAGAGTTTTTCTAAAACTGCCATGAATAAAATGAGAACCTCCATCAGTCATAAGATATCTAGGCACACCAAACCTAGGAAAAATAACATCTTTAAGCATTTTTAACGAGGTCTCACCATCAACACTCTTTGTAGGTATGGCTTCTACCCATTTAGTAACATAATCAACAGCAACAAGTATGTGGGTATAGCCTTTTGAAGGAGGAAAAGGACCCATAAAGTCAAATCCCCAACAATCAAATGGTTCAATAACAAGAGTGTAATTCATAGGCATTTCATTGCGTCTAGAAATATTACCAACTCTTTGACATTCATCACAAGATAAAACATACCTTCTAGCATCTTTAAAGAGGGTTGGCCAATAAAAACCTGATTGTAGAACCTTCTGTGCGGTTCTATCTCCAGCATGATGCCCTCCATAAGCACTGCCATGGCATTTTCTTAATATCTCTTGTTGCTCATATTCCGGTACACATCTTCGCATAATACCATCAACTCCTTCTTTATATAAGTGTGGGTCATCCCAAAAGTAATGCCTCAAATCATAGAAGAATTTTCTTCTTTGCTGAGCTGTAAAAGTTGGAGGCAAATACTTGGAAACAATAAAGTTAGCATAATCAGCATACCAAGGAAGGTCTCGCGAAGTTACATTTACAGCAGCTAACTGTTCATTTGGAAAACTATCATTAACAGGAATAGGATCAAAAGAAATGTTTTCCAATCTAGACAAGTTGTCAGCCACAGGATTTTCAGCACCTTTCCTATCTACGATATGCAAATCAAATTCTTGTAAAAGCAACACCCATCTAATAAGCCTAGGCTTAGCATCCTTCTTAGTCATAAGATATCTAATAGTAGCGTGATCAATATGAATAGTAACTTTAGAATCAACAATGTACGATCTAAACTTATCACATGCAAAAACAACAGCAAGAAACTCTTTCTCAGTGGTAGCATAATTTTTCTGAGCAGCATCAAGAGTCTTACTAGCATAATGAATAACATTCAACTTATTATCTACGCGATGTCCAAGAACAGCACCAACAGCAAAATCACTAGCATCACACATAATTTCAAAGGGTAAATTCCAATCAGGTGGTTGAACAATAGGAGTAGTAGTTAAAGCCTTCTTAAGAGTTTCAAAAGCTTCCTTACAATCATCATCAAAGACAAATGGTACATCCTTTTGAAGAAGATTAGTAAGAGGCTTTGAAATCTTAGAGAAATCTTTAATAAACCTCCTATAGAAACCAGCATGACCAAGAATACTACGAATACCTTTAACATCTCTGGGACAGGGCATTTTCTCAATTGCCTCCACTTTTGCTCTGTCAACTTCAATACCTCTTTCAGAGATTTTATGTCCAAGGACAATTCCTTCATTTACCATAAAGTGGCATTTCTCCCAATTAAGAACAAGGTTAGTTTCTTCGCATCTCTGCAAAACCTTATCAAGATTGTGCAAACAATTATCAAAAGAAGTTCCATAGATGGAGAAATTGTCCATGAAAACCTCCACAATTTCCTCACAAAAACCATGAAAAATAGCAGACATGCATCTTTGAAAAGTAGCAGGAGCATTGCATAAACCAAACGGCATACGTCTATAAGCATAAGTTCCATAAGGACAAGTAAAAGTGGTTTTCTCTTGATCTTCCTTTCTAACAGCAATTTGAGAAAAACCAGAATAACCATCAAGGAAACAAAAATGAGTCTTCTTAGATAACCTCTCTAACATCTGATCTATAAACGGTAAAGGATAATGATCTTTCTTAGTAACTTTGTTTACCTTCCTATAATCAATGCACATCCTATAACCAACTACTACCCTTTGAGGAATAAGCTCGTTATTCTCATTAGGCACAACAGTCATACCACCTTTCTTAGGAACACAATGAACAGGACTAACCCATCTACTATCAGCAATAGGATAAATAATACCAGCATCAAGGAGCTTTAATACCTCATTTCTTACCACATCCTTCATCTTGGGAATTAGGCGGCATTGATGCTCCACAACCGGCTTCGCGTCTTTCTCCATGTTAATAGCATGCTGACATAAAGTGGGACAAATCCCTTTTAAATCATCAAGAGTATATCCCATAGCTCCTCGGTGTTTCCTCAATATCTCTAATAACCTTTCCTCTTCCTTTCCTGAAAGCTTAGAACTAATAATAACAGGATATATTTTCTTTTCATCAATATAAGCATATTTAAGATTATCAGGCAAAGGCTTTAATTCAAAAATAGGATCTTCCTTAGGCGGCAAAGTGGTACCAAGATCCTCCACAGGTAAATTGTGCTTGATTAATGGTTGTTGACGAAGGAAAATATCGTCAATCTCTTCTCTTTCCTTACTGAAAACATCACTTTCGTGATCTTCCATGAATTGTTGCAAAGCATTATTAGGAGCAAGAGCAATAGAAGCAAGCTGTTCAACTCGAAAATTTTCATTAGGCGTGTTATTTTCATAAGAAGTCTTAGCAAACTTAGAAAAATTAAACTCATAAGACTCTCCATTAAACTTAGTGAAAATTTTCTCCTTCTTACAGTCTATCACAGTGCCACAAGTATTCAAAAAGGGTCTACCAAAAATAATGGGACAAGTTTTACTAGCCTCTTTACCAAGTACTAGAAAATCAGTGGGGTATTTAGTCTTACCGCAAAGAACTTCCACATCTCGAACAATACCAAGAGGCCAAACAGTCTCTCTGTTAGTAAGCTGAACAACCACATCAATATCTTCAAGTTCACAAGCTCCAATCTCATGCATAATTTCTTTGTAAAGCTCTAAAGGAATGGCACTTGCACTAGCACCAATATCACATAAACCATAATAGCAATGATCTCCAATCCTGACAGAAATAACAGGAACACTTGTTTTCCTATGCCTTTTAGGATGAGAAATAATGTTAGAAGCATCTTCACAAAAAAGAATATATTCATCCCCTACATCTTTAGTAACAATGTCCTTCAAAATAGCTACAGGAGACTTAATAGTAATTTGCTCATCAGGCTCTGCAGCTTTCTTAGTGCTTTTATTAGACACACTTACCAAAGTAGAATAATTTTTTTACCTTAGCAGGGAAAGGTGTCTTCTCAAAATAAGGTTCAGGCACAATGCTATCAATAGTACAAACTTCAGTAGCTGTAGCAGGAATATGACTAATGGAATCTTTATAAGGCGCATGATATTTGTTCCAATCTTTCTTTGGAACATCAAGATAAGAGGCAAAGGCCTTAAGACAATTAACAAGTATTTGAGAATCAAGACCATAAGCAATGCTAACACTATGAAAGTCATAGGTTCCCATAAAAGCTTTAATGCATTCATAATCATAGTTTATACCTGACTTTCTACCTTTGTCGTTTTCCCATCCTTCAGCATTCTCTTGTATACGGTCAAGAAGTTTCCACTTAGCATCTTCTTTCATATGAGTAAATGATCCAAAGCAAGAAGCATCCAAATAATCCTTATCAGGAAGAGTAAGCCGCGCATAAAGATTATCAATAACAATATTATTGGGGAGCTCATGAATGGGGCATTTGAGCATTAGTAACTTCAATCTCCCCCACGCTTAGGCAATAGTCTCTCCATCATGAGGCCAAAAATTATATATCCGATTACGGTCTTTATGGATTTCACTTGGAGGATAAAACTTGGAATAAAAGAGAGGTACAATTTCCTCCCATATAATAGATGGACCATCTTGGAGCAGTCGATACCACTCCTCAGCTCTGCCTTTCAATGATAAAGAGAATAGCTTCTTCTTGACCTGGCTTGGTGAAATACCTGCACACCTGAACAACTCGCATAATTCATGTATAAATAGTAAGTGATCACCCAGATGGACAGTTCCATCTCCTGAATAGCAGTTATCCATGACACGCCCAACAATTTTCATAGGTATTTTAAAAGGATCTAATTCAGTAGGTGGTGGTGGTGGTGGTTCATCCACATGTGCAGCAGTGGTAGAAGTGTTCCCAAATAGGAAACCAAATGGAGAATTCTCCATAGCAGAATAAAATAAAAATAAAAGACAAAAATAAAAACAATACTCACAGTGACGGTTACCTTTACCAATTCCACTCTTCAATAGCGCTTCACTCCCCGGCGACGGCGCCAGAAAATAGTCTTGATGACCCACAAGTATAGGGGGTGTATCGTAGTACTTTCGATAAATAATAGTGTCAAACCCAACGAGGAGCGGAAGGTGCTGACTAGTGATTTTGATCAAGGTTTCACTGTAAATACTAGCAAACGGGTTTTCAGGGGTATTTGGTGATGCAAATAAATAAAGTGCGAGTAAATAAAAGACAGTAATAATAATTGCAGCAAGTGGCCCAATCCTTTCTTCAGCAAAGGACAAGCCGGTTGTGTAACTTATGATAACCAAACGTTCTCGAGGACACACGGGAGTTTCTGTCAAGAGCTTTCGCTTCATACCGCTAAATAATCTTTACTAGTTTGATAAGTGTTATGGGGGTGAACCTGTGCTAGCGCACTACCCTTACTAGGATAAATACACACTTGTGATTATACCCCTTGCAAGCATCTGCAAATACAAGAAAGTAATTAAGATAAATCTAACCACAGCCTTAAACTCTAAGATCCTACGCTCCCTGGTGCAATGGTTTCCCAACAGAGGTTTAGGTTTCTGTCACTCCAGCAACCCCACAATTGGTAGCCAAATACACAATGCACCTCACTAGGCCCATAAATGGTGAAGTATCATGTAGTCGACGTTCACATGACACCACTAGTGAAATAGCACCACAACAAATAAATATCAAACCATTAAATATTACTCAACAATAATTCACTACTAACATCTTGACTTCTCCCATGTCCTCAAGAACTAAACGAACTACTCACAAGACATCATATGGATCATGATCAGAGGTGAAATGATGGTAAATAACAATCTGAACATAAACCTTAATTCAACGGTTCCATTCAATAGCATCAACTACAAGAGTAATCAACACCGGGAAAGTTTCCCCTAAGAATATAACAAGATCCAACTCAAGATGTTACAGCGGGATGGCGTGGTGATGGTGGAGATGAAGGTGCTGGTGATGGAGATGATGATGATGATGATCCCGATGAAGTCCGGTGCGATGGCGATGACGATGGCGATGATCTCCCCTCTCCGGGAAGGAATTTCCCTGGCAGATTTCTGCCTGCCGGAGAGCTTTTCTCTCTCTGGTGTTTTCCGCCCCGCAGAGGCGGCGGTGTCTATCTCTGAGCCTCCCTTGACTTAGGTTTTTGGGGACGATGAAGTACGTGAAGGTTTTCCGCCAAGCCGCGCCCCCTATGTGTGAGGCTGCCCTCTGGCCCCTCTCGACTCCTCCTTCTGGCTTCCGGAGTCTTTTGGTAAAATATAATTTTCTGGAATTTTCCCGATCTTCCAAAATATGGTGTCTTGATGGTCCTTTTCTAGTAGAATCCTGACTCCGGTAGCAAATCCTCCAATGATCATCAAACATGTAAAAATAGAGGAAACAACATAAGTATCATCTCTAAATATGAAATATATCAATGAATAATAGCAAATTATGATACAAAATAGTGATGCAAAATGGACGTATCAAGATGTTACAGCGGGATGGCGTGGTGATGGTGGAGATGAAGGTGCTGCTGCAGATGATGATGATGGTCCCGATGAAGTCTAGCGCGATGGTGATGACGATGGCGACGATCTCCCCTCTCCGAGAAGGAGTTTCCCCGGCAGATTTCTGCCTATGGGAGAGCTTTTCTCTCTCGATGTTTTCTGTCCCGCAGAGGCGGCGGTGTCTATCTCTGATCCCCTCTTGACTTAGGTTTTCGGGGACAACAATATACGCGAGGGGGCGATGGCAGGAGTGGGCCAGGGTGGCGTGGCCAGGGGTGGACCCGCGCCACCTGGTGGTGTGGCCCCCATGCTGCTCCTCTCGCTTTCTCCTCCTGGCTACTTTCGTCTTCTGGTAATATATGAATTTCTGGGTATTTCTCTGGAATTGTTGATCTTCAGAAATATGGTGTCTTGACGGTCCTTTTTCCAGCAGAATCCTGACTCCGGCAGCAAGTTCTCCAATGATCATCAAACATGTAAAAACAGACGAAACAACATAAATATCATCTCTAAATATGAAATATATCAATGAATATCAGTAAATTATGATATAAAATAGTGATATAAAATGGACGTATCAACCCCCCAAGCTTAGACCTTGCTTGTCCCCAAGCGAAAACTGAACTTAGTAAACATGACCACAGGTTTATGGAGTGAAGTGTCGATAAATAAAATACGGACAAGAAGCATCACATTTACCAAGGCACAAGTCATAATAGAAAGCAACTTCCCTTCATATAATCTAGACTTGCAATAAGCAAAGGGTTCACAAATAAAGATGCACAAGGTAAATCATGATCGGTGATGGCAAACCTTTGTTCTTGGTCAGAGAACAATGAACAAACGGTACTTATTTTTGAACGGAGCCTTTTATAACAGAACCAATATAGCAAAAACCACAAGCTCAATGAAACAAACTCTTTACAATCATAGAAAGCTTTCAAAGATATATTCCTTTAGATAAAAGCATCGTACTAAACAAAGGAAGATAGTAAACATGATTGAACAGATCAACATATGGATGAATGAAACATAACAACTCAAATGCTTGCTTGAGATAGAGGGGAATAGGTTGACTCAACATAAAAGTAAAAGATAGGCCCTTCGCAGAGGGAAGCAGGGATTAAACATGTGCTAGAGCTTTTCATTTGTAAAACAGAGGTAAAAGTTGTTTTGAGAGGTGGTTGCTTTTGTCAACGACTAGCAACGGAGTTCTTGATATCTTCCATACTAAACAAGTGAGAGCGGTTCCGAGATGTTGATTAATTGGCACAATTGTGCTCTTTTATAGCTTGGCACTCCTCCATGGCTAACCGATTCCATCGGGTGCCACCAACTTTCACATACCATGGAGGAGTGCCTTTTTTTTAGATTACAATGGTCTGACCAGCTCCCTTGCAAAATTAGTGACGAGCAGATGAAGCATGCAAGTCGAGGGATACTCAATTTAGTATGGAAGATAACAAACCCAACCACTACGTCCTCATGAGCTAAAAACAGTGGCACAAAATGAGAAGTAGTTGAAGGTTTTTGAAAGGTAACACATGAAAATTTACTTGGAATGGCTTGAAATACCATGCATAGGAATTTCTAGTGGACTCTCTGGAAGTAACTTGGTTTTAGGGGATTGGATGCACTAGAACTATTCCCTCTCAGTACAGGTTTTTGGCTAGCAAGGCTGGGTATCAAGCATAAGAGTTGCATGAAACAAACAAACATACATGTGATAGGAACAATCATGCAAATTTCCTTGAAAGTACAAACGATTTTAACTTGAGAATACTATTGCTTATGATCCAATCATGAAGGAAAGCTGAAATGATGTATCTACTAACACTTCCTTCTTTTTCTACTCAAACCTCAAGGTAATGTTTCTACTGACCAAGCTAACTTTTCCAAAACCAATTAGATTTACTCATGCTCCCAAAGTGATACCAATACTAATCAACAAGACTAATCATATAAGAGAGATTGCAAACTAAAATAAAGTGTGCAGAAAGTAAATGATAAGACTTCTCATTAATATTTCTCAACCGCAACTCACACCAAGGGATACATAGGTAACGAACTAAAGGAGGATACTTCCACACTGCCAACTATTCTATAAGATAACTTCTCTATTCATTATATGACTCTACTTGAAAAGTAAATGGGTAAAAGGGTAATGATGTGATACTGCGGCACTCCCCCAAGCTTGGAACAAACCAAGGGGATGCCAATACCAATGACGAATTACTCCTTCGGTGGTGGTGGTGAGATCATAACTAGGGCGAGGAAGATTTCCAGCATCCTGCGAAGCCTGATGTTCTCCTCTTGAAGTATCTCCACCTCCCTCTTCAAAACTCGGTACTTAGCGCAAAACTCGTCAGTGACCTGAAGAGTTTCTTCTGTCGCAGGGAAGGAGCTTAGATCTGGAATTGGTGGTATTGGTCCCTGGATATTATGAGAAAAAACACGTCCAACATTAATTGCTCCTACAAGGGTAGGTTCTCTTGCCCATGATCCTCTAGCCATCCGTCCTTCCTTCAGCTTGGGGTCTTGGTGATCATCTTCTGGAGGCGTCTTCTCCTTGTCATTGCTTGCGGAGGCCATGATGCCTCTAAAACTGAGAAAAATTCCTGACAGAAACAGATCGAAACAAAAACACAACGAGAACACGATATACAGACCTTGGGCAATCCGGGGGTTATATAGGCAAAAATTAAACATCAAAACAAAGTCACAGGAGGAAACCGGGATGGAAACGAGTTCCGGGGTGGACTCACCACAGGATGGCGTGGCCAGGAGAGGGCCCGCGCCACCAGGTGGTGAGGAGCCTCCGAACTCCGTTTCCAACCCATTTTCATCTCATGATTTTTCATATTTAATAAAAACAACAAAAATATAAGTAGAAAAGTTTAACGCGAACTTTTTCTGACTAGAACTATTACCTATTCAAAAACGGACTCTACAGTTTCCTGCATATGTTCTTTGATAAATTCTTCCGGAGTCACCATTTGAATAACATCAACATCTTCATTATAAGAATCTCCAGCAATATAATGTTTGAGTCTTTGCCCATTCACCACTTGCGTAGTGTTATCTTTAAGCGAAGCAATCTTTATCGCACCTGAGCGATACACCTCTTCAATAACAAAGGGTCCTTCCCATTTTTAGAGTAATTTTCCTGCAAAAAAATAAAGATGAGACCTATACAATAGAACTTTCTCACCAACATGAAATTCTCTCTTAAGGATTCTCCTATCATGCCACTGCTTGACTTTCTCCTTGAAAAGTCTGGCATTCTCATAAGCTTCGTTTCTCCACTCATCTAAGAAACTCAAATCAAGCAACCTTTTCTTACCGGCGAGTTTAAAATCCCTATTAAGCTCTCTCACTGCCCAAAAAGCTTTGTGTTCTAATTCTAAGGGCAAGTGACATGCTTTTCCGTAAACCATTTTGTAAGGAGACATGCCCATGGGGTTCTTATAAGCAGTTCTATAAGCCCATAAAGCATCGTTCAACTTGCTAGCCCAATTTTTCCTAGATCTATTAACAGTCTTCTGCAATATAGACTTGATCTCTCTATTTGATAGCTCTACTTGCCCACTAGTTTGGGGATGATAAGCAGAAGCAATTCTATGATTAACGTCATATCTAGCAAGAGTTTTCCTAAAACCGCCATGAATAAAATGAGAACCTCCGTCAGCCATAAGATATCTAGGCACACCAAACCTAGGAAGAATAACATACTTAAGCATTTTTAACGAGGTCTCACCATCGGCACTCTTCGTAGGTATAGCTTCTACCCACTTAGTAACAAAATCAACAGCAACAAGTATATGAGTATAACCTTCCGAAGGAGGAAAATGACCCATAAAGTCAAATCCCCAACAATCAAATGGTTCAATAACAAGAGAATAACTCATAGGCATTTCATTACGTCTAGAAATATTACCAACTCTTTGGCATTCATCACAAGATAAAACAAATTTTCTAGCATCTTTAAAAATGGTTGGCCAATAAAAACCTGATTGTAGAACCTTTTGTGCAGTTCTATCTCCAGCATGATGTCCTCCATAAGCACTACCATGGCCTTTTCTCAATATCTCTTGTTGTTCATATTCTGGAACACATCTTCGCATAATACCATCCACTCCTTCTTTATATAAGTGTGGGTCATTCCAAAAATAATGCCTTAAGTCATAAAAGAATTTCCTTCTTTGCTGAGCTGTAAAGGTTGGAGGCAAATACTTGGAAACAATAAAGTTAGCATAATCAGCATACCAAGGATTCTCTCGGGGAGTTACCTTTATTGAAGCCAACTATTCATTTGGAAAACTATCATTAACAGGAATATGATCAAAAGAAATGTTTTCCAACCTAGACAAATTGTCAGCAACAGGATTTTCAGCACCTTTCCTATCTACAATATGCAAATCAAACTCTTGTAAAAGCAACACCCATCTAATAAGCCTAGGCTTAGCATCCTTCTTTGACATAAGATACCTAATAACAGCGTGATCAGTATGGATAGTAACTTTCGAATCAACAATATAAGGTCTAAACTTATCACAAGCAAAAATAACATCAAGAAACTCTTTCTCAGTAGTAGCATAATTCTTCTGAGCAACATCAAGAGTCTTACTAGCATAATGAATAACATTCAACTTCTTGTCTATGCGCTGTCCAAGAACAGCACCTACAGCAAAATCACTAGTATCGCACATAATTTCAAAGGGTAAATTCCAATCAGGTGGTTGAACAATAGGAGTAGTAGTTAAAGCCTTCTTAAGAGTTTCGAAAGCTTCCTTACAATCATCATCAAAAACAAATGGTACATCCTTTTGAAGAAGATTAGTAAGAGGCTTTGAAATCTTAGAGAAATCTTTGATAAACCTCCTATAAATACCAGCATAACCAAGAATACTACGAATACCTTTAACATCCCTAGGACAGGGCATTTTCTCAATTGCTTCAACCTTTGCTCTGTCAACTTCAGTACCTCTTTCAGAGATTTTATGCCCAGGAACATTTCCTTCATTCACCATAAAATTGCGTTTCTCCCAATTAAGAACAAGATTTGTTTCTTCACATCTCTGCAAAACTTTATCAAGATTGTGCAAACAATTATCAAAAGAAGTTCCATAGACGGAGAAATTGTCCACGAATACCTCCACAATTTCTTCACAAAAACCATGAAAAATAGCAGACATGCATCTTTGAAAAGTAGCAGGAGCATTGCACAAACCAAAAGGCATACGTCTATAAGCATAAGTTCCATAAGGACAAGTAAAAGTGGGTTTCTCTTGATCTTGCTTTTTAACAGCAATCTAAGAGAAACCAGAATAACCATCAAGAAAACAAAAATGGATTTTCTTAGATAACCTCTCAAGCATTTGATCTATAAACGGTAAAGGATAATGATCTTTCTTAGTAAATTTGTTGACCTTTCTAAAATCAATGCACATCCTATAACCAACTACTACCCTTTGAGGAATAAGCTCGTTATTCTCATTAGGCACAACAGTGATACCTCCTTTCTTAGGAACACAATGAACAGGACTAACCCATCTACTATCAGCAATAGGATAAATAATACCAGCATCAAGGAGCTTCAATACCTCATTTCTTACCACTTCCTTCATCTTAGGAATTAAGCGGCGTTGATGTTCAACAACTGGCTTTGCTTCTGGCTCCATGTTAATAGCATGCTGACATATAGTAAGAGAAATCCCTTTTAAATCATCAAGAGTATATCCCATAGCTCCTCGGTGTTTCCTCAATATTTCTAATAACCTTTCTTCTTCCTTTCCTGAAAGTTTAGAACTGATAATAACAAGATATATTTTCTTATCATCGATATAAGCATATTTAAGGTCATCAGGTAAAGGTTTTAAATCAAAAACAGGATCTTCCTTAGGTGGAAAAGTGGTACCCAAATCCTCCACATGTAAATTGTGTTTAATCAATGCTGGTTGACGAAGAAGAATATCGTCAATCTCATCTCTTTCTTCCCTGAAGATCTCACTTTCATGGTCCTCCATAAATTGCTGCAAAGCATTATTAGGAGCAAGAGCAATAGAGGCAAGCTGTTCAACTCGAAAATCTTCATTAGGCAATTCATTTTCATAAGGAGCTTTAGTAAACTTAGAAAAATTAAACTCATAAGATTCTCCATCAAATTTAGTCAAAATTTTCTCCTTCTTACAATCTATAACAGCGCCACAAGTATTCAAAAAGGGTCTACCGAAAATAATAGGACAAGTTTTACTAGCTTCTTTACCAAGTACTAGAAAATCAGTAGGATATTTAGTCTTACCGCATAAAACTTCCACATCTCTAACAATACCAATTGGCAAGACAGTCTCTCTGTTAGCAAGCTGAATAACCACATCAATTTCTTCAAGTTCACAAGGGGCAATTTCATGCATGATTTCTCTGTAAAGCTCATAAGGAATAGCACTTGAACTTGCACCAATGTCGCATAAACCATAATAGCAATGATCACCAATCCTGACAGAAAGCATAGGAACACTCGTTTTCCTAGGTCTACTAGGATGTGAAACAATGTTAGAAGCATCTTCACAAAAGACAATATGTTCATCTTCTACATTTTTAGTAACAAGGTCCTTCACTATAGCTACAGGAGACTTAATAGTGATTTGCTCATCAGGTTCTATAGCTTTCTTTGCACTTTTCTTAAGCACACTAATTAAAGTAGAATGTTCCTTTACCTTAGCAGGAAAAGACGTTTTCTCGAAATAAGGCTCAGGCAAAATGCGATCAACAGTACAAACTTCAGTAGTTCTAGCAGGAACACAACTAACAGTATCTTTATAAGGCGCATGATACTTGTTCCAATCCTTCTTGGGAACATCAAGATAAGAGGCAAAGGCCTTAAAACATTTAGCAAGTATTTGTGAATCAAGACCATAAACAACACTAACATCATGAAAGTCATCGGTTCCCATAAAAGCTTTAATGCATTCATAATCATAATTTATACCTGACTTTCTACCTTTGTCATTCTCCCATCCTTCAGTATTTTCTTGAATACGGTCTAGAAGATCCCATTTAGCTTCTTCTTTCATACGTGTAAATAATCCAGAGCAAGAGGCATCCAATAACTCCTTATCGTGAAGAGTAAGCCTTGCATAAAAGTTATTAATAATAATATTACTAGGGAGCTCATGAATGGGACATTTGAGCATTAGTGATTTCAATCTCCCCCACGCTTGGGCAATACTCTCTCCATCATGAGGCCAAAAGTTATATATTTGATTCCGATCTTTATGAATCTCACTTGGAGGGTAGAATTTAGAATAAAAGAGAGGTACAATTTCCTCCCAGCCAATAGATGGACCATCCTTTAGCAGCCTATACCATTCCGCAGCTCTGCCCTTCAGTGATAAAAAGAATAGCTTTCTCTTAACCTGGCTTGATGAAATACCTGCGCACTTAAACAACTTGCATAATTCATGTATAAAGAGTAAATGATCACCCAGATGGATGGTTCCATCTCCTGAATATCAGTTATTCATAACGCGTTCAACAAATTTCATAGGTATTATAAAAGGATCTAATTGAGCAGGCGGTGGTTCATCTACCACCGTAGCAGAGGCAGTAGCGTTCCCAAATAGGGAACCAAATGGAGAATTCTCCATAGCAATATAAAATAAAAATAAAAGATAGAAATAAAACAATACTCATAGTGAAAGTTACCTTTACCAATTCCACTCTTCAATAGCGCTTCACTCCCCGGCAATGGCGCCAGAAAATAGTCTTGATGACCCACAAGTATAGGGGGTGTATCATAGTACTTTCGATAAATAAGAGTGTCAAACCCAACGAAGAGCAGAAGGTGTTAACAAGTGGTTTTGATCAAGGATTCACTGTAAATACTAGCAAATGGGTTTTCAGGGGTATTTGGTAATGCAAGTAAATAAAGTACAAATAAATAAAAGACAATAATAGTAATTGCTGCAAGTGGCCCAATCCTTTCTAGAGCAAAGGACAAGCCGGTTGTGTAACTTATGATTACCAAATGTTCCTGAGGACACACGGGAGTTTCTGTCGAGAGCTTTCGCTTCATGCTGCTAAGTAATCTTCATTGGTTTGATAAGTGTTATGGGGGTGAACCTGTGCTAGTGTACTACCCTTACTAGGAATAATACACACTTGTGATTATACCCCTTGCAAGCATCCGCAAATACAAGAAAGTAATTAAGATAAATCTAACCATAGCCTTAAACTCTAAGATCCTACGCTCCCTAGTGCAATGGTTTCCTAACGGGGGTTTAGGTTTCTGTCGCTCCGGCAACCCCACAATTAGTAGCCAAATACACAATGCATTCCACTAGGCCCATAAATTGTGAAGTATCATGTAGTCGACGTTCACATGACACCACTAGTAGAATAGCACCACAACATATAAATATCAAACCATTAAATATTACTCAACATAGTTTCACTACTAACATCTCAACTTCTCCCATGTCCTCAAGAACTAAACGAACTATTCACAAGACATCATATGGATCATGGCCAGAGGTGAAATACTGGTAAATAACAATCTGAACATAAACCTCAATTCAACGGTTCCACTCAATAGCATCAACTACAAGAGTAATCAACACCGGGAAAGTTTCCCCTAAGGATTTGACAAGATTCAACCCAAGATGTTACAGCGGGATGGCGTGGTGATGGTGGAGATGAAGGTGCTGATGATGATGATGGTGATGATGATCCCGATGAATTCCAGCGCGATGGTGATGACGATGGCGATGATCTCCCCTCTCCAGGAAGGAATTTCCCTGACAGATTTATGCCTGCCGGAGAGCTTTTCTCTCTCGGTGTTTTTCGCCCCACAGAGGCAGCGGTGTCTATCTCTGATCCCCCCTTGAGTTAGGTTTTCGAGGACGACAATATACACGAGGGGGCGATGGCAGGAGTGGGCCAGGGTAGCCTCACCCCAGGGCGGCGCGGCCAGGGGTGGACCCGCGCCACCTGGTGGTGTGGCCCCCCTGCTGCTCCTCTCGCTTCCTCCTTCTGGCTACTTTCTTCTTCTGGTAATATATGAATTTCTGGGTATTTCTCTAGAATTGTTGATCTTCAGAAATATGGTGTCTTGACGGTCCTTTTTCCAGCAGAATCCTGACTCCGGCAGCAAGTTCTCCAATGATCATCAAACATGTAAAAACAGACGAAACAACATAAGTATCATCTCTAAATATGAAATATATCAATGAATAGCAGTAAATTATGATATAAAATAGTGATGCAAAATGGACGTATCATTGGTCCCCAACCAAGTTGGGTCCTAAGAAGTTAGTCAAAATAGGTTTGACAACCCAAATGGTTCTTTTCTTGACACCACTTTGAGTACCAACAAATTCGGCAAACACATTTTCAACCTTATCCTTGCAAAGTGAATAAGCATCATCAATTATGATAGGGTTGGATGAGTTACCAATAGAGCATGTAGAAGAAAGGTGACCCTTCTCACAGCATATGTAGCAAGATCTTATCTTTCCTTTCTTCTCATTTGATTTTTCCACAATGGGAGCATTGGGTTGATTCTTCTTAGGAGGTAGCTTTTCTTCATCTTGAGGAAGAACTTGAGTTTGAGCTTGAGGCCACTTCCCTTGTTGCTTCTCACTTAGATGCTTCTTCTTCAATGGGCAAGACCTAACATGATGCCCTTCAATTTTGCACTTGAAGCAAACAATCTTGGCCGGATCGTTGACTTGCTCTTGGCCCTTATTCTTCTTTAAGATTTTGGACTTCTTCTTGTTGTTGGAGATAAATCCAATCCACTCTTGTCATTGGGGGATTTTTGCGCACTCAACATCTTGTCGAGTTTGGACTTCCCTTCATAACTTTTTACCAAGTCTTTCTTCAACAAAGTGACTTGGGCCTTGAGCTCTCTAATTTACTCTACATGGTTAGTTACAACACAAGTACTAGAGGAAGTAGAAGCTATATTGTTAGAGCAACAAGGCAAGGAGAGTAATTCATCACAAGATGTAGCAATAGTATGAGTGGATGAATTACGAGGACTAGCACATGGCAATATAGAATTTTGGGGAGTAGTGCTAGTGACCACATGAGGTTCACAAGATGTTACCTTTGTAGACATATCCTCATGAGCTAACTTTAGGCGAGTATGGGACACTAGAAGATCCTCATTAGAGCTAGATAGTTTTTCATGAATTTCTTCCAATTTCCCATACTTGCTAGTTAGCAACTCAAGTAGAGCCCTTAGCTCAACATTCTCCTTCAAATAGATGCTTCACAAGAAGTAGAGTTAGTAGCACAAGCATCATGATTAACCAAAAGAGGAGAAGGCAACTTGGAACACTATTTTAAATAAGAAGCTTTTAGTTGCTCATGTGACTCGGTGAGTTTGGTGAGCACACTCTCAACGTCCCTAGAGCCATTTTTGAGGTGCTCAAAATCCACAAGAAGTTTAGCATTAACAAAAACAAGCTTCTCATTTTTTAATTTTAAATCATTTGCCACCTCAAGAGCTCTATCATGGGTTTCCTTTACTCTAGACAATTCTAGAGCAAAAGGCTCCTCAAGAGCTTCGTTAGTGGTTTGTTCTTCTAGAAGAGCCCTTTTAAAATCATTGGCAAGACTATGAAGATTCTTAATAGTTTCTTCTTGCTCTTAGTCATGAGATTGTAGCTCATCAATAATTTTCTTGCTTTCAATAGCAACAACCAAAATTTCAACGAAGTTAGAGCAAGCAATTTTCTTCTTACCAATAGCATGAAAGACTATTTCTCCCTTCTTTCTTAAAGAGGCAACATCATCATCCTCTTCTTCATTATCACTAGATATAGTGGGTTCCAAAGAAGGAGTTACCTTTGAATCCCTAGCCATAAGACATATGTGGGAACTAAGAGATGATGATGAGGATGAATTACTTGAAGCTCCAATCATAACTTTGTCTTGTCCCATAGAATCTCTGATTTCCTCTACACTGTTAGCCACACAAAGACTAGAGGAAATACAAGCATTTTTATCATGTCCACTAGACAAAGCAAGCATATCATCATGATATTTATTTAAGCAACTTACACATGATATGCAAGGACTATTAACACAAGCATGTAAAGTATTTATAGTGCTAGAAGTGTTTATGTCCAAAGATGAAGCATTGCAATGAGATAGAGATGAATGATTATCAAAAGTAAGCTCACTATCAACATTACCATTTTCATCACCACTCACTATATCATTACCTTGTGTCTTGCCACACTTTGGTGAAGTGGAAGAAAGTTCATTTCGACCAGAAGTGGAAGGAATACAATCATCCTCAATAATCTTGGACACATCATATTTTTCTTGAAGCTTTGTCCATAACTCATGAGCGCTCCGAAAAGGCATGATTGAGAAGATAACTACATTGCTCAAAGATTTAACAATCACATGAGTAGCTTGAGCATTTAGATGCAAGTATTTATCATCCTCTAAAGATAGATTTTGAGAATCCTTTGGAGGAGAAAAACTTGTATCCACAATTTGCTCCATAGTTGGGTCCATGACCCGAAAATAATTAAGCATGTGAATTTTCCATATATCATAATTTGTGCCATCAAATATAAAAGTGTCATTGTGCACTAATCCCCTAGCCAACATCTTTGCTCTCAAGGCGGTGAAGCCAAAAATGAGAGACCTAGCTCTGACACCAATTGAAAGGACACGGATGTCGCCTAGAGGGGGGGTGAATAGGCGATTAAAACTTTTACGAAAGGCTTGAACAAATGCGGAAATAAACTAGAATTTAATTTGACAAGCTTACAAAACCTAAATAGACTAGGCTCACCTATGTGCACCAACAACTTATGCTAAGCAAGACAAGTAGCAAGGTGATAGCAAGATATATAACTTCAATCATGATGGCTATCATAAATGTAAAGTGCATAAGTAGTGGAGCTCGGATAAGAGTTACCGAGGCACAAAAGAGACGAAGATGTATCCCGAAGTTCACTTTGAAAGGAAGCTAGTCTCCATTGGAGAGGTGCGGCGGCTTAATGCACTCCGAACACCACAAAGGCCTCACCATGAGATGTGGTAGCACAATGCTCACCAAATGCCACAAAGGCTCACCTCAATATGCAGAGGCACACTACTCACCGAACACCACAAAGGCTCACCTTATTCTCCTCACGCTCTCGCACAAAGCAAGATGCCACGATCCACTATGGGACACTTGAGGGTGGTCACCGAACCCGTACAAGCTTGGGGCAATCTCCACAACTTAATTGGAGGCTCCCAAGAATCACCACAAAGGCACCACAAAGGTTGGGGAATCTCCACAACTTAATTGGAGGCCCCAAGTATATGCCACAAAGGCCACTAAGCCATCTAGGGTTCCAAGAACCCAAGAGTAACAAGCTCACGAACTTTCACTTAACAAATCTCCGAGGAGAACTCAAACCGATGCACCAAATGCAATGGCAAGAGCACACGAAGTGCTCAAATCCTTCTCTCCCAAATCCTACCAAAGCAACCAATACTATGGAGGGATATGAGAGGAAGAACAAGAAGGAAATCAACAAATTAAATGAACTCCAAGATCTAGATCCAAATGGTTCCCCTCACTTAGAGGAGAAGTTGATTGATGGAAACGTAGATCTAGATCTCCTCTCTCTTTTCCCTCAAGATTTAGCAAGAATCATGGGAGGGAGAGGGAGAGAGAGCAAAGCTTCAAGGTCCAACAATGGAGAGGAGAGAGAGAGTGGGAAGCCACCAGCCCAAGGAGGAAGAAGGGGGCCTTTTATAGGTCCCCCACGAAAACTAGTCATTGCTGGGCACTTACCCCGGAGTCTCCGTCCATGGGGGCCAGCGTCTCCGACCCCAAGTCTTCGGCCATGAGCCAAGAAGATTCCGAGACCAATACAGAGGCGTGCACCACTCCAAAAATCGCGACGGCCGGAGTCTCCGGACCCTAGGGCCGGAGTCTCTGGCCTGGCAAAGGTACCCAGAGGTTCCGAGCCAAAACTCCGAGGTTGGAGTCTCCGGCCCTGGAAAAAGGCAGAAATAGCTAAAACCAAAACGACCATAACTTGAGCATTCAGACTCCGTTTTCGATGATCTTTGGCTTGTTGGAATCACAACAACGAGCCCTGCAACTTTATGCAGAGAAACATCATAGTCCAATAAAGCAGGATAAAACCAAATGTTGAGAGGTTTGACCTCTCTTCAAGGACGAACCGGTAAAACCTCCAAATACCAAAAACTCAATAAGTGTTTCATGCAAAATCTGTTTTTGATGAGTTCGAGCTTGTCATGGAAATAACCACAAGCTCTAGAACCTCACATGGATAAAACCCAAATAATAACCAAGAAATATGATGCCAAGAATGCAAAGGTTTGAGCTCTCTCAGAATGATACGACTAAGTTAGTCACTCGAGAGCCCCTCTTGATGGTACGGGTACTGATACTATAACCCGATCTCACAACTAATACTATGAGACTGGTAAGAAAGAAACCCTATCGAGAACATACCTTTGCCTTGCGCATTCCACTTGAGCTAGATTATGACCGTCTTGTCTTCCTCAAGTTGGAACACCTTTCTTGATCTTGATTGCTTGGTGAAGCCTTGCGAATTGCTCCCCCATACACCACTATGGGAAAGACTCTCTTTAAGCATATCTTCACTTATCCATGATCACAATATATATGGCAAGCTTCAAGCATATGATCTCTTATAGATTCCAACTTGAACTTGCGCTTCGGCTTGATCAATTCTCGAATCACTTCTTCTTACTCCACAATGATTATGTCTTGAAGATTCACATGAGAGCTCACTCAATCTTATTCTTCAAGACACAATTGATATAGGCTCAACTCGCTTATGTCCGACTTTGGATCACTCCTTGAATAACACCTTGGTCATCACATAATCTTCTTTATTTCCATCTTCATACAACCTTGGAACCAACAAATGGTTCAAGCATTGTCTATGGATAAGTCCTACAAATATAACTCAATGCAACCATTAGTCCATAGGGATTGTCATTAATTACCAAAACCACACATGGGGGCTCCATGCTCTTTCATCTGTGATTCAAGGTCTTGAAGTTTTGGCGGACGGGTGTATTGGATGTAGTGAAGACAATGTTGCACATGATGGTGCATGCATATGGATGACATGATGGTGTTGTTGTCCATTCCAGACTTCATACTTATGTGTCGGGTGTTTGGCGACTTGCAGTAGAAACCTCGGCAAGCGAGGCAACAACACATGAGGACTGTCTTTTTTGGTGATCTCGAGTACCAAGTCATGATTTCGAGGGTATAAACCCAAAGACTAACCTTTATTGGTTGTACCTGGCAATGATCTTGTTGAAGGCATTTTTTTATGAATCCGGACTTTTCTCTAAGATGAAAACCTGAGATCTTCGATTGGGTGATGACAAGACTTGTGCATTGTTTCTTTCTTGGAGACGTCTTTCAGAGAGCCTCTTTTGTAGTCAGGGTGTTGTCTTAGGTAGAGGGTGTTGTCTTAGGTAGAGTGTTGCTAATGCAAGTGATTAATCACCATGGTGGTGTCTTTTTCTATTTTTCTATTCTTTTTTGTGTGCATCCTTGATGTCTTCGTTCATCTTGATGGTGCAGAAGCTAGGTGTAATTGGTATCCTCGTGTTATAAGTATATTCCCTTTATCGAAAGAAAAATGAGAAGGCATCTTGTAGGATGAAAAAAGGTATGTCTATCTTACTAAGTGAGACAGCTCGGTTATCCATTAGCATAAGCCTATGATCAGTTAAGTTGATTGTTGTAATCAAAACTCAAACTTCCCTCAACTGGCATAACTGATTATGAGAGCAACAATTTGGTGCTACAATAAACCTAATTCAACGCAAAAAATACTTTCAACAATGTAAACAACATATGGGATATCCTAAACATGTTCCCAAGGATTAACCAACATGCATACATATTCAGATCGAATACAACAACTCTAGCATGACAATAGATGTGACATAGTTTTAAAGCGAGATCAAGTTTTTAGTTCAAGTAACATGATACAAACCAGAACTTCAAATCATCATGAACACATCAGAATAAGTTCACAATGCCATAAAATGGCCACATAAGAAAAAACTTGCAGTTCGTCCACCAACAACATAGGGGATTAAGTTGTTGCAGGTAGAACTAGTACTTGTTAAGGTCAACATTTGGGAGCACTGTTAACTCGAGTTTATCCTCTACAAAAAGAGATTAAAAGCAAGTGTGAATACTTAAATACCCACCGGAAACCATAAATGGAGCTCGAGCTCCATGGTGGCCGTTTTTTAAAAAAATTCGAAACGGCATTTAAATGTTTCAAAAAATTTGAAAGAAAAAATCTAGATATAGATAATGTTGGGATCTACAAGCCTATAAGATCTCAATTTAAATTCGTTGTATTTTAGGCTAGAGAAAAAAGACAAATCTGAAAAAGATTCAAGTTTTGAAAATGTGTACTGTTCATACAACCCAGATCTACATATTTCTCTTTTTTTCTACACCTCAAATACAACAAATTTGGACCTGAATTTTTGCATACTAGTAGATCTGACTATGATTTACATCTATAATTTTTATTTTTATTTTTATGAAACTTTTAAATATTATTTTTGAAATTTTTGAAAAACGAGCTCTATGGAGCTCGGGAGCCATATGTCCACTCTCCCAGCAAGACTTACTTTCATCAATTTTAGATTAGTTCCATGACATGCATAATAATCAAGTTAAAGCAAAATTAAACAATTGGATATGAGGAATCCTAAAACAAACAATGTACATATCTAAACGTAATTGTTTAAAACATAAATCATCATGGTTTCCACTCTAAAATACATCATATAATAAAGTAAAAACACATGTGTACATGTCCCATCAGTTATGAAAATTTGCCCCGTTGGCAGGGACAAATCTCATCATATCTTAGCTAAAAGTCGCAATCATCTGTTTGCTTTAAACAAAACATTTTGCTCATCTAACCATTTTATTGAGAGTTTAATAGTTATTTCATATGCCCTTATTTTACACGGTGCACATGTATTTCGAGTTTCGGTTTCGACCATCTATTTGGCCAAAGAGACATGGGTTTATATGTTACAAAAATTATCAACATACTCAAGGACTAGGACACTGGACACTCGCAGTAGAGATGACATGTCACACCTTAAATAAAGTTCAGAGCGATGCAGTTCAGTTCAACTAGCCTGTATGCACAGATGGTGGTGTTCAGAGCGAGCCAGGCCTATGCAAGCATCGTGGCCTTTAGTTGACAAGAAGCTTAGCGATGGCCTGCACATCAACTTCAACGGCAGCCATATCTTTCCCAGCCACAGTTTGATCGTCTTGAGCCTGAACAGGCGATGCTAAGCCGTACCATCTCTGGAGGCCCTTCCGGACGTTCTCGCTGTAGTCGGTGCGGTCACGGAAGGTCTCCATGTCTTCGTTCATGCCGGCGATGCCCGACAAGAGCACCTCCCTCTGCCAATTCTCGATCCGCGGGAAGTCGCAGTACTTCTCCCCGAACTCGTACATCTTCAGAGGCTCCACGCCGCCGATGTCGTGGGTGTACTTCTTGGGTATGCCGGCGGCCTCCCTGGCGCGGTAATGCTCCTCCACGGACAGCAGCATTTCTTCCACCGGCGGCAGCGAGCGGCGGCCGGACAGCACCTGCGCCACCCACTTCCCCTGCGCCTCGAACAACCACGGAATCAGGACCTTCCTCGGTACGCCGACGAAGGAGAGCGACGGCGCGAGGGACGGCGGGAACACGTGCTCGAACAGAGGGCCGACCCGGTTGTCGTCCACGGTGACCGCGCCGCCCGTGTCCAGGAACGGGAACGAGTAGGTGTACCCTGTGCAGTACATGACCGTGTCGGCGACGACGCTGGACCCGTCGGCGAACGCCACGCGGCCGTCGGCGTTCAGCTCGTATATCTGCGGGTGGAGGTGCAGGTTGGCGTGGTTGCCCAGCATCTTGGACATGGCCGGCGTCATGGCCTCCTCCATGGACTTGGCGGTGAGGTGAACCTCCTTGGCGGCGCGGCAGAGGTCCAGCGCGATGTCCTTGCCGCTGTCCCCGCAGCCGACCATCACCACCACCTCGCCGCGGAACGGCTCCGGCGTCCGGTACGAGTGGCTGTGCATCTGCCTCCGCCGCCATTCCTCCAAGCCTTTGATGCTCGGGAGCCTTGGCTGCGAGTAGTGACCGGTGGCCACCACGACGGCGTCGAACACCTCCTCCTTCTCGTTGCCGTCGCCGAGGTGCACGGATCTCACCGCCCACTGACGAGTCGACAACGGCGTCGGCATGGCCGCGGCGACGCGCATGACACGGGTGTTGAACCTGACGGCGTCGAGGAGCCCGAACGCGTCGCAGAAGTCCCGGAGGTAGCAGTACATCTCCCGGTGGACGGGGTAGCGGCGCGGGTCTCGGCCGGCGACGCCGTGCCTTGGCAGGAACTGGAAGTCCGAGAACCCCATGGCCTCCCGGGGACTGATGAGGCGGAGGCAGGCGTACATGCTGCCGGGCACGCGCACCGGCTCCGTGGCCCCAAGCAGGTCGTCGCCGTCGGTCCTCGGGTCGTACAGCCACTGCCCGCCGACGTCGCCGCTCTGCTCCATGACCGTGACGACGTGGCCCTCCCGCCGCAGCTCGCGCGCCGCCGCCATACCGGCCATGCCGGCACCCACGACGCACACATTCTTCGACTGCAGCTGCAGCGGCTGCTCGGAGTCCCCAGCCGAAACCATGCCGATCACCGCGCACGACCGATCGATAGATCAAGCGATTGAGCGAGCGAGACTCGAGTTACTACTATGTTTGTCCCTATATTTTCGTTTTTCCTTAATTTGGTATATCGTCGCTCGCTAAGTTTGGGTACAATGTCATATACTGAAGCATATTATGTAGCAGCAAAGGAAAAGAAATAGTAGTCGTTGTCGTCTGCAATTTGGTAGTGTGAAGCTAGTGCATCACAGCAATCTTGGAAATTAGGTAGCCTGCCCCCTTCAGATGAAAGTGATGTTTCCTGCGCTACTGTTAGCTCGAATCATATTTGGTTATGGTGCAGGTAGCTTAGAGTGCACACTTGCCCTCTTTTGCGCGGTCTGGGCAAAACCACAAACGGAAAAGACACGACAAGACAATGGATCTACAAAACATAGCAGGAAATGACAAGCTAAATGCTCCATTTGCCTCCGTATCTTCTACTCGCTCCGATGATTTTTTTTTATCGGTGAACTAGATTTTACACTAAGTTATACCAAAATATCTAATACTCCCTCCAATCCATAATACTCTTCGCTAATATGAATGTATCTACCACTAAAATATGTCTAGATATATCCGTATTAGCGAAGAGTAATATGGGTCGGAGGGAGTAGTAATATTTTCTGTTAGAGAGAAAAGGTTTATCAAATATATAAAATCGATATCGGCTTGTTAGGCCGGGCGGTGAGAGGCGACAACATAAGCAAAACAACCAATCAACAAACCATTGGGTACTTTTCTTATATAATGATCCACGCGTAGCACGAGCCCATTAGCCAATTTCATCCCAGTCTCGTGCAGCTGAAACCACCTGTGGTGCCCGGACGCATACGCAGGCGATTTGATTGTATATCACGTCATCAAACCATGCAGGTGCAGGAGAGGAATAAGAATTGTCCGTCTGGTTGACCTTCCAACGGATCACAAGATCAACTGTGACTTAGTAAACAGTTACCAACGGTTTAGAAATTGTATGTTCTACTTTTTGCGGGAAAAAAGTGCACGCTACATGTTACTGAAGTGCAAGCATTGTTATTTCTGAGTTCCATGTGTGACATTTGAAACATGATTATTGTGTCGGTTCGCAATTCAGTTTAAAATAACGTTAGAGATGATGAAGAATATTATGCTGAATAAAAAAAGCAAAAAAAGAGAGGATGATGCCTCTTCTTCTGAGATATATGTGGCCAAATCCCACAGTAAAAATGATAACTGCGGACGTAGCCAAAGCATATTCTAAGCAAAGAACAAAAATTTAGGAGGGAGATCAAGGCCAAAATATAGACGAAGAGCCACTTCTTTTACTGTGGTAAGACAAATCACAAAAAGATGGGCTGCGGGAAATATATTGGTGATTTTACAAATGGTAACAAGACCTGGCAAAAGTGTGAGAATGGTGTCACCATGATTGCAGAATGTGAAGAACATGAAGACTTTCTAGTCATTGAAGATGAAAAATGTTACGGTATAGTGTTGTTTGTGGTGATGTGATGCATGTAAAATGCATCCATAAACTTCACAGTTTATTAGATCATATTTTTTAATATTTTCTTATTATCTAAGGTTCTAAATATGTTTTACACTGGTTTTGGGAATTTTTCTAAGAGTCCCCTCTATTTTGGTTTTTACTTGGCATAACAAGATTTCTGCAAGATTTTTGAGTTTCATGAATCTTCCGGACGTCAACACGGGGCCTCGCGAGGAGTAAACCCATAGTCCTTCCTGTAGGCGCCGTTGAGGCGTTCCTTCGGCCGGAACTTCCGGGGGAAACCTGAAAGGACATAGATGTCATCTAGAGGGTGGGGGGGGGGGGGGAATAGGCGATATCAAATTTTACGAATGGCTTGAACAAAAGCGGAATTAAACTAACGTTTATTTTGTCAACCACACAAGACCTAAATAAACTAGGCTCACCTATGTGCACCAACAACTTATGCTAAGCAATACAAGTAACAAGGTGATAGCAAGATATATGACTTCAAGCACGAAGGCTATCACAATGTAAAGTGCATAAGTAAAGAGCTCAGGTATAGGAATAACCGAGACACGCGGAGACGATGATGTATTCCCGAGTTCCTCCCTTGAAAGGGAGTACGTCTCGTTGGAGGGGTGTGGTATCGCCACAAAGGCCTAACCAACGCCACAAAGGCCTCACCCTATTCTCTGGTGTGAGCTTGCGCCACAAAGGCCTAGCTCACTCTTCCACTAAGGGGTTCCTCAAGGCGGAACCGTGCCTTTACACAAATCTTGGGGCACGCATCCACAACTTAATTGGAGGCTCCCAAGAATAGCCACAAAGGCACCACAAAGCCACAAAGCCGTCTAGGGTTCCAAGAACCCAAGAGTAATAAGCTCACAAACTTTTACTTACTCGAATCTTCGGGGAGAACTCAAACCGATGCAACTTATGCAATGGCAAGAGCACACAAAATGCTCAAATCCTTCTCACCCAAATCTCACCAAAGCAACTAATGCTATGGAGAGATATGAGAAGAAGAACAAAGGAAATCCACAAAGAACTCCAAGATCTAGATCCACTATGTTCCCCTCACTTAGAGGAGAGATTGATTGGTGGAAATATAGATCTAGATCTCCTCTCAATTTTCCCTCAAAGATATGCAAGAATCATGGGAGGAATTAAGAGATGGGCAAGCTTTCCAAGGTCAACAATGGTGGGAGAGAGAGAAAGAGAGGAAAAACCAAGCCAGCAGCCCTTGGGGAAGAAGGGGGGCCTTTTATAGGTACCCCCCCCACGAAATATGACCGTTATAGCCATTTAGACCGGCTAAAGCCGGACTTAACACCGGCTAAAGCCGGACAAAAATCTGGACTGAAACAGAGAGGTAATCGAGCGCCCCGGTCCGGCTATTTCCGGCCCTGGGCCGGCTAAAGCCGCCCCTCCTGAAACTGGCAGAAATACCAAAACGAAAACGGCAATAACTTGAGCATCCGGACTCCGTTTTTGATAATCTTGGCCTCGTTGGAATCACAACAACAAGCTCTACAACTTTATGCAGAGAAACATCACAGTCCAACAAAGGAGGAAGAAACCAAATGATGAAAGGTTTGACTTAGCTATAAAAAAGAACCGGTAAAACCTCCAAACATCAAAAACGCAATAAGAGTTTCATGCGAAATCCGTTTTTGATGAGCTAGAGCTTGTCATGGAAATAACCACAAGCTCTAGAACCTAACATGGATAAAATCCAAATAAGAATCAACAAAGATGATGCTAAGTATGCAAAGGTTTGAGCTCTCTTGAAACGATACGATTAAGTTACTCACTCGAGAGCCCCTCTTGATAGTACGGCTACCGATCCTATAACCCAGTCTCACAACTAACACCATGAGACTGGTAGGAAAGAAACCCTATCAATATCATACCTTTGCCTTGAGCATTCCACTTGAGGTAGATAATGACAATCTTGATCTTCTCAAGTTGGACCACCTTTCTTGATTGAGCTTGCTCAGTGAAGTCTTGCGGATTGCTCCCCCATACTCCACTATGGAAGAGACTCTTTATAAGCATATCTTCACATATCCATGATCACAATAGAGATGGCAAGCTTCAAGCATATGTTCTCTTCTAGTTGCTCATCTTGAACTTGCGCTTTGACTTGATCAATCCTCGAGCCAATTCTTCTTCCTCTATAATGACGGTGTCTTGAAGATACACATGAGAGCTCACTCAATCTTATTCTTCAAGACACACTCGATATAGGCTCAACTCCCTAATGACCAATCTTCAGATCACTCCATGAATAACATCTTGGTCATCACATAATCTTCTTCATTGTCTTCTTCTTACAACCTTGAAACCAACATATGGTTCAAGCATTGTCTATGGACAAGTCCTACACATATAGCTCAATGCAACCATTAGTCCATAGGGATTGTCATTAATTACCAAAACCACACATGGGGCTCCATATGTTCTTTCAATCTCCCCCATTTTCATAATTGATGACAATCTCTTTGAGAGGGTTTATATAATGAATTTAAAGAACCAAAATGGTTGTACTAACATCAAATACTACAAAAGTATGTGATGTTAGTAAAACCACCATATATAGTGCAAATTCCCTCACAATCTATGCACGTGTGAATGATCTTGATTTCATTGTATATATTGCCAACCAAGGTTGTTGGTGGAGTTTCCGCTATATACTCATCCATGCAAAGCATGCAAGGCAAATGCTTAAGAACAAACCAAAGCATAAAAGCCAATTCCCTTTAAACCCTCGAAACTTCTCCCCCATTGGCATTCATTGCCAAAATGGGCAAAAAACTTAGAAGGCCAATATAGTGTGAGTTCCTCCAAAACGGTGTGCATATCTAAAAGAAATAAGTGAAAACACATGCACATATACAAAGGCAAATATATGAAGGAAACCAAACTATATTGAGGATCAAAGATGTAAACAAAATAAGATAACATGATGGATAAACTTCAACAAATGAAGAGAGCAATCAAATGATCCAAAGAACAAATTGAATAAAGATATTATGATAAGATCGAAAAGGTGCTCTAAATAATATGAGGAAGCTCCCCAAGGTGTGTGCACAAAATATTCTATTTGAGTTGAAGTATAAGGTGCACAAACATGGAATCATCACTCCCTCAATATTTTTCAAAACAAAATGATACCAAGTGAAATTAAATACTATGCTAATCGCAAAATGGTGCTTTAAATGAAATGAGGAAGCTCCCCAAGGTACGTGCAAAAATTGGAATGTTTGCATTTGAATACAATTTGCACAACATGGAATCCTCACTCCCTCAATAACATTTAAAACGCAACCATTTGCAAGAGATCATAGAGAAGAAATTAAGCTTAACACTTGCATCAAAGGAATGGTTGAGCAAAAAGCAAGGGACGCTATATTAAAAGGCTCAACCAAAGGAATGTGTGATAGGAATGACAAAGAATATTATAAGACTAACACAAGGATAAGCATCGAGCATCCACATAGTCTTCAATGAATGATATTGCTTAGCATTCCATCCCAACACATAAGGTTCAAATAAGATATCAAATAATGAGATATCATCTCTCATGTGTATAAGTTTCTAAGTAGACAATATCACAAAGATAATTATCACAAAGAAACATGTATAAAAAAAATAGATACTAAGAATAGAACATGCTATCCACAATGAAGTCATGCAATATACCAATGAGATTTTTACTTTTAAAGCATGGTCAAAGGCTCAATTTATCTTATTGTATATTGATGAACTTCAACCACCAACATGTCAAAGACATCGCAAATATCAACAAGGGAAAGAAGATAGTTGGTATGCTTTGATAAAAACAACAAGTATCATAATGAAGGATACCAAACGGAAGAAATAAATTTGCAATTTCATCAATATTGCACATGTGAGCTTATTGAGGAATTGATATGCAAAAAGATTGCTAAGTTGACATATATGGGATAGGAGAATCATGAGCATGATTTTTATATGTTCCCAATAATATGTCCTCATCTCAACTTGCTCACATTTGCAATAAAGAGGTTTCATTAGAATCCTTGCAAGAACCACATGATTTTCAAATAAAGATATCCATGCCAAGAAACAACCTACACAAGGTTGGATGCTAGAAAAGTATGCATAAAAAGATACTTGTTACCGAGATATTAATGGTAGGATGTAGTAGATTGGGGTTCTTCAATAATCCTAGCTTGTCTCAAATTATCATTTAGTCACCAGTTCATCCTTATTATTAAGACAAGCACCAATATATCTCCATGTACCTAAAACAAAGTTCAAGTACAAGATGGTCCCCAAACTCATTGGGTCCAAAATAGTTAGAGACTACAACATATAGGACAAACTCCACATAAATATGTGCTTATATATATGAAATTGAATTTCATGCACATCTTAGCCGATTTAGGATTTGATGGAGCTTCTCCTATATATTTGATCAAAGAAAGCAAAGCATGCCATATAATATACATTTAGTAAATATGCATGCACAAGACTTTCAAGAGCCAAAGGAGATACAATTTGGACAAAACACCAAGAAGGACAAGCGAGCACACAAAATTGTGAAGCTACAAAAGGTTGTCCAAATTATATCAAAGAATAAAATCAACACAAGATTGACTCCAAAGTTCAACTAGTGAACCAAGCAAAAGCCAATGAGCATAAAGCATAACTAAAACACACATGCTCAAAGACATATCTCATTTTAAGAGTGAGAAATAAATAATAAGGAATGAGATCAGCAACTCCCAAAGAGAGCAAGGTTCAAACAAACAAACCAAACTCTCCACACTTTTTATGATGGCACACTAAGTACCAAAAAGAAAAGATTTGTCTTCCAACAAAAACCAATACCAAATGAAATAAGCACAAAGAGTGTGTTATAACAAATATATAAGAGCTCCCCCAAGATTAGTGCATTATTTATGATTTTGCTTTTGAATACAAAATGGACACAAGTGGGATCATCACATCTACCTACATAGAAATAACACAAGACAAGTTCAACGAAATCAAATGGAATAACAAAAGTCATGGAAGACAATGGGAGCTAAAATAAATACATTTTTGGCTAGAGATAAGGCAATTAAAAGCAATAGACAATGTAAAGATGATCAATATACACGTGCCACATGATATAGTACCAATTGTCCAAGAACAAGAGGTATTTGGATTTATTTCCTGGTGGTAGTTTACATATAAATCCAAGATCATCTTCACAACAAAGAAGCATACGGAGAAGGATAAGAATTAATCACTATACTAAAGAAGATATTCTTGATAGACTCAAATAGTTAAACAATCACGCAAAGCAATGATTAAGATAACTTGAAGCAAACGGTTTTCCAACTTTGATGTAGCATTCCACATTTTAGGAAAACCCTATCAAGAAAGTATCTCACAAACAAGATCCAAAACAAGAGCAATAAAATAATTTGGCAAATTGGAACTTGTTTGAGAAAACATGCCACATAGAAGCAAGATAATTTACAATATCAATACTAAGTGGTATTCCTCATGTACACACATTTTTAGGATTGTGAGGTGCACAACATATCACTCCCCCAAAATGGGATGGTCCAATAATCTCTCACAAGACCAAGTAAGATAAAACGAGATGCAAAAGGCTCAACAAGAACAACCGTACATGGTGTGCAAACCAACATGCACATACTTGATTACTCAAAATGAAGCAAGTAGGAAGCACATCATATACAAACACATGCAAGATACAAAACCCAACACATGTAAAGGGGCGAGTAACTTTCAATGTAGATAAGTTGAATACATGTTACCGCAAGGAGGAACATTGGATATATGATATAAACAAGATAATCCAATTGACTTGACTTGAGAAAATATAATGGATGAAGATCCCTTAATTCTTCATGATATAGCCAAGTCTCCAATTCCCTCCACCAACACCTATTGTTCAAGTAATGGCTTGTTGGTCCCCAACCAAGTTGGGTCCTAAGAAGTTAGTAACAATAGGTTTGGCCACCCAAATGGTTCTTTTCTTGACACCACTTTGAGTACCAACAAATTTGGCAAACACATTACCAACCTTATCCTTGCAAAGTGAATATACATCCTCAATTATGATAGGGTTGGATGAGTTACCACTAGTGCATGAAGAAGATAGGTGACCCTTCTCATGGCATATGTAGCAAGTTCTCTTCTTCACCTTCTTCTCACTTGATTTCTCCACAAGGGGAGCATTAGCTTGATTTTTCTTGGGAAGTGACCTTTCTTCAACTCGAGGTTGAGCATGGCCTTGAACTTGAGGCCGCTTCCCTTGTTGCTTCTTACTAAGAGGCTTCTTCTTCAAAGGACAAGATCTAACATGGTGCCCTTCAATTTTGCACTTGAAGCAAACAATCTTGGCCAAATTCTCGACTTGTTCTTGGTCCTTCTTCTTGTTTATCTTGGACTTGTTCTTGTTATTAGATTTGAATCCAAGTCCACTCTTGTCATGGGGGATTTTTGCACACTCAAGATCTTGTTGAGTGTGGACTTCCCTTCATGACAATTTTCCAAGTCTTTCTTCAATGAAGTAACTTGGGCCTTGAGCTCTTCGATTTCCTCTACATGGTTAGTGACAACACAAGTACTAGTGGAAGTAGAGGCTTCATTGTTAGAGCAACAAGGCAAGGAGGGTAATTCATCACTAGATGTAGCAATAGTATGAGTGGATAAATTACAAGGACTAGCACATGTCAATATAGCATTTTGAGAAATAGTGCTAGTGTCCACATGAGGCTCACAAGATGTTACCTTTATAGATATAGCCTCATGAGCTAACTTTAGGCGAGCATGGGACACTAGAAGATCCTCATTAGAGCTAGATAGCTTTTCATGACTTTCTTCCAATTTCCCATACTTGCTAGTTAGCAACTCAAGTTGAGCCCTTAGCTCAACATTCTCCTTCAAAATAGATGCTTCACAAGAAGTAGAGTTAGTAGCACATGCATCATTATCATTACCCATAGGATAAGACAACTTGGCAAGAGCGAGGTCACGTTCTTTAGTGAGTTTAGAAATAATTTTATTACATGACTCCTCAATGGATTCAAGCTTCTCCTCAAGAGAAACCCAAAGCTCTTGCTCTTTCTCTAGAGCATATTTTAAATCATGGATATCATTGACATACTCACGCTCAAGAGAAAACATTTTATCAATTTGTTCTTCCTTCATCTCAATGAGTTTCGTGCTCTCAATAGCACAACTCATGATTTCAAAGAAGTTGGGCAAAACATTTTTATGGTTATGCAAAGCATCAAAGACCACCTTACCCTTCTTGTTTAAATACTCAATATAGTCTTCTTCATTTTCCTCATCCTCACCATTGTCCTCAACATCATTATGATTTGAAGACCTAGCCATAAGGCATATGTGGGAACTGTGAGAAGAAGAAGATGAAGAAATACTTGAAGCTCCATTCAAGACCTTGTCTTGGCCCAAAGACTCTTCGGTTTCCTCTATATGGTCAGCATCACAAATACTAGAGGAAATAGAAGCATTTGTATCATGGCAACAAGACAAAGCAAGCATATCATCATGAGATTTATTCAAGAAATTTACACATGATATGCAAGGACTATCAACACAAGCATGTAAAACATTTATGGGGCTACAAGTGTTTAAGTCCAAAGATGAAGCATTGCAATGAGATAGAGATGAAGGATCATCAAAAGTAAGCATACTATCACCATTGCAAGTTTCATCACCACTCACCATATCATTACCTTGTGTCTTGCCACACTTTGGTGAAGTGGATGAAAGTTCGTTGCGGCCGGAAGTGGAAGGAATACAATCATCCTCTATACTATTGGACACATCATATTTTTCTTGAAGCTTTGTCCATATCTCATGAGCGCTCTGAAAAGGCATGATAGAGAAGATAACAACATCGCTCAAAGCATTAACAATCACATGAGTAGCTTGAGCATTGATATACAAGTTTTTCTCATCATCTAAAGATAGATTTTGAGTATCCTTTGGAGGAGAAAAACCCGCATCTACAATTCGCTCCATAGATGGGTCCATGACCCGAAAATAATTAAGCATGTGAATTTTCCAAGTATCATAATTTGTGCCATCAAATATAGAAGTGTTATTGTGCACTAATCCCCTAGCCGACATCTTTGCTCTCAAGGCGGTGAAGCCTAAAATGAGAGACCGGGCTCTGATACCAATTGAAAGGACACAGATGTCGCCTAGAGGGGGGGGGTGAATAGGCGATATCAAATTTTACGAATGGCTTTAACAAAAGCGGAATTAAACTAACGTTTATTTTGTCAACCACACAAGACCTAAATAAACTAGGCTCACCTATGTGCACCAACAACTTATGCTAAGCAATACAAGTAACAAGGTGATAGCAAGATATATGACTTCAAGCACGAAGGCTATCACAATGTAAAGTGCATAAGTAATGAGCTTGGGTATAGGAATAACCGAGGCACGCGGAGACGATGATGTATTCCTGAGTTCCTCCCTTGAAAGGGAGTATGTCTCGTTGGAGGGGTGTGGTATCGCCACAAAGGCCTAACCAACGCCACAAAGGCCTCACCCTATTCTCCGGTGTGAGCTTGCGCCACAAAGGCCTAGCTCACTCTTCCACTAAGGGGTTCCTCAAGGCGGAACCGGGCCTTTACACAAAGCTTGGGGCACGCATCCACAACTTAATTGGAGGCTCCCAAGAATAGCCACAAAGGCACCACAAAGCCACAAAGCCATCTAGGGTTCCAAGAACCCAAGAGTAATAAGCTCACAAACTTTCACTTACTCGAATCTCCGGGGAGAACTCAAACCGATGCAACTTATGCAATGGCAAGAGCACACATAGTGCTCAAATCCTTCTCACCCAAATCTCACCAAAGCAACTAATGCTATGGAGAGATATGAGAAGAAGAACAAAGGAAATCCACAAAGAACTCCAAGATCTAGATCCACTATGTTCCCCTCACTTAGAGGAAAGATTGATTGGTGGAAATATAGATCTAGATCTCCTCTTAATTTTCCCTCAAAGATATGCAAGAATCATGGGAGGGATTGAGAGATGGGCAAGCTTTCCAAGGTCAACAATGGTGGGAGAGAGAGAAAGAGAGGAAAAACCGAGCCAGCAGCCCTTGGGGAAGAAGGGGGGCCCTTTATAGGTCCCCCCACGAATTATGACTGTTACAGCCATTTAGACCGGCTAAAGCCGGACTTAACACCGGCTAAAGCCGGAAAAAAATCCAGACTAAAACAGAGAGGTAATCGAGCGCCCCGGTCCGGCTATTTCCGGCCCTGGGCCGGCTAAAGCCGCCCCTCCTGAAACTAGCAGAAATACCAAAACGAAAACGGCAATAACTTGAGCATCCAGACTCCATTTTCGATGATCTTGGGCTCATTGGAATCACAACAACAAGCTCTACAACTTTATGCAGATAAACATCATAGTCCAACAAAGGAGGAAGAAACCAAATGATGAAAGGTTTGACTTAGCTATATAGAAGAACCGGTAAAACCTCCAAACATCAAAAACACAATAAGAGTTTCATGCGAAATCCATTTTTGATGAGCTAGAGCTTGTCATGGAAATAACCACAAGCTCTAGAACCTCACATGGATAAAATCCAAATAAGAATCAACAAAGATGATGCTAAGTATGCAAAGGTTTGAGCTCTCTTGAAACGATACGATTAAGTTACTCACTCGAGAGCCCCTCTTGATAGTACGGCTACCGTTCCTATAACCCGATCTCACAACTAACACCATGAGACCGGTAGGAAAGAAACCCTATCAATATCATACCTTTGCCTTGAGCATTCCACTTGAGGTAGATAATGCCGATCTTGATCTTCTCAAGTTGGACCACCTTTCTTGATTGAGCTTGCTCGGTGAAGTCTTGCGGATTGCTCCCCCATACTCCACTATGGAAGAGACTCTTTATAAGCATATCTTGACATATCCATGATCATAATAGAGATGGCAAGCTTCAAGCATATGTTCTCTTCTAGTTGCTCATCTTGAACTTGCGCTTTGACTTGATCAATCCTCGAGCCAATTCTTCTTCCTCTATAATGACGGTGTCTTGAAGATACACATGAGAGCTCACTCAATCTTATTCTTCAAGACACACTCGATATAGGCTCAACTCCCTAATGACCAATCTTCGGATCACTCCATGAATAACATCTTGGTCATCACATAATCTTCTTCATTGTCTTCTTCTTACAACCTTGAAACCAACATATGGTTCAAGCATTGTCTATGGACAAGTCCTACACATATAGCTCAATGCAACCATTAGTCCATAAGGATTGTCATTAATTACCAAAACCACACATGGGGCTCCATATGTTCTTTCAAAACCCCAGATCCCATGCGGGATCGGGCGAGGACGGCGCTTATGTGTTGCTTGCCTTACGAGGACTCATCTTGGATGTTTCGCTAGACAGAGGGACTCGTGAAGGTTCTTGGTGGTGAGTTCATGGCAACCTTGGCTGCATCTAATTAGCAGACGTGACTTCGGATCCGATGAGCTCTGGGTGAAAACCCTACACATAACCTTTGTTGATGTTGACGTTGACGACGCTCTCGGTGGTTGTTTCCCTCCTCGGAGGCATTGTTGAGGAGCCCCTTCACCACCCATGTTGGGTTTTATCAGTTGGTGTAGTTGCATCATCTTGTTCCTCACCTATGGTTAGGTGGTGACTGGCCCTGGCCTAGCGTGGATGTCGGAGTGGCGGCTCTGATTTTTTGTCTCCGTCGTGTTGCGTTGAGGTGTTTGGGTGTCGGCTTTGGTTGCTTGGGCGTTTTGGTCGTCGACTCGTATGAAGCGTGGCCTTAGGGCCGACGTGTTGGGTTTTGTGTTGCGTCGGTTTTCGGCCAGTTTCCCTTATAAACTGGTCAACTCTATTCTCCCCTATTAATGAAAAGGAAAATCTTTTGCCTCGTTTGAAAAAAAAGCATACTTGCAGCTTTAGAAAAGCCTTAAATTAAACCCATAGAAAGTTGATTTAACTAAATTCCACCGATTGATTGGGTTAATATACTCAAGTAGCATCATAAAAGAAAAGGAATACAATAGTAACTACCTTGTATCACCTCTAAATTTACACTTTCATGGATCGAGCGTCAGCACATGCTAATGCACTGACGACCAAGTATACCCTACAGTCTACACCCTGCTCAACACCACTTACATCTCGTATATCGTTCTCAGTTCTCACACTTCAGCTAAGGACGTAGCCGGCTGAACTCTCCCTCATTCGTGCCAGAACTGGAGTTGAGCCTGCTGTCCACCGGCGTGTTCATCCGAGACCGCCGCTTCGTCGCGACGAGGAGGGGGTCCTTCTCCTCTTCATCCATGGCGACAAGCTCGTACAAGTCATCGTGGTGGAAGACCGGGTGCACATATGCGTCCTTCAGGTACTTTCTCAGGTTCAGATTCGGGTCATTTGCCTGTTGCAGAGTGTCCTTCACCATGGCTTCCTGCAAATATCAAGACTCTTCTTGCTTAGCATTTGATACGATATTAATAACATCTGCAATTCGGTATCAAGAATGGATTTTGGTCCTACCTGCAAGGGGAATTTTATGTACGCCGGTTCGAACCGGCCCTTGCAGACGTAGTGGAACCATATGGTCAGGACAGGAAGAGGAAGAAGAACGAACGTTGACTTCTCTGCTTCCTGTGTGCTCAGCAGTCCCAGCAGGAGGATCTGTGATACTATTAACGCAGTGATGATTCGTCTTTGTACGTCTGGCCAGAATTGCGCACAACTCTCGTATTGCTGGTTATAGACATTGATGACCTTGCAACAAGGAAACACAAAAATTATATGGAGAACTGGTATGTTGGGTACTACAGGATACGTTCACTAGGTTACGATGGAGCAGAAAATTTTGTTTTGTGCCAATGTGGTTGGGATGTCCAGAAATATGCTAGGAAGACCTCGGAAAAATAAAAGTAAAACATGCTGCTGAAAGAACAGAGAGATGCTTAACCTTCTTTTCTATCAGTGCATCAAAGCGCAATGCTTACTGCATTTTCGTAAAAAAAAATAACAGAGAGATAATCTGACTGAACTAGATCAATTGAACTGGAGGACAGATTTGTACCTGGTGTCTGAAAACAAGATAGGCAAGGCTGAAGAAGACTATGATAAAAGGAAGAAGAATTGGTGTCACAACAGCATATACAAGCCCAAGGAGGAAGTAGAGTTGTATTCGCGGTTCATTGGAGCCGAAATCCAAGCTCCCAGGGTCCATGGCCTGCTCGCGATCCTGATCAGTTCTGACCAAGAAAGTGTTCTTTATGTGGAACATAACCAATGGCTTCAACCTTAGAACTTCAGCAGCAATGCCGGACCATCCGTCAACCATTATGTATGTCATGAAAAAAGTTGCTTTCATGGGAATCGACTCTCCAACAGTCTCTGGAATTCTTGTGACAGCAAAAGTAGAAATATTAGCACAAATTTTAGGCGGTAGTAGGTATTTTGACCCATTGCTATGATAGGAATATAAAAATGCATAAAGGAACTGCAAAATTTAGCTTACTTGTTGGCGGGCTGATGGATAAAAGTGTCGAGCTGTTGGAATGCTGTTCCGGTTATTACACTCCCCAAGAATACATTGACGAAAAGGAACAGGAAGTATTTCGATGCGGTCCTCCTGTCTAATCCAGAGAGTGATACGTGGCCTTCAATCTTGCTCATAGTCATGAGAATTGTTGGGAGAATTATAAGGAATAGTTTTAAAGCGATTCCTGGCAAGAATCCTTGTATAATTGACCTTAGGGAATTTCTGCAATTAACAACGAAAATTAGATTCGGAAAGGCAGTATTGTACAAACAATGTGGCTGGATTATGTAGTTCTGGCCTTCTAGGTATATATAATTTTTTGCTTCTGCACTTGGTTGTTCATATAATACTGCCTCCATCCCAAAATGTAAGGCATGTAAGGATTAGTTAAAAGTCAAAGTTTACTAACTTTGACCAAATATTTAGGAAAAAATATCTATATCTACAATATTAAATGGATATATTAAAAAAATACTTTATGGTGAATCTATTGATATCGATTCAGTAATATAAATGTTCATATGTTTGTGTATAATCATGGTCAAACTTAGAAAACATTGACTTTTGATTAATCCTTAGACGCCTTACATTTGGGACATTTGGGACGGAGGAGTATATCATTAATCAAGTACGGGGACAAGTGATGTGATACGGAAAAAGTCTATCTGACAACATATGTGCTCGCAAAAATTCAACAATAAAACAAAAAAGCAGTATCACTCACCGTTCTATTATAGGTTTCAAGAAAGGAAGCACCCGCTCAATATCGTCTAGATTTGCCAAGGATTGGACCAATGCAATTGGTACCATGAAGAAAAATGTCAGGAAGAAGAGCGCAACGGTCATGATAAGCCTCCTAACCGAGAGCGAAACAAAAGGTATCGCGAGATTAGGCCAGTAAACATCACGAGGTTCCGGAGCCCACTCGGTTAACCACACAGTTGGGTTACTTGTCTGCTGCGTTTGTGCACAAACAGCAGCCCCCCACTGACTTTTAAAAGACACAAATGCCGCCGGCATAATAGCACTAGGATCACTAACTACTTTCTCTCTCTCCTCTTCTTCCTGCAATTAACAAGATTTAGTAGTATTGCTCAGTTATACATAGTGGAAGATATGAGGATCTATGCTCTATGCAGCACAATTAATGGGAAGATAGTATTCTGTGACTGTATGATGACATTTTTCAAGACGATGAAATGAGAAGTGGCTAGTACCTGTTTACATAGCTCCTCAATTGTTGTCCTGTAGTATTCTATGGCATCCACTTTTTTCCCCCAAAGACCCCACAGTCCTGTCTATAACATACGTAGTTTAGTCATACCACAAGTCAAATTAGAGCATACATAGGTAGAAATATCTTATGATAAAGCTGTAAGTGCATGGTTTGGAAAGTAGGAAGCTTACCTTTATAGTTAGATTCTTTGCAGGATTTTTAGCGTGCTGATTTTCATAGTAGACCAGCCAGTTTTGCAAACCTGTCTTCTTCTCAACTAAACTCGCAAGGGTGTTTGCATTGTATACAACCTATTGATATATATGCTAACCCAGTTACCACAGAAGCAAAACAGATTAAACCCTCTCTAACAGTGGAAAGAAAGAGAAGGTACTTCTGAGCCAACAGGTGCTTCAATTGGAGGTCAAACAAATGATTTCACTAGTTGAAGCATACATATTCGGTTCAAGAGTAAAACCTGATGGCTGAGATAATGATCACGATGATTCACAGCAAAGAAATGCTGAACATGCTCACTAACTGTTTCGTCTGGGTCCTCTGGTATATTTCTCACAAGTACCTAAAATAAGGCAGAAAAAGAGTTATGATCAGGGACTTGAGAAATTTTACACTACATAATCTGCCAGAGTAAATTCTAAAGCAGCATGTACGATGCAAATTTCAAGTTCATCTAGTGAGTTTTATAACACAAGTAAAACTGCAACCGATAAGATATCTTACCGTGAATTGATCGGGCCGACGGTTCTGATTGGCAAGAAAGCGCAGTCTCATAGTTGTTATAACCTTATATTCATGGTACAAGACGTAAAACGTCCAAAAGGTAAACACATAGGCCATCACAATGTGTGCCCAAAACCTACCAAAACATTAGCAGTTCAGTAAAAAAAATTATGAGCCAAAGTGAAGCCACATGAGAAGATGACCTATATGTAATCAATGTACCTAGAAACTTTAAATATTCTAATTAGAATATATGCGACTATATGATATTATTCAAATTATGGGTAGGTAAATATCTTAAAATGGTTCAGCAGGTGTATGAACCTTGGAATGCTCGGCAACATGTCACTCATAACTATTCTTAGAAACAAAGTTTGATTCATCCTGGTGCAGCGAGTGCCAAGTATTAAAGCACATAGATGGAGTAAACATATCTATACCTTTTTGAACCTGCTCCAATATTTGATATTGAAAGCTTGTCAATTTGATCATAACTTATACCCTCTTCATCGTCCAAAGTTGCACTAGTCCAATTGACAGGAACTAGGACAGCAAATGCCAGCACAGTTATCGGCACAAATATTTTTAAACTGCAAAGCAAGAGAACAATGCACTATTAATCAACATAAAATGCTTCGGTTACAAACAATTTAGTGATGCACATGTCCATCTGCGGACATCACAAAATGGTCATGTTTCCATATCAACTAGAAGTCAACTTCACCATTTTGGAACTTGGAAGACATGAAAGTGTATGCAATTATTGCTACGATGCAAGAATTGAGAAAAATATATAATATGCTCACCCAAGAAGATAGATGCGAACATATACTGCAGAGTCTAGTCCTGCATGCTCAATTAACTCAGGTTCAGGCATTTTTAACGCCGCAGGCATCCAGTTAAGAAACCGGATATATGTTGACATATCAGCATTCACAAACTTTGACAAAGCAGTTCCTATGTGTCTTGGGCTGCTTCGTGTCCCTTTGAGGTACCATTTTGGAAAGTATACCCGATCGTTAATAGGTTGTATCCTCAGAACTGCAAATGCAAGAAGAAAACCCAATGCAGACAAGATGTTTATCCCCGCAGCGACGCCAATGTCGTTGAGGGAACCCATATCTCTCTAGAGAGTCTCACTCCAGAACATGTATCGTAGAGAAGTAGCTAACTGCAGCACTAGATATCTGCATAGAAAGGAAAAAAATCTATTAAAATTAAAATAATAGAATGGTCAGTATGAAACTAGGCAATTGTCATTAGCATTTGCAAATCAGCTGTCCCAGTATAGTATGAATGGCAAATCGAAGTGGCAATAAAACAAATGTTGGAGAGCTGCTTAATTAGATGGCTTAATCCAATGCATATCAAAATTCCATGCCACAGATAACTGTACAATACAAAATGAGAATATATGTATTGCAAATTCTAATCTTTTATTTGCCAGGATATTCTAATCAATGTAGTACTAATCTGTCTTGAGCTTGCTAATTGACAGTTCAAGGATGTATTAATTTACAATTAAATAACCTCCGCATTTACCCATCCAATAGATGGAAACCCACAAAATTGGCCAGGCAGGCTCAATGCAAGCAGCGGATCCTATTGTCTGCACAGCCTTAGTCCATCTAGAGGAAACTGCTCAAACAATGTTCTAAGAAAGTGTCTGCATTCTCTGTCTCCCCAGTGAGCGGACACGTTCCGGAGGATCGTCGAACCCGTGACCTTGATCGATCCAGGTGACGGGGAGTTCAACTTCGCTTCCTCTGATTCCCTGATAGAATGGATTCGCTAGTACATGCAACGAAACAGGAGCAGTCAGTTAACATACCGCGCGCGTTTATCGCCGACGTTGTTGCCACTCGACCATGCCGTGGCCGAGCGCCGCCTCTGGAACGATTCACCGCCGTGCCACTGCCACCATTGACGATGTAGTCTTCGAGGAACGAGGGAGGGCAGTGCACGGGAGGAACGAAGGAGCAGCAGGGAGGGTGGCGGCGCGTTGAGAGGAGCTGGAGCAGGGGGCACGTTTGGGAGGTGAAAGAACAAGAGAGATTGCAACGCCGGCCGTTGCCGCTTTTCTTGCTAGGGGTGGTTTGGATATTGGAGGTTCTACAGGCCGGGAAGATGAGGACGAAGAAGACTAGTAGGGACGGCGACGTGCCGGCACGACGACGCGGTCGCCTCGTCTCGGCTAGCGCCTCCACTTGTTTCGGCTCGGCGGAAATAACGACGTGATCGAGGAAGGACGGCGGTTCTCAACTGACCTAGCGCTGCCTGCCGGTATTTTATACAGTAGGAGTATATCTTGGTATTTCTTTAAGAAATTTATTTAAATATATTTAAAGGTGTTTGGATCCAATAAATATTAGAGCGATATACGTAGTTCAAGAAATAATTCAATCATAAATTTGGTCAACAAAATATAAATTATACATCAGAAAAGCTATACGATTGAAAATGTCTTTTGAATGTATATCCAAGATGGCAAGCCTTCCCGTCCATTTTAACTAATGTCATATATATTTCTATCGTACAGTCTTCTCTGACCCAATCCCCGTTTTGCTGCTGTTGTTGAAAGATTATTTTGATTCGATATCAAAAAAATAATACTAAGAGATGAACCAATTGATATACAGAACAACTATACATTCAACTGCAGTATTCTCCAACACTGCAATTTTTTTTGACTTTTTGAAAACTTCGGTCCCTACATATTTTCTAACTGAATTATTCTCCAAAACTTAGTATTCCTTGCCCATGCATCGATATAGTTTGTTTTTGGAATAATATGGTTTTGAAAAATGGAGCTCTCAAATGGAGCCCCAATCACTATGCAATCTAACGGTTTAAGAGTCGACTTAGCTCTCACTTAGATCTTCGATCGACCAAACTATTACACATGTAATTATTACACTTAAACATTATATACTCCCTATATACCGGTTTATTAGAGCGATACTTAGTTCAAGAAAAAAATTCAACCATCAATTTGGTCAACAAAATATAATTATGCATTAGAAAAATATACCATTGATAATGTCTTTTGAATTTATATCAAAGATGGCAACCCTTTCCGCCCCTTTTAACCAAGTAGTTTCAATGCTGACGTAATATTACTAATGTCATATATATTTCCATCATACAGTTTCTTTGACCTGATCCCCGTTTTGCTGTTGTTGTTGTTGAAAGATTATTTCGATTCAATATCAAAAAATAATACTAAGAGATGAACCGACCAATATAGAGAACAACTATAGTCACATGAATGTCAAATGAATCGTGTTACAATATGATACAGGTAAACTACTCTCACTAACCAACGTCCAACGGTACTGTATAATGTAAATATCGGACGTGGCACTTATTTGAAATGACTATTGTACATTGGAGGGTCAAAGCTGAGTCGCCCAGGACTGGCATATACACAGCAATACAGAACCTAAGAAATGTCGGATTAATGACATCACCGTGTTGGGCAGCAGTCTGATTCGTATCGAACACACTGTATCTGAAGGACAATATCTGAGATCCTCAGGATTCATCATTCTTCACCGGTGTCCATTGTGCAGCTTCTCTCTTCTTTCTGACGAGAAATCCAAAAGTAAAACCAAGTATCAGGGCGAACATTACACTACCTCCGATTTCCAAGTATAACGGGGAAATCTTCCCCTTGATGATGCCTCCCGAGCTGAGTTCTGTTTGGTTGACAGCGTTAGTACCACTAGCATCAGATGTTTGTCCAGAGAATATCTCCACTATGTCATGGACTTGTCCATCGTGATTTCCAACATACATCAGCGTTAGCTTTTCCCTTGTAGCTAAGAGTTTTGTGTACCCGAACTCTCCCCCACGGTACATGGAGATCCCAGGCTGTGGAAAGATAGGAACATCAGGGTGATCGGTCCTTGGTTGCCAGACTGGTTGCCAATCTTTTCCGCCCATCCCGATCACAACATGAACAGGGGCACCAGGGTATACGAAGCTTGATGATGTGTTCAGACACTGGAAGTTGTTGATGGGGCAGAACCTCTCGTACCTGTGGATATGTCCCCACAGTGCAAGGGTCACATTGTATGTTACCAACAGCGGCTCAAGATGCTGGAACATCTGTTGTCTCATGGCCGAATCTCGGGTTTTGTCGCTTGAGGTATACATGGGCCGGTGGCCCTGAAACACAACAAACGGAGTTCTACTTCGGTTCACCTTCTCTAGATCAGCTTTTAGGAAATTGTGTTGATCGCTGCCCTGAACGAAATTAGTTTCAGTTGACATGTACACGAAATGAACAACTCCTGAATCGAAAGAGTAATAGAGATTGTGTGTGTCTGGAGCCCCATTGCCAGTGGGTAGAATGGAATTTCCAGGCATTCTGAACTTGACACTATACGGTATTCCACATTCACCTCCACTATCCTTCCCATATGTAGACCATGATGGTTTCCAAGGTTGTGAAGGCCAATCATACTCATGATTTCCTATGCAGACATGGTATGGAGTACTGGCTGCAATAGGCTCAATCTGGCTGAAGAAATGGTCCCATACCCAAGCATATCCTTTGGCGTAACTGATGTCCCCAATGTGCGAAATAAATGCAGGTTTTTCTCCAAGGGCTTCAATATCACGGAGAATCCACTTCACAGTTGACAAGCTCTCATCTTGTGTGGCGCTGTAGGTGTTATATGGTACATAAGTGCCCATATCACCGAATAGGAAAGCAATGGTCTCATTGGCCTCAATGTCACGTGAAATAAAGCTGTATGTCTTGCTCCATCCTCTCAAGTCACTACCAACCTGCCAAAAATAGATCAGTTAGCTGAAGAATATATATATATACAGAGAAATACATAACAAGTGTTTGCTGCTGTTTGATAAATATGAATGGCAATATATGCTGTAGTATAGTGCCCCCAAACATGGCAGCTTGTTAGGCTTATAGCAGTACATATGTCTTCGACAGTTTGACGAGCTTAATTTTGTATGAGAGGAGTGAGCATAAACGGTAAGCAGAGAAATGTAACCTCTTCTAATTGATTCACATCTTCATGTTTAACACATACTACGTAGATCTATAGATAATTGCAGAACAGATCCATCATTTCAACTACCAGTTAAGCTACTGTAACCCCGAACATGTGAACCACAGGTAGACCATTTAAACTAATTGTCTATGAATACTATCTATAAGACAAAATGTTCAACAAAAACTGAAAAATGGGGTCTAACCCAAGTATAAAGTAAGCCTAGGCTTAGCAAGCAGGTCACTTTAAATCATGTTACAAAATTTATAAGTCAAAAGCAATGTAACTATTGACAAATTAGTGTCATGCGAATTCTAATGAGCAGTTGAGCACACCTTAACTACACAGTCGCATACTGAGTGTTTTAGCGACGTATCAAAGCTTGATCAGTGCAAAAGGGTAACATTCAGTATGCTTAAAGTTTGCGCGTACCATACAGAGTTTGAAACAATAAATTGAGATTATTCATATAAAATACAAATCAATGCTAAGTTCAGAATCAATACGATCCAGAATCTTTAAGAGCAACAGCTGGTAGATAGAGGCACTTCTTGTGAGTTGTGAAGCAAAAAGATACTCAATACCGCATTATGAACCAAGTCGACAATATAACAAAACATCCTGGCATGTTCTGTATGGTGAGACCTTCCTACGCACGTAATCGACCAAGTCAGCAGTAAAACATAATCTCATGGCCTGTTCTGTTGGTGAATCCTTCTTACACAAGGTTACCAAGAAATCATAATGACATATTGAACTATCCTCTGAAACTGGAAATAATCTAGCTTACTCTCAGATTCAAATCCTAGAGCTAAATTGCTTAATGCATCTGAGCTCCTAAGTTGCTACAACGATAGATAGGAAACAGTAGTACTCTGTTTTGCAGGTTCAGTCCACAGTTTACCTTGTAAAAATACCTCCTCCCGGGCTCCAACCCCTTCATGAGGCCGTCGAAGACGAAGCCCGGATCCCTCCAGCCTACGCTGTCGTTCGCCGGCTTGTCGCACATGTGCTTCTGCTCGTACGTCCTCACCTCCGTGCCTACTTCCGTCCAGCCCTTCTCATCCTCCTTTCCCAGCCCGTACCTAACCGACCTCTTGCCGGCGTCCGCGCATACGAACATCACCCGCATCTCGTTGACGCCATCCGCGAACGCGAGGTGCACCTGCTCCGGCCTGGAGTCCAAGCCTTCGAACGAGACATCGCCAGATACGGCGACGCGGTGGCGGCCGTGGGGAAGCGGGTTGCCGTCGTGGTCAACGTGGTGGTAGGAGTACTCCTTGGCGGGCCAGCGGAAGAGGCGGAACTGGTAAGGCGCCCGCAGGTTGGGGAGGCGCGGGAGGGCGAGCTCGCCGCGGCCGCTGCGCCAGGAGGCGGAGCCGTTGAGGAAGATGTAGCCGAGGAAGTCGCGGTCGCTGGAGGACGGTGGGGAGTATATCGCCACATGGTCGAGGCCGTCCGGGTCCGGGAGGTCGGACCACCGGATCGTGATTTCGTGGTCGGATTGGGCGAGCTTCGCTGGGGTGGCCGTGAGGGTGGTCGCCGCGGCCTCGCCGGCGGCGAGGATGAGGAGGAGGAGGAGCCGGGTTTTGAGGTGCATTTTGCCGGGGACGCCGAGCCAGCGCGGGAGGTTGTTGAGGTTTTAAGCCAAAAAAAAGTGATCCCATTAGATCCTGTGTACCGGCCAGGCCCGCAAACTTTTTTTTTTGGGGTAAACTCTAAAACTTCCTTTGAACTATTTACGGATTTTCGGGATGTAAAATACGGGAAAGCGCATCTCGTTTCCTCCATTCTTTGCATTTTCCGCCGGCTGCGACTATCAAATCCGGCCGCCTCTGCCGTGTCGCTGGATCTGAGAGCGTGTGAGAGCATCTCCACTCGTCCTCTTCCCTTCCTCCTTCCCCTCAAACAGCGATCGGCACAAGCGATTTTGAGATCGTTTGGGGGAGGGGGGGGGGGGGGGAGAGGGCGCTGGCGTTGATTTTGCTCTAGGGGCGTCGGTTTTCCAGCCGTGCCCTCTATTCCGAATTTAAATCTCGACTTGTTTTGCGACAAACTTAACGAAATTCATAGGAACACGACAAAGTTTATAAAGACAGTCCAAATTTAACTAAAAAAACATAAAACCTAAACTAAATCATGCCGAGGCGGCGGTAGAAGATGACGTAGTCTTTGCCCCCGTCGCCGTCGTTGTTGTCTAAGGGCGGCTCGTCCTTGGCCGCCTAGGTGCTACAGCCCTGGCCACCGTCGCCGCCGCGCCACTTGATCGGTCTGGCGTCGTCGTCTTCCTCGTCGTCTTCCTCCTCCTCGAGGTTGACGCAGAGGTCGAGGCGGCGCATGTGCTCTGTCTTGGCCCTCTTCGCGTCTTACCTGGACCAGGCAAGGGCGAACTCCAAGGTCCCCGGCTGGACCTCGTTGAACAAGGTGCGCTCCGCCGCCCTCTGGTCGGGGAACTCCTTCGGGTCGTCCGGGGCCTGGAAGTCGAGCTGGCGGGCGGTGTCCTCGGCGAGACACCACGCCTTCTTCGAAGAAGGAGGCATGGGCGCGTCGTGCTCCTTCTTGACGCGGGTGAAGGAGCCGGGCTCCTTCTTCACCCGGGCGCTGGACGCGCCGGATGATCCCGGCTCCTTCTTCGGGCGGAGGAGACGGATGGACGCCGATGGCGGCGACCCGATGATGATGTGGCTGCGCGGCGTCGGCGAAGACGGACGCGAGAAGGATGACAGTGGGCCGTCCATCCTGCGCGGCAGCCAGTGACAATGTCGCGGGTAGTTGCCCGCGGCGATGTGGTCGAGGACCCAGGGGAGGGTGCGGCCCTTGACGCCCCACCACAGCTTCCGCGCGGCGGCGTTCTTGTTGGCCGGCGGAGGGCCGTTGCCCTCGTAATGCGCTAGCTCGACGTTCCGGCGCTCCGTGAAGAACGTCGTCCACTAGTCCTCGTTGTCGGGGTCCCAGAGCGGGTCGTTGCGCTCCTCGGAGGTCTCCTCCGACTCCTTGAACTTCTCCAACGCGAAAGGGCGCTTGATGACCCACAAGTATAGGAGGTGTATCATAGTACTTTCGATAAATAAGAGTGTCAAATCCAACGAGGAGCAGAAGGTGTTGATGAGTAGGTTTGATCAAGGATTCACTGTAAATACTAGTAAACTGGTTTTCAGGGGTATTTGGTAATGCAAGTAAATAAAGTACGAGTAAATAAAAGACAGTAATAATAATTGCTGCAAGTGGCCCAATCCTTTCTAGAGCAAAGGACAAGCCGGTTGTATAACTTATGATGACCAAACGTTCTCGAGGACACACGGGAGTTTCTGTCAAGTGCTTTCGCTTTATACCGCTAAATAATTTTTATTGGTTTGATAGGTGTTATGGGGGTGAACCTATGCTAGCGCACTACCCTTACTAGGATAAATACACACTTGTGATTATACCCCTTGCAAGCATCCGCAACTACAAGAAAGTAATTAAGATAAATCTAACCACAGCCTTAAACTCTAAGATCCTACGCTCCCTGGTGCAATAGTTTCCCAATGGAGGTTTAGGTTTCTGTCACTCCAGCAACCCCACAATTGGTAGCTAAATACACAATGCATTCCACTAGGCCCATAAATGGTGAAGTATCATGTAGTCGACGTTCACATGACACCACTAGTGAAATAGCACCACAACAAATAAATATCAAACCATTAAATATTACTCAACATAATTCCACTACTAACATCTTGACTTCTCCCATGTCCTCAAGAACTAAACGAACTACTCACAAGACATTATATGGATCATGATCAGAGGTGAAATAATGGTAAATAACAATCTGAACATCAACCTTAATTCAACGGTTCCACTCAATAGCATCAACCACAAGAGTAATCAACACCGGGAAAGTTTCCCCTAAGAATTTGACAAGATTCAACTCAAGATGTTATAGCGGGATGGCGTGGTGATGGTGGAGATGAAGGTGCTGGTGGTGAGGATGATGGTGATGATGATCCCGATGAGGTCCAGCGCGATGATAATGACGATGGCGACGATCTTCCCTCTCCGGGAAGGAATTTCCCCGGCAGATTTCTGCCTGCCGGAGAGCTTTTCTCTCTCTGGTGTTTTCCGCCCCGCAGAGGCGGCGGTGTCTATCTCTGAGCCCCTCCCTAACTTAGGTTTTCGGGGACGATAAAATACGCGAAAGGGCGATGATAGTAGTAAGCCAGGGTGGCCACACCATAGGTCGGCGCGGCTAGGGGTGGGCCCGCACCCCCTGGTGGTGTGCCCACCCTGTGGCTCCTCTCGTCTCCTCCTTCTGGCTTCTCCAGTCTTCTGGCAAAATATAATTTTCTGGTATTTTTCTGGAATTTCCTGATCTTCCGAAACATGGTGTCTTGACGGTCCTTTTTCCAGCAGAATCCTGACTCCGGCAGTAAATCCTTCAATGATCATCAAACATGTAAAAACAGAGGAAACAACATAAGTATCATCTCTAAATGTGAAATATATCAATGAATAACAGTAAATTATGATACAAAATAGTGATGCAAAATGGACGTATCAACCCCCCCAAGCTTAGACCTCGCTTGTCCCCAAGCAAAAACTAAACTCGGTAAACATGACCACAGGTTTATGGAGTGAAGTGTCGATAATCAAAATACGGACAAGAAGCATCACATTCACCAAGGAACAAATTATAATAGACAGCAACTTCCCTTTATATAATAAAGACTTGCAATAAGTAAAAGGGAATTACAAATAAAGATGCACAAGGTAAACTATAATTGATGATGGCAAACCTTAGTTCTTGGTCAGAGAACAATGAACAAACTATACTTGCTTTTGAACGGAGCCTTTTATAACAGAGCTAATATAGCAAAAACATATGCTCAATGAAACAAACCCTTTGCAATCATAGAAAGCTTTCAAAGATATATTCCTTCAGATAAAAGCATTGTACTAAACAAAGGAAGATAGTAAACATGATTGAATGGATCAACATATGGATGAGTGAAATATAACAACTCAAATGCTTGCTTGAGATAGAAGGGAATAGGTCGACTCAAAATAAAAGTAAAAGATAGGCCCTTCGCAGAGGGAAGCAGGGATTAAACATGTGCTAGAGCTTTTCATTTGTAAAACAGAGATGAAAGTTATTTTGAGAGGTGGTTGCTTTTGTCAACGACTAGCAACGGAGTTCTTGATATCTTCCATACTAAACAAGTGAGAGCGGTTCTGAGATGTTGATTAATTGGCACAATTGTGCTCTTTTATAGCTTTGCACTCCTCCCCACCTTTTCCTTTCTCAAACCATGGCTAACCGATTCTATCGGGTGCCCACCAACTTTCACATACCATGGAGGAGTGCCTTTTTCTTTTTCTTTTTCTTTCTCTTTTTTAGATTACAATGGTCTGACTAGCTCCCTTGCAAATTAATGACGTGCAGATGAAGCTGCCTAGTCGAGGGGTACTTAATTTAGTATGGAAGATAACAAACCCAACCACTACGTCCTCATGAGCTAAAAATAGTGGCACAAAATGAGAAGTATTTGAAGGTTTTTGAAAGGTAGCACATGAAAATTTAGTTGAAATAGCTTGAAATACCATGCATAGGAATTTATAGTGGACTCTTTGGAAGTAACTTGGTTTTGGGAGTTGGATGCACGAGAAGTATTCCCTCTCAGTACAGGTTTTTGGCTAGCAAGGCTGGGTAGCAAGCATAAGAGTTGCATGAAACAAACAAACATACATATAATAGGAACAATCATGCAAACTTCCTTGAAAGTACAAAAGATTTTAACTTGAGAATACCACTGCTTATAAGCCAAACATGAAGGAAAGCTGAAATGATGTAACTACCAACACTTCTTTCTTCTTTTCTACTCAAACCTCAAGGTAATGTTGCTACTGACCAAGCTAAGTTTGCCAAGACCAACTAAATTTACTCATGCTCCCAAAGTGATACCAATACTAATCAACAAGACTAATCATATAAGAAACATTGCAAACTAAAATAAAGTGTGCGGAAAGTAAACGATAAACTTCTCATTAATATTTCATTACCGCAAGTCACACCAAGGGATACATAGATAACCAACTAAGGAGGATACTTCTATACTGCAAACTATTCTATAAGATAACTTCTCTATTCATGATATGACTCTACTTGAAAAGTAAATGAGTAAAAGATAATGATGTGATACCGCGGCACTCCCCCAAGCTTGGAACAAGCCAAGGGGATGCCTATACCAATGACGAATTACTCCTTCGGCGGTGGTGGCGAGTCCTTATCATCATCAGACTTCCAAGGCAAAGGTTCCCCATCAAGGAAGGATGTCTTGGTCTCCAATATCCTGAAACTGGCAGCAACACTCATTTGTTTAAACCTAGCTTCATACTCACAGTTTTGATTCTGCAAGTCGTAGAGTTGTGCTTGTAATTTGTTGGTGGTCTCATGGAGTGACAAGATGTCATCCCAAAGTTCTGCGGTCTCCTTCTTGTGCTTGGCGATGAGTTCTTGATTTATCCTATGGATGATGTCCACCTCACGTTCTGCCATCTTCTTATATTTAAAAATTTCTTGTTCCAGCGCTTCCATCCTGGCTTCGAGACTCCCTTCTCCCATAGGGACCTGAACATCTTCTATCTGCAACTCCCCATCCTTGAGTGACAACTCCTTCGGATACGTCTTCAGCTCCCTCATGTACGGATTAATGATGTCCGCAAGAGAGTTCTCCTCGGATGAACCGGACGAAGACATTGTAACTCTAAAGCTGAGAACAATCCCGTGACAGCAACAGATCGAAACAAAAAACATGACGAAAACACGATATACAGACCTCGGGCAATCTGGGGGGTTATATAGGCGAAAATTAAACATCGAAACAAAATCACAGGAGGAAACCAGGACAGAAACGAGCTCCGGGGGGCTCTCACCACAGGGCGGCGCGGCCTAGAGTGGGCCCGCGCCCCCTGGTGGTGAGGACACTCCGAACTCTGTCTCCTGCCTGTTTTCGTCTCGTGATTTTTCATATTTAATAAAAACAACAAAAATATTAAAGGAAAAGTTTAACGCGAACCTTTTCTGACTAGAACTGTTACCTATTTGAAAATGAACTCTGCAGGTTCCTGCATATTGTCCTGGATGAATTCTTCCAGAGTCACCATTTGAATAACATCAACATCTTCATTATAAGAATCTCCAGCAATATAATGTTTGAGTCTTTGCCCATTCACCACTTGTGTAGTGTTATCTTTTAACGAAGCAATCTTTATCGCACCTGAGCGGTACACCTCTTCAATAACATAGGGTCCTTCCCATTTTGAGAGTAATTTTCCTGCAAAAAATATGAGACGAGACCTATACAATAGAACTTTCTCACCAACATGAAACTCTCTCTTAAGAATTCTCTTATCATGCCATTGCTTGACTTTCTCTTTGAAAAGCCTGGCATTCTCATAAGCTTCGTTTCTCCACTCATCTAAAGAACTCAAATCAAGTAACCTTTTCTTACCGGCGAGTTTAAAATCCCTATTAAGCTCTTTCACTGCCCAAAAAGCTTTGTGTTCTAATTCTAAGGGCAAGTGACACGCTTTTCCATAAACCATCTTGTAAGGAGACATGCCCATGGGGTTCTTATAAGCAGTTCTATAAGTCCATAAAGCATCGTTTAACTTGCTAGCCCAGTTTTTCCTAGATCTATTGACAGTCTTCTGCAAGATAGACTTGATCTGTCTATTCGAAAGCTCTACCTGCCCACTAGTTTGGGGATGATAAGCAAAAGCAATTCTATGATTAACGTCATATCTAGCAAGAGTTTTTCTAAAACCACCGTGAATAAAATGAGAACCTCCGTCAGTCATAAGATACCTAGGTACACCAAACCTAGGAAAAATAACATCCTTAAGCATTTTTAACGAGGTCTCACCATCGACACTCTTCGTAGGTATGGCTTCTACCCACTTGGTAACATAATCAACAGCAACAAGTATATGAGTATAACCTTCTAAAGGAGGAAAAGGACCCATAAAGTCAAATCCCCAACAATCAAATGGTTCAATAACAAGAGTGTAGCTCATAGGCATTTCATTATGTCTAGAAATATTACCAACTCTTTGACATTCATCACAGGATAAAACATACCTTCTAGCATCTTTAAAAAGGGTTGGCCAATAAAAACCTGATTGTAGAACCTTTTGTGCAGTTCTATCTCCAGCATGATGTCCTCCATAAGCACTACCATGGCATTTTCTCAATATTTCTTGTTGTTCATATTCTGGAACACATCTTCGCATAATACCATCAACTCCTTTATATAAGTGTGGATCATCCCAAAAGTAATGCCTCAGGTCATAAAAGAATTTTCTTCTTTTCTGAGCTGTAAAGGTTGGAGGCAAATACTTGGAAACAATAAAGTTAGCATAATCAGCATACCACGGATTCTCTCGCGAAGTTACATTTATTGAAGCCAACTGTTCATTTGGAAAACTATCATTAACAGGAATAGGATCAAAAGAAACATTTTCCAATCTAGACAAATTGTCAGCAAAAGGATTTTCAGCACCTTTCCTATCTACAATATGCAAATCAAACTCCTGTAAAAGCAACACCCATCTAATAAGCCTAGTCTTAGCATCCTTCTTCGACATAAGATATCTAATAGCAGTGTGACCAGTATGAATAGTAACTTTAGAATCAACAATGTAAGGTCTAAACTTATCACATGCAAAAACAACAGCAAGAAACTCCTTCTCAGTAGTAGCATAATTCTTGTGAGCAGCATCTAGAGTCTTACTAGCATAATGAATAACATTGAACTTCTTATCTATGCGCTGTCCGAGAACAGCACCAACAGCAAAATCACTCGCATCGCACATAATTTCAAAGGGTAAATTTCAATCAGGTGGTTGAACAATAGGAGCAGTAGTTAAAGCCTTCTTAAGAGTTTCAAAAGCTTCCTTACAATCATCATCAAAAACAAATGGTACATCTTTTTGAAGAAGATTAGTAAGAGGCTTTGAAATCTTAGAGAAATCTTTAATAAACCTCCTATAGAAACCCGCATGACCAAGAATACTATGAATACCTTTAACATCTCTGGGACAGGGCATTTTCTCAATTGCTTCAACCTTTGCTCTGTCAACTTCGATACCTCTTTCGAAGATTTTATGTCCAAGAACAATTCCTTCATTCACCATAAAGTGGCATTTCTCCCAATTTAGAACAAGATTAGTTTCTTCACACCTCTGCAAAACTTTATCCAGATTGTGCAAACAATTATCAAAAGAAGTTCCATAGATGAAGAAACCGTCCATGAAAACCTCCACAATTTCTTCACAAAAACCATGAAAAATAGCAGACATGCATCTTTGAAAAGTAGCAGGAGCATTGCACAAACCAAACGGCATACGTCTATAAGCATAAGTTCCATAAGGACAAGTAAAAGTGGTTTTCTCTTGATCTTGCTTTTTAACAGCAATCTGAGAGAAACCGGAATAACCATCAAGAAAACAAAAATGAGTCTTCTTAGACAACCTCTCTAACATTTGATCTATAAACGGTAAAGGATAATGATCTTTCTTAGTAACTTTGTTTACCTTTCTAAAATCAATGCACATCCTATAACCAACTACTACCCTTTGAGGAATAAGCTCGTTATTCTCATTAGGCACAACAGTTATACCTCCTTTCTTAAGAACACAATGAACATGACTAACCCATCTACTATCAGCAATAGGATAAATAATACCAGCATCAAGGAGCTTCAATACCTCATTTCTTACCACTTCCTTCATCTTGGGAATTAAGCGGCATCGATGTTCAACAACTGGCTTTGCATCTTCCTCCATGTTAATAGCATGCTGACATATAGTAGGGGAAATCCCTTTTAAATCATCAAGAGTATATCCCATAGCTCCTCGGTGTTTCCTTAATATTTCTAATAACCTTTCTTCTTCCTTTCCTGAAAGTTTAGAACTGATAATAACAGGATATATTTTCATATCATCTATATAAGCATACTTAAGATCATCAGGTAAAGGTTTTAATTCAAAAACAAGATCTTCCTTAGGTGGCAAAGTGGTACCAAGATCCTCCACAGGTAAATTGTGCTTAATCAACGGTGGTTGACGAAGAAGAATATCGTCAATCTCTTCTCTTTCTTTCCTAAAAACATCACTTTCATGGTCCTCCATAAATTGCTGCAAAGCATTATTAGGAGCAAGAGCAATAGAGGCAAGCTGTTCAACTCGAAAATTTTCATTAGGCAATTCATTTTCATAAGGAGCTTTAGCAAACTTAGAAAAATTAAACTCATAAGACTCTCCATCAAACTTAGTCACAACTTTCTCCTTCTTACAATCTATCACAGCACTACAAGTATTCAAAAAGGGTCTACAACAAATAATAGGACAAGTTTCACTAACTTCAGTACCAAGTATAAGAAAATCAGTAGGGTATTTAGTCTTACCACACAAAACTTCCATATCTCGAACAATACCAAGTGGAGAGATAGTTTGTCTATTAGCAAGCTGAATAACCACATCAATCTCCTCCAATTCACAAGGAGCAATTTCATGCATAATTTCTCTGTAAAGCTCTAAAGGAATAGCACTTGAACTTGCACCGATGTTACATAAACCAGAATAGCAATGATCGCCAATCCTGACAGAAATAACATGAACACTTGCTTTCCTAGGACTACTAGGATGTGAAACAATGTTAGAAGCATCTTCACAAAAGACAATATGTTTATCTCCTATATTTTTAGTAACAAGGTCCTTCACTATAGCCATAGGAGACTTAATATTAATTTGCTCATCAGGTTCTACAGCTTTCTTGGTACTTTTATTAAGCACGCTTATCAAAGTGGAATGCTCCTTTACCTTAGCAGGGAAAGGTGTTTTCTCAAAATAAGGTTCAGGCAAAATGCGATCAACAGTACAAACTTCAGTAGTTGTAGCAGAAATATGACTAACAAAATCTTTATAAGGCGCATGATATTTGTTCCAATCTTTCTTTGGAACATCAAGATAAGAGGCAAAAGCCTTAAAACAGTTAGCAAGTATCTGAGAATCAAGTCCATAAACAGTGCTAACCTTATGAAAGTCATCGGTTCCCATAAAAGCTTTAATGCATTCATAATCATAATTTATACCTGACTTCCTACCTTTGTCGTTTTCCCATCCTTCAGTATTTTCTTAAATACGATCAAGAAGATCCCACTTAGCTTCTTCTTTCATGCGCGTAAATGATCCAGATCAGGAAGCATCCAATAAATCCTTATCGTGAAGAGTAAGCCTCGCATAAAAGTTATTAATAACAATGTTGCTGGGAAGCTCATGAGTGGGGCATTTGAGCATTAGTGACTTCAATCTCCCCCACGCTTGGGCAATACTCTCTCCGTCATGAGGCCAAAAGTTATATATTCGATTACGATCTTTATGAATTTCACTTGGAGGATAAAATTTGGAATAAAAGAGAGGTACAATTTCCTCCCAAGCAATAGATGGACCATCCTTTAGCAGCCGATACCACTCCTCAGCTCTGCCTTTCAGTGATAAAGAGAATAGCTTCCTCTTAACCTGGCTTGATGAAATACCTGCACACTTGAACAACTCGCATAATTCATGTATAAAGAGTAAATGATCACCCGGATGGACAGTTCCATCTCCTGAATAGCAGTTGTTCATAACATGTTCAACAATTTTCATAGGTATTTTAAAAGGATCTAATTGAGCGGGTGGTGGTGGTGTTTCATCCACATCCGCAACAATGGTAGTAGAGTTCCCAAATAGGAAACCAAATGGAGAACTCTCCATAGCAAGATAAAATAAAAATAAAAGACAGAAATAAAAACAATACTCACAGCGACGGTTACCTTTACCAATTCCACTCTTCAATAGCGCTTCACTCCCTGGCAACGGCGCCAAAAAATAGTCTTGATGACCCACAAGTATAGGGGGTGTATCGTAGTACTTTCGATAAATAAGAGTGTCAAACCCAACGAGGAACAGAAGGTGTTGATGAGTAGTTTTGATCAAGGATTCACTGTAAATATTAGTAAACTGGTTTTTAGGGGTATTTGGTAGTGCAAGTAAATAAAGTACGAGTAAATAAAAGACAGTAATAATAATTGCTGCAAGTGGCCCAATCCTTTCTAGAGCAAAGGACAAGCCGGTTGTGTAACTTATGATGACCAAACGTTCTCGAGGACACACGGGAGTTTCTGTCAAGTGCTTTCGCTTCATACCGCTAAATAATCTTTATTGGTTTGATAGGTGTTATGGGGGTGAACCTGTGCTAGCGCACTACCCTTACTAGGATAAATACACACTTGTGATTATACCCCTTGCAAGCATCCGCAACTACAAGAAAGTAATTAAGATAAATCTAACCACAGCCTTAAACTCTAAGATCCTACGCTCCCTGGTGCAATGGTTTCCCAACGGAGGTTTAGGTTTCTGTCACTCCAGCAACCCCATAATTGGTAGCCAAATACACAATGCATTCCACTAGGCCCATAAATGGTGAAGTATCATGTAGTCGACGTTCACATGACACCACTAGTGAAATAGCACCACAACAAATAAATATTAAACCATTAAATATTACTCAACATAATTCCACTACTAACATCTTGACTTCTCCCATGTCCTCAAGAACTAAACGAACTATTCACAAGACATCATATGGATCATGATCAGAGGTGAAATAATGGTAAATAACAATCTGAACATAAACCTTAATTCAACGGTTCCACTCAATAGCATCAACCACAAGAGTAATCAACACCGGGAAAGTTTCCCCTAAGAATTTGACAAGATTCAACTCAAGATGTTACAGCGGGATGGCGTGGTGATGGTGGAGATGAAGGTGCTGGTGGTGAGGATGATGGTGATGATGATCCCGATGAGGTCCAGCGCGATGATGATGACGATGGTGACGATCTCCCCTCTCCAGGAAGGAATTTCCCCGACAGATTTCTGCCTGCCGGAGAGCTTTTCTCTCTCTGGTGTTTTCCGCCCCGCAGAAGCAGCAGTGTCTATCTCTGAGCCCCTCCCTGACTTAGGTTTTCGGGGACGATGAAATACGCGAAGGGGCAATGGCAGTAGTGGGCCAGGGTGGCCACACCACAGGCTGGCGCGGCCAGGGGTGGGCCCGCGCCCCCTGGTGGTGTGCCCACCCTGTGGCTCCTCTCGTCTCCTCCTTCTGGCTTCTCTAGTCTTCTGGCGAAATATAATTTTCTGGTATTTTTCTGGAATTTCCTGATCTTCCGAAACATGGTGTCTTGACGGTCCTTTTTCCAGCAGAATCCCGACCCCGACAGCAAATCCTCCAATGATCATCAAACATGTAAAAACAGAGGAAACAACATAAGTATCATCTCTAAATGTGAAATATATCAATGAATAACAGTAAATTATGATACAAAATAGTGATGCAAAATGGATGTATCAGTGCTCACTGTCACGGAGCAGGAGCACCGGCACCTGTAGCTGGCTCGACGCAACTCCCTCGCCTATGTCTTCAGCGACGTATGGGAGCAGGCGAAGCGCCGCCGCGAGGCCATCAAGGAGGAGGAGGAGCGGCAAATGGAGCTCGCTCGCTGCGCCCCATCTCCTTCAAGCAGGCGAGGCGTTGTGGCTTCCCCATCGTCGACTACCACGACACGGCATGAAGCCGTCGGTGCCGACACGACCACCTCCAAGTCATGGGAATGTTTCTCGAGCTAGCTGAATTAGGGTTTAGAACTAGTATAGGATGTAGTTGGCTTTTGCTAACTCCAATTTATAAAGTAGGAATGAATTATGGATGAACTAGTGTGTTATATTTGGCGCGAACGTTCTTAGTTTTTAATAAACTAGCAAGATGGCCCTCGCAAATGTGAGGCCATCATCATTAGCTTGTTAAATGTATTTATGAAATATAAATTACTGGTGTAATAAATAAGAGAAACATGGAATTCTATAGCTTCCATAAGCATCATTCTGGAAAACTATACCTGTCCAGGAAATATTGTAAATTCTTCTAATTAATTTGTGGTGAGTAGTTATTACTATATTTTAGGCCTTCTTCTGATTATAGAAATTTCACATAATTTCTGTAGGATTCGACAGTTTAGGTTCTTCCTATGGATTGCCTTTCTATTATAGGAAGTCAAGAACACTTCTTAAAAAAAATTATGTGACAGATTCCTAATTCCAAGGGAATTTAAACATGCAGTATCATTTTGTCAGACTTAGTCGTCCAAACAACTATGTCTACAATTTTCATGTGTTTAGAAATTCCAAGGTTCCTATATTTGTCAATCATGGGATTCATAGAAGCGCTATAACTACCATGCCACATATTATAAAATTTTATCTTGTTATAATTAATTTATCATGAGTAGTTATTATTACATTTTAGACCTTTTTCTGATTGTACAAACTAGCTGAATACCCGTGCGTTGCTACAGCTTATTAGAAAAATTACATGTCGCAATAAAGTGCATATAAATATTTAGTAAAAATCCGTATGTAACGCGACACTCTAGTCATTCGTCCCTTAATCGCCTAAACCTGGACATACCACCTTTTCTCTAGTGTCTCAACCTAATGGACCCCTCGCTCCACCGCACCGAAGAGCCATCCCATCGACATTTCTCTATAACATTTGTAAAATAATTTAACATGACCTGATTTGTCTGCAACTACAACATTTATCGATAGTGAGACAATTCAGAACACAATATGCTTTAATGGCAACGTAAATTCAGTCAATATTAGTATGTACCGTTGATGATAGATTGGCTATTGCTGCACTTGGAGAACGGTGGTGGGAGCTTAATGTAATTAGATTTCAGACCCGGATTGATCTCATGCATAGGTCACCAGAACAGGAGAAGAGGAGCCTGCCTCATTTGTGTTTCAGGATTCAATAAATTGGATTCTTAGATAATTCAATTTTAGAAACCGATTCAATAACAGCTGGTTTAGATTCAACGCATCTACGCTGTCTTTGTAGGCTGGGACAGTGCAGTGCCACCAGCCCACCAGCCCATAGTGAGCTTTACATCTGATTGAATTTCCCAAACACTTGACAATGGGGTAACGCCACCTCCGTCGCGCCTAGGCGGACACGCCGCCGCGAGGAGCCGAGCCGATGGGCATGGCCATGGGCTCCATCGTCGTTGGGGCCGTGGTCGCCTCTGCGCTCGTGGCCGAGGGGCAAGGCCGTGGGTTGCATCGCCCCTAGAGGAGCAAGGTCGTATCAGTCGAGCCCGCGGAGGAGCATGGTCATATCAGAAACATGCACACATCAGTTCAGAAATAAAAAGAAGCATGTATATCGAGTAGATACACCACGTCACCGCTACTCCACCGCACGAGCCATCTCTTTGAGCTAGTGCCACTGCACCTTTGTACGACCCTGCAGAACAAGTTTCGGCCGCCACCCAGCTCCTCAGCTTAATGCGTTGGCATCATCAGCATGTTCCTCTCTTGTATACGGTTCCACTGAGTATTTTGTTGCCTATATAATGATAGCATATGTCGTCTCTCGTCAGCTCAACGACGAGCAGCCGAGACGAGCTCAAGAGGCGGCGATTGCGTTGCGGCGCTAGTGTCTTCACGCATGTGTCTGCAATTCTATCTGTGATACCGGGACGGGGCACCGAACAAACCAGGTACAATTCGAGCCTGAGCCAGAAAGGTTAAAAGTTGAAACCTCTCCCGGCCGGTACGCCGAGGCGCGTCGCCTGGAAGATCACCGGAGGCTGGAGTTGGGGAGCCGTCGCCTGGGAGCTCGCCAGACGCTGGAGGTGGACCGCCGATGTCGAGGCGCTGCGCACGCCTGAGGGGAACGAGTCCGGGAAGACTTAGAGGATCCGGAATATATAGGGGCAGCCATGGGATGTCGAGGTGGGTGCAGGGCTGAAAGCCGATATGGCCTGGCGGCCGGCGTCGGCAGCAAGCTAGCTACTGGCTCTGGCTGCATCAGCTCTAACCTAGCAAGCGATGGAGCGAGAATGGAATCATGGATCAGGCTTCCCGCCAGCCGCCACAGACCATGGGCGAGGGTGTATCGATTTGATTTCTAAAAAGAAAACGTTTCGATCTATATAGGAGAAAGCGTATTTTAGGTGAATTGAAAGCGTATTTGTGAGCCACGGACCATACCTGTAGCAATATTATTAGTAGAGATTTCACATGATTTATGTAGGATTCCAATGCTTATGTTCTTCCCATGGATTGCCTTTCTATTATAGGAAGTCAAGAACACTTCTTCAAAAATTTATATGCGACAGATTCCTAATTCCAAGGGAATTTAAACATGCAGTATCATTTTGTCAAACTTAGTCGTCCAAACAACTATGTCTACAATTTTCATGTGTTTAGAAATTCCAAGGTTCCTATATTTGTCAATCATGGGATCCATAGAAGCCCTATAAATACCATGCCACATATTATAGAATTTTATCTATCTTAAAACATAGGTAATGTTGTTCTATATATCTTCACTTTATTCGTGCTATCCTCTTCTCTTTAATCTAGTAGGTGTTATGCTCTCTCGTAGACATGTATTTATTGTATCATGTAAGAATTACTATGCTGATTTGGATGACACATACTTTCATTTAACATATTGAAGGTAAAAAAGAATTCGTGGATAACACTTAATTTTATTACAATCATAATTACAATACATTATTTGCTTAAATCCTAACCATAGATTTTAGATGCAACAAATAAAAATAATTCTTAAAATGTAGATTAAGGTGGTTTCTCGAAAACATAACCCTATACTATGATTTTAGTATATATATTATCTTTGTCCATAATTACCATGCATTTAGTGTTTGACCAAAGTAAAATTTGACCAAACATATTGATAAAAATATCAAATTTTATAATATTAATTATATATAACATTACTATATTTTTTGATAATTCCAATTCCAATGATATGTATTTTATATGTAAATGTTGATATTTTTGTTGTACGAACAGTTAAACTTCACAAAATTTGACTTTCACTAAACTTAAAATGCACACTAATTTTGGACGGAGGAAGTAATAGATTGGTCATCAATTTGCTGCATGACCTCTTACATAAAATTATTTAGATTCCCTTTTGCACCACAACATTTTCCTAAACTGTGATTAACACTCTTCGGTAGCATCGTTATATCGTATCACATATTTACCTTGCCACTGCTAGCTTGTGTATGCATTTTTTTCCTAAATAAACTGTCATGCCTAGCGTTTAATTCATATGTGTTGACACGTTAATATCTTTGGCAGAAGGGATCATAGACCATACGTACTTTGATTTTTATTTTTTTTGCTGGATGGAGGCTCCTAGCAGCACATGGAATCCTGTTTTGTATGGAAAAAATATACCCAAACGAAACTACCGTGTAGGATCGGGACTCTGTTTCGTTGATTTCCCTAGCTATGGGTCGACTTTAGCCACCAGTTTTCTTTTTATGTAGTTATTATATACGTGTCAGCTACCTATATATACACGTTTATTTGTACATAACGTCTTATTTTCTTTTAATCTCAGCCGTTAAAATTAAAATCAACATAGCATATATTTTTGGACTATGTGGATAAACGTGGTGTCTCTATTAGTATATAATAATAATAGATAGATTTTCAATTTACAGTATCTATTCCGCGGGCACCAAAATGATACTACAAAATGGTTTGCGTAAACCGCAAATCGCTTTTGCGATTCCACGTTATGCAGTTGTAAAGATGCCCTTGGGCGTATCGCGTATGATACACACTGGAAGTATGTGTGAGCGTCACTAACGGTGTAGGACCCACTTTGTCAAACCGAAATGAGACTTGTAAATCACAATATGCCATCCAAAAATAAGTGATATGCATTTGTCTAGATTTATATGTATCTATGTATTAAAACATATCTAGATACATGCAAATTTAAATAAACCCATATCATTTATTTCAGGACAGAGGCAGTATAATATTATAGAGTAAACAAGCGTAGAAGATCATATTCGATGGTCTCGGGCAGTTATAAACTTGTGATGAATGCGTAAAACCGCACAAGGTCCTAAAGGATTTAAGGTCGTCCACCTTCCAAAAAATGACACTAAAAACTGGTTGGGCTGCATGCGGTGAACGAATCTGGAAAAAACTTACTCCGTCTGATAAAAAAGTCAATGATTTTATATTAGTTTAGTATAAAATTTATACTAAGTTATCGACCGATTGAAAGGAGTAGAACCCAAATATAAAGTCTTGAAGAGATCACACTAATTTATCATATCTATAAAATAATTGGGGTCACATACATTTTACACAAGATTATAAATAGACCTTAGTGTTTCTGAGGTACACAAATGCTATTCTATGGATAAAATAAAATTGAGGACCGAAAATCAACTTTGGCTTATTGGACTAGATGCTCCCATGTAAAAAAGTTTTAGGAAAAATTCTCAGGTGTACATCTACATACTTTAGGTGAGCATATGAAGTTTTTATATAAAAAAGGAGATTTTCACGATCTGTGTAAAAAAGAAAAATTTGGGTTCTAACAAAAAAGTTTTCACCATATATATTTGTATTTTTAGCCTACGAACACCATAATTGTTATTTCTTTACAAAATGGCTGAAGACATGTAAAGGACACATACATATACATTCTCAAGAAATAATATTTTTTTAAATCAGTATGCATTTTAAATGCTTTTTTGCGTAATAGAAGCATCTAGTCCATGAGCCAAAACACCTCCGCCAGGAGAGAGGATCTGTTTCATTTTTTGCGAAAACATAAAAGCCTTGTATTTCAATTTATTGAAAGATAAAAGAGAGTTTTGTACAAATATAAGCTCAAACAAGCTGACATTCCACATAACTCAACCCACTAGACTTACGGAGCCGCAGGGATCAAAGCCCTAGGGCCAATCGCGCTGTCAGCAGCCCATAATCGAGCCTCTGATCGAATTGTAGCAAGAAAAGTACCCATGTTAGATGATGCATTGTTGAACACGACTGCATCATGTTGGCTCCAAATGTGCGATTAGCACACTCATCTACTTGTTCCGAAGTTCAGAGACTCTCATCCTTTCATCCAAAATGTGTGCGCTAGAGCTAACCCAAGGAGTGCACTGGAATATCACCCATGATTGATGGGTTCGTGCATAGCATTGATGAATTGAAGAAGATAGATGAGTTCTGCAATTTACTCTAACTCTCATTTATACACGATATGTCTGCCTTCTGCGTGTTTGATTTCACAGCATCTTATCAAAAGTCATCTTGTTGCCATAAGTACCAATGGTAGTAGCATGAAATATATCGTCACTGGGATGCTTTGATGTAAGCTAGTACCATGCACGATCAAATCGACTGTGTTGATTAAATGTCATTCCTAATAATCCATACACATTTGATTTTCTCTCGGAAAGGCAAGAAGAAGTGGGCCCCATGTGACGGCTTGATGCATGAGACTGCAAAAAAGCGAAGGGATGTAGCTTCGCTGCACGCGGTTATCTTCACCGAATCACCGTCCCAGCGTACGGATGTCTTCGGCTTATTGCCGTGCCACCTCTATCGGTGTCGGGTTTTTCTTCGTCTACTTCGAGCACTGTCTCCGCACTTCCACACAGGTAACCTGTATGACCACTTCACGACAGTCCAGCATGATCCCACCAGGTCGCCGCCGCTTCTGCTGCATTCTACGTCTTTTTCCACCATGACTTTGTCGTTGGTTCTGCCGCATTCTACGTCTTTTGCCACCATGACTTCATCGCCAGCATCATCGTCTTCATTCCCGACTACATCGTCTGCTTCGACAACCGTGGACTGCAACGACACCTCTCACTCTATGCCGCTCTGCACACCGCAACCGTCATGGATGCCTCTTCTGTTGGTCCCTCTGAGACTGGCGCAAGGTTTGATGGTCCCTACCATTGGACGCCCGATATTGGCAACATCGGAACATGCCTTCATCCCTGTCATGTTCCCGAGTCTGGCAAACTCGGCGCAGCGCCTCGTCTTCATCGGCATCGACTACCTCTCTACGTCTGCCTTGACCGTGTCGCCAACTTCGTCTTTGTGTACTCAGTTCTAGCAACACCGGAGTATGCCTTTGTCCCTGATGTGCGCCTGGTTCTGGTAAAAACTAGGACCACACCTCGTCCTTGACGGCTTGGACTGCATCGACTCTGGCATCAACACCCCTCTTCAATGATTGCCTCGATGCATCTCCATCATTCTCCACGCACACTATGCGCATGTGGCTTCATGTGCGGCTACCTCGACACCGGCACCCGACCACGACATTGACCATAGCAACCCCTCGCACGGCTACCTCGACCAAGACTGAACCGTCCAATGCTCTCGGCTACCTCGACATCAGCACAAAGGTCTATCACCTCGCGTGAGCATCTCACCAACATCCTCTACAGTCAGGCTTCCACAATTCTACATCGTCCACGACGTTCCCGCTCCTACTATGGGGGATGTCAGCCAATGGTTTTACTGCGGTTTCTCTCCAGTCTGACTATTCGCAATTTTCATGTTGTTCATGACACTATGGCTATGACTGCGGGGGAATGTTAGAGCATACATGTCAGTTACCTATGAATAGGAAAGATTAGGTGGGGAGATAAGATCTGTTTCTTGTATTCTACTCAAAGTTGGTCCCTTGTACTCCTATATATACCCATCTCTTGAGAGACTCAATAATACATCTATCATATTACGCCAATCTCTCCCCCTCTCTATCGTTCTACATGGTGTGCACTTGTAAAAAATCTAATATAAAATAAAATATTACTACTATAAAAGATGGAGTCGTCAACCTAGGAGAACTATGGTTGAAGCTTTAACCAACAGCAATTGGATTGATGACATTAAAAAGCCATTTACAATCAAGGGCCCTTTTCAGGTGTTCAAACTATATGAAGAGATCATGAATTTTCAGCTTCGGCCTGATACCGGGAACAATTGGACATAGCTCTGGGAAAAGCTAAAGGTACATACTTGGCCAAAAAAAGCAATATGGAGTTCTTGGGCATCCCTTCGCTATAAACCGGTTTAGCTGTTCATTGGGAGCAGAACGTGGACAGCAGATCGGTTGGCCAAAAGAGGCCTTCGACACAATGACAAATGTGTGTTTTTGCAACTCTGCTGAAGATGCTTAGCATTTGTTTGTGGGATGTGCTGATGTGCAGTGCTAAATATCATTTGGGGTCCGTTTGGATGTCGATATTTGGGCAAAGAATTTGGAATTGGTATTTGGTCTTGTTCAATTCGACTGTTTGGGTGGTCGTGGAATTGCAACTTGGAAACTAGCTCAAATTTCATCTGGTATTTGCAACACTTGTGCAACCCGCCACAACTTTCTGGGTCGCAACCTCAGAATTTGCTGGAAACTGCTAGTAAGTGCTAGCTCACTAGGATTCTATGGGCCAATTTAGTGTCCAACCAAACAGGATTTTAGAATTACTAGCTTACTAGGATTTCATGAGCCAATTCAGTGACCAACCAAACACATAATTCGGAATTAGGCTAATTTCAAATTCTTTGTTGATTTGGTATTTGAACACAATTCAATTCCAAAGCTCCTAATATCGACATCCAAACAGACCCAGGGATCTGGCTGGCTTCCCTCAAGGCTCAGGTTACCCTCAGCTATTCAAAACCTCAGATCATGGTGGCGGATGCTGGCAAGAGATGCTCTTCCGGGTGCCTGAGACGAAAATTTTAAACCATTGTAATGCTCACAGCCTGGACGATCTGGATGGAGAGAATAATCGTGTATTCAGGAAAGATATAAAACAAATTCAGTAGATTTTTGACCAGATCAAAGCAGAAGCATTTCAAGGCTTGGGCAAGTGGGGCTTGTCTCCTTCAAGCAGTACGAGTAGGTAGGCTGGTTGCTTGAGTCGGTCGTCTCAGTCTTCTATCTTTTCTTTTGCTTTCTCTGTAGTTCTCCTAGTTTTGGTCGTCTGCCTTTGCGTGTCTTTGCACTTGTGGCTTTCTTCTTCTAATTAACATGCAACTCTTGTGCATGATTCAAAAAAAAAAAGATCTCTGCCTTGATTCAGTATCAAAGAAAAATACTAAGAGATGAACCAATCGACATAAACAACTACATTTACAGGAATGTCAAATGAATCGAGTTACAATGGTACAGATAAACTACTCTCACTAACCAACGGTACTGTATAATGTAAATATCATACACGGCACTTATTTTTAAATGACTATTGTACATTGGAGGGTGAAAACTGAGTCGCCCAGACCTGGCATATACAAACGCAGCGACATCACAACTACACAAAATGTATGCTAGGATGCACAACAATACAGAACATAAGAAATGTCGGAAAAGTGGCATCATGGTGTTGAGCAGCGGTCTCATTCGTATCGAAGAGACTATATCTGAAAGGACAAGATCTGTAATCCTTAGGATTCATCATTCTTCACAGGAGTCCATTGTGCAGCTTCTCTCTTCTTTCTGACAAGAAATCCAAAAGCAAAACCAAGTATCAGGGCGAACATCACACTACCTCCAATTTCCAAGTATAACGGGGAAATCTTCCCCTTGATGATGCCTCCCGAGCTGAGTTTTGTTTGGTTGACAGCGTTAGTACCACTAGCATCAGTAGATGTCTGTTCAGAGAATATCCCCACTATGTCGTGGACTTGTCCGTCATGGTTTCCGACATACATCAGTGTTAGCTTTTCCCTTGTAGCTAAGAGTTTTGTGTACCCGAACTCTCCCCCACGGTACATGGAGATCCCAGGCTGTGGAAAGATAGGAACATCAGGGTGATCAGTCCTTGGTTGCCAGACCGGTTGCCAATCTTGACCGCCCATCCCGATCACAACATGAACAGGGGCACCAAGGTATACGAAGCTTGATGATGTGTTCATATGAACAGTACTCTATGACGTGGGAGGCTAATTTTTTTTTTGAACAGGGAAGGGTGCAAGCACCCTTAATGCATTCAACTCATAGACATTTTACAGATAGAATCACATACTCCGGCAGGTGGAGTCTATCGATCGCCACAAGCATAGGGCATGCATTTGCACTATGAGCTGGGTTCCCACAGGAACGGATAGGCCGAGCAGAAGCTGATGACTTGGCCTGTTTTGCACAGTAATGAGCGCCGACGTTGATGTTTCTTCGGACATGGAAGATCCTTGCCGAGAGAAGCTCTGTAGTGTTCTGAAACTCGATGGCGTGCCGTCTGATCTCCCAGCAAGACGCTTGAGAATTCGCCCCGGGAGACGCCGCCGTTCTTGCCAGGTTCAAGTTGTCGGAGAAGAAAACCGGCGAACGAAGCATCATGGAGGACGCAATGTGACCTGCCAGAACCAAAGCCTGGGCCTCCGCTTGGATTACAGATTCCACCGGTGTAGAGCTTGCTGAAATGAAGACATCGGCCACCTCTCCTTGATCTCCAGGGAGCACCATGTAAACACTGATGCCAGGTCGAGCAAGCCTGTGACCTGGCCGGAGCTTCCAAGCAGCGTCGACGAAGATTTTGTTTCCTGCAAACTCAACGTAGTTCGGCATGGTTTCTCCTTGGATCGGCTGAACCTGTTCTGGCAAGGTTTGCTGGGTAACAACACTGACAAGCGTGAGAGAGACCACCTCCAGGTCATGCAGCAAAGCCTTTGCATGAATTGAGATATGTTCAGGAGTAGACTTCTTCCTGCCAAAAAGATGATCATTTCTTGCTTTCCAAAGACACCAAAGGAAGGTGCCAATGGACTCAAGGTTAGCTTCAGGGTGGCCAGAGGAAATCAAAGAGAGCAAAACTGATGCAAAGGAATTTGCATTAAGCACAAAAGTCTCAGATCGTAAATACCAAGGTGACATAAACCAGGCCGCTTTTGCAAAAGGACAGAGAAAGAACAGATGAAAATCTATTTCCGGCATGCCACAGCGAGAGCAGTGTTTTTCAATGTGATTTGTGTACCTGGAAGCTCTGTCACCTGAGGGGATGGCTGAACGTAAGATCCTCCACAAGAAGGTTTTGACGCGAGGAATCATGGTCTTGCTATTCCAAACCTGCGAGAGAATTCGCTTAACCTGACCATCAACAGGAGCAGGCCCAGGCATCCCACCCTCAAAGAGTACCTGCAAACAAGTTTTATATGCCGATTTGGAATTACATTTTCCATTTGGGGTTAGCCTCCAGCAAAGAGTGTCAGGATTATCCACCTGCAGAATAGTTATGTTCTTAATAACATTAGTAGTTCTGGGCATAAATAGAGAATCAATGAGTTGATTGCTCCAGCATTTTTGATTAGGGAGCCACAAATCTTTAGGAGAAGCAGGATAGGAGAACCCCTGCGGTTGCACAATAAGATCATCATCCATGTGCATCCAAGTCTCACACCAAGGTGTGCTCCACAGCGAAATCGAGCCAGAGGAAATATGATAAAACGAATGCTTTTGAAGGATGGGTAACACTCTGAGAATCGAGGTCCAAAATGCAGATTTGGGTTTGGCTGGGTTGGGCCTCCAAAAAGAAGAGTCATGAAAATACTTAGCTTTCAGAATGGCGTGGAGTTGACTGTTGGGCTTTTCCGCAATCCTCCAGGCCGCCGAGAGAATCAGCCCATGATTGACCGCTTGAATATTTCGAATTCCGAGACCTCCTTCTGCTTTTGGCGCGCAAATGTTCTTCCACGCTGCAAGACACAAGGCTCTAGTAGAGGGCTCAGATGATATACCTGTCCACTAAAAAGTTCTGATAATGGCGTTGATCTTAGCAATGAATTTCTTAGAGAACAAAATATTGGACATAAAATAAACCAGAATTGAAGAAAAAACTGAATTAATAAGTTCAACTCTTGCGGCGTGGGAAAGAGTGTTGGCTTTATAAGTAGTTAACTTGTTCCTGAACTTTTGAAGAACAAAATCATAGGCTTCACTCCGGTTTTTTGCAGGCAACACAAGTGGATGTCCCAAATGAATAAAGGACTCATCGATTAAGGGAACCGGGAAAACACTTTTGATATCACGTTTAGTGTTGTCGTCCACCCACTTACTGAAAAGGAGACCAGATTTAGCCCAGTTAGGCACCTGGCCAGAGCTGTGACAGAACGCCATTAGTACCTGCTTCATAGATTGAGCTTCAATGAGAGAGGCTTGCCCACAAATGAGGAGATCGTCTGCAAACAAAAGCGAATGGATGGGGGGGGAAGTTGTCGGGGGGATGACCCCCGGTAGGGTCAAGAGAGTAGAAAGACACAAGGCTTATGATTGACTTTATGCCGGGTTATCGAGGAAGGGCCTGGCCGGAATATAGGAGCATCGGCCAGGCCGGCATATATGTATATCCCGGCTGGTGTCTGGATATGCCGGTATAGCCGGAATACTAGTATAGGTGTGCCGGCATATACTCAGATATGCCGGCCTAATTATTTTGTGTGTTGTGCAGGAGCAGGGGAGGCCGGATTACCCGACCCTCGTAGGTCGTTGGTCCGGCATATAAGTCCTGGGTATGGCCAACGGTCATATCCGGGATACTTAAGTCAACCAAGGTGTCACATCCCTACAATCAAGGAAGAAAACATCCCAGCATGGTAGCAGAGTAAGATGGCAGGGTGCACAGTGGAGGTTACCTACCCTCACTGTGCACAAGTACGAGCTTACCGCACAGAGGTAAGGCCACAGTTCAAGAGGTACAAGGTACAGGGATATGGCGTCCCATCGAGAGCAATCAGGGGCGAAGTCAAGGGTCTCTGCCATCGCCACCAGCTCCTGTTTGGAGTGTAGCCCTTGTCTTGTGGTCTTGTATGACCGTTGTAACCCTGGCCACCACTATATAAGGTGGCACAGGGAGTCCTAGCAAGAGGTTGGAAGTTGGAAGGTGGGTAGCTGGAAGAAGGTTGAAAGGTTGAAGGTAGATTGATCACTCTGTACTCCTACACTTAGCAGTTCATCTTCCTTCTCTAGCAGAGAGCTTGGAAGCACCATTGTGGTGTACTACATCGACCCATATATACAATCAGTAGAGTAGGAGTAGGGGTGTTATCTCCTTACGAGAGCCCCGAACCTGGGTAGATCAGTGTCTCTTTCTGTCGTGCTTTTTAGCTCGTTCCCCTCTCCCGAATCCTCCAGCATCTAGTTCGGCCCCCATTTAAGCCATCCTATGGCATATGTTGTTTCACCACGACGACATTTGGCGCCCACCGTGGGGCATCAGATCGATATGCTGGGCGGAGTGTTCATTCGGACGGGGTCTGTGATAGCAGCTTCGGGAGTGCGCGTGGTCTCTGGCCTCGTCCAGAGGCTAGGCTCGCTCAGTTTCGTCAGTGACAACGCCGGTTGTCTCGGTGGCCGGCCGTTCCCCAGGGATGGCCGGATTATGTCTTTCGGTTCCCACGAGGTGTACGTGGGAACTGAGAGAATTTGCAGGAAGGAGGTGCTGGTGGCGTCGGATCCTCCGTCACATCGGCTAGCTCACGCTGGGCGTAGCGCTCGCTCAGTAGAGTCGGCTGAGGTGATGATGGCCGGCACATCCGTGCCGCCGGCGGAAGATGCCGGCAAAGCAGCAGCGGCCGGAGCTTCTCCTCCGGAGCCGCCGAAGGTCAAGAGGTCGGCGCGTCCTCCGTTGGAGCGTGCGGAGAACCTGGCCGGCACTTCCGGTGTGCCGGCTAGGGGCGAGGTTCTTCTTCCCATCATCGACCGGCTTCTCAAGCCGGTGCGATCCGGCGTTGATCCGGAGCAGACAAGGGAGGTCCTGGAGGGATCTCGTCAGGCCCTCGTTGACGAGGCCCTGGCCATGAACCAGGAGCGCGAACGGTTTAACCGGCAACTCCGTGAGTATGAGGCAGCCCATGGTTTTACTCCTGTAGTAATCCGGCCGAGCCGGATAGAAGAGGTTAGAACTAGAGGCAGAAATCTTAATGCTGAGATAGGAAAAGATGCTAGAGATAAGAGTCATACTGCAACTAGTACTGTGCCTAAGGTAGTCTATAGTTCACCAGTAAAGAACCTTAGAGCAGCGGCCGAGGTAGCTAAGGATTTATCTTGTTTATCCGGCGAAGCACTGCGTGAGCAGCAAGCCCGGCTTAACCAACTTTTGTCTGAAGCTACAAAGCAGCAGGAGGCCTTTAAGAAGGCAAAACCAGGTGCCGGGGCATCCCAGTACATTGTGTCGGCAGGAGGTGCCGGCGCGAGGTCGAGGGGCCAAGCCTCGTCCCCGCATCCTAGCGCCCGGCGTGCCGGAAGTGTGACCTCTGGCCGCCGGGACAAGCAGATCCAGGTGTACGATCCGGCTGCCGCCGGAAAGCAGGCGATGGTGCAGAAGAATGTCGGCCAAGCTGACAAGTATGTCGGCAGCAAGAAGCCCGGCCAGAGTGTGCTGGCCGGGCATGAAGCAGCAGCGGCCGTTGGTGGCCGGAGTAACAGTGCAGCCCGGCGTCAGCAACAGGGCGCCGGAGGGGCAGCGCAGCAGCAGGGTGCAGGCCATCCGGGACATCGAGAGGATGACGGCAATTCCGCCCTTGCCAGGGCGGGATATCAGCAGCAGCACCAGCAAGGCCGGCATAGTGAGCAGCATCTGCCGGAGCAGCAGCAGCAGATGATCGCAGGCCCAATAGCATCCCGGCTTGGACCTCGGTCCTTGGAAGCCAATGATGCACGTTTCAAGCTGGACAAGCTCCACCAATCAGAGTTGGTGGAGAGACAAGGAGCTCCGGGCCCTATGTGTTTCGGACCCCGGATTATGGGGGAGCCGGTGCCTTACTTCTTCCAGCTCGCGCGTGGCGCGAGGACATATAATGGCAGTACGAAGCCGGAAGATTGGTTGGAGGATTACTCCACAGCGGTGAACATCGCCGGAGGAAACCTCAGATGGGCGGTACGATATGTGCCGCAGATGTTGGAAGGTCCAGCCAGGATATGGCTGAATAATTTGCCGGCCGGGAGTATCAACGGCTGGATTGATTTCGAAGAGCAGTTTGTGTCGAACTTTACCAGTACATACAAGAGGCCCAACCGTCCGCAGCAGCTGGCTAACTGCCGGCAAGGAGTGAATGAGACTAACCGTGACTATCTGACCAGGTGGTGCACGTTGCGCAATTCCTGCGAAGGAATCAATGAGCAGCAGGCCATCATGTGGTTCGCTCATGGGTGCCAACATGGCACCATGCTGTGGCAAAAGCTTCAGAGGCAAATGCCGGCCACGCTGGCCGAAACAATCAAGATCGCTGATAGTTATGCTCTGGGAGATCCCAAGCAGCCCAGTCTCGATTCACAAGGAGAGGGGCAAACCCAGGGGAACACCAGCAATGCCGGTAGACCGGGGCAATACTATCGCCCGGATAACCGGAATAAGAGGAGAGATGAGCGGCCGGATTACCGGTATGGGGCAGCACAAGTTGCAGCTGTGGAGGAAGAGCAAGGGGGCGCCGGCAGTAGCCAGCGTCCGAGATATGAGAACTATCAGCAGCCTCAGCAGCAGCCGCAGCAGCAAGCACAGCCGTTCCAGAAGAAGAATGTCTGGACCAACAAGAATGCCGGTGGAGCCGCCGGCCAGAAGAAGCAGTGGCCGAAGTATACTGTGGGTCTTGCCATGGACAAGCCTTGTGTGTTTCACACATTCCAGCCGGGAAAGCCGGCAAACCATTTGACAAGGAACTGTTCGTGGCTGGACGACATATTAGCAGGTCGTGCAGGTCCCTGGGGACCGGCTAGACCCTCTGTCCCGGCAGCTCCATCGCCGTTGACAGGTGCCAATACAATTGCAGTCCCACCTAGGCCGGTTAATCCTGAGAATCAGAGCAACGCCGGAAATGCCGGCGTAAATCAAGTTGACCAGAGCTATAATCCGGAATATAACGCCAGAGGCCCAGGAGCGGGCCGGAATGAGTACAAGGAGTATGACCAGAGCTATATGGTCTTTGAGACCGAGAGAACAGACAAGCAGAGCTTGTACCGGCGGAGTCTGGAGGTGAATGCCGTTATGTCGGCTGTGCCAAAGCTGATGTACTGGTCTGACCAGGCTGTTGGTTGGGACAGGGCAGATCATCCCCGGATCATGCCAAATCCCGGCGGATATGCTCTGGTGATGGATCCGACATTCGTCGGGCCGGCTAATAACGTAAGATTCAGCAAGGTCCTCATTGATAATGGAAGCAGCATCAACATCATGTATCGGGATACGATGGAGAAGCTGGGAATCAAGGAAAATATGCTGGAACCAAGCAAGACCACGTTCCACGGCATTGTGCCGGGACTTTCGTGTGCGCCGATGGGCAAGATCCGGATGGATGTCATGTTTGGCAGCCGGGATAACTGCAGGGTGGAAAACCTCATGTTCGAGGTGGTTGATCTGGAGAGCCCCTACCATGCTTTGCTGGGTAGACCGGCACTGGCAAAATTCATGGCCTCTACGCATGTGGCGTATCTGAAGATGAAGATGCCGGGACCCAAAGGGGTGATCACCATCATTGGTGATTACAAGCGTTCGATGGCATGTGCCACCGCCGGATCCAATCTGGCCGAGACTCTGATCATTGCAGAGGAGAGGAAGAGGCTCAAGCGAGCAGTGGAGATTGCTGAAACGGTCGTGGCCGGCAAATATATGCCGGGCATGACAAATCCCGGCGGCAGTGCTTCTTTTCAAGTAGGCAAGGAAGTCAAAAAGGTGCCGCTGGATGAAGCTTTCCCGGAGCGCCATGCCCTGGTTGGGGCAAGTTTGGATCCCAAATAGGAAAGCGAGCTCATCAGCTTCCTCCGTGAGAATCGGGATATCTTTGCATGGTCTACTTCGGACCTGCAAGGTGTGCCGAGGGAGCTGGCTGAGCACGCATTGCACGTGAGACCCGATGCTAAGCCAGTGAAGCAGCCGCTCCGGCGGAATGCCGGCGATAGAAGGAAAGCCATATGGGAGGAAGTGGCCAGGCTCTTAGCCTCTGGCTTTATCAAGGAAGTACTTCATCCGGATTGGGTGTCTAATCCGGTTTTGGTGGAAAAGAAGAAAGATGAGCCCGTCATAGTGAAAGTATGGCGGATGTGTGTTGATTACACCAACTTGAACAAGGCATGTCCTAAAGATCCATTCCCGCTGCCTCGGATCGATCAAGTGATTGATTCCACAGCCGGATGTGAACTGTTATCATTTGTAGATGCCTATTCTGGTTTCCACCAGATCCCTTTATATGAGCCAGATCAAATAAAGACATCCTTTATTACCCCGTACGGGGCTTATTGCTATCTCACTATGCCGTTCGGTTTAAGAAATGCCGGCGCAACTTACCAAAGGTGTATGCAAAAGTGTTTGCACGATCAGATAGATAAAAATGTGCAGGTATATGTCGATGATATCGTCATAAAAACCAAGGAGAGCAAGACTCTCATAGATGATCTCCGGGAAACCTTTGGGAACCTGAGGAGATTCCGGATGAAGTTGAATCCGGCTAAGTGCACCTTTGGTGTGCCGGCGGGCAAGTTGCTCGGTTTCCTTGTTTCCAGCCGGGGTATTGAGGTGAATCCCGGCAAGATTCGTGCCATAGAAAGGATGAAGCCGCCGACAGATTTGAGGGAAGTACAGAAGTTCACTGGGTGCCTCGCATCCCTGAGCCGCTTCATAAGCCGGCTGGGAGAGAAAGCTCTGCCGTTATATCAGTTGATGAAAAAGTCCGACACATTTGTCTGGACAACGCAAGCAGATGCAGCTTTCAAGGAATTGAAACAGTTGTTGTCAACAGCGCCGGTATTAGCGTCTCCGATGCCCCGGGAGCCAATGTTGCTCTATATAGCGGCAACCAACCGAGTTGTCAGTGCTGTGGTGGTAGTAGAGCGAGAGGAAGGAGGCAAAACCGTGCAGCGGCCGGTATATTATCTGAGTGAAGTCCTCTCCACCTCAAAGCAAAATTACCCCCACTATCAGAAGATGACCTATGGTGTCTATATGGCGGCTAAGAAGCTCAAGCATTACTTCCAAGAGCATCCAATCCGGGTAGTGGCCGAGGCCCCTATCTCGGAAATTATAGGCAACAAAGATGCCAGCGGCCGGATAGCAAAGTGGGCAATAGAGCTTTCACCATATACACCGCAGTACGATAAGAGGGATACAATCAAGTCCCAGGTCTTGGCTGATTTCTTTATTGACTGGGCCGAGATACAGTATGAGCCACCATTGCCAGATGCCAATTATTGGAGGATGCATTTCGATGGGTCCAAGACAATCCATGGCTTGGGTGCCGGCATAGTTCTCAGTTCACCAAAGAATGACCAGCTGAGATACGTCCTGCAGATTCACTTTGCAGCATCAAATAATGTGGCGGAATATGAGGCACTTGTGCATGGTCTGAAGGTGTCTAAGGACATAGGAATTCGCCGGATTATGTGCTTCGGGGATTCTGACTTAGTGATTCAGCAGTGTTCCGGCATATGGGACGCGCATGATGCTAACATGGCATCATACCGTTTCCTAGTGCAGCAGTTAAGTGGTTACTTTGAAGGTTGTGAGTTCCGGCACGTTCTCCGGGCTCAGAACGATGCAACCGATGCATTATCCAAGCTGGGGTCTTCCCGAGATTCAATCCCGCCCGGCATTTCGCTGGAGCATCTGAGGAAGCCATCGATCAAACCCTCGCCGGAGTCATCCTCCATTTATGTCCCGCCAGGTCCAGACGAAGCAGTTCCAATGGAGATAGATGCCGGAGCCAGGACGGATAACCCGGGGACTGTTTCCTCAGTCCCGGGGACTGGGCCGGCATATGCTGTTAGTACAGTATTCCGGAGCGAAACTAAAGGCAAGGGTAAAATGTGCCAAGAGGTTGTGCCGGTATACCCGGGGACTGCTCCGGCATACCCGGGGACTGATTCTTCAGTCCCGGGGACTTCGCAGCCCATGGAGATCGATTATGTGTCGGTCGAAATGATGGAAATAGATCAGGCAGTGTTCACTGTCAGGGAAGTGCCCTCATGGGCACGTCCTATCTTGAACTTCATGGTGGATGGTCAAGTGCCGGCGGATGAAACCGAGGCCCGCCGGGTTATAAGGAGATCCAAAGCGTATACCATCATCAACAAAGAAATATACAAGAGAAGTACCACCGGAGTATTGCAGAGATGTGTCGAATCTGCGGAGGGTCTGGAGATGCTCCGGGAAATTCACCAGGGGGAGTGTGGTCACCATGCTTCGTCCAGGGCATTGGTGGCAAAGGTATTCCGGCATGGCTTTTATTGGCCAACGGCACTGCAAGAGGCAGAAAACTTGGTCCGGAAATGTAATGGGTGTCAAAGATATGCCCACCAGATTCATCAGCCGGCATCTGCCCTGAAAACTATCCCAATAACTTGGCCCTTTGCTGTTTGGGGCCTGGATATGGTCGGGGCTTTTAAGCCGGCCAGAGGGAAAATGACCCATATCCTGGTCATGGTGGACAAGTTCACCAAGTGGATTGAGGTGAAGCCCATAAGCAAGTGTGATGGTCACACAGCAGTGAAATTCTTAAAGGATATAATCTTGAGATATGGTGTTCCTCATAGCATCATCACTGACAATGGGTCAAACTTTGCCCAAGGGCCATTTGCCAGATTTTGTGAGGAGGTGGGAATCCGGCTGGACGTTGCGTCGGTTGCCCACCCTTGTGCCAATGGCCAAGTAGAGAGATCGAATGGGCTAGTATTTTCCGGCATAAAACCCCGGCTGATAGAGCCCCTGGAGAAAACTCCGGGATGTTGGCTAGATGAGCTGCCAGCAGTGCTGTGGAGTTTAAGAACAACTCCGAATAGATCAACAGGCTACACACCATTTTTTCTGGTGTATGGAGCAGAAGCTGTGCTTCCAACAGATGTAATACATGATGCACCAAGAATAGTGCTATATACTGAGGAAGAGGCTAAAGAATCCAGAGAAAATGATGTTGATCTGCTAGAGGAAGCAAGGGAAATAACTCTGTCAAGAACAGCAGTATATCAGCAGAACCTCAGACGCTATCATGCGCAGAAGGTAAATCCAAGGAGATTTCAAGAGGGAGATCTAGTACTCCGGCTAAAGCAAGGAACAGAAGGCCGGCATAAGTTAACTCCTCCATGGGAGGGGCCATTCATTGTGAGCAGAGCTCTGCACAATGATGCCTATTATCTTATAGATGCGCAGGACCCCAAGAAGAATAAGGTGGACAGGTCCGGAGAAGAAACCAAGAGGCCATGGAACATAGCTCTACTGCGCCCCTTTTACTCCTGAGCAACACAATGTATGTATTTCCATATTTTCCTTTGTATGCCGGCGTGTTGTGCCGGCACAAGACTAATGAATGAAATACCGGCATCCCGAAGAAGCCGGGTAACTAGCTCCGAGGTATATTTGTGGTTTATTTACAGTTTTTTGTTATATGCCGGCTGGCTTTATTTGAATGTTTCCTATGTCGGCCTAGTAATGTGTCGGCACCAAAGGCCACTCTTCGACTCAGCTGCTGTCCGAAACCCGGCTTCATGGCTAGCAAGAGTAGATGCCGGAGATTGTCTACACATGGAAAACGGCTAAGGAAATACAAAGCAAGCGAACCGACATTTTCGTTAAAGCTAAAGTTAAAATTTAAAGTGTCGGATGATTTGAAGTCTAAGTCTCAAAGTTAAAGTACTGTATGTTCGAGGAAGCAACCTTGAGACTCATACGTCGAAAGCCAATTAAGGTAGACAAGTAGCCAAGGTTGTGAAATTGAGGAAACAGGAAAACAACTCGGTGACTTAGCCAAAAGATGATCCGGCATTAGTATCAAGCAAACCAAGATAAAACTTGTTCAGGAAGCAAACCAAAGGAAGTTAAACGTGTATATTACAACTGCACCCGGCATACCGGGGATCTGATAAAGCTTAAAGTGTTTTTGGTGCAAAGATTCAAGGGGCAGACGCGGGGCCGCCAGCAGGTGGAGCAGTAGCAGTCGAAGTGGCGGCTTCAGGTGTGCCGGACCCAGCAGATGGAATGGAGCCATCACCTCCGCCCGGGGCAGATGCCTGTTCCGGGACATCAGTGTCGGCCTCTTCGGCTTCATCTTCATCCTGGCTGGAGTCGGAGCCCTCAGCAGCGGCGGATGTCCCGGCATCGTCATTCTTCTCCGGCTCACGGATATCCCGGACGAATTTGTCGGTGTCGGCATAGTCCACATAACTATGGGCCAACTCCTTGCGGCGACGGATATGATCCGGATCCGTGGTCCAGATGGATCCTTCGCGCATGGTGCGCAAAGTCTCCAAGTCTGCCTTTTCATACCAAGACAAGAAGTAGCTGAGGGCTTCGTCAGCTCCAACCCTCGCGCCGGAATCTCGCCACTCCCGGAGGCGAACCTTGGCAAGCTGCAGGTCGTTGCCGAGGTCAACCGGGTCAGTGGGAGTCCTTTGTCCCGGCCAGAGAGCAGAGAATGCCTCCTGGGCGCCGTAGAAGAGCTCTTCAGTGTAAAGGGTCATGGCCTCCTTCCGGGACTGCAGGGCCAGCAGCTGCTCCGACATGTCCCAGTTGGGCGAGTCAACCGGAACACCCCGGTTTTCTCGGTCCAACTGCAAAGCCCTCTCAACGTCAGCGACGGAAGCGGGAAACATGCCTGCAGAATAGAAACAATGTTAGCAAAAGGAAAATATGTCGGCATAGATGCTATGCCGAAAAAGATTACACTATGTCGGGAAGGATAAAAGGGGAAAGGATTTGAAGCTTACGGGCAAGGTCGGCATTCAGCTGTGCAACTGTAACCTCCCATTTGGTGGCCTGCTCCTTCAGGCTATCCAGTTCAGCGTGGGCGTTGGAGGCATCAGTCTCGGAGGTAACAAGCAGGGTCTGGGTTTTCTTCAGTAGGCCCTCCCTCTGTTCCTTTTCGTCCAGCAGCTCGGTGATCCGGCCCTTCAACTGCTCAACCTCGGCCTTGTGACCGGCATCCCGGTCGTCCAGTTGCTTGGCCACATCCACCGAGGACACACAATCCTGGTGGCGTGCCTCCAGTGCAGCCTTCTCATCTGCAAAGATTTCAAGTTAAAAGGATTTGAAGAAAGAAAACAGTGACAAAGAGTAAAGGATTTGAAGTATAAAGTAGCTATCCGGGTAACAGCAGGATCCGGCATACCAGTAAGCTCTTTCACCCTCTTAAGAAGCTCGGTGACTTGCGCTTCGGCACCAGCTGAAGAATGTCGGCACAAGGTTACGTGTCGGCAAGAGTAAGCATTGCAAAGTAAAGAGAGGAAAGATATCCGGCATACAGCAGTATGTCGGCAAAGATTACCTTTCTGGGACAGCTCCTGCTGAAGCTTGCTGTGTGCGTCAGATAGCTTCCGGTGCTCGCACACCAACTCATGGAACATGTCGGCCCGGGTGTTGTTCATGCGCTGCAAAAATGCCGGGATTTGAAATGTCAGCAGAGAAATTGGACATGATAATTAAAGTGAAGATTTTATCAAGTGATCATTCTTTTAAAGACCCGGCACAGGTGCTGCGCACCTATCCCGGCTCTCGGTGACTAGGATTTGAAGCTCGAATCGAGCTTATATCCCGGTCAAGAGGATTTGAAAGATAATAGAGATGTGAAATTGTTAAAGACCCGGCACAGGTGCTGCGCACCTATCCCGGCCCTCGGTGACTAGGATTTGAAGCTCGAATCGAGCTTATATCCCGGTCAAGAGGATTTGAAAGATAATAGAGATGTGAAATTGTTAAAGACCCGGCACAGGTGCTGCGCACCTATCCCGGCCCTCGGTGACTAGGATTTGAAGCTCGGATCGAGCTCATATGTCGGCAGTTAATTCAAAAGAAGCTAGCTAAAGGACTATGAGAAAATCCCGGATGTCCATATCCCGGACAGCCGACATTTTCGGGGACTGGGGATATGTGTGTAAATAGAGAGGACTTACGTTGGTGGCATCGGCCAACTTGTGAAGTCTTTGCTGGAGGCTGAGGAGCTCGCTGGCGATCGGTATGGGCTTCGCTGCCAGGAAGTCGCTTGGGTTGCCACTGGTCTTGGCTTCGGCCAGCTTCTTGCTCCTTGAGTCCGCAGTGTCCATGTTGCTGGCGTCGTTCCATTTGATGCACTGCTCCTTAAGAGAGCCGAGGCTCTGATCACTTTTCGTCGCAAGAGGGACGAGGCCCTCGAGTTCTGGGGTGTCGAAGAAGCTGGTCCGGTACCCCGGCCGGGCTGCTGCCCTGCTAAGATGCAGGGCCAGAGCAGAGCTGGTCCGGAACGCTGCCTTAGGAGGAGCAGTTGCGGCAGATGGTGTGCCGGACTTGGCCGGCTGAATCTTCAACGTGCCGGTCTGGGCCGGTGCAGTGGTCTTGGCCGGGGCAGTGGACTTGGCCGGTGCAGTGGTCTTGGCCGGGGCAGTGGACTTGGCCGGTGCAGTGGTCTTGGCCGGGGCAGTGGACTTGGCCGGTGCAGTGGTCTTGGCCGGTGCTGGGGTCTTGTCAGCTAAAGGAGTCTCGGGTGCGGGCTGTTCCGGCGCGGCCGGTGCTTCTTGGCCAGCAGAGGCAGGATCCGGGATAGTCCGGACTTCCAGCACTAAAGGGCCTTTACCCTTGGTGTCTGCTCCGGCGGCTTCAGTTGTGCCGGCGTCGCTGGTGGGCGCGCCGGAGTCTGGTGCTTCTTGGTGGGCTCCTGTGTCCATGTGGACATCAGGAGCCGAGGTTTCCTGTTGAGCCCCCGAGTCCATGTGGACGTCGGGGGCAGAGATATCTTGTTCCGGCGGAGGAACGTCCTTCGCCGGGGAGGAGGTCTTGTCGGGCGCAGGCGAGGATGCCGGCGCCGGGGAGCTCGTGTGACTGGCAGAGGGAATGTCGGAGGTAGCAGGGGCAGCGGGCTTGGTAACCTTCGGGTCGCCGCTCAAGCCAGAAGCTTGTTCCGGCTCAAGAGGAGCACTGAAAGAGAGAAAACACCAAGTCAGTAATACAAACAAGAGATATGTCGGAGGAAATGCAAAGAAAAGGAAATTTACCCCGAGGCAATAGGCCTCTGTTTCTTCTGTTTGGGCACGCCGACCTTCTGCCTTTTCGACCTCTGAGGTATGTCGGACGGGGGCTTCACACCTCGCTTCCGGCCGGCACGTCCGCCGGTGGAAGGAGGTCCCTGGTTCAGAGGGGCGGCATCGATAACCACATCGTCCGGGATAGCTGAGGACGGAATTGCAAACTCGTGAGCAATAGGTGTTTCTGGAAAGGCGTACGCAAGTGGCATCGGGTCATAGTACAGCAGGATCTCCTCGTCAGAATCAATCTCACTCCGGTCTTGAGTATAATGCCGGGATGAAGAGCCCTTACCCATGGCAGCTGCAGCACGGGTGCTCCTGGGAAGCTTATCCCAATGATCCGGATCTTCAACATCCGCAACGGTGCGATCCGCCGCGATCTTGATCCGGGAGTTCTCCATGGTTTGGAAGCTGAATTTCTGTATAAACAGCAAAGTCAAGTATTCAGACAAGGAAATATGCCGGTGGAAGAGGTATGTCGGATCAATATGATATGTGTCGGCAAATAGACATGTGTCAGCTTAAGTATCTATGTGCCGGACATGGACTTTATGTATCGGATAAGATGGTTTACCGTTGGGGCGGGCCTATCCCGGCTGTATGGTTCTAGCCCCCAGGCAAAAGTGGCCTGAGAGGACTTGCAGACATCCTTAATCCGGCGCAGAATGTCGGCCGGAGTCAGCTCGTGTGTGGAGTGCCGGGTGGGGTCCATTGGCCCGCTCATCTGACAGATCTTGTGTGACCGGCGCTGCAGAGGGGAGACGCGCCGGCTTATATAGCAGGCCACCAGGTCTTGAGGGGTAAGACCGGCATCCAGGAGCTCGCCCTTAACCCGGTGAAGCGCATTCACCGGCATCACCGAGTTCTTCGGGTTATAGGTCCAGTTCGTCATAGCCAAGGGTGGCTCGTCCACAAATGGCGGCAGGTTGAGCAGATCCTCGTCGGTGGTGTTCTTGACGTAGAAGAAGCTTTTCTGCCACTTCTTGCAAGATTCCAGGAGTTCCACCTTGGGGAAGTCCGAGCCCTTTCGGGACATGATGGTGGCCGCGCCGCAGAGGGTCATGGGGCGGTCCTTCTTTTCCTGGGCCGTCTCCGGCGGGTCGTCCTTGCTCCGGGGCGGCTCTTGGACGACTTGCTTCCGCAGTTGGAAGTACTTCGCCCAGCCTTGAGTAAGGGCCTCTATGCCGGCATAGCCCTCGCAAAAAGCAGCGAAGGCGGAGAGGATCATCACGGCATTGGCCGGGATATGATGAGGTTGAAGATCATAGGTGTTGAGGAAGTCCCGGAAGAAGTCCGATACCGGCAGACCGAAGCCCCGCTCGAAGTGGGCGATGAAGACGACGCGTTCGCCAGGTTCAGGTGCCGGCACAATTTCTCCTGCTGGTAGCCGGCATGCTACGCCCTCCGGGACTCTCCTGGTGGAGGTGACCCAGGATATGTCGGCCGGAGTAACCTCCGACCCCTCCCAGCCGGAGCGTCCTTGGGCTCGGGCCGAGGTATCTTCCTCAGAGGCCGAGGTAGCCGTCATGCTTGAAGATGCCATCTTAGTGGCCGGGATAAGGCGTGAGAGCCGGAGTCCCGTGATGTTATTCCTATCAAGGCCGGAGAAAAGAGGGAGGTTAGTCTCTCCGGCATACCACTCTCACAGATGTTAGCAGGAATAGAAGATCTACCGAGGCAGTTAAAATCGGAAATAAACAGGGATATAATTTCTGCGGAAGAACACCTGTGAGCTGTTACGAAACACTGCTAGCAATGCTAATCGAAGCAACGAAATATCCAGCAAAGGAACTACCATGGATACGAACCAGTGAGGCTACCGCAGCCTAGTTGCAGAAGAGCAGGGAAAGGAAGAACAGAGGAAGAGGAACTCACCGGAGCTTGGCCTACGGCGATGGAGCGGCGGCGGCAAGTGTGCAGAGGAAGATCCAATCTCCCTGCAAGGCTGCGGGGAGAAGAGGCGGCGGTGGCGTCGTCGACGATGACGCCGGACGTCGGCAAGCGGAGGCGCCGGCGTGCAGGTGGACGACGGCGGCAGCTTCCCTTCTCGATTTCTTGGTCCGGCGGCGAAGCGCAAGGGGCAGAAGATCTGAGGAAGAAGGCACTGTGGCGGGGGTAAAAAGAATAAGTTACCCCCACCCCGTATTTATACCGAGGAGGCCGGTCGTGGGGGTCGTGGGGAGGATAGTGCTCCACTCCCCCGACCGTTTCTGCGGCGAGGCGCCACGTGGCGGCACAGAGTGGGGCGGCGGTTCCTGTAACCGTGCCATGACGCAATGATGGCAAGAAGTAACTACTGCACTGTGAACCGTCGCATCGTGGGTGACCGTTCGAGGTGGCAGGGCAGTTACAAGTTTCGATGCAAAGCTGTCAGACATGGCTTCTCGAGGAAGACTCGTCTATATGTCGGATTAACTGCCCGATGTATATGTTCCGTCCGGAATACCCTAGGGACCGGCCGGAATAAGTTTTGGAACAGGAACAGAGGCCGGGATATGTGCAGATGTGCCGGCATATAAATCTGATCGCCGGGGCATAATGAAGAAAGGTATGTTGAACCTGTCAAGGCTCCACAGTTATGACTGGGGAACCTCGGCAGCTTCGGGGACTAGTGTCGGGGGGATGACCCCCGGTAGGGTCAAGAGAGTAGAAAGACACAAGGCTTATGATTGACTTTATGCCGGGTTATCGAGGAAGGGCCTGGCCGGAATATAGGAGCATCGGCCAGGCCGGCATATATGTATATCCCGGCTGGTGTCTGGATATGCCGGTATAGCCGGAATACTAGTATAGGTGTGCCGGCATATACTCAGATATGCCGGCCTAATTATTTTGTGTGTTGTGCAGGAGCAGGGGAGGCCGGATTACCCGACCCTCGTAGGTCGTTGGTCCGGCATATAAGTCCTGGGTATGGCCAACGGTCATATCCGGGATACTTAAGTCAACCAAGGTGTCACATCCCTACAATCAAGGAAGAAAACATCCCAGCATGGTAGCAGAGTAAGATGGCAGGGTGCACAGTGGAGGTTACCTACCCTCACTGTGCACAAGTACGAGCTTACCGCACAGAGGTAAGGCCACAGTTCAAGAGGTACAAGGTACAGGGATATGGCGTCCCATCGAGAGCAATCAGGGGCGAAGTCAAGGGTCTCTGCCATCGCCACCAGCTCCTGTTTGGAGTGTAGCCCTTGTCTTGTGGTCTTGTATGACCGTTGTAACCCTGGCCACCACTATATAAGGTGGCACAGGGAGTCCTAGCAAGAGGTTGGAAGTTGGAAGGTGGGTAGCTGGAAGAAGGTTGAAAGGTTGAAGGTAGATTGATCACTCTGTACTCCTACACTTAGCAGTTCATCTTCCTTCTCTAGCAGAGAGCTTGGAAGCACCATTGTGGTGTACTACATCGACCCATATATACAATCAGTAGAGCAGGAGTAGGGGTGTTATCTCCTTACGAGAGCCCCGAACCTGGGTAGATCAGTGTCTCTTTCTGTCGTGCTTTTTAGCTCGTTCCCCTCTCCCGAATCCTCCAGCATCTAGTTCGGCCCCCATTTAAGCCATCCTATGGCATATGTTGTTTCACCACGACGACAGAAGTTTGGACCAAGAGAAATGCCAGTCAGCTGATTAGCCTCAAGAGCTTCTCCAAGCGAAATGGTCAGCTCGTTGATGGCCAGAATAAACAAGTAAGGCGAAAGAGGGCAGCCCTGCCTAATACCCCTAGAGCTAATGAAACTCTCAAACGCTTGGCCATTGATGATAACAGAGAACCTAGGAGAGGAAACACAGGCATGCACTAACTTTATGAAATGACCATGCAACCCCTTACGAGCTAGGGCTGCTGCTATGAAACTCCACTCAAGCCTATCAAAAGCTTTAGCAAGATCAATTTTGAGCATAAAAGCCTTATGTCTCCAATTGGCTAGTTGGAAAGAGTGAGTGATCTCCTGAGCGACAATAATATTGTCACTGATTCGTCTACCTTCAATGAAAGCTTGCTGGGAAGGATGAATGTAGTCAGGTGATGTCTACGCATGCGTCTGTTCTTGTAGACAGTGTGGGGCCTCCAAGTGCAGAGGTTTGTAGAGCAGCAGCAAGTTTCCCTTAAGTGGATCACCCAAGGTTTATCGAACTCAGGGAGGAAGAGGTCAAAGCTATCCCTCTCAAACAACCCTACAATCATGATACAGAAAGTCTCTTGTGTCCCCAACACACCCAATACACTTGTCAGATGTATAGGTGCACTAGTTCGGTGAAGAGATAGTGAAATACAAGTAGTAGTGATGATTGTAAGTAGTAACTGTAATATGAAATAAGTATCGCTGCAAGCAAACATGTAACAAAACTGAAAGGAAACGGTGTGCAATGCTTGGAAACAAGGCCTAGGGATCATACTTTCACTAGTGGACACACTCCCAACAAATATAACATAATTGAATCAATAGATGCTATCATCAATATGCAACTCAAAACAATTCTCCAATGGAAAACGAACACTAATCATGCGTAGGGCTACGAAGCACTCCTCAAAGTCCGTATGTACCCAAACTAGATTGTCCCACACTATCACCATGAACGCACTAGATGGTTCCAACAAACACCAACAATTCATAGAGACATTAATAAAAAAGATACACATGATACGCACACTAGTCACCTTCACACCATGATACAAGGTATCTCCGGAGATTACAAATATAAAGCACGGGAGTAACATAATATCTGAATAATAACATCTATCAATTCAACTAGATACAAAGCTCATGATCACATAAAGATCACATCATGGGAGAGAGAGGTGAACCACATAGCTACCGGTAGAGCCCTCAGCCCCGGGGGAGAACTACTCCCTCCTCATCATCGGAGGCAGCAAGGTTGATGGAGATGGCGGTGAGGTCGATGGAGACGGCGGAGACGGCGATGGAGACCGATGGAGATGGCTCCGGGGGCACTTCCCCGTCCCGGCAGGGTGCCGGAACAGAGACTTATGTCCCCCGAAATTCGTCGGCGGTGGCGGCGGAGCTGCGGAACTGTTCTGGGAAAAACGCCGATTGTTTTAGGGTTTTCCATCGGGAGGCTTCTTATAGGCAAAGGGGCATCGTCAGAGGTGGACCAGGGTGGTCTCACCACAGGTGGGCGCGGCCAGGGGCTGGGTCGCGCCCCCTGGTGGTGAGGCCAGCCTCTGTCCCCCCTCCGGCTCTCATTCGGTCTTCGTCCTTCCTCCGGGAAAAATAAGAGTTTCTGAACTTGTTTCGTCCAATTCCGAGAATATTTCCTGTGTAGCTTTTCTGAAACACAAAAACAGCAGAAAATAGGGAACTAGCACTGTGGCATCTTGTTAGTAGGTTAGTTCCGGAAATCGCATAAAAACGCCACGAAGTGCAACGAAACACAAGGCAAATGATGTAAAAACAAGCATGGAGCATCAAAAATTATAGATACGTTTGAGATGTATCGTCAGGCAAGTGCAGTTTGAGCCTATTCGCTATGCATTTGGAAATGATTTTATAAATAACATTGCAAAGGCTGATAGGTCTGAAGTCAGCTGGCACCAGAGGTGCTAGCTTTTTTGGAATGAGAACAATATGAGTATCGCTGGCTTGAGGTGGCAGAGCTCTGGAGATGAAGAAATCTCTTACCAACTTACGAACATCATCTCCGATCCATGCCCAGGTGGACAAATAAAATTCGACATTGAACCCATCAGGTCCTGGTGAGGAGTTCCTTTTCATATCATTGAGGACTTGCCAAATTTCATTCTTGTTAGGAACAGAATAAGTGAAATCATCTGGAATGGGCTGAGAAATATTGTAGAGAAAAGGATCGGAAGAAGACGAAGCAGTGCTAGCCCTTTGCGACTAGAAAATAGATCTAAAGTAAGTTGCAAAAACCTTTGCTATCTGGTCAGGCATAAAGTGCATAGCATTCCGCTCATCCTTGATGGAGACAATCATATTCCTCCTTCTCCTTTTTGCAATCGATCTATGGAAGTAAGTAGTGTTGCGGTCTCCGTCTTTAACCCAATTCTTCTTTGCTCTCTGCACATAAGAGTCATTGAGTTTAGTGATAGTTTGCTCGTACCTTTGCATTAATTCTCCTTCCTTGGCATGGTCTTGCCGCAGCAAAGGTTTCTTCTGGATTTGCTCAATCTGTTGCTCCAAGGTTTTTAGTTCCTCCTGCAGTGGCTTTTTTTCCTGCACCAAACTTTTAACTTTGCACCAAGGATATTAGTTCTTTGCATGAACGCAACATTCTCATGCTGAGCCCATGCATTTTTAGCATAAGATTGAAAATCGTCCTCCCTAAGCCACCAGTTCTCAAATTTAAAAGTGTTACGAGGTTTTGTCATTTTACCATATGTAGAGAGAAGGATAGGGGCATGATCGCTAAAACAGTGCATAAGAGGCATGTTGTAAACATTTGTAATGGGATAAGCAGCACACCAATCATGATTAACTAGACAGCGGTCCAGCCGTTGGAACAACGGATTGGAAGTAAAACGGCGATTCGTCCAAGTATAAGCAGGACCACTAAAACTCACATCAAACAAACCACAATTCTTGATAGCAGAATGTAAAGCATCAACACGTCTACGATTTATATTAGGGGAGCTTTTATCAGAGGCATACAGGATGTCGTTCATGTCTCCAATACAAAGCATAGGCAAATTGCTATTTACATACACAAAATTTGCAATTTGCTGCCAGATAGTAGCAGAGTGGCGGTGGTACGGATCACCGTAAATACACATGAGGCCAAACTTCTGGTTCTTAGACCTATCCGTAACTAAAGCTAATATGAGGTGGCGAGACGCCGAGTGGACGGAGACTTTGACATCATCCGACCACAGCAACCATAGTCCCCCTGCGCGTCGACGAGCAGGCACTACAATACTATCATGCATATTAAAACGGGAAGAGATTTGAGCATAGGTGAATTTAGAATTCTTAGTTTCAGAAACAAAAATTACCTGAGGTTTAGTAGCTACGACCATCCTGGCGAGGTGACAGAGCTTAGGATTGTCAAGGACCCTGCTTGCGCCCTGGCAATTCCATCCCAGTGTCTTCATTGATCCCTTGGCGCCTTGAAGGCTGGCGCCATTGCCTGCATTTTCGAACCAACTTCTTGACTCCCGTGGCCTTCCCAATCATCCTGAGTACCTGAAGCAGCTGCTGGAGATTGATTCTGGGACTGAGCATATCCTTGTGCACCGGCGCCATGAAGCAGATTGTGACGATCGCCGACCACGTAGAGCTCGCTAAGCTCTCTAGGAGGAGAAAAAGCGCCTCCCCTGGAAAACTCCGAACCCACCGACGAAGCCGTTGGAGACGAGATCGGCCAGGGATCGAAATCGGCAGTGCTTGCAGAGAGCATCGGAGAGCGACTGCGAGGCGGCGAAGTGAGGGGGCGCTCAGCTCTTCCCAGAGCAGCACCGCGAGGAGAGCGCAGAGGGCCGCCAGCGCCCAGGTTCCCGGAGCCTGCAGCACAGACCCAAGAGGAAGAACCAGGGCGACTGAGATTATACCCATGAGAAGATCGGAGGAGAGCTCTAGCTTGAACTTGTGGGTACTGATCCCAGCGAGACCGTCGATGAGCAGGCCGAGACGCTGCAAAGGTGGCCCCTTGGCCTCCCGAGGAACCGCTTGGCTTGAAATGACGCGGGGAGGGCCTCGGCCCGAGGCCACGCCGGGGGCGGCGACCGGCGCCCGAGCTTTGGCACTGGAGCACGCCGATCCACCGGGGCGGATCTGCGCCGCATCGCACCCTCCATCTTGACCCACTCCTCCTTGCCCTGATCCGCCGACCCCGGATCCGAATTGCGACGGTGAAGCTCCGCCATGGCCGCGGCTCCGCCCTTCCGAGATCGCAGATCGAGGAAATTTCTGCACCGACAGAGAGGGCACGGGAGTGGCCGACCTTTTCGATGGCATGACTTTGGGGGGGGGAGGGTCTGGGAAATGCGGCCAGTGGGGTGCTTGTCGTCGGTGGGAGTGTCATGGCCCTTGCCTTTAATTCGCTCAGCTGCTTGGCTATCCAGAGTATTCCTCTGCGTCTCCGCCTGCTGCTGGAATGTGCTACTCTAAGAGGGGCGGCTGGAGTTCTGTTGTGCTCTCCTCTGATGTTCCACTTCTTCTGGTGCTGGAAGTATAGAAGGAGGGAGACAGAGTGAACCGTTCCCCCCTCAGACGAGTTCCTTCGTGGGCTTCTTTTTGTTGGGCTGGGCTACAGCTGAGCCGTCTCGTTTTCTCTCTGACTCGCAGCTTGGAGAATTGCTGCCTCCTATTCCACCGAGTATGGCAGACCAGACCTGGCATGAACAGTGTGTTTCGCGGCAGTGGGTCTGGACACGTCTACTTCCATCTCCTGCACTGTTTCTTCATTTCGCACTGGTTGTTCAGTCGAGGGGTTTTGCAGCTGTTTGTCTTTGGCACCGCTTTGACTAGTGATGGCTTCTGCAACACGCGTCGGCGGTTGGCCTGCAGGGGTGAGTACGTGTGAGCTTTGCATGGCAGTGCCTTGCTGAGGCGGGTAATCTTGCTGGCCGCTCACCGGCGGACCAACAGTGCCGCTCACCGGCGGACCAACAGTGCCTGCCGGGAGCGAGATTTTTCCTTTTCCAGCTGCATATTCTTCGATTGGTTGCCTCTGCAGATCCATGTGCAACATCGCATTGGCAATGTGAGAATCTTGAGATGCTCCAGCTCTTGCTTCTGGTTTGCTGAACAATCTGTGGAAATCTGTGAGCTCTGGATTCTGAAAGTTGCTAAACACCAGATTGGACGTGCCTATCTGTTCTTCTTTCTTCAAAGGAATCTTGCTCTCGTCAATAGTCCAATGACCAAAAATCTGAAACGGGACATCATGAACTTGGTGTCCACTCATGATTTTCTTTGTGATAATGCTGTCTCTGAGATGACAATTCCCAATCACATGAAACATAACACCGTAGAAGAGGCAAATCCTTCCTACTTTTTCATAGTGCATATATGCAAAACCTTCTTGTTCTTGCCCCAGAGCTAGCTTGATTCTATCGACCACCGGGTTACAAATGGTGTGCTTAACAACTCCCCAAATGTAATCCGGATGAGCAAAAAGCATGTTGTCTTTGAGCTCATGGAATTCAGAAGGTGCACCCACTTTCCTAAGAATATTTGCCAACAGATCCAGCGACCTTCTATTCCACGGAATACCATAAACCCTAACTGTGACGTACACAAACTTGAACATGTACTTGGGGCTCTTACCTTGTTGAACTGCTTTCTCCTGTTCTTTCTGATAACCTTCTCCATCCGGATCTACAAACTCCATCAGAATCACATCCGGCCCCATCATCCACGGCTGCTTCTTGAAAACCCACATCATAGCACCGAAAGAAGGAAAGATAGCCTTGAACACAAACTTGTGGACCTGAATGATATCCCCGTAGTTTGCTCTCCAAGCCCTCTGCATCTGCCTCTTCAGATTTTCCAACGATATGTTCCTTGGGGCACTCCTTGTCGCAGCAAGCTTCATGAACAGACTAAACTGCTGGTTACCTTGAAAAGCTTGGATCTCCTCTTCTTGGTTGACTATGGACATGGACTGCATGTTGAGCTCAAGCTGGGGTATCTCCGGGCCTGCAGAAGAGGAGGAAGGTGAGGAGCAGAATCTCCTTCTCCCAGGTTTCCCGCCTGGACTGGATCTTGCTCCATCTAGTGTGGATCTCTCCACGTAGGGTCAGCTAACGGCAGCCCTAGGTTGTTTGCTCCTTCAAACTGCTGAGCAACAAACTGAGCAGGAGTCGGAGTAGGCGGAAGGTGAAGATCTGGGGTGGTGGGGCGGTCTGGTGGTGGCGAGGGTGGATGGCGTCGGCTCATGGAGGGCTGTGGGTGGGAGGGAAGGTGTTCCGGCATTACGCCATGCACCTCAAAAGAGAGCCAAGACCCTGCGGGTGGAAGGCTGTGGGTCGCCCCGCTTTCATGAGGGAAGGCTGTGTCCGTGGGAGGCTATGGTGGTGCTATTTCCTTTGTCTTTAATATATGTATGTATATGCCGTTCAAAAATAAGTGATATGACTTTGTCTAGATATATATATATATCTATGTACTAAAATATATCTAGATAGATGCAAATTTAAATAAACCCATATCACTTTTCAGGACAGAGGTAGTAGAATATTATAGAGTAAACAAGCGTAGAAGATCATATTCCATGGTCTCGGGCAGTTGTAAACTTGTGATGAATGCGTAAAACTGCACAAGGTCCTAAAGGTTTTAAGGTCGTCCACCACAGATCAAGCGCATCCTCAATCAACCAGTGCCCAAATATGAATCCAAAAAATGACACTAAAAACTGGTTGGGCTGCAAGCGGTGAACGATTCTGAAAAAAAACTCATCCATCTGATAAAAAAAGTCAATGATTTTATATTAGCTTAGTATAAAATTTATACTAAGTTATCGACCGATTGAAAGGAGTAGAACCCACGAAAACCTCCTTTGGAGGCCGAGCTACATGTAGCTCGCTATCGCTACCGTCTAGCCTCACTCGTGATCATTCCATCGATGTATTAGGCTGTCGTATTCAATGAAGTATATCAAGCATGTCACTTATCAAAAATCTGATGGAGAAGAAGGTAGGTAAAGTTGAATCAATTGAAACTGTTATACCTGGTGTGAATAATTTTGTCAGAGTGCAAGTCAAGATAGATGTGCGGAAGGTCCTCGCTCGATTTGTTACTGTGGTCAGAGGAGGACAGCGGGAGTTTTATCATCTGAAGTATGAAAAATTTCCTAAATTTTGCGGTGCCTGTGGCTTCCTTGGACATACGCATCTCGAGTGTGGCTCAGGAGAACACGATGAGAACACCTTAAAGTGGGGCGAGTGGCTTAAAGCTGAGTGGTCTTCCTGGTATGGACGTGGTGGTCAAGGGCTTAGAGGTGGTCGCTTTGGTAGAGGAAGAGATCAGCCTGGAATGGGGCATGGAAGAGACCCTGGTGGCAGGGGTACTGCACCAGTAAGCTGGCGGTTTAATGCCCTGCCTTATAAGCCGGACGATGGAATAGAGGAGGAGGAACTACAGGATACTGGAACTAGTCCAGTTAAAGGCAAGGACATGGAAATTGATCATGATGATGTCAATGGTGAAACTGGAGCAAAACAACGGCTACATATGGATGTGTCCCCTGATATCGAAAAGTCTGAAAATAATAATGAGGAAGAGAACATGCAGGATATGGGTTCTGATGGGTTACCCTCTCAGCTCGAGGAGGGGAATCTTGCTAAATTATCTGACAGATTGAAGCGAACTAAGAAGGCTGGAGCTGACTCCCCTTCACTCGGATCAGCGGGCTCTCGAGAGGAGCCTGTCCGGGCGCAATGAAAATCCTCAGTTTGAACTGTCAGGGTCTGGCCAATGACCCGACAGTTCGTGCGCTTTCGAACCTTCGAAGGCGAAAAAATCCTGATTTGTTATTTCTTTCAGAGACTCATTTGGATTCTTATCCAGCGGATTGTCTGAGGAGAAGACTAAAGATGGATAGTCATATTGTTAACCCGAGCAACGGTAGAAGTGGGGGACTTATTATGTTCTAGAGAAAAGAATTAAAGGTTGAGCTTATTTTTTCTGCACCTAAATATATTGATGTTCGAATAGTTGAAAGTGTTGACAAGATCTGGAGGCTCACTGGTATCTACGGAGAACCTAGGTGGCAAGATAAATTCAGAACGTGGGAGAAAATCAGAGAGCTAAATCAGAATAATACTCTTCCTTGGTTGATTATTGGAGATTTTAATGAGATTTTATTTTCACATGAGAAGGAGGGAGGTAACGCAAGACCGCAAGGTTGTATGGATGCATTCCGAGATACTCTGATGGACTGTGGCTTGGAAGACCTGGGATTTTCTGGTGATATTTTCACCTGGAAGCGAGGTCGCATTTGGGAAAGATTGGATAGGGGGGTTGCAAACGGCCCCTGGATGACTATGCACCCAGCTGCTGGTGTTCAACACTTGGAGTTTATAAAATTTGATCACCGGCCGATTTTGCTTGATACTGATATGCAAGCTAGTCAGGTCACAAGCAGGTCAAAAGTTAAGCGGTTTGAGGCTAGATGGTTACAGGAAGAGGGTTTTAGAGAAAAGGTTCAACAAACTTGGGAGTCTGTTTCGGCGACGTCTAACTCGGACGGCATCCTCGCAAAGCTTGGAAAGCTCCATGAAGAGCTGCATAATTGGGACGCTAATGTATTACAGAAACCAAAAGCTAGACTTCAGAAGGCTCAACGTGAGCTGGAGCAAGCTATGCGAGGTCCTATGAATGACGAAAATGAGATCGTGGCCAAAGAGATGGCAGCCCTAGTCGATTTGTTACTTTAGCAACAAGAAATTCACTGGATGCAACGATCCCGTGCCAACTGGCTGAGGCAAGGCGACCGCAATACTAGCTTCTTTCATAATTTTGCATCTGCAAGATGGAAAAAGAATTTTATTTCGAAGCTTAAGAACAATAACGGTGATTGGGTCGAAGGTACGGATATGCTGAAACCTGTTATTCTTGATTATTTTTCTAACCTCTTCATGTCTGAGGTGGCTAGCCTAGATCCGGCCATGATGGACAAGGTTCATCCGCGTATATCTTATGAGATGAACGAGAAACTTCTCGCTCCCTTTACACCGGAAGATGTTAAAAAGGCGGCTTTCAGTATTGGTGATTTTAAAGCTCCAGGTCCAGATGGTCTTCACGCGGTGTTCTATAAAAAGTTCTGGAATATTTGTGGTGATGAAATCACAAAAGAGGTTTTGCATGCTCTGAATTCGAGTACAATTCCTGATGGTTGGAATGATACTACGGTGGTCTTGATCCCAAAGACGGATGATCCTGAGTTGGTAACACAATTTCGTCCCATTAGTCTCTGTAATGTTATTTATAAGATCATATCAAAATTACTAGCTGGGCGTCTAAAGGAGATTCTACCGGAGGTTATTTCACCTATGCAAAGTGCCTTCGTCCCTGGGAGGCTAATTACGGACAATGTGCTAGTGGCGTATGAGAGTATTCATGCAAGAAAGAATAAGAGATCTGGTACTAATGGGATATGTGCAGTTAAACTGGATATGCATAAAGCTTATGATCGAGTGGAATGGCTGTTTCTGGAAAACATGATGTGTAAGTTAGGTTTTGCTGAAAGATGGATTGGCTTAATGATGGCTTGTGTTAGCTCTGTAAGATACAAAATAAGGTTCAACTCTGAGGAGACCGACATGTTTGTTCCAACACGAGGGCTTCATCAGGGGGATCCCCTCTCTCCTTATTTGTTCCTTCTTTGTGCAGAGGGGTTGTCTAGTCTACTGTTGTATGAAGAAGAGGTCGGTGGCATCGATGGGGTAAGGGTGTGCAGAAATGCACCATCAGTTTCACATCTCCTTTTTGCTGATGATTCCCTTATACTCATGAAAGCGGATATGAACAATGCGACCTCCTTACAGCGTGTTCTGGACACTTATTGTGCGAACTCGGGCCAATTGGTAAGCCTTTCAAAGTCAAGTATTTTCTTCTCTCCGAATACCAATGTACTCCTAAGAGCTGAGATTTGTGAAGTTTTACATATTGACAATGAAGCCCTATCTGATAAATACTTGGGACTTCCGGCTCTTGTGGGTGCGGATCAGAGTGATTGCTTTGAACACTTCATTGAGAGAATTATTCAGAGGATTAATGGTTGGAAAGAGAAACTTCTCTCCATTGGGGGTAAGGAAATTCTCCTTAAGGCAGTAGCTCAAGCCATTCCGGTTTATGCGATGTCTGTTTTCCTAATTCCCAAAGGAGTCTGTAAAAAGATGATGGATGCAATTTCGAAATTTTGGTGGGGTGATGATGCAAATAGTAACAAAATGCACTGGTATGCATGGTGGAAACTTTGCTACCCTAAAAGAGAAGGAGGTATGGGCTTCTGAGATTTCCATTCTTTCAATTTAGCTATGTTGGCGAAGCAAATATGGAGAATGATCAATGAACCTGAATCTCTTTGTGCGAAAGTATTGAGAGCAAAATACTTTCCCCATGGTGATATTCTCAAGGCGGGTCCCAAAAATGGCTCCTCTTTTACTTGGCAAAGCATCATCGTTGGCCTAGCTACGTTCAAGAGAGGATATGTGTGAAGGGTTGGTACTGGCGAAAAGATTGATATTTGGCAAGATCCGTGGATTCCTTCTAGCCCGGATAGGAAAATTACTACTCCGAGAGGTTCTGCAGTTTTCACGAGGGTTAGTGAGTTGATTGACCCAGTTACAGAACAATGGGACCATGATTTGCTGTCAAGTTTATTTAGTCCTCTTGATGTCAGTAGAATTACGCAGATACCGCTTCACAACCGAGGTTTTGATGATTTTATAGCGTGGAATTTATCGAAGCATGGGAGGTACACTGTCAGGTCAGGCTACCATGCACAGTGGCAACACCAGTTTGGGAATCCTTTGGATCATCTCCCCCTTCCTGGGTCTTCTGCCACAAACCCGGTTTGGAAGATCTTATGGCAGCTGAAACTCCCAAGTAAAATTAATTTTTTTGTTTGGCGAGCGTTACATGGTATTCTCCCTTTGAAAGGTATTCTTGCTAGTAGACACGTTGGCACCGTTAGTGCATGTCCTATCTGCCAACAGGATCCAGAAGATATTCTTCATCTGCTATTTCGGTGTCCTACAGCAGCTGATCTTTGGGGGTCATTTGGTTTACAGAACTACATTGATGCTATCATCTCTACAAATCAGTCGGGCTCTATGGTGCTTGAACAAATTCTGAAAAGCGATTCTAGTGTGATACCCGGGCTTGACCTAGGCCTGAAGGAGGTGGTCTCCACCGTGGCGTGGTACATATGGTGGATCCGAAGAAGACGTACGCATAATGAGGATGTTCCCCCGATGAGAACATGCAAAATGTCGATTCTTGCTATTGTGGCGAACTATGCCAAAGCAGCACGCCAGTCTAGGGAGGCGCCCAGCTCTAAGTGGGAAAGACCGTAGCCTCGGCAGGTGAAGGTAAACGTGGATGGTTCTTTTTATGCTGATTCTAACACGGGTGCAGTTGGTGCAGTTATCCGTGACTACCAAGGCCAGCTTATTGCGGCATCATGCAAATATCTCCCGCAAGTGTCGTCTGCAGCTATGGCAGAAGCTCTAGTTATGAAGGAGGGTCTCTCCCTTGTAGTTTCTAAAGGGTGCTCACAAGTAATTGCAGAAGCGGACTCGTTGGAGACAATCCAAGCTTGCACGGGTCAGGAGACTTGGTGGACAGAACCGGCGGCTATTTTTGCGGATTGTGTAGACCTAGCTTCTTTGATAGATGGTATCAATTTTCGCCATTGCACGAGAGAGGTTAACAGAGTGGCTCATGAGTTAGCTAGAGAGAGTTTTAGAAGTAAGATCACTTGTACTTGGGACGATGATCCCCCTAGCTTTCTCCTGAGTTGTCTCATAGACGATGTAACTGAATTGTGATTGAAGCAGCAAGTTTCAGACACACTCTTTTCCTTACCAGGGTACCTAAGGGGACTGGAAGGTTTTTAATGAGGCGGCTTGCTAGCTTAATATATTTTGCATTTATCTCAAAAAAGTATATCAAGCATGTATGTATTCGACCCTATTTACAACAGTGCATCGCACAGGGCAAGGCACAAGTGCTAGCTGGGAGCAGTGCCAAAGAACGCGTACGGGCCAGATAAACTTGGAGTAGCGCATTCACACCTTATACCTGTTAGATTGTAAAGGGTTTCGCAGCATAGTAAAACAAAAAATTTCCTACGGAGCGAATAAGAAAGCCAAGATCTAATCTAGGAGATGTAATCAACGAGAGAGGTAGATGAGATCTTCATACCCTTGAAGATATCGCACAGCGGAAACGTTCAACAGAACGTGGTTGACGTAGTCGTACTCACCGTCTCCTCCTCGCGATCTGATCCGATCCTACGCCGCAAGTGGCGGCGCCTCCGAGAGATGCACACGTACGGTGCAGCGACGTCTCCTCCTTCCTTGGTCCAGCAAGTATGGTGGAGAGATAGATTGGATCTGCAGCATGACGGCGTGGTGCTTATGGTGGAGAGTTTCTGCAGCAGGGCTTCGCCTACACACAGTCGCGAGAGAGAGAGAGGTGGAGGGGCAGCAGTTGGCCGGCGGCTAGGGTTGGAGTATAAGGGGGCTGCGCCCCTGCCCCCCTTATATGGGGGGCAGGCCGGCTGCCTTGGCCCCTCCTCCAAGCCCTAGGGCGGCGGCTAGGGGGGAAGAGTAGGGGGCAAGTCTTCCCCCCCCCTCTTCTGGAAGGTTCCCCTAGGGTTTCCCCTAGGGCTGGCCGGCTGGGCCTTTAGGGCCTTGTGCGCCTGGCCCAAAGTGGCCAGGGCACTTCCCCTTAGGCCCACGCAGGCCTCCGACAAGTGGGCCCACGTTGGTCCCACTCCGGAACCTTCTAGAACCTTCCGGTACAATACCGATAAACTCCGAAACGATTCCGGAATCCAAAAACTGTTTTCCTTTATATGAATCTTATTCTCCGGACCATTCCAGAACCTCTCGTGATGTCCTGGATCTCATCTGAGACTCCGAACTAAAACTCATAAACCAATTATCCATTCTATCCTAGCGTCGATGCACGTTAAGTGTGTGACCCTACGAGTTCGAGAATATGCAGACATGATCTTCTATCAATAATCAACAGCGGGATCTGGAAACCCATATTGACTCCCACATATTCATCGATGATCATATCGGATGAACCACGATGTCAGGATTCAATTAATCCCGTATATGTATTCCCTTCGTCACACGATATTTTACTCGCCCGAGATTTGATCGTCGGTATCGCCATACCTAGTTCAATCTCGTTCACAGCAAGTACTTTACTCGTTCCGTAATCCGATATCACTTCATGATTAACTCCTTAACCATATGCTTGCAAGCGGTGTTGATATCGATTACCGAGTGGGCCCGAAGTATATCTCTCCGACTTGGGAGGGACAAATTCCATCTCGATACATACAACCCAACAAGTACTTTCCGATCACCTGAGAGACACCTTTATGATCACCCTCACATAGGATGACGTTTGATGACCTCAAAGCTTTCTTCCGATACTAGGGAGTTGTATTATCTCATGGTCTAAGGAATACAATACTTGACATAAGAAAAGCTTCGCAAAGATGAACACGATGACACGATCTAATTGCTCTGCTTTATTTGGGTCTGTCCATCATATCATTCTCCTAATGATATGATCTCATTATTAATTGACAACTCATGTCTATGGTTAGGAAACCTTAACCATCATTAATCAATGAGCTAGTCCATAGAGGCGTACTAGGGACACGGTGTTGTTCATAAACCACACAAGTATTAAAGTTTCCGCTTAATACAATTCTAGCATGGAATATAAACATTATCATGAACAAGAATTATAATAATAACATCTTTATTATTGCCTCTAGGGCATAATTCCAACAGTCTCCCACTTGCACTAGAGTCAATAATCTAGTTTACATCTGGTAACAATCTAACACCCATGGCATTAAGGTGCTGATCATGTTTTGCTCATGGAAGAGGTTTAGTCAACGGATCTGCGACATTTAGATCCGTATGTACTTTGCAAATCTTCAGATCTCCATCTGCTATATAATCTCAAATTATATGGAACCGGCGGTTGATGTGCTTGGTCTTTGGATGATATCTTGGTTCCTTAGCCAGTGCTATGGCGCCAGTGTTGTCGCACAATATCTCCAGTGGGTCCAAGGCATTTGGAACCACACCAAGCTCAGTGATGAAGTTTCTGATCCAAACTCCTTCACTTGATGCTTCCGAAGCAGCCATGTATTCCGCTTCTGTTGTAGATCCCGCGATCACGCTTTGCTTGTAGCTTCTCCAGCTCACAGCTCCACCATTCAAAATATAAACGTATCCTGTCTGAGATTTAGAATCATCCGGGTCGGTGTCGAAACTAGCGTCGACGTAACCTTTTACGACGAGCTCCTCATCACCTCCATAGACCAAGAACATTTCTTTAGTCCTATTTAAATACTTTAGGATGTTCTTTACGGCTGTCCAGTGTTCCACTCCTAGATCACTTTGGTATCTGCTCGTCAAACTAAGAGCATTGGACACATCCGGTCTAGTACACAGCATGGCATACATGATAGAACCTATGGCCGAGGCATATGGCACTTTGCTCATAGTATCTCTATCTTTTACCATAGCTGGACACTGAGCCTTGCTCAATATCTTACCTGACAACATGGGCAATGAACCTTTCTTTGCTTTATCCATTCTGAACCTTTTCAGAACTTTATCTAGGTATGTACTTTGGCTTAAAGCTATTAGGCGTCTTTCTCTATCTCTATAGATTTTGATGCCTAATATATAAGCAGCTTCTCCTAGGTCTTTTATTGAAAAACATTTATTCAAATAACTCTTCACATCGTTAAGCATGTCGATGTCATTTCCAATAATCAATATGTCATCCACATATAGTACTAAAAATGTCACCGAGCTCCCACTCACTTTCTTGTAGATACAAGCTTCGTAGCAATTTGGAACAAATCCAAAACTCTTGATCACTTGATCAAAACGAAGGTTCCAACTCCGAGATGCTTGCTTCAGTCCATAAATGGAACGCTGAAGTTTGCATACCTTATTAGCATCCTTAGGATCGACAAAACCTTCGGGCTGCATCATATACAACTCTTCATCAATGTTGCCATTGAGGAAAGCAGTCTTGACATCCATGTGCCATATTTCATAATCATGAAACGCAGCAATTGCTAATAAAATCCGAATGGACTTAAACATCGCTACGGGAGAGAAAGTCTCATCGTAGTCAACACCTTGAACTTGCCGAAAACCTTTTGCGACAAGCCGAGCTTTATAGACAGTAACATTACCATCCGTGTCCGTTTTCTTCTTGAAAATCCATTTGCACTCAACGGCCTTACGGTCGCTAGGAGGGTCCACCAAAGTCCACACTTGGTTTTCGCTCATGGATCCCAATTCGGATTTCATGGCCTCTAGCCATTTCTCAGAGTCTGGGCTCATCATCGCTTCCTCATAGTTCGCAGGTTCACTGTTGTCTAACAACAAGACGGTTAAGACAGGGTTGCCGTACCATTCAGGAGTGGTACGTGACCTTGTCGACCTGCGAAGTTCAGTAGTAGCATCGTTCGAAGTTTCATGATCTTCATCTTTAGCTTCTTCTCCTGTTGGTGCAGGCGGCGCCGGAACAATTTCGGGTGCTGCGCTACTCTCCAACTCGAGAGAAGGTTCAATAACCTCGTCTAGCTCTACCTTCCTCCCACTCACTTCTTTCGAGAGAAACTCCTTCTCAAGAAAGGATCCATTCTTTGCAACAAACACTTTGCCTTCGGATCTGTGGTAGAAGGTATACCCAATCGTTTCCTTAGGGTATCCTATGAAGACGCATTTCTCCGCTTTGGGTTCGAGCTTGTCTGGCATCAACTTCTTGACGTAAGCTTCGCATCCCCAAACTTTAAGAAACGACAGCTTAGGTTTAGCACCAAACCATAGTTCATACGGTGTCGTCTCAACGGATTTAGATGGTGCCCTATTTAAAGTGAATGCAGCGGTTTCTAATGCATAACCCCAAAATGATAATGGCAAATCTATAAGAGACATCATCGATCGCACCATATCTAATAGAGTTCGATTCCGGCGTTCAGACACACCATTGCACTGTGGTGTTCCGGGTGGCGTGAGTTGCGAAACGATTCCGCTTGCTTTAAGATGCGTGAGAAAATCATAACTCAAATATTCACCTCCACGATCGGATCGTAGAAATTTAATTTTCCTGTTACGATGGTTTTCCACTTCGTTCTGAAATTCTTTGAACTTTTCAAACGTTTCAGATTTATGTTTCATTAAATAGATATACCCATATCTACTTAAGTCATCAGTAAAAGTGAGAAAATAGCGATATCCACCGCGCGTCGAAATACTCATTGGTCCGCACACATCGGTATGTATGATTTCCAACAAGTCCGTTGCTCGCTCCATTATACCGGAGAACGGGGTTTTGATCATCTTGCCCATGAGGCACGGCTCGCACGTGTCAAATGATTCAAAATCAAGAGACTCCAAAAGTCCATCGGAATGGAGTTTCTTCATGCGTTTTACACCAATATGACCTAGACGGCAGTGCCACAAATAAGTTGGATTATCACTATCTACTTTGCATCTTTTAGCCTCAATGTTATGGATGTGTGTTTCATTGCTTTTGAGATTCAGAAGAAATAAACCATTCACAACAGGTGCATGACCATAAAAGATGTTATTCATATAAATAGAACAACCATTATTCTCAGATTTAAATGAATAACCATCTTGCAATAAACACGATCCAGATATAATGTTCATGCTCAACGCAGGCACATAATAACACTTATTAAGGTTTAAAACTAATCCCGAAAGTAAAACTAAGGAGAGCGTGCCGACGGCCATCACATCAACTTTTGATCCATTGCCAACGCGCATCGTCACCTCATCCCTTGCTAGCCGCCGTCTATTCCGTAGTTCCTGTTTCGAGTTACAAATATTAGCAATTGAACCAGTATCATATACCCAGGCACTACAACGAGCGCTAGTAAGGTAAACATCAATAACATGTATATCAAATATACCTTTAATGGTGCCAGCCTTCTTGTCCGCTAAGTACTTCGGACAGTTGCGCTTCCAGTGACCCTTGACCTTGCAATAGAAGCACTCAGTGTCCGGCTTAGGTCCAGACTTGAGCTTCTTCTCAGCAGGGGCAACGCGCTTGCCGCTACCTTTCTTGAAGGATCCCTTTGCACCCTTAGCTTTCTTAAAGCTAGTGGTCTTGTTGACCATCAACACATGATTGTCTTTCTTGATATCCACCTCCGCAGCTTTAAGCTTTGCGAAGAGCTCAGTGATCGTATCAGTGGAACCAATTTGATTATGAGTAACTACAAAACCTTTGTAGCTAGGAGGGAGTGATTGCAGAACTCTGTCAATCTTGAGCTCCTCTGGAATCTTGCAGTCCAGTTGCTCAAGGCGTTGAGTGTAGCCCGACATCTTAATGGCGTGCTCACTAACGGAACTCCCTTCCTCCATCTTGCAGTTAAAGAACTTCTCAGAGATCGCATATCTCTCAGAACGGGCTTGAGTCTGAAACATGGTTTTCAGTTCCTCAAGTATCTCATAAGGCCCGCGGTACTTCTCAAAACGATTTTGAAGTTCCGGTTCCATAGAAAACAGCATGGTACTCATAATCGCATCACAATCATCTCTGCGAGCATTGAAGTCAGCAAGTTCTTCAGTTTTCGCTGTTGCAGCAGGGGTGTCACCTAGCGCTTTCTCAAGTACATAGGCTTTTTGTCCGCCAACAAGAATGATTCTCAGATTGCGGAACCAGTTGGTGAAGTTAGACCCATTGTTCTTAAGCTTTTCTTTCTCAGCAAAAACGTTGAAGTTGAAGTTGGACTTAGCCATTTGATCTACAACATTGCAAGTACAATTTAGACTATGTTCATGAAAACTAGTTCAACTTAATCAAATTACTAGAAGAACTCCCACTAAATTCAACATCCCTCAAGTTGTTTAGTGAACACGATCCAAATTCACCACACCTAATCCGATCTTCACGAGAAGAGATGTGGTTTCAATGGTGGACAACTAAGTGTCGATCATATCATTCATATGACTCATGTTTAACCTTTCGGTTCGTGTGTTCCGAGGCCATGTCTGTACATGCTAGGCTCGTCAAGTCAAACCCAAGTATCTCCGCATGTGCAAAACTGGCTTGCACCCGTTGTATGTGAACGTAGAGTTTATAGCACCCGATCATCACGAGATGCTTGAAAACGACGAACTTTCGCAACGGCGCATACGAGGGGAGAACACAATTTTATCTTGATCTTTAAGTGAGGAATCATCTTATAATGCTACCGTCGCGATCTAAGCATAATAAGATACATAAAAGGATAAACATCACATGCATATAATTTTATGTGACATGGTATAGCCAATCTCCGCGCCATGATCTCCATCTTGTGCGCGCCGGCATGATCTCCATCACTCCACCATGATTGCCTCCACCACGAATAGCAACTACAACTATTGCTAACTACTTAGCGATAAAGTAAAGCTATTACATGGCGTATAAGAAGTTGACACGCAGGTCATACACAATTATAAAGACAACCATATGGCTCCTGCCGGTTGTGAACTCATCGACATGCAAGTCGTGAAAGATTACAAAACATGATCATTGCATACATCTCAATTCATACACATCATGTCTTGGGCCATACCATATCACAAAACACTCCCTGCAAAAACAAGTTAGACGCCTCTACTTTGTTGTTGCATGTTTTACGTGGCTTATGGGAGTAACAAGCTAAGAACGATTCTTACCTACGAAAAGCCACAACGGTGATATTATGGTTGCTAACATCCGTTGTAAATCTCATGACTACTATAGTGAGAGAAACTGGCATCCACCAGCCGCATGTGTGGAACAAGCCACACGTCAAGTGCGGAGCCGGTCTCGCGAACGAGGTCGCGTAAAGTTGGCCTGGACCGCTTCGATCTCACTATGCCGCGCCATAAGAAATACAAAACAAGAGGTTTGCAACAGAAAACATCAACGCCCGCAACAAGCATGTTGCGTTCTACTCGTGAAACACATCTACGCATAGATCTAGCTCCGATACCACTAAAGGGTTTCGCAGCATAGTAAAACAAAAATTTTCCTATGGAGCGAATAAGAAAGCCAAGATCTAATCTAGGAGATGTAATCAACGAGAGAGGTAGATGAGATCTTCATACCCTTGAAGATATCGCACAGCGGAAACGTTCAACAGAACGTGGTTGACGTAGTCGTACTCGCCGTCTCCTCCTCGCGATCCGATCCGATCCTACGCCGCAAGTGGCGACGCCTCCGAGAGATGCACACGTACGGTGCAGCGACGTCTCCTCCTTCCTTGGTCCAGCAAGTATGGTGGAGAGATAGATTGGATCTGCAGCACGACGGCGTGGTGCTTATGGTGGAGAGTTTCTGCAGCAGGGCTTCGCCTACACACAGTCGCGAGAGAGAGAGGTGGAGGGGCAGCAGTTGGCCGGCGGCTAGGGTTGGAGTATAAGGGGGCTGCGCCCCTGCCCCCCTTATATGGGGGGCAGGCCGGCTGCCTTGGCCCCTCCTCCAAGCCCTAGGGCGGCGGCTAGGGGGGAAGAGTAGGGGGCAAGTCTTCCCCCCCCCTCTTCTGGAAGGTTCCCCTAGGGTTTCCCCTAGGGCTGGCCGGCTGGGCCTTTAGGGCCTTGTGCGCCTGGCCCAAAGTGGCCAGGGCACTTCCCCTTAGGCCCACGCAGGCCTCCGACAAGTGGGCCCACGTTGGTCCCACTCCGGAACCTTCTAGAACCTTCCGGTACAATACCGATAAACTCCGAAACGATTCCGGAATCCAAAAACTGCTTTCCTTTATATGAATCTTATTCTCTGGACCATTCCGGAACCTCTCGTGATGTCCTGGATCTCATCCGAGACTCCGAACTAAAACTCATAAACCAATTATCCATTCTATCCTAGCGTCGATGCACGTTAAGTGTGTGACCCTACAGGTTCGAGAATATGCAGACATGATCTTCTATCAATAATCAACAACGGGATCTGGAAACCCATATTGACTCCCACATATTCATCGATGATCATATCGGATGAACCACGATGTCAGGATTCAATTAATCCCGTATATGTATTCCCTTCGTCACATGATATTTTACTCGCCCGAGATTTGATCGTCGGTATCGCCATACCTAGTTCAATCTCGTTCACAGCAAGTACTTTACTCGTTCCGTAATCCGATATCACTTCATGATTAACTCCTTAACCATATGCTTGCAAGCGGTGTTGATATCGATTACCGAGTGGGCCCGAAGTATATCTCTCCGACTTGGGAGGGACAAATTCCATCTCGATACATACAACCCAACAAGTACTTTCCGATCACCTGAGAGACACCTTTATGATCACCCTCACATAGGATGACGTTTGATGACCTCAAAGCTTTCTTCCGAAACTAGGGAGTTGTATTATCTCATGGTCTAAGGAATACAATACTTGACATAAGAAAAGCTTCGCAAAGATGAACACGATGACACGATCTAATTGCTCTGCTTTATTTGGGTCTGTCCATCACATCATTCTCCTAATGATATGATCTCATTATTAATTGACAACTCATGTCTATGGTTAGGAAACCTTAACCATCATTAATCAATGAGCTAGTCCATAGAGGCATACTAGGGACACGGTGTTGTTCATAAACCACACAAGTATTAAAGTTTCCGCTTAATACAATTCTAGCATGGAATATAAACATTATCATGAACAAGAATTATAATAATAACATCTTTATTATTGCCTCTAGGGCATAATTCCAACAGATTGATCTCCACCTGTGTGAGCCCAACGGCCCACCAGGCCCCTTTGAGTCGCGCCCTGATCGGGGGCGCTCAGCCCATTATGGCTGACGGGCCCCTGTCACCTGCGCTATATAAAGAGGTGGGGGCCGGCGGCTCGAACTACGAGGTTCGTCGCGAGCCGCACACCCCACCAACACACCTACCGATCTAGGTTAGCGCAGTGCTGATGGGAAGCCCCGCCATTGCCGCCAGCACCCCACTGCCATCGCCGTCGCCGTGCACCATGGCCACCGGCTCGAGCTCCTCGAGCCAAGGAGCAGGTACTCCTTTCTCTCTCAGATCCCTCTCGATTTCTCCTCTCAGATCACAGTGATTCGATGCATAGATAGTACTATTTCGTCGAGATCTAGTCTAGATGGTTAAAGTTAATCTATCAATGGTATCAGAGCATGGCTAGGTCGTAGATCTCCTCAGATAGACAGTAAAAGTTTTAGAACCCTAACCCTAGTTCATATCGGAACCCCACCGATCCCCACAGTACTCGAACCAAAAAAGAAAGGGAAAAGAAAACTCACCGGAGTGAGCCTAGGGCTCGCCGGCAAAGAGCGCCGCCGTCTCCGGCCGCGCCTGTTCCGCTCAATCTCCATGCGCATCCGATGGAGGCATGGGAAGAAGAACCAGGGCAGTGGGGAGCTCGCCTCCACCACAGCCGAAAGGGAAAGGTCCCCTTCGGGGGCAGAGGGCGTTGCCGCCATCCACTGCCGTGGCTGGTCGCCGGCGTGGCCTCAACAGAGACCACCGGCCGCCGGGGCTCGGGACCCTCAGAGCCGCCACGGGCAAGACGGAGTGATGGGAAAGAGAACAAAAGCTAAAGAGGAAAAGATGCAGTGGGGTGTGCTTCATCCGCCGCCGCCGCGGTGAGCTCCGGCCGTCGCCAGCGGTGCGCCGGTCGAGGGCGACTCGGTCTCCTCCAGAGCCGCCACGGGCGGATAAAAGTTGGGAGGTGGGGGAAATCCGCCGCCGCCGCCGCCGCCGCGGTGGCCGTCGCCGGCAGGGCTCCGGCCGGCGGCGTCCTTCTCTCGGGCGCTCAGCCGCCACGCACGGTTACAGCGAGAGAGGATGGGGGCGAGAAAGTGGGGGGCTAGGGTTCCGGGGTCCTGGCCGTCGGGCCGTTTTGACCCAGCCGATCGGCGCGAAGGACCGGTCGATCCCCATCCGATGGTCAGGAAGTCTGATTGGCAGGGCGGCTACCAGTAAGACGGGCCGTGGGCCGTCACAGGCTGGGCCACAGAGTGAGCGGCGGCTAGTAACCGCCGCACAGCGCGCTGGCGGGCTGTGGGCCGCCAGATGCGACAGAAAAAAAAAACAGTTTTTTCTCTGGAATTTTTTTCCAGAGAACAGTTTTAATTGTTTCTTGTTCAGATTTTGAGCAAATTTCATATAGTTTTCTCTATTCAAATTATTCCAACGAAAAATTTGTTTAGAGAATTCAAAAGTTACAGAAACTTTTCTATAAAGTTTAAAGTTTATGAATTTTATTCATGTTTCCGCTGCAAATAGTTAAAATAAATTGCTTAAATGCAAAAGGTGGTAATTGAAATTTTTGAAAGATGTGATAAAGTAATATTAAAAGTGATTATGTTTCTGTTATTATATAACCAACGTTGTTAATGGCATGAACATAATTTATTTATTACATGTTAAAAGGTGCACTTATCTCTATTTTTTGCCCAACGGTAATATAGTTTTAATTGCACAAACAGTTGTATATGTTGATTTATACCAACGTTGGATTAATGCATGCAATTGTTTTGTTATCTCACATCTTTGTGAATTTCAGGAGGCTACAGTCTGATGAGTTGCCTCAAAGACGTTCCGACGCTCAGGGGTGACAACTACACTGAGTGGAGGAAGAAAGTTAATCTGGCTTTTGTCTGCGCTGAGGTCGACTGGGCTGCGGACACTCCACAGCCGGTCAAGCCGACAGAGCCAGTCAGAGATGCAAAGGATGATGATGCTGCATGGGACAAAAAGAAAAAGGACTTTGCTCCAGTGGAGCTGGCATATGTGCTAGAGAACCAAAAGTGGGTCAATGCAAACAAAAAGTGCATGGCCTTTATAAAGAATACGATTGAGAACGCCATTGCGGGCTCAATCGCAGAGTGCACTTCCGTTGGGGAGTTTCTGGAAAAGATAAAGAGCCAGTTCACTGGCTCTTCAAAGGTGTATGCTACCCAGCTGCTCAAACAGCTGGTCACAGAAAAGTACACAGGAGGTGCACATGGCATCAGGGAGCACATCTTGAGGATGAGCAACATGGCTTCTAAACTGAAGCCTATGGATGCTGATCTGGAACTAAAGCCTGCTCTGCTTGTTTACCTTGTCATGGCATCATTGCCTAAAGAGTTTGATAACTTTGTTATCAACTACAACATGTCCCCTGATAAATGGGACATAGAAAAGATGATTGCCATGTGTGTACAAGAGGAAGATAGGCTTAAAGCCTCAAATGGTGGTTCCATCAACTATGTCAAGGACAACAGGAAAAGGAACTACCAGAACTTCCAGAACAACAATCAAGGTTCTCCCTCCAAGCCATATGGCAAAGGTCCCCAACAGTATCATCAGCCCACTCTCCCAGTGGATAAAGACCAGTGTCTCCACTGCAAGAAGACTGGGCACTTCAAGAAAAACTGTCCAGAATGGCTCAAGTCCATAATGGCAAGGAAAGGTATAGATACAGTTTCTTTTGTTAATGAATCCCTGTATTCATAGTTTTCAAAATCTACTTGGTGGATTGACTCAGGTGCAACTGTTCATGTTGCAAATTCTTTACAGGGATTCCATTCGACAAGGACTATGAAAAGAAACGAAAGATGCATTGAAGTTGCGAATGGAGTTCAAGCAGACGTGGAAACTGTTGGCGACATCTCCTTGGAGTTAGCTGATGGTTTTTCGATTCTGCTTAGAGATGTTTTATTTGTTCCTTCACTTCATAGAAACTTAATAAGTGTATCACGTTTGGATAAAGACAGTTATGAGTGTTATTTTGCACACGGCGAGTGTGCCATATGGTTTAAAGATGCTTGTGTGGGTGTTGCTTTACTTCACAACGAGCTTTATTTGTTATCCATACGTGAAAAAGTGCATTCTGTGTGTAATGTGGATGAACAAACTTCCTTGTCGAACAAAGAACAAAAGAAAAGAAAGAGAACTCATGACTCATCGAAGTTATGGCACTGTCGATTAGGCCATATTTCGAGGGGAAGAATCGAAAACCTCGTTAAAAATGATATTCTTCCTCCGTTAGAGTTCTCCGATATAGAACAATGCATAGATTGCATAAAAGGAAAGTATGTAAAGAAAATTAAAAAGGGTGCAAACCGAAGTACAGCAACACTAGAAATAATCCACACTGATATTTGTGGACCTTTTTCTGTGAAAAGTGTGGATGGCTATGACTCGTTCAAAACATTCACAGATGATTACTCCCGATATGGTTATATTTATCCAATTAAAGAAAGGTCTGAAGCATTGGATAAATTTAAAATATTCAAAGCAGAAGTTGAAAATCAACATGATAAAAGAATTAAAATAGTTTGGTCCGATCGTGGTGGGGAGTACTACGGTCGGCACACTCCATATGGTCAAGTACCTGGACCTTTTGTAAGGTTCTTACAGGAAAATGGAATAGTCGCCCAGTATTCTATGCCGGGCGAACCTCAGCAAAATGGAGTAGCTGAAAGGCGTAACCGTACTCTTATGGATATGGTGCGCAGTATGATAAGTTATTCCACCCTGCCATTGGGATTATGGATGGAGGCGCTTAAAACCGCCATTCACATTCTCAACAGAGTACCAAGCAAGTCGGTGCCCAAAACACCGTACGAGTTGTGGACAGGGAGAGTTCCCTCCCTGCGCCACTTGAGGGTCTGGGGGAGCCCAGCTGAGGCAAAAGTATTTAATCCAAATATTGCAAAGTTAGACCCCAAAACAGTAACTTGCCACTTCATTGGCTATCCTGACAGATCAAAAGGTTATCGTTTCTACTGTCCAGACAAATACACAAAGTTTGTAGAAATGAGACATGCAGTCTTCTTGGAGGACGAACTGATGAGGGGGAGCATGGTAGCTCGGAAAATTGATCTTGAGGAGAAGAGGGTGCATGCACCTAATCCGATGATTCAGGAGCCATTTTTCTCGCTACCTGTTGTGCCTGCACCAACAATCCCTGAGGTTGCGGTGCAAGCACCTGTTGTAACTCCACCCGTGACAACAAGGAGTGAAGTTTCGGAACCTGTCCGTCAGGAGCCGACTGAACCCTTCGTTGAGCATGAAAGGGAGCTGCAGCAGCCACCTCAAATAGATGTACCAGAAATTGAGGTACAAAATGAGCCAGAGAATGAGGCCCTTGAAGGGTTTCGCATTATAGTAAATCAAAAAATTTCTTACGGATGCGAACAAGAAAGCCAAGATCTAATCTAGGAGATGTAATCAACGAGAGAGGTAGATGAGATCTTCATACCCTTGAAGAAATCGCACAGCGGAAACGTTCAACTCCGACATAGGCCAGGACACTTCCCCTTAGGCCCACATAGGCCTCCGACAAGTGGGCCCACGTTGGTCCCACTCCGGAACCTTCTAGAACCTTCTGGTACAATACCGATAAACTCCGAAACGATTCCGGAATCCAAAAACTGCTTTCCTTTATATGAATCTTATTCTCCGGACCATTCCGGAACCTCTCATGAGGTCCTGGATCTCATCCGAGACTCCGACCAAAAACTCATAAACCAATTATCCATTCTATCCTAGCATCAATGCACGTTAAGTGTGTGACCCTACGGGTTCGAGAATATGCAGACATGATCTTCTATCAATAATCAACAGCGGGATCTGGAAACCCATATTGACTCCCACATATTCATCGGTGATCATATCGGATGAACCACGATGCCAGGATTCAATTAATCCCGTATATGTATTCCCTTCGTCACACGATATTTTACTTGCCCGAGATTCGATCGTCGGTATCGCCATACCTAGTTCAATCTCGTTCACAGCAAGTAATTTACTCGTTCCGTAATCCGATATCACTTTGTGATTAACTCCTTAACCACATGCTTGCAAGCGGTGTTGATATCGATTACCGAGTGGGCCCGAAATATATCTCTCCGACTCGGGAGGGACAAATTCCATCTCGATACATACAACCCAACAAGTACTTTCCGATCACCTGAGAGACACCTTTATGATCACCCTATCATAGGATGACGTTTCATGACCTCAAAGCTTTGTTCCGATACCAGGGAGTTGTATTATCCCATGGTCTAAGGAATACAATACTTGACATAGGAAAAAGCTTCGCAAAGATGAACACAATGACACGATCTAATTGCTCTGCTTTATTTAGGTCTGTCCATCACATCATTCTCCTAATGATATGATCTCATTATTAATTAACAACTCATGTCTATGGTTAGGAAACCTTAACCATCATTAATCAATGAGCTAGTCCATAGAGGCGTACTAGGGACACGGTGTTGTTCACAAACCACACAAGTATTAATGTTTCCGCTTAATACAATTATAGCATGGAGTATAAACATTATCATGAACAAGAAATATGATAATAACAATATTATTATTGCCTCTAGGGCATATTTCCTTCAGTCTCCCACTTGCACTAGAGTCAATAATCTAGTTAATACTTGCGCCTTTAACACCTATGGCATTCCGGTGTTATTCATACGCGTTGCACGTGGTAAACCTTATCTACGGGTCTGACACTTTCAGGTCCGTTTGTATTTGCATATTCTTTTGCGTCAGCACGCATTACTCATCTTGTATGAGATAGCATCGTATAAACTTGGTCTTCTGATGAGACCTTTGTTTCTTGGCCGAGACTATGTTGTCACTATTGTCATACAATAGGACTACATAGTACTAGCACACTTAGAAAAATAGCGATATCCACCGTGCGTCGAAATACTCATTGGTCCGCACACATCGGTATGTATGATTTCCAATAAGTTCGTTGCTCGCTCCATTATTCCGGAGAACGGGTTTTTGATCATCTTGCCCATGAGGCATGGCTTGCATGTGTCAAATGATTCAAAATCAAGAGACTCCAAAAGTCCATCAGAATGGAGTTTCTTTATGCGTTTTATGCCAATATGACCTGGACGACAGTGCCACAAATAAGTTGGATTATCACTATCCACTTTGCATCTTTTATGCCGCTTCTAAAGCGATTATATACTTAGCCCTCGTTGCAGTGTCCGCCACAATATTAACATTGGAACTCATCCAAGTCATCATGGAACTTTCTTCCATCTTATTATGCCACCTTCTAACTCAAAACAAATGGCTTAAAATTGAGATAAAATTTTACTTGTATGTATGACAAAGCCAATGTAACTCATTGCAATGAACCATTTGTCACTTCTGCATACAGAACATATTCTTACTTCTTCGAAAGTGCATAAGAATATCTTTACTATTGTCCAACGATCATCATATGAATGCTATAACCTTTAGAGCATTGGACACATATGGATCTACATATCATGGTATACAAAATTGATAAAATCATTCTTGTGGTTTCACTCATCAAGTGTCAAAACAATTGATTCTTGCTCCAACCTCTTCCATGCAACAAGAACCGTTCTTATTGTTTCCATATTGAACAAATTCAATATTTCATCTATGTACTCTGGCAAAACTATATTAGTTCCTCAATCTATCTGCATAGACATTGATGCTTAATATTCTGGTTTTACCTAAGTCTTTCATCAAAAGCTAATTTTAATGAAAACTTAACAATATCAAGAAAACACACATAATTTCCAATGAACGATATGTTATCTACATAAAGCATTAGAAATATGTCTTAGCGCTCCCACTTACTTTCTTGTAAATACAAGCATCTTCAAATATCTTGATGAAATTAACACTTTAACATTTTCATCATTGAAGATTCCAACTTCGCTATGCTTACTTCTACCATAGAAGTTTGCATACATATCTAGCAACCTTTGAATCAACAAAACCCATTGGGTCGTGTCAGTTACACGTCCTTGGTGTGCATTCCGGTAGAGGAACGTTGTTTCGTTTATTCAACTATCATATCTCAATATGTAATTGTTGCTAGAATAATTCATATGACGAAGTCAGGGCCCATCATCGCTTCTTTGTATATTGTTAGTTACTATTATCTAATAATATCTCATTCTCAAATCTTACTATTTGATTACGACCAACTTGGTTAAATAGGAACTTCGATGTCGTGACTACAACATATTGTAGACACGTGAGCTATGAATGTAGTTGCCGCTTCCAGAACATTTTCTGGTGCTGCGCTACTCTGATCATCTTGCTCAGATTCAACAACCTCATCAAGTTCTATCTTCCTCCCACTTAAACCTTTCGCGAGAAACTCCTTCATAAGAAATTCACTTCTTTTAGTGACAATCACTATGTGTTTGGGTTCATAATAGAAGGAATACCCATCGACATTCTTTGGGATAACCTACAAAGACTTACTAATCCGATTTTGGTTGTAAACATTTTACATATATGCCTTGCATACCAAAATTCAAGAAAAGACAACTATAACTTGTATGGTGTCATTTCGGCAGATTATGATGGCACTCTATTCAGTGAAAAGTGGTAGTCTCTAAAGCATAATCCACAAATTATATAGGTAGTTTATTTCATCATTGATCTAACCATGTCAAACAAGGTTTGATTACATCCATCGAAAACTCCATACTCCTATGGTGTTTATCATGATGCAAGTTTGTGGAACAATTCCTCTAACTCTTAGATGTTTGCTAAACTTGTAACTCAAATATTCTTCTTTATGATCTAATCATACAACTTGAATATTCTTGTTACAACAATTTTCACTTCATAAATTGAACAATTTCATACTTCTATCTCATCAAGTAGATATACCGTACATCTATTTGAGTCATTGATGAAATAGAAAATACACCACGCTCGACTTCACACATGAACTACATACATCAACATGTACGATCTCCATGTAGTTAGTCGCTTGTTCTTTCTATGGCCCACGAACGGAGTTTAATCATCTTTAGGAAAAGTCTCACAAGCGTCAATCAATTCAAAATCAAATGACTCGAAAATCTATCAATATATAATTTCTTTCATGTTTTGTTTCCAATATGACTTAAACGGCGGTGTCACATATAAGTGAAATTTGTTTTGTCTTGCGACCTTTAGCATTAGTGTTATAAATGTCTATTTCACCAACAAGATAATAATAATCTATCCATCGATTATGGAAGACGGTAATAATTTGAACAACCATTGCTCTCATAATACTAGAACAAAATAACAATTATTAAGTTCTTAACATATCTAGAAGCCTAGGTTTTATGCCGACGAGAAGCACAATAACACTTTTATTTGTATCTCGACATGCATCATTACCATATTCTTTTACTAGTTACTTAGGCCATTGTACTTCTCGTATTGTGTTGCTTTGTATGACATTTCATACCAACAAATCAGTATCGAATACCCAAGAATTACATTGTTAACGAGCAAAAGAATTCATCTATAACATGTATATCATTTATATACCTGAGCTAGACAATTCCAGTCTTTTCCTTTTTCTACCAAATAATTTTGCAGATCCTATTTAGCATTTCCTCTCTTTTTAGAAGAATCTATCGACATCAATAGTGGCCTCAATCATTTGACACATAGTCCAAAGGATTTTTAGTCAAATACTAATAGCCTTGGATTTTGCACTTTGAAGTGGATCGCCATCATCATATGATTGGTATTCTTCGAGATTCCATTCTTTAGTATTCTTTTGGTATAGCAAAACAATTTAGCCGATACCTTTTCATTCGTCCTATCATGACATCTTTCATGATGAAACTACTATAGCTTATAAGGATGAATGCAAGTATAATATTAGTTCCCAAACTTTTGGGTGATCGGGACGCCTAGCATCTTCAATCTTCGCATATAGTCATACAATATGAGCATATATTCTTTTACTAAATTATACTTCATCATTTTGCAAACAATCAAAGTCTTAGATATCAAATATCTTTCACTTCTTATTTGTTTCTGAAACAATTCTTTCAGCTCGATGATCACTTTGATTCTCAAACAATTTTGAAGATTAATTTATCATGAAGGCAAACATATGATCTTTAGATACTAAACTTGAATCGTTGCTCTTAGATTAATACAATTTATTAAATCGTATGGAGCAAGCAAGGTTTGCTAAAGTTTGCAATAGGACTTAATCTTTAGTCTTGACATTCTAACTAAACGGCACTAGACCAAAAAGTGATTATCCAGAATTCTATAGTTCTTTTAACTCAATTTAGCGAAGTGTCGGTGGGAAACGGTGCCAAAGACTACAACGACTTATGCAAATACAACAAGATTTAGTTCAGGATAATTAGTTCAAGTTAATCAAATTACTAATGAACTCCCACTAAATTCAACATCCCTCAAAGTTGTTTAGTGAAGCATGATCCAAATTCACTACACCGAGACCGATCATCACGTGAATGATGTAGCTTTAATGGTGAACATCAACATGTTGATCATATCATCCATATGACTCATGCTTGACCTTTCGGTCCGTGTGTTCCGAGGCCATGTCTGTACATGCTAGGCTCGTCAAGTCAAACCCAAGTATCTCCGCATGTGCAAATACTGGCTTGCACCCGTTGTATGTGAACGTAGAGTTTATAGCACCCGATCATCACGAGATGCTTGAACACGATGAACTTTCGCAACGGCGCATACGAGGGGAGAACACAATTTTATCTTGATCTTTAAGTGAGGAATCATCTTATAATGCTACCGTCGCGATCTAAGCATAATAAGATACATAAAAGGATAAACATCACATGCATATAATTTTATGTGACATGGTATAACCAATCTCCGCGCAATGATCTCCATCTTGTGCGCACCGGCATGATATCCATCACTCCACCATGATTGCCTCCACCACGAATAGCAACTACAACTATTGCTAACTACTTAGCGATAAAGTAAAGCTATTATATGGCGTATAAGAAGTTGACACGCATGTCATACACAATTATAAAGACAACCATATGGCTCCTGCCGGTTGTGAACTCATCGACATGCAAGTCGTGAAATATTACAAAACATGATCATTGCATACATCACATATATCACATCACATCTTGTGGCCATACCATATCACAAAACACTCCCTGCAAAAACAAGTTAGACGCCTCTACTTTGTTGTTGCATGTTTTACGTGGCTTATGGGAGTAGCAAGTTAAGAACGATTCTTACCTACGAAAAGCCACAACGGTGATATTATGGCCATAAGAAATACACAACAAAGAGGTTTGCAACAGAAAACATCAACGCCCACAACAAGCATGTTGCGTTCTACTCGTGAAACACATCTACGCATAGATCTAGCTCTGATACCACTGAAGGGTTTCGCATTATAGTAAATCAAAAATTTCTTACGGATGCGAACACGAAAGCCAAGATCTAATCTAGGAGATGTAATCAACGAGAGAGGTAGATGAGATCTTCATACCCTTGAAGAAATCGCACAGCGGAAACGTTCAACAGAACGTGGATGATGTAGTCGTACTAGCCGTCTCCTCCCCGCGATCCGATCCGATCCTACGCCGCAAGTGGCGGCGCCTCCGAGAGATGCACACGTACGGTGCAGCGACGTCTCCTCCTTCCTTGGTCCAGCAAGTATGGTGGAGAGATAGATTGGATCTGCAGCACGACGGCGTGGTGCTTATGGTGGAGAGTTTCTGCGGTAGGGCTTCGCCTACGCACAGTCGCGAGAGAGAGAGGTGGAGGGGCAGCAGTTGGCTGGCGGCTAGGGTTGGAGTGGGAGGAGGCTGCGCCCCAGCCCCTCCTTATATGGGGGTCTGGCCGGCTGCCTTGGCCCCTCCTCCAAGTCCTAGGGCGGCGGCCTAGGGGGAAGAGTGGGGGGCAAGTTTCCCCCCCTCCTTCTGGAAGGTTCCCTTAGGGTTTCCCCTAAGGGCTGGCCGGCTGGGCCTTAGGGGTCTTGTGCGCCTGGCCCAAAGTGGCCAGGACACTTCCCCTTAGGCCCACATAGGCCTCCGACAAGTGGGCCCACGTTGGTCCCACTCCAGAACCTTCTAGAACCTTCTGGTACAATACCGATAAACTCCGAAACGATTCCGGAATCCAAAAACTGCTTTCCTTTATATGAATCTTATTCTCCGGACCATTCCGGAACCTCTCGTGATGTCCTGGATCTCATCCGAGACTCCGACCAAAAACTCATAAACCAATTATCCATTCTATCCTAGCATCGATGCACGTTAAGTGTGTGACCCTACGGGTTCGAGAATATGCAGACATGATCTTCTATCAATAATCAACAGCGGGATCTGGAAACCCATATTGACTCCCACATATTCATCGGTGATCATATCGGATGAACCACGATGCCAGGATTGAATTAATCCCGTATATGTATTCCCTTCGTCACACGATATTTTACTTGCCCGAGATTCGATCGTCGGTATCGCCATACCTAGTTCAATCTCGTTCACAGCAAGTACTTTACTCGTTCCGTAATCCGATATCACTTTGTGATTAACTCATTAACCACATGCTTGCAAGCGGTGTTGATATCAATTACCGAGTGGGCCCGAAGTATATCTCTCCGACTCGGGAGGGACAAATTCCATCTCGATACATACAACCCAACAAGTACTTTCCGATCACCTGAGAGACACCTTTATGATCACCCTATCATAGGATGACGTTTGATGACCTCAAAGCTTTCTTCCGATACCAGGGAGTTGTATTATCTCATGGTCTAAGGAATACAATACTTGACATAGGAAAAAGCTTCGCAAAGATGAACACAATGACACGATCTAATTGCTCTGCTTTATTTAGGTCTGTCCATCACATCATTCTCCTAATGATATGATCTCATTATTAATTGACAACTCATGTCTATGGTTAGGAAACCTTAACCATCATTAATCAATGAGCTAGTCCATAGAGGCGTACTAGGGACACGGTGTTGTTCACAAACCACACAAGTATTAATGTTTCCGCTTAATACAATTATAGCATGGAGTATAAACATTATCATGAACAAGAAATATGATAATAACAATATTATTATTGCCTCTAGGGCATATTTCCTTCAGCCCTTAGAAGGTCCAAAAGAATCAAGAAATCAGCTATTTCTACTGACTATAAAGTTTATAACACAGAAACAGTTCACATGGAAGGTGATCCCACCTCATATGAAGAAGCTATGGAAGGCCCCAACTCATCGAAGTGGCTAGAGGCCATGGAAGATGAAATGAGGTCGATGAGTTCCAACAATGTTTGGGACTTAGAGGAAATTCCCAAAGGAGCCAAAACAGTAGGCTGTAAATGGGTCTATAAAACAAAGTATGACTCTAACGGGAATATAGAAAAGTATAAAGCGCGTCTAGTGGCAAAAGGATTTACACAAAGAGAAGGGGTAGATTACAATGAGACATTTTCTCCGGTCTCATGTAAGGATTCCTTCAGAATCATAATGGCACTAGTTGCTCATTTTGATTTAGAGTTGCATCAAATGGATGTAAAGACGGTATTTCTAAATGGAGATTTAGAAGAAAAAGTGTACATGAAATAACCCAAGGGTTTTTTCATGGAGGGGAAGGAACACATGGGATGCCGTCTAAAGAAATCCATTTATGGATTAAAACAAGCCTCTAGACAGTGGTATCTAAAGTTTAATGATACCATCAAAAGATTTGGATTTAAAGAAAACATCGAGGACAACTGCGTTTATGCAAAGTTTAAAAGTGGGAAATATATTTTCCTAATCTTGTATGTGGATGATATCCTGCTTGCTAGCAGTGATGTTAGTCTTCTGCGAGAAACAAAGAAGTTTTTGTCCTCAAACTTTGATATGAAAGATCTTGGTGAAGCTTCATATGTTTTGGGCATAGAAATTCACCGAGATAGAAAGAATGGAGTGTTAGGACTATCACAGAAGGCATATTTAGAAAAAGTTCTAATAAAGTATAATATGCATAAGAGTAATGCCACACCTGCTCCGATAGTCAAGGGCGACAGTTTTGGGGAATATCAATGCCCCAAGAATCAATATGAGATCGATCAAATGAAAGCAGTACCTTACGCTTCGGCTGTTGGAAGCTTACAGTATGCACAAGTGTGCACTCGCCCTGACTTAGCTTTTATCACCGGGGTACTCGGTAGATATCAGTCAAATCCAGGCATAGAGCACTGGAAGATGGTAAAGAAAGTATTGCGTTATGTGCAAGGCACAAAAGACCTCATGCTAACCTACAGAAGATCTGATTCCCTAGAGATAAAAGGGTATTCAGATGCAGACTATGCGGGAGGCAAAGATGAAAGAAAGTCCACAACTGGATATGTGTTCACTCTCGCAGGAGGGGCTATTTCATGGAGAAGTTGCAAACAGACAATAGTTGCATCATCCACGATGTATGCCAAATTTATAGCATGTTTTGAGGCCACAAATCAGGTGTTATGGATAAAGAAATTTATACCCGACTTGAAAGTAGTGGATTGTATTGACAAACCAATAAAGATGTACTGTGATAACCAGCCTGCAGTATTTTATGCTCACAACAACAAGTCGAGTAAAGCTACCAGACCAATAGAAGTAAAGTATTATGTTGTGAAAGATAAAATCCAGGATCAAACTATAAGACTCGAGCATATAAGAACAAAGGATATGCTTGCGGATCCGCTAACGAAAGGCTTACCACCCAATGTGTTCAAGGAACACTTAGCCGACATGGGTTTAATGGGAAGCCTATGATTCCTGGATCATAAGAGGCCCGAAAGTAACAGAATTTGTTTCAAAACAGAAAAGTGTATAGTGGCTGTCTGATTCTATCGGCAATTGAGCTGTGACGATGAAACATGCTCTATGTACTGATCCGTGATGAAACGAGTAAAGTATAAAGTATAAAGTTAAAAGTAAAGTTGAGATCAAGGGGGAGAATGTTAGATTGATCTCCACCTGTGTGAGCCCAACGGCCCACCAGGCCCCTTTGATTCGCGCCCTGATCGGGGGCGCTCAGCCCATTATGGCTGACGAGCCCCTGTCACCTGCGCTATATAAAGAGGTGGGGGCCGGCGGCTCGAACTACGAGGTTCGTCGCGAGCCGCACACCCCACCGACACACCTACCGATCTAGGTTAGCGCAGTGCTGACGGGAAGCCCCGCCATCGCCGCCAGCACCCCACTGCCATCGCCGTGCACCATGGCCACCGGCTCGAGCTCCTCGAGCCAAGGAGCAGGTACTCCTTTCTCTCTCAGATCCCTCTCGATTTCTCCTCTCAGATCACAGTGATTCGATGCATAGATAGTACTATTTCGTCGAGATCTAGCCTAGATGGTTAAAGTTAATCTATCAATACCTGCACCTAATTATTCTTCCTTCATCCGTCTTCCAAATTCAGAATTTGGAAAGCTTCATTAGCTATAATGGTTAATCAAAAAATTCACTGCCACAAACACACTGAAATTTCGAGATTACTACGAACTGCATCTGCTTATATTTATAATCAACTTCTCATATCAGGAACGAACAACTAAATTTGTTGCAAATTTTATTTTTACAAATTCATCTTGAATAATGCAAAATTTCAGCAACGGAAGAAATGATAATTGGACCAAATCGGACAAAAATATTCATGAAGATACTGATTCATCACATTCGCAACTGACAGTGTGATTTTCGTTTTCTCAGACAGGATGAAAACAAAGCTAATCCAAGTGTATTGGCAAAGCACTGCTTCAGATTTTGCATCACAACCCACAACGCACAATAAATCAACAAACAAAATGGACAACATAAATTTCTACAAGCCCTTTTGGGAGTGGACTGATCGATTATAACTTGTTCATCCCAAGATCTGAACAAACTCAAACAAAAAATGCTTCAAAAAAAATACGAAAATACACATTTGTGCCAAATCGGAATTCACAACACCATCATAAAGCCATCGTCAAAACCAGATCCAGAACCCCCGGCATTACCACTAGTCATCGCGCCGTCCGGATCAGAGCTTAAGCGCGGCGGAACCGGTCTCCAGGCGACTGACCAAGGAGAGGACAGTCGCCGCCGGAGTCCACGCCCCTTGATCTCGAGAGGACATGGCTCAGCGCGGCCGCTATACGACTGGGCGCTGCTGCTGGAAAGAGGGGGAGAAGGTGAGGAGAGAGAGACGACGGTGAGAGAGATCGTGCCCATGTCGCCGTGGTTGAGAGAGACGGCGACGGCTGACGGTGCGAGAGAAAATAACGCTAGAGAGAGAGAGGCGATCAGAGTTCAGAGATGAGTGGAGAGAGATGGGCCAAACTAGAGTGGCACATGTGTAAGACACGCGAGATGGGCCAAGCCTATACAAGTACTGATCGTATTTGGTTTTCCATCGAACAAGAGCTGATTTTGGTCCAGATCCCCAAGCAGCAATGAATGACAAGGATAACGAGCTACATGTCGCTCGTCCTCCATACGTCCGTTCTCTAGAACCCAAATATAAAGTCTTGAAGATATCACACTAATTTATCATATCTATAAAATAATTGGGGTCACATACATTTTACACAAGATTATAAATAGGCTGTAGTGTATCCGAGGTACACAAATGCTATTCTATGGATTAAAAAAAATTGAGGACCGAAAATCTACTTTGGCTTATAGGACTAGATGCTCCCATGTAAAAAAGTTTTAGGAAAAAAATTCCTAGGTGTACATCTACATACTTTAGGTGAGCATATGAAGTTTTTATATAAAAAGGAGATTTTTACGATCTGTGTAAAAAAGAAAAATTTGGGTTCTAACAAAAAAGTTTTCACCATATATATTTGTATTTTTACTTATGAACGCCACAATTGTTATCTCTTTACAAAATGGCTGAAGACATGTAAAGGACACATACATATACATTTTCAAGAAATATTTTTTTTAATCAGTATGCATTTTAAATGCTTTTTTTGCGTAATAGAAGCATCTAGTCTGTGAGCCAAAACACCTCCGCCAGGAGAGAGGATCTGTTTCATTTTTTGCGAAAATATAAAAGCCTTGTGTTTTGATTCATTGATAGATAAAAGAGAGTTTTGTACAAATATAAGCTCAAGCAAGCTGACATCCCACATAACTCAACCCACTAGACTTACGGAGCCGCAGGGATCAAAGCCCTAAGGCCAATCGCGCTGTCACCAGCCCATAATCGAGCCTCCGATCGGATTGTAGCAAGAAAAGTACCCATGTTAGATGATGCATTGTTGAACACGACTGCATCATGTTGGCTCCAAATGTGCGATTAGCACACTCATCTACTTGTTCCGAAGTTCAGAGACTCTCATCCTTTCATCCAAAATGTGCGCAAGAGCTAACCCAAGGAGTGCACTGGAATATCACCCATGATTGATGGGTTCGTGCATAGCATTGATGAATTGAAGAAGATAGATGAGTTCTGCAATTTACTCTAACTCTCATTTATACACAGCATCTTATCAAAAGTCATCTTGTTGCCATAAGTACCAATGGTAGTAGCATGAAATATATCGTCACTGGGATGTTTTGATGTAAGCTAGTAACATGCACGATCAAATCGACTGTGTTGATTAAATGTCATTCCTAATCCATACACATTTGATTCTCTCACGGAAAGGCAAGAAGAAGTGGGCCCCATGTGACGGCTTGATGCATGAGACTGCAAAAATGCGAAGAGATGTAGCTTCGCTACACGCGGTTATCTTCACCGAATCACCGTCCCTGCGTACGGATATCTTCGGCTATTGCCGTGCCACCTCTATCAGTGACGGGTTTTTCTTCGTCTACTTCGAACACTGTCTCCGCACTTTTGTACAGGTAACCTGTATGACCACTTCTAGTCGGCGCAGGTCCCACCGACCACCCCTACGACAGTCCAGCATGATCCCACTGGGTCGCCGCCGCTTCTGCTGCATTCTACGTCTTTTTCCACCATGACTTCGTCGTCGGTTCTGCCGCATTCTACGTCTTTTTCCACCATGACTTCATCGCCAACATCATCGTCTTCATTCCCGACTGCATCGTCTGCTTCGACAACCGCGGATTGCAACGACACCTCTCACTCTATGCCGCTCTGCGCACCGCAACCGTCATGGAGGCCTCTTCTGTTGGTCCCTCTGAGACCGGCGCAAGGTTTGATGGTCCCTACCATTGGACGCCCGATATTGGCAACATCGTAACATGCCTTCATCCCTGTCACGTTCTCGAGTCTGGCAAACTCGGTGCAGCGCCTCGTCTTCATCGGCATCGACTACCTCTCTAACGTCTGCCTTGATCGTGTCGCCAACTTCGTCTTTGTGTACTCAGTTCTAGCAACACCGGAGTATTGCCTTTGTCCCTGATGTGCGCCTGGTTCTGGTAAAAACTAGGACCACACCTCGTCCTTGACGGCTTGGACTGCATCGACTCCGGCATCAACACCCCTCTTCAATGACTGCCTCGATGTGTCTCCATCATTCTCCGTGCGCACTATGCGCATGTGGCTTCATGTACGGCTACCTCGACACCGGCACCTGACCACGACATTGACCATAGCAACCCCTCGCACGGCTACCTCGACCAAGACTGAACCGTCCAATGCTCTCGGCTACCTCGACATCGGCACAAAGGGCTATCACCTCGCGTGAGCATCTCACCAACATCCTCTACAGTCAAGCTTCCACAACGCTACATCGTCCACGACGTTCCCGCTCCTACTATGGGGGATGTCAGCCAATGGTTTTACTGCGGTTTCTCTCCAGTCTGACTGTCCGCAATTTTCATGTTGTTCATAACACTACCGCTATGATTGCGGGGGAATGTTAGAGCATACATGTCAGTTACCTACGAATAGGAAAGATTAGGTCGGGAGATAAGATCTGTTTCTTGTATTCTACTCGAAGTTGGTCCCTTGTACTCCTATATATACTCGTCTCTCGAGAGACTCAATAATACATCCATCATATTACACAAATCTCTCTCCCTCTCTATCGTTCTAGATGGTGTGCACTTGTAAAAAAATATAATATAAAATAAAATCTTATAAAAAGATGGAGTCGCAACCTAGGAGAACTCTGGTTGAAGCTTTAACCAACAACTGGATTGATGACATTAAAAAGCCATTTACAATCAGGGCCCTTTTTCAGGCGTTGAAACTATACGAAGAGATCATGAATTTTCTGCTTCGGCCTGATACCGGGGACAATTGGACATAGCTCTGGGAATCTAAAGGTACATACTTGCCAAAAAAAAAAATGGAGTTCTTCACGTAAAAGAAAAGCAACATGGAGTTCTTGGGCATCCCCTCGCTATAAACTGGTTTGGCTGTTCATCGGGGAGCAGAACGTGGACAGCAGATCGGTTGGCCAAAAGAGGCCTTCCACACAATGACAAATGTGTGTTTTTACAACTCTGCTGAAGATGCTTAGCACTTGTTTGTGGGATGTGCAGTGCTGAAAATCATTTGGGGATCCGGCTGGCTTCCCTCAACCCTCAGCTATTCAAAACCTCAGATCATGGTTGCACAGGTGCCTGAGACGAAAATCTTAAATTCCATTGTAGTGCTCATAGCCTGGACGATCTGGATGGAGAGAATAACCGTGTATTCATGAAAGATATCAAACCAATTCAGATGATTTTTTTACCAGATCAAAGCAGAAGCACGTTAATGGGCTAGGGCAAGTGGGGCTTGTCTCCTTCAAGCAGTATGGGTAGCTAGGCTGGTTGCTTGTGCCGGTCGTCTCAGTCTTCTACTTTTCTTTTGCTTTCTCTGTAGTTTTCCTAGTTTTGATCGTCTGCCTTTGCTTGCGTGTCTTACTGTGCCCTTGTGTCTTTCTTCTTCTAATTCACATGCAACTCTTCTGCATGATTAAAAAAAAAAGATCTCTGCCTTGATTTCAGTATCAAAGAAAAATACTAAGAGATGAACCAATCGACATAAACAACAATAACATTCACATGAATGCCAAATGAATCGTGTTACAATGGTACAGGTAAACTACTCTCACTAACCAACGGTACTGTATAATGTAAATATCATACGTGGCACTTATTTTAAATGACTATTGTACATTGGAGTGTGAAAACTGAGTCGCCCAGACCTGGCATATACAAACGCAGCGACATCACAACTACACAAAATGTATGCTAGGATGCACAACAATTGAGCAGCGGTCTCATTCGTATCGAAGAGACTATATCTGAAAGGACAAGATCTGTGATCCTTAGGATTCATCATTCTTCACAGGAGTCCATTGTGCAGCTTCTCTCTTCTTTCTGACAAGAAATCCAAAAGCAAAACCAAGTATCAGGGCGAACATCACACTACCTCCGATTTCCAAGTATAATGGGGAAATCTTCCCCTTGATGATGCCTCCCGAGCTGAGTTTTGTTTGGTTGACAGCGTTAGTACCACTAGCATCAGTAGATGTCTGTTCAGAGAATATCTCCACTATGTCATGGACTTGTCCGTCATGGTTTCCGACATACATCAGTGTTAGCTTTTCCCTTGTAGCTAAGAGTTTTGTGTACCCGAACTCTCCCCCACGGTACATGGAGATACCAGGCTGTGGAAAGATAGGAACATCAGGGTGATCAGTCCTTGGTTGCCAGACCGGTTGCCAATCTTGACCGCCCATCCCGATCACAACATGAACAGGGGCACCAGGGTATACGAAGCTTGATGATGTGTTCATACACTGGAATTTCTTCATGGGGCAGAACCTCTCATACCTGTGGACATGACCCCATAGTGCAAGGGTTACATTGTATGTCACCAATAGCGGTTCAAGATGCTGGATCATCTGCTGTCTCATAGCCGAATCTCGGGTTTCCTTGCTGGAGGTATACATGGGCCGGTGGCCCTGAAACACAACAAATGGAGTTCTACTGCGGTTCACCTTCTCCAGATCAGCCTTTAGGAAATTGTGTTGGTCGCTGCCCTGAACGAAATTAGTTTCAGTTGACATGTATACGAAATGTACAACACCTGAATCAAAAGAGTAATAGAGATTCCGTGTATCTGGAGCTCCATTGCCAGTGGGTAGAATAGAATTCCCAGGCATTCTGAACTTGACACTGTATGGTATTCCACATTCACCTCCACCATCTGTTCCATATGTAGACCATGATGGTTTCCAAGGTTGTAAAGGCCAATCATACTCATGATTTCCTATGCAGACATGGTATGGAGTACTGGCTGCAATAGGCTCAATCTGGTTGAAGAAATGGTCCCATACCCAAGAATAGCCTCTGGCATAACTGATGTCCCCAATGTGAGAAATAAATGTAGGTTTATCTCCAAGAGCTTTAATATCACGAAGGATCCATTTTACAGTTGGCAAGCTTTCATCTTGTGTCCGGATGTAGGTGTTATAAGGTACATAAGTGCCCATATCACCAAGGAGGAAAGCAATGGTCTCATTGGCCTCACTGTCACGTGAAATAAAGCTGTATGTCTCACTCCATCCTCCCAAGTCACTACCAACCTACCAAAAATAGTTCAGTTAGCTAAAGAGAATGTATATATGCAGAGTATGTACATAAGAAGTATTTGCTGCTGCTGGACAATATGGATGGCAATCTGTGCCGTAGTATAGTTTGCCCCACAGGACACCTTGTTAGGTTTATGGCTCTAAAGATGTATTCTACAGTTCAGCGAGCTTATTTTATTATAAGAGTACTGAACATATAAGTTAAACAGAGAAATGCACGTCCTATGGAAACCTATAGATAATTGCAGAACAGCTCCATCGTTTTAACTACCCACTAAGCTACTGTAGCCCTGAACCTGCGAACCACAGTTAGACCCTCTAAATTAATTCTTTGTCCATACAACTTATAAGACACAATGTTAAAAAAAAAACTGAAATACTGTAGTCTTTCACGGAAGTATAAAGTCAGCCTAGGCCTCGCTAGCAGATCACCTGGAACCATCTTAGCAAATTTATAAAATGAATGTAAATGTTGGCAAATTAGTGTCAGACAAATTCCAAAGAGCACGTCTTAAGTACCCAGATTCAGAACAAACCAATTACAGGACCGCATATTGACTTTTCTAGCAGTGTATCAAAGCTCCAGCAGAGCAAAAAAGGAACATTCACACATAATGCTTAAAGCTGGATACAATAAATGATACTAGTTAATATAAAATACTAAGAAATGCTGAGAAGTGAGAATCAATGCAATCAAAAATCTGTAAGAGCAACAGGTGGTAGATTAAGGTCATTCCTGTGAGTTGTGAAGCAATGAACTACGTAATACCATGTTATGAACCAAGTTGACAGTATAACAAAACCTCTCGGCATGTTTTATTTAGTGAACCCTTCATATGCACATAATCTAGCAAGTCAACATTACAACATCATCTCCCCGCATGTTCTGTTTGGTGAATCCTTCTTAAGCGCATTGACATATTGATTTATATCCTTCTGAAACTGGACATACTCTAGCTCACTCCCAGTCTCAAATCCTAGAGCTAAATTGCTAAACGCATCTGAGCTCCTATGTTGCTACTACAACATTTGAACAAAAATAGTTACTCTATTTTGCAGATTCAATCAACAATTTACCTTGTAAAAATAACTCCTCCCTGGCTCCAACCCCTTCATGAGGCCGTCGAAGACGAAGCCCGGATCCCTCCAGCCTACGCTGCCGTTCGCCGGCGTGTCGCACATGTGCTTCTGCTCGTACGTCCTCACCTCCGTGCCCACTTCCATCCAGCCCTTCTCCTCCTCCTTCCCCAGCCCGTACCTCACCGACCTCTTGCCGGCGTCCGCGCATACGAACATCACCCGCATCTCGTCGACGCCATCCGCGAACGCGAGGTGCACCTGCTCCGGCCTGGATTCCAAGCCTTCGAACGAGACATCGCCGGATACGGCGACGCGGTGGCGGCCGTGGGGGAGCGGGTTGCCATCGTGGTCAACGTGGTGGTAGGAGTACTCCTTGGCGGGCCAGCGGAAGAGGCGGAACTGGTAGGGCGCCCGCAGGTTGGGGAGGCGCGGGAGGGCGAGCTCGCCGCGGCCGCTGCGCCAGGAGGCGGAGCCGTTGAGGAAGATGTAGCCGAGGAAGTCGCGGTCGCTGGAGGACGGTGGGGAGTATATCGCCACGTGGTCGAGGCCGTCCGGGTCCGGCAGGTCGGACCACCGGATCGTGATTTCGTGGTCAGATTGGGCGAGCTTCGCTGGGGTGGCCGTGAGGGTGGTCGCCGCGGCCTCGCCGGCGGCGAGGAAGAGGAAGAGGAGGAGCAGGGTTTTGAGGTGCATTTTGCCGGGGACGCCGAGCCAGCGCGGGGACGTGGAGAAAGATGGTTAAGCTGATGATACCCACTGAAAATGTATGTTTGAGGTCACTGACGATGTGGGACCCACATTGCCGCGATATATCACGTCTGCGCTGTAAAAACGAACTATACAGAACGGTGGAGTCGAAATTTGATCCTCAAACATGCGCTCTATTCATGCTCGCGCTGTAAAAAAATGGGTGTGTGGGACGTTTTGCCATATCCTAGATGCCAAATATTGGGCTCCGGCTACGGGCGCGATATCGTTCTACGAGCATGCGAAGAACCAACCGCTAGGAATATTCATTCGCACATGCACCCTCTCTCCCCCACACATTTCAGCTCTCGTGCCGCCGCCGCGCGATTTCGCTGCTGCCGCGCTGTAGATCCGCCGCCCCGAGCCTCTTCTTGCAAGCCCCGAGCGTCCCACCGCGGTGACCCGAGCCGTCGTCGCCGCCACCGACGGGTATGCAAGCACCGCGCCTTGGCAACTCTGATTCGGCGCCGCGCCTCGGTCAATTTGGCGACGCGTCGTGCTGCTGGCTGCGGTGCGCTGACCACCGACGACCATGTCCTCATCGAGACGACTCGCAACATGGCGCATCCTAGGTGTTGGACGGAATTCTCACAAGGTATGTGCCGCCACCGACGCGCCCATTTGTTTGCTAGATTTTTGTTTACTACTAGTAGTAGTGAGTTCATTTATACATGTTTGTAGAGCTTATTGTACGATTCATCGGACAATGAATACGATATAGAGGAAGAAGAGAACATCTCCATGCTATTGGTTTGCCGCGCCAATAAGAAGCTAAAAATTGGTGGTTCGGTTTTTGATAGACAGAAGTTGTCAAGGGAAAGGATTGAAGCCCATAACAAGTTGATGCGGATGTATTTCAATGAAAATTCGACATATCCTGAGAGCAATTTTCGGCGGCGTTTTTGGATGAGCATCAAGTTGTTCAAGCACATCGCAACGGAGGTGATGAAGTTTGATTAGTTCTTTGAGCAACGGAGGAATGCCACTGGAGAACTTGGATATAGCACCTATCAGAAGGTGACTGCCGCATTGCGTATATTGCATACGGTATACCTGCGGATCTAATTATTAACAACTTGGCCATGGGTGAGAGCACGGCTATCATATATGTCAAGCGCTTTTCCCTATGCATATTTTTGGCTCTACATACTTGAGAGCCCCCAATGCTGAAGACACGTCTAGGCTTTTGGAGTTCAACAGTAACCGGAGATTTCTAGGTATGCTTTGCTCAATTGATTGTATGCACTGGAGTTGGAAGAATTGTCCGGCGGCATGGCATAGACAATTCAATGGGCACAAAAATGATGCCACTATAATTCTTGAAGCGGTCGCCGACCATGAGACTTGGATTTGGCATGCATTTTTTGGACCCGGGTCGTACAATCATATCAATGTTCTTCAACGGTCACCACTAATGACAAGGCTTGCATTGCGTGAAGGTCCATTGGCGGAGTTTGAAGCAAATGGCCACAAGTACAACTATGGATACTTTCTTGCCGACGACATTTACCTAAGGTGGCTAACATTTGTGAAGCCGGTTATTCAACCCAAAGGTAAGAAACCAACCCAATTTCACAATGCATAAATGATTTACTATTATGAGGGGACCGACTAGATTTTGGGATCAAGAGTGCATTTGGTATATCATGAATGCTTGTGTCATCATGCATAACATGATTATAGAGGATGATCATGGGAAAGATGAAGATCATACCCACTATGAATTGATGGGGGTTCCCGTGCAAGTGAGGAGGTCCGCACATAGGGTGGTCCGTTTTATTGCCTCGTACCATTCTATTCGTTCCAATGATACACATGGTGATCTTCAAAAGATCTCATGGAAGAATGGTGGAAATGGGATGGAAAACAATAGTGACTACTTTATTTGCATATTTGTTGTACTGTTTCAAAAACTATGTTGTATTGTTGATGAACAACTTGTTGTATTTATTGTGAACAATTGGATGTACTTGTTGTATTATTTGCTTGTGTTGTAATAATAACTAGCTAATTTATTGGTGATTTATTTGAGTTTGTTTGATCTTGTTGATTCTATAGAAGTGTGAGAATATTGTTTGCATTGGAGCAGCGCGCTCTAGTTTGCAGCGCCCTGTGGAGGAGCAGTTTTGGCCACGGTGCGCGCGCTGCAACTTGGCATCTCCGATGGAGGAAATTTGAGCACCGCGCGTGGAATAGCTATACAGCACGCTTGCTGCGCCGTTTATAGTGCCAAAATATAACGCCACTGTTGGAGATGCTCTTAGATGATAATATACCATGGCGTCGGTCAGTTGTAAACTTGTGATGAATTCATAACAGCATCTTCAACAATGGCTCTATAATCTAGCGCTCTAAAACACGTTTGTAGCGCGCTTTAACTCATTGCAGCATGCGGCGTGGGTGCGACCTCCGTTGGAGCCTCTAAATTGCAGCACACATATGTCGATTGAAAACGGCCCTCCACCAGGAGCTGCAAATTACATCGCGTGACACCGGCGCAAACAACATACACACAAATATGCAATCAACAAGATCAAAGAAACTCGAATAAATCAACAATAAAATGACCATATCATATTTCAAATTCATGACATATAGTTCAACAAACACATACAAATAGCATATTTTAAATCCACACAACAAAGCTCAACACAAATTTGCATCTCACAAATGCAAACACATCATCACTCATCCACACCATCAAAGTCATCTTCATCTTTTGCTTCTTCTCCATTGGCACCATGACTTGAAGGAGATATTGGAGACTCCATGGAGGCCACGAATCCGCCCGGTGGTGCTCCCATGGCTCCATAGACACCCGCCAGTGCTCCCATGCCGGCCATCAGTGCACTTGTCCCTCCATAGCCTCATCCAAAGCCACCCAATCACGTCCCTTCCATACCGGCCATGCTTCCCATGTCTCCTCCAAAGACATCCGCCGGTGCTCCCATGCCTCCTCCAAAGACACTTGTCGGTGCTCCCATGCCTCCTCCAAAGACACTTGTCGGTGCTCCCAATTGCCTCCGATGGTGGCGCCGTTGGTAGGGTTTGGCGAGTGCGGCGGAGAAACCGCATCGGCGGCGGCGGCGGTGGGAGGAATGGAGTAGGAAGGGGTTGGTGGGGTGCCAGAGGGCGCGTCCATCGCCGGAATTGCGCCGACGACCGCGTGGGGTGGAAGATTTGGCGATGGAAAGGGCGCGGGTGAATGTTCCTGATGGTTTTTCTTCGCGCACGAGTCGAGCGATAGAGCGCGCTGCAGCTGACGCCCAACATATGACGTCCAGGATAGCGCAAAAAGCCCCGCATATAATTTTTTTAATAGCGCCCGCGCATTTAGAGCTCCTATTGGACGACGCAATTATCTCTCCGGCGCCCTAAACAGGTGGATTTTATAATGCTCCCGCCGTATAGAGCGTTTGTTGAAGATGCTCTAAAATTGCACAATGGTCCTAACGGTTGTAAGGTCGTCCACCATAGACCAAGCGTAGCCTCAATCAACCAAATCTCGAAGAAATGACATTAGGCTGCATATGACATGCGGGAACGACACAAAAATAACTTAGAACTCAAAAATAAAGTCTTCAAGAAAGCACAATAATTTGTCATCTCTAAAAATAATAATTGGGGCAACTTATACATTTCACTCAAGATTATACATGGGCCAGTTAGCGTATCCGATTGCACAAATGCATTGGATGGGTAAAGTAAAATAGAGGAGCTATTTCATCAGCATAGAAAATCTTGAGGCCGTACGACATGTCCTTGTTCATATCCTTTGAACCAACATACACGTTGCTCTCTGGTCTCTATCTCATATCCTTTCATTCAGAATGTGCGCTAGAACTAACCCAAGGCTTTGTTTCACTCCGATATCCCAGACGAGCGGCGCACCATGATTGATGGGATTCGTGCATAGCATCGATGAACTAAAGAAGATGGGCGACTTTTGCGATTCACTCTAACTCTCATTTATACACGATATGTCTATCTTCTGCGTGCTTGATTTTACAACATCTTATTAGAAGTCATGTTGTTTCCATGAGTACCCATGGTAGTAGCATGAACTATATTGTCACTAGGATATTTTCATATAAGCTCGATCAAACCGACTATGTCAGATGAATGCCATTCCTAATCCATACATATTTGATTGTCTCACGAAAAGGCAAGAAGAAGTGGGCCCCATGTGACAGCTCGACGAACCAGATTATCACAATGTTCAGTGAATCCTCATACCGAGTTCTCCTAATTCGGTGACATATTATTTCTAATCAATTCTTATATGTGTTTTTGTGTGCTTGTTGTAACGGTTTGGACTTGAACTGATCCACATCGGTACCTAGCTATTTCTTAGACGTGCTTTCCTCCTTGTGTTAATTTTTTTACCCTCTCCAACTATTATTACTTGTCTCTAATATAGATGTATCTAGACATATATATCTATATTAACAATAGGTAATAGTGGTCGAAGGGAGTACTTGTTTTTCAAAACTTGCAAGAGAGCTGTATGTATTAAGAAGAAAGAAAGCCAATTATGTCCAAGTACAAGAGACTCTAACACTTAAACAACCCTTACTACCTTATCGAACCGGAAGTGCAAAAAGACTCTTATTATAGGCTCGTGTTACAATCTTAGCGAATAGTGTTGTTTTTACTCATTGCACTATTTAGTTGATTTGAAAAAAAATTGTTTGGAACATGTACAGAGGATTCAGTATTGTGGATCTGTTCGTTACTCTTTCGTGTCCAATTAATTTATATGTTCCTCATTGCAAAATTTCATTCAAATATTTGTTCATGACAAGGTCCTTTATTCATGTATATTTATCTTATTGTTTCGTGCCAGACTATGGCATGTTCTATATATTGCTTTCTTCTACTTGCTTAGATGTAGGTAATTTGAATGCCACCGGTATTGTAAACAAAATCGGCAAAAGTCTAAACTTGTTTGGTTCGACAAATGTAATGGTAATCAAAGTAAAAAATCTAATGGTAATCAGCTGCAACCTTTCAATTTGGATCTGAGAAATAGAGAAGATGTGCGCCTCTTGAGCACTATGAGGGTGGAGGTGGAGGTGGGGTGGGTCAATCTCCAGAGAGGATGGAGTGGGGGGCAGTCTGGCCAAGGGTTTGCCGCGGCGTCAAGGGCTTGCGGAGGCTCTGGCAGGGAATTGCGGCGCGGCGATGGCGGGGCTTGCGGAGGCTGCGGCAGGTTCTTGCGGAGTCTCTGGTAGGGGCTGTGGTAGGGGCTTCTGGTAGCAACAACAGGGACTTGCGGCGGCGACAGCAACGACAACGGATACGGGAAGGGAGAAGGCGCGGTGAGGAAGAGATGAATGTGTGTCATGTTTTTTGATTAGGTCTTCTATTTCTTAGCAAGTTATTATAGGCAAAATGCTGATTTGGCACCCTATTTAATGATGAAAGAGAGTGGTGTTATATCTTAACTAAGCTACAACCTTTACATGATACCATAGATAAAATATATTACTAGTTCAATCACATACATATATATATGTACCTAAACTAATTAAATGTAGATAAAACCTTAAGAGATAATGCATTTAATGGTTGTCTCTTCCACCTAAAATAATGCTAAGAAATAATGCATGCGAAAGGTCTTACACTGGATCGTCGGTGGAATCAAATTTGTACTGGGCTGTAATAATTGGATTACACGTAATCAGACAAAGGAGCATCCGAACCAAACATATTTAAAGGCATTTCTTATCGGTGTAAGGTAGAGATCTAGACTTGAATATATTTTTTGATAAAGAAAATATATTAATTTGAAGGATATACCAGTTACACATAGCTTGTAGAATAACATATTGTAAAAATCGAGCCGAGACATCAAGGATGCACACACTAAAAAAACCTGAGCACTTTCCAAAGTGATTAGCAGCTGGCATTAAAAAAACAGCATCATTGGTAACACCAAGACTACAAAAGAGGTTCTCCAACAACAACGCCTTCATGAAAAAAAGCACAAGCGTCTCGTTGCCCAATCAAAACATCAAAGTCGGATTATAGGTTTTTACCATAGAGAAAGTACTCCCTCCAACTACTATCACTTGTTTCTAGTATATATATCTAGATACTCCCTCCGACCTATAATACTCTTTGCTAATATAGATGTATCTAGACACATTTTAGTGATAGATACATCCGTATTAGCGAAGAGTAATATGGATTGGAGGGAGTACTAAAATATGTCTAATGCATCCACATTAGCCATAGGTAACAGTGGTAGGAGGGAGTACAGAAAATCTATACACAAGTGCCTTCAACAAGGAACCACAATAAGTTTGGTATTGCTTAATACGACCAATGAATGCCAAATCTGGAATTTTCACCCAGAAGATCGAGGTACAGTATTCAGATGGCATCACCAAAATAAAGTCACCATGTGTTACTGCTCCCACTTACCGATAACATTGCTAAAAAACTCCAAAGCGCGAGGCTCACATTCGCCGCACATACGATTTTGACGTGGATATTGCCACAAAAAACCATATTCACATGCCAAGCTGTGAAGTATGGTCCTCTTCTCATCCATGCTTGCGGTCCCGGCGGGGACATCGTCAACCACACAGCCGAAGAACCATGCCTAGGCAAAATGCACTATTGGGCGATGGTCGGCATACCCCGCTTCCGCCATCACTTAGTGTTCTCGACTCGACATGTGCCATTGCGATATTTCTCTGGCCCTCCGAGCGCAACACCCTGCCTTTGCCAACACCAAGGTAATCGAGGCGATATTTCCTTGGTGGACGTGCCAGTGGTGCTGAGGAAAAATGGGGATCCATGTTGCCAAGGCCTGCAGCCATCAACGACGGCAACGCCAGAGTTAATAAGGAGGCACAAAACCGTCGAGAAGGTGCTCTCCAACGGCACGGCCAATGCCGCATGTGGATACCAGCGACACCCAAGCTTGTTTGCAAGAGCTAGCGCGCATTCAGTAGGCTGCGGCGAGCCGTCAGGCTAGGCGGCAGATGATCCTCCACACGCATGTGCACAGCCGAGGTTACCCGCGTGCATGAGCATGGAGCGACACGAGCCAAAGTCGTGGACAAAGCCTCGTGCTCGACGCGGCTGATTGTAGGCACGACATCCAAATTTGCAGGCCTTCAACCACATCAGCAAACTGGAGGCCGGCAACACCGGGCAGCGGCGGCCAGATCGGGAAGCCAGCAAGGCCACGATGCCAGCCGTCCTCATGCAGAAAATCAAGAACGAGAGTAAAAATTGGATTTTGACAGGCGCTAAATAACTTGCGGCGCTAACTGTCTAATCCTTAGTTG